>CM050508.1:99203439-100403439 GCA_027563665.1 Antrozous pallidus
AAAAAAAAGGAGGAGTTAGAAATAGAAAGTAGTATCTGTAAAAAGCCTACTCACAGAGTATTCTAGATATGTTTAGAGCATTAGCTCATTTACTCTTCACAGTAACTCCAGGGATATGATTATGTCCCCACTTATTTTTCATAAAGGATAGTTTAGGCATCTTGTCCAATGTCATGTGCAGAAAGGTCGCCTGAGGTCATGCTGGAATTCACATCTGCTTTTAAGTGCCTACAAAATTAACTAATATACAATGTTCTAGACACTGGCACTCAATGCAAGTTTGTCATCTTCCATGATGTTGGACGGATTGCTGCTAATAATAGCCCTGCATGACCTTTTCTAAAGTGAACTTCCTCGTGAACTTAAGTCCCTTTACTTCAGGGTTGTGCTCTGCTCACTTCCAGCTCTTAGAGCAATGTGACATTAAATCCAAAGACTTTACTAGCATCTAGTAATAATTATTACTATTATTATTTTACAAGTTAGATGGCATCTTATTCATACATTTCTGAAGAGGGACAAAATGCTTGTCTTGCTTTAATTTCTTGTCCCACCAATAAAATACCAGGTTGATAAATTTTGTGAATTTTGCAGCCAAATAAAATATTTCCTTCTGGGCACAGTTCAGTGAAATTAATGTCTATTCTTTTTAAAAAGAAGATATAACTTTTTAAAAAAAAATGTACTCAAACTTTAATTTCAGTAATGCGAATGCCGACATGGTAACAATAATTATTTTAAGCTAAGTGAAACATACAAAAACAAATATTAAGTCAACTCAGATTTGGTCAGCTTGGGTATTGATTTTTAATGAAACATAAGACAAAAAGGAATACACATTATATTTGGATTTGTTTTTTACTTCTCTGCTACAAAGACACCTTTCAAAACCTGTTCACAACAGCCACCAGCCTCTGTCTTAAAATAAAGCAAATAGAATGATTATATAATGCATCACATCTCTGGGGAAGCACATTTTTAATTTAACTTAACTTATTCCACTTAAGTTGACAGAAACTTTTATTTATTTGATTTCCAGAATTCAGTGAAAAAAAATATATATATATATCACTCAGTGAGCTTAATTTTATTACAGTTATTATACACATGCTTTTGATTCATCTGAGATCATGAGGAGTACCAAAGAGGCAATGCTATTTAACAGACACAGTTAATTAGCAGTGAATTAAACAGAGATGCTATAGATTGATAAAGTCATTGAGTTTCTTGCTGCATCTCATTCTGTTAACATGCTAATTTTGATATGTGAGTGCCAGAGCTCAGATCTTGAGATCCAAGCTTTTCTTAATTATGAAGTAAATTTGCGATAACTTATTATCACAATATGTGTGACAATTCCCAGAGGGCCTGAGATTGAGTTCAATTTGGTGTTAATCTCACAGGAGGAAGAAAATGGTGATAAACAATGCTGGGGTGCAGATTTCTCTTCAAATTATAAAAAATACCAATTCCAGGCAAGTAAATTGGTTTATTTTGAAACGGAGAGGTCAGATCAAAAGACTTTGATCAAATCATCAGACTTTTTAAATATTCTCATAGAGATCTATGAACAAAGTCACCTTGGATATATCAGTATCTTAGTTTCAAGGGAAGATATTAATGTTTGAAAAATATTTTCTACATTCTAATATTCACCATTACCAATACCTGGAACACATATGTAAATATATTCTATATAATAAAAGGCTAATATGCAAATCAATCAGATGGTGGTACAACCAGAATGACCAGTTGCTATGACATCCACTGACCACCAGGGGCAGATGCTCAATGCAGGAGCTTCCCCAAGTCTGCAGACCCCAGGCCAGTAAAGGAAGGTGCCAGCTGGTAGGCTCCCTCAACCCCCTGATTGCTCTGCTGGTTGCCCCACAAATTGGCCCTGATTGTCAGCCATGCCTTGGGACCCTACCTGTGCATGAATTTCATGCACTGGGTTTCTAGTTAGTAATTAATTTGAAAGTGAGGAAAATGCAATCCTTCTAGCAATAAGTCCAAATATAAGGAAAGCCTGACTTCAGGTTGCCATCATTTTCTTTTGGTTATTATATATAATTTACCATCTTAGTAAATATACAATTTAGACAAACTAAGCATCTAAGAAAGACAAAGGGTTTTTTTGTTGTTAAATCCATATTTATTAAAAGCATTGTATAAACAAAAATGTGTTTATTCATGCTTTTTCCTGGTTACTAGTTGGAAAATCTCATCTCCCAGTTTCACAGCTTTGTCTTTTTTAGTAAGTAAGTGCTTTTCAAGCACTTTAGTTGAAAAAGGAAAAATAAATTGACTGGCAGAGCTTATGTGTAAACGACTATGTGAACAGGACTTTGAATAAGGCAACCATTTCAGCAGCCTTTAGTTCTACTCAGAATGAATAAACATAGCAGTATCTTCACAGTATTTGGATTCTCTTTGGCCTTCTTGTCAGTCAGCTGAGGAACAAATCAGTAGACAGGCATGGACAAGAACAGCCTCATTTGAACATCAATAAAAGTAAGTAGTTTCTCCAAAATAACAATTACCAAAGTTAATGATGCTATTATATGTGTCATGGATAGGGCATTTAAATTACATAAACATCTCTTTTGCTGGAAAAATATGGCTATTTTCACAGCCTGAAATGTAAGCCTCAGTTGGTATTACCTTACATTAAGATATTCTACATGCGTCATCCTTTACTTTCCTGGGATATAAACCAAATGAAAGTAGGAATGTAGACTATCACCCATGCAGTTCCCAGTCAGAGGAAAGCTAGAGGAGTTTTGGTTATTGTGATGTATTTTTTGTTACTGTGATTTTGTCATTTTTTCCTTCTAGCTATATGCTAACATATGATCAGTGCTAGATGATTTGACAAAACAAGCCAAGGAAAAATATCAGAAAATCCCACCAACCAGAAACAATCAATCTCTGCTAATATGTTTAGGTATATTTTCCCATATACTATTATTTATCTCTTATCATGTGATTTCATAGTCCTAATTTTACACTTTTAACTCTTCCCACTTAAATTATTGATAACTTATCAATAATTTAAGTGGGAAGAGTTAAAAGTATAACTTTTAAATTCTATATTATCATATCAATTTTCTCAAATATATTCTTTCCAGCAAATTTAAATATATAAATTATCTCCTATCTTTAAAATGTGATCTATTTTAAAAACTTCACATTTACTCTTCCCCACTGATTCATTAATCATTACATACTAGCCACCACTACACATTGCTGAAACAATTCCAATATTACCAAATACCACTATGTTACTAATTAAATAGCTATATTTATCAATCTTCATATGATTTGTCTCTTGTGAAAACATTTTCCTTTGTGTGATCACAACATTCTGTATTTTCTCTTAACATGCTCGATGCCCCAGGATCTCTGATGGTCCATCCTCTACTTGGCTATTAAATATTGATACTTTCCTGTCCCTGGTTTCTATCCTAAGAGGCTCCCCCAGGCAATCTTATACACACCATTAGCTTTAATTACCACCTGAGAAAAAGAGACAACAAACACGTTAATAATCCAGACCTCTTCTAAAGTTCCAAATCCATATATCTTAGAAATTCTCTAGCCTTTAAAAATATAATATTTTTGATTTTTAGAGAGAGAGAAAGGGAGAGGAAGTGAAAAACATATATGGAGCAAAAGAGCATCAATTGGCTACCACCTGAAAGCGCCTTAATGAGGAGTCAAACATGCAACCCAGGCATGTGACCTGAATAGGGATTGAACCGCAATCTTTGGGTATGTGGAATTATGCCAACCAAATGAGCCACACCAGTCAGGGTTAAGTCTCTACAATTTTACTTAAAAGTTTGATAAGCCCCTGAAAACTTTTGGTTTCAATTTTAACATATAAGGATCTTAGGACTCTTCATTCCCATCCTTACATCAAGATAAAACTGAAAAACTGAAAAATCAATAACTATTCTTAGAATCATGAGAGACCTGAAGTTTTTGGGCAATTGGCCACCACAAAATCTGGAATGCAAGGCAAATATGGAAAGTCTCAATGAGATCTGCTTGCCTGAAGACACTCCTAGAATCATCCTATATAATAAAAGTGAAATATGCAAATCAACTGAATGACTGACCAACTGGACAGTGGGGGATGGGGCTGGTGAGAAGGTGGTGCCAAGCCAGCCAAGGTGTGTGCCAGCAGACAGGGATGGGACAGCGATCAGTGAACAGTGTTGAGCAGCAGTGGCAGAGGGAAGATTAGGGGAAAGAAATGGGTTCAGCCACTCACCATCCCCTGATTGACCCACTAGTTGCCTCCTGCAGAGGGAGGCCAGACTGTGGCTTGGGAAAGGTTTGGGAAAATGTGCTGACTTAAGTAAGCCATCAATCAGACATCACCTGAGGGCTCCTGAACTTTGAGAAGGCGCAGAATGGGCTGAGGGAGCCCTCCCACCCCAGAGTGGATGAATTTTTATGCACCAGGCCTCTAGTCCTATATAATAAAAGGCTATTATGCAAATCGACTAAATAGTAGAATGACCAGTTGCTATGATGCAGACTGACCACCAGGGAGACACACTCAACACAGAAGCTGCCCCCCAGTGGTCAGTATACTCCCACAGGGGAGTGCCACTCAGCGGGAGCCAGGCTCATGGCTGGCAAGCGCAGTAGCAGTGGTGGGAGCCTCTCCCACCTCCACAGCAGTGCCCTAAGCCATCAGTCAGACATTCCCTGAGGGCTCCCAGACTGCAAGAGGGCACAGATGGGACTGAGGTATCCCAGACTGCACAAATTTTGTGCACTAAGCCTCTAATATACTGATAAGAATAATTTGCTGGCAGTTTTGGGAAATTGTTGAAATTGCATTTGGACCACTGGGTCCACAATTTGAGGTGACATCAACTCTTTCATGGATTTTACTTCCAAAAATACCACCAGGTTATAACATTCTGTAAAAGGTGAAATTACAGAAATGGTAAAAATACCCTGGTTTCTAGAGTTTGGGATGGAAGAGGGAGGATTAAACACATGAATGTTGTAGAGTAGTGAAAGTACTCTATGTGATATTGTAATGGTAGCTATGACACAATGCATTTTTCAGAACCCATAGAACTTTATAGAACACACAATTAATCTTGCTGTAAGTAAATTTAAAATATTTATCTCTTGAAGATCAGAGGATTTCAGGATGGAATTCAGAATGTGTCAATTTAGTAGCATCCTATGTAATAAGAAGCTATTATGCAAGTCAATCAAATGGCAGAACAACTGGTCACTATGATGTGCACTGACCACCAGGGAGCAGACGCTCAATGCAGAAGCTGTCCCCTGGTCTTCAGTGAGCTCCCACAGGGGGAGCACCACTTAGCCAAAAGTCAGGCTCACAGCTGGCAAGCACAGCAGCGGTCATGGGAGCCTCCCCCACCTCCACAGCAGTGCAAGGACGTCTGACTGACGACTTAGGTCTGCTCATGGGGAGCAGACCTAAGTTGTCAGCTGGACATCCCCCGAGGGCTTCTGGACTGCGAGACTGGGCTGAGGGACCCCACAAGTGCAAGACTTTTGTGCACAGGCCTTGAGTACAGATATATTTCAGAATCACCGAAAGGATTGGGAAAATGTGCTGACTTAAGTAAACTGGTAATGAATGGTGTCTATAAAATTAAGTGCCAACTAAACTGTACATAGATACCTTCATCAATGACAGTGTTTGTCATTGAGGTACAGACTAATTCTGCTAGAACCACTCTACAAGTACACTGGAATTGTAAAATTATTAAATGGATTCTGGGTGGAGCAACACAGGTTTCACTCCTGAGTTGAAACCCCCATAAGCCAGGGGATAAAAATATAATTATTCATATACACATATAAGTAATATATAATTATTATTGTATATATGGTGCTAGCATAAATAATATATACTTATTGTATATATGGTGTTGGATTAGTGTTAGAAATATCATTAGTAACTCATCTCCATAATATAAAGATGCATACTGTATATGAAAATATTTATAAATGTTTATATAGCTTAGTTATAAAAAACATGCTTTTTTTCTTGGTTCAGTCAGTTGTGAGGGCATAGAAGCAATGATAACTCATTTGCAACAAGCATTTCCAGCACACAGATCTTATTTTCTAATACTATTCTCAAGTAAAAAGAACCAGGGATCCTTGAAAAATGGCTTACAGGGACTGGGACAGGAAATGAATAAGATAATCACGGAGCATGTAGAAGTGTGGGCCAGAAGATCAAAAAGCCTATGTTGATGAGATTTGTCAAAATACATAAGAGCCACCCAAGGCCAAAGCTGAAACAATTTGAGCAATATAATGCATTGAATTTTATTATAATCCATGCATTCATACTGTATAAGTAAATTATTAAATCAGAGGTTTACAATTGCTATACCACAAGATCTTTAAAAGATGTAATAATATGACATTTTTCTCTTGGATTTTCAAACAATAAAATGACAACAGCCAATAATCATCGGGTGTGAGTGAATCGAAATTATACTTTTTTATGTCAAATCTGCAAAAAATATATGTTAGGTATGCCACAGAACTTCAGTAATTAGTTTATGTGCCATGAGATGAAAATGGTAGACAATTGCTGGGTTAAGTAAATAAATCAGGCAGAAGAGACATAAGCCTGCTTCTAAATGCAGGTAACACATAGTGATTTCCTTCTCAGGAGTAGAGCTGGAACAGGAGTAACCACAGGTGCTTTATCACCCCAAACAAGCAATGCCCCTGCTGGTGGATGAAGGTGGGCTTCAACAGTCACAATTCATTTTGATAGAACACACCCTTGAGAAGATCATGAAAATTACCCTTTACCTCTGTGTTCTTCCTCCCAAAGGCCTATGACCACAGCCAAATCATGAGAAAACATACCAATTCTAATTTGGCAATTCCTACAAGAAAACCTCACAAGTACTCCTCGAAACTCTAAAGATCATCAAAAGCAAGGAGAATCTGAGAAAATGGTAAGGCCAGAGGAGGCTATTAAGACATGACAACTAAATATAAGTCAATATTCAGGATGAAATCATAGAACAGAAAAACAGGATATTAGGTAAAAAGTAATAAAGCTGAAATAAACTCTGGAATTGAGTTAATAAGGCATCAGTTTGGTTCATTAGTTATGATATTTGTGTCTCACTATTGTAAATTGTTAATAATAGGAGAATTTGGGTGTTGGATATATTTGAACTCTGTCCTATCTTTAGAATTTTTCTGTACATCTAAAATTTTTCTAAAATAAAAAAAAACTATATTTGAAATAGTTTCTGAAATTTTTATGACAATATTATGTTTTCCTTTGTCAAGCTTAGCATTGACATTTACTACTTCACCAAACCTTATTAAGTCTATTACTTTAATTGGCATTACTGTGTATGGCATTTGTGGCCTTTATAAAAAGTAGCTGTATAGTGAAAACATGCCAATAAATATTCATTTGAAAACAAGGTTAACAATCTAATATATATATAAATTGTCTCTATATATATATATATATATGCCATCCTATTTAATAAAAGAGTAACATGCAAATGTGACCCTACCTTGGCTCCTGATTGGCTATGCTACCAGTCAAACAGGAGCGGGGGATGGGGCCGAGCTACTCGAGGCAGGGGGCGGGGCTGAGGCACATGGGAGGCCAGCAGGGGGTGCGACACTTGGGACAGTAGGGGCAGACCTGCAAGTGACTTGGGATGGGAGCTGGGAAGAGAAGAGCTGGCTGGTGCGCTGGGCGGGGTAGAAGCAGCGCAGGACGGGAGGGGTGGGATGGGAGGGGCCAGCCTGCGTGCTGCATGGGACAGGAGCTGTGTGGACAGGAGGCAGGCATGGCCAGCGCATTCGGCTGCTGATAGTGGGTGCCCCCGGGGCTGGGCAGTTGCCACTGGGGCTTAGGCCAGGGCTGGGTGGGCGGTCCGGGGCAGAGCCAACCAACAGCCCCATTCCAGGGTGACGGCTGTGTGCCCAAGGCCTAAACCTTCAGCAAAGGGTGAGGGGACAGAAGGACATCCCCTGAGGGCTCCCACGTGTGAGGAGGCAGACTGGGCTGAGGGAACCCCCCTCCGCACACAAATTTCGTGCACCGGGCCACTAGTAATTTATATAACTAATCCACTGCTAATGGAAATTTAGGAATTTTTTAAAAATTGCCATTACTTTAAATGATATTTGTTATTTTAATAGGCTTTTGTGCCCTTCTATTATTACTTTCTTATAATAAATATCAAAAGTATAATTACTAAGTTAGCAAATAAACACAGTTCTGAATCCTGATTTATGTTTACCAAATGCCACTATTCATGTATGAAATTTTGTTTCCAGTCCTACCAGTTTTGGCTCAGGAGTTAAAAGTGTTGGCCCATGGACTGAAGGGTCCTGGGTTAGATTCTGGTCAAGGCTACAGACATTGGTTGCAGGCTTTATTCCCAGCCCTGGTCAGGGTACATGCAGGAGGCCACCAGTTGATGTATCTCCCTCACATCAATGTTTCTCTCTCTGTGTCTCTCTTCCTACCTTCAACTCTCTCTAAAAAATCAATGGGAAAAATATCTCCTGGCAGGGATTAACAACAACAAAAATTGTCTCTAGAACTTACAATGAAATTCTGATATTATCCTTGCATTGTGAGCATCAACTGATGGTTATTGTTGTCAATGTAAGGCCAACAGGAATTCCCAATTTGGAGTGCGTGGAAAACAGTTCCGTGTGATACTGCATGGCTGTGGAAACAGCAAGGCTGTGGAACAGTTCTGGGGCCAGGTGGCCCTGGAGCCAGGATCCTCTCCTCGGCCTGCTCCATTCTGCTCTGGTCTGCTTTGTGTGTGTCAGTCTGCTCTGGCCTGTGCTATTCTGCTCCTGTGAGACATCTTCATGTGCTGGCTCAGCCAGGGATGAGCAGTCTTCAATCATCAATGGAAAGGGAAAGTGCTCCCAAAGCCAGAAGGAAGCTGGCTTATATGAACAGGCATCCCCACTCCTGCTTCCTGATTGGTCTGTCCTTTCTTAAATGAGGACTCCAAATTTTTGCAGTTTGATTGGTCCAGAAGCTACTGTCCTGATTGGTCAGGATAGGTCCACTCTGATTGGTGTAAAGTGCACAGCTCTAATTGGATAGGGTAAACCTCAGTTCTATTGGTTAAAACAGGATTCCAGGAACACTTCATAAGGGGTGCTCAGATGAAAGACGCACAGGGCAGGCAGGCGGGCAGGCAGGCAGGCAGGCGGGCAGGCAGGCAGGCAGGCAGTTCAGCCCGGAGGCAGCAAGTCAGTGCAGGCTTCTTCCTGAGGTACAGTTTGCCTGAGAGGCCCCTGTGCAGAAATGGCTGTTGGGCTCTGTTCTTTAAAAATTTGAGCCCAGTTAGCCACCAGGAGCCTTACTTAGTAAGTGGTTTTGAGAGAAGATAATTTTAAAAGGCACACATGTGGAGAAGTTTAAACATGATGGCAAGATTTTATTTTTGGTTAAGGGAATTAACACACCTTTAGGGACATAGGCACCTTTTAATTCCACTCAAACCATCCAATCCAATGTTTTTAATTTTTCCCTGGCCTGAGTCAGACCTCCTCTCAGCAAATTCTTTTTCCTTGGCCTCCTGTGTTTCCTCACTCTCTCCCTCATCGGATTACCTTTCCAGTTCCCCAGGCTGGGCCCATCCCCACTGTGTCATCACTCTGGCTCTCACTGCACGTGTCCAGGAGGTCGGGTAAGGCATCTGTTTTTTATGGCACAGGCCCTGGCAGAGGAATTTTCCCTCCACCTCCCTCTGGGAGTCTGGACCCAGTTGGCACCTCCAGGGAGATTTTCTTGTCCATTCCCAGGAGTTAGTTTGTGAGGCCGTGTTTGAATAAGTCTATTTATTCTATTGTTCACCAGCAAACTCAATGGGATGCTGTCCTGATATTTGCTTCCACTTCCCAGGTTAGTAGGCTAAATACTTAATTATCTTTTGCTTTCATCCTCATATAAAGCTAGCTACCTATGCTAATAGGTTTTCCATGTTTCCTTGATTTTTTCAGGGCACATCTACCATTCTGAAAATAAGTGATTCTTGCTTAAAGTGTTTTTATTATGTTTCTTGAACAAAGAAGAATCTTGCAATTTTATATGATAAGTAATAGTGTAGTAGTCACTGGTCAGTAGTGAATTGAATGTTATTTTTATTTAATTTTCATTAAATAAATCAATTTAATTAAGTTCTTATAGAGAATTTCATAGATTTTTTATATCTGCTTAGTAATAAGAAATACATACTGCAAATTACTTTCCATTTACTATATACTTCATAAAAACTTCAACATTTTCCAAGATGCTTGCATGTTTTGCTTTATTGGATATAATATGCATCAGAGCAAGAACATTTTCTTCTATCTTGTACTTAATTTGAATTCTCAATAAATTTTTGAATTGAAGAGTTAGAAGCTCTGACTATGACATTATGATACAATAAAAAGTACCTTATTATTCTAGAACACTTGATTCTAATTTTTTAATATAGTTTTATTGATTTCAGAGAGGGAGAGATAGAAACATAAATGATGAGAGAGAATCATTGATTGGCTGCCTTCTGCACCCCACAACAAGGGATCAAGCCTCAAACATGGGCATGTGCCCTTGACAGGAATTGAACCAATGACCCTTGAGTCCACAGGCCAAAGATCTATCCACTGAGCCAAACCAGCTATAGCAGTGGTCCACAAACTGCAGCTTGCAAACCATATGCGGCTCACGAGTTGCGGTTTGCCGCTCTGTTGACTAATGAGTTTGCTGACCACTAGGATAGGGGCTTAATCACAAGGAACAACAATTGGAATCGATAGTCTAGGTCAGTGGTCGAAAAACTCATTAGTCAACAGAGAGGCAAACCACGGCTCTTGAGCCGCATGTGGCTCGTGAGCCTCAGTTTGCTGACCACTAAACTAGAATGATTCTAATTATTTAAAATACAGAAAAAAATAAATAAATACTTTATATCAAAAGAAGAGTATACAATAAAGGAACCAACATTCTGCCACGCTGAAGCTGGTTTTCGGGATATTGATTTTAAGCAGTTTAATAAGTAGAAATTAGGCTCAAAAAGAAACATTCACTCTCTCTCTTTTCCTGTCTGAAGATTCAAACAGAGAAACCTCTTCAGAAAGGAGATCTCAGGATGTCACCTTCGAGTAATTTGAGTTTTAAGTGTGGTAAATAGGAAAGCTTCGGGCAGGTGCCTGCTAGATCACTACTCACGGTGACCCACTGAGGAATGTTTCTGCCATGTGCGTGCCACCCTTCCTCAGGCCTGTGATATCATTGTAATTAGCTAGTTCTTCATAATAGGAAAGGAGCGATGGGTGCAGACATTTCAGGCATGCATTTGGGCAACTTCACCCAGGAAGATACAACTGCACTTCCCAGGGAATCACAGGCTGATTCCCACAAAATATGGCGGGAAGGATCCAACAAAAGGAAGATGGAGGCATGCCAGCAAAGTTGGAGTAACACAGGGCAGGTACTTTTCTGTCACTCACACCTTTGAACAGAACTCATTGTCCAGAATAGATATGGCAATGCAAATGTACACAAATGTTGTAATACATAAGCTTCTAAACAAAGTTTTCTCTACCTTGTGCTCTTGGGTTGCTCTTAGCTCCCCTGAATTCACCCATGTCTTTTTCTTAGCAACGTGGACATGTGGTCCCCATGCACAAGGGCCTGATGGGCTGCAATGGGAAGCTAGCCTTATGCTGGGTGGACTGGGCAGATAAGGAAGGACGGTCTGCACTCAGGCTCTGATTTTAGCCCTGCTAAAGGCAAGATGGGATTTTGGCTGAGGGAAATGAAACCTTGGAAATTCAGGATTTTGATTCCAGAAAAATAAAGCTTTTTCTTCAATATTCCATTCTCCCAAGCAAGTCTCAGACATCCTTTTTCGTGGGACAGTGCAAGAAATCCACTCCTATTAACAACTGGGGGAAATGAGACCCTCTCCCCTCCACACACACTCATTCCCCTTTTTCCCCCCTTTGTCCAAAATAGCTTATATATACAACATTACCTCATTGTTTTAGGAATTCTCATAACTTTATCATATCTAGTGAATTTCTCATGCACATGTATTAAACTTTGATGTTCTCCTGTTAATTTATTAGCCTAGCCAGAAAACCTTAGAAGGTGGGGGAGAAAAAATTAGCCCCCAAAACATTTTAGGAATATTACTAGAACTTCCTTTAAAACTCTATTTTAAAATAGCTGCGTAAGAAAAAAGATACAATTTAGAATGAGAAAATAATTTTACTTATTCTTATCATTGGCAATAGATTATAGGCCAGGTTTTTTGTTTTTTTGTTTTTTTCATTTGTGAAAAAAAAGGATAACTTGCATTCTCAAAATATTTAACTCAAAATTTCTGTGTGTATCACAGTAAATGTACAGATAAAAAATATTTTGGAAAGCAAAAAGTGATATATTGATTTGGGGCACATAACTCACAGATGAAAAAAAGAAACTTACTTTGCATTATTTCTGTAGGATTAGAAATATTTTTAAAGTTTCTCTAAATGGCAAGTTGAGATTTAAAAAATAGAGATTTGGTCTCCTATGTTGGAAATCTAAACATTAATTATATTTAATACTAAAGGCCCAGTGAACAAAATTCATGCATGGGGGGGGGGTGTCTGTAGGCCTGGGTGGTGACAGGGCCGATTGGACCTAGGCCTCCCTTCCCTGACTGCCAGTCAGAGCTTTCCTTCATTCTGAGACACCCCCTGGTGGTCATCACACATCATAGCTAGTGATTGAACTCCTGGTCTCCCCATCGAACTCGCAAAGGGACAATCTGGATATTAGGCTTTTATATATAGAAATTTTTGAGAACCTATTGTACTAGCAACACTGTGATCCCTTATCAGTAGGACAGTGTAGGATAGCTCTTCTAGCCATGCAAAACTAGAACATTACATTGTTTAGTGCAGTGATATTGTAACTATTATTTAAATTACTCAGAAAACTACTCATTGGGCACCATATTGATATATAATGTCCCCCATAATGTGAAAAGCTGGTTTTCCTTGTCTCCATAGTGCACAGGGTCTATCTACAGCCATCTTAACCTGGTTGAAGTGGATCTCACCAACCCAAGAATAGGCAATAAATCTGACCACCACACTTTTACATATCTTCATGTTGGCCACTGAGACCAATGGTGTCCTATTGTTACTGAAGGAGAGTGGAGACCAGACAGATCTGGTCCAGCAGGGTCTAGGGATAGAATTCTTCTGTGATATCACAGGGAAAGAATTTTGGGGACATACACATAGGAGAATTTTAAGTGTTAGTGACAAGATTTATTAGAGAGAAAAGAGATACCACACCTTCAGAGAAGCAAAGAGCAGGCTGCCCGAGGTCCTTGCTAAGCTTCTCTGTATTTTCTTGGGTTTGGAAAAGAGCAGGCTTTATTTCCAACTATCCAAACTCTTTCCTGTCTTTTCTCAGGATTGTGCCTGTGCCCTCTCCCCATACCTTTCATGAATCTTCTGGGGTTTTATGCCCTCATCCTATCTGACCTTTTACCAGGTTGGTCCCCTCCCCCTGTATGGTCCTCATTTTGGTTTCTGCTGTGCATGTTCTCAGTAAAAGAAAATTTCCTTCTCTGTGTTCTCCCCATTCATCCAGAAGGACAGCAGGTTCTCAGGGGTGACTGAAAAACTTTTTCCTATCTTTTTGGAGGCCTGGAGTGACTGTGGCACTGCCCTTTCCTGGTTAGTCCAGCTTAATCAGATGTCTGGTTCCATGTGCTCCCTTCCTTTCTGTTATATCTAGATAACTGTCTACAGTAACACTATAGTCTCCAAGTTATATAAGCCAATCTTTTTTACCCTGGTCCATTTCTAAACTACATTTATCTCTTTCATAGAATTATTGTTGCTTTATTTTTACTTTTTCTTTCATTAAATATGAGGCAATAATCTTCTTTATAAACAGGAATTTCATCACTTTTCCTCAAAAGGAGTCAGCAAGAATTATTTGAGATCTGGTATACATTTAGCTTTTGAGTTGAACCAGGCAAGGCAGAATCAAATACATTAGCCCTTGTGTACTTGATATTCAAAAGGTTGTCTCAATGAATCATATATGATGCTGGTTTTTCAGAGTCTAATAACATGAATGGGAAATAATATATAATATTAGATATATCCATATGTAAGCTTTAACAACTAGTATAAAGATGTGACTAATAATTACAGATGGTTATGGCAAAGATTAATTAAAATGAGAAAAAATATTATGAAGAATTTCTGATTTGAATTCCAGTTCACACAGGACTTCTATCAGCAGAAATGTTAAGAAAACATCTACTTTCAATTTCATTCAGGAGAATCTTTAAAAGTCTGATATACACCCGTGTATTAATAAACATTTCCTTCACATTAGTTAATGAAATTCAAGGCAATATGGCACTGATTTCCAGTATAGCATCTGTGATATTTTTAGGCAGTGGAAACACTAGGGGCCTTCGCACATGAGTCTGTCAATTTGAAGATAGGACTAAAGGAAATTGACTCTTGTAACTTTATATACAACTAGAGGCCCAGTGCATGAATTCATGCATGGGTAGGGTCCAACCACCCTGCTCTGATGGGGGCTGATTGGAGCCAGACCAGCCAAAGGAAGAGGTGGGGTGATGATTAGGGATGGGAATGGCCAGAGGGAGGGGCTTCAGGCTATTGGCTCATCGACCCCACCCCGATTGGGGTTGGAGGGCCAATTGGGGTGTAGCTGCCTGGGGGAAGGGGCTGCAGCCAGCCAGAGGGAGAGGTTGCAGGAGGTTAGGGGGGCTTATCGGAACCCCCATTGGGCTGGTTGGCCACTGCAGTGCACGTCATAGTTACTGGTTGCTCTGGTCTTTCACAGTTCCTGTCACTTGACTTTTATATATATGGATAATCAGAAGCTCTGAGCTGGAGGCAGAGACATGGGCTAACTTAAAAGGTAGTGGAAATAGCCCTGGATGCTGCGGCTCAGTTTTTTGAGTAGCCTTCCTGTGCACAGAAACGTTGCCAGCTCAATTCCTGGTCAGGACACATGCCTAGGTTGCTGGTTTGGTCCCAGTCAGGGTTTGTAGTGGGGGCAACCAATCAAAGTTTCCTTATCCCTCTCTCCCTTCCTCTTTTCTTTCTTTCTTTCTTTCTTTTCTTTCTTTCTTTCTTTCTTTCTTTCTTTCTTTCTTTCTTTCTTTCTTTCAAAAACATTAGTAAATATATATTTAAAAGGTAGTAGAAGTAGAATTAAACTGTTCAGTGCACCTGGTAAATAGAGTGACATATGTGGAGATCATGCTTTATCCTCCAAATATACCTAGTCAAGTAATGCAGTACATGTAACATGTTGTAAGAAATCTTGCAACAAAAAACCAAATATTTAACAAATATTCTTCCAAATTTTGTTTAGACAGTTTAAAAGTATAAAGTAGAAATTCCACACTTACAGATCAGACTAAAAATCATATCACCTACATTAGGAATACATAACTTTTCAACTATGCATAAACAGATGAAGTTCAGAATTCAGAAGATTAGATTCAGAGGATTAGAGTTGATGGTATAGAATTGACTATGCAAAATAGGAATAGAAACAAGTTGTTATAAAGTTATAATAAATAGCAAAGAATTAGAATATTGGGAACCTTGTCTGAATTTACAAATAGGGAAATTGAAACCTTAGACTAGAGTGTAGGTCTTCACACACCTGAACTAATGCATATGCATACACACCATATATGCATTTGGATTTGGTCTTTGGGACTATTGTTGCTTTCTTTTTGGGGTTTCATGTTTCTTATATCTGACATCATTAAAATCTATTTATGTCATGTGGTCTTCTGTGCCTGCATTACCAATAAAAAGTTTTTATTGTTTTCAAAATACTTATGCTATATGTAACTATTAGTATATTAAAAGAAGAATCATTTATATCTCAGTATTCTTCAATTAGGAGATCAACAATGCATGTGAGTGAACACACATCTATGCACCTAAATACATCTTGGATAAAATACCTGACTGTGATTATTATCACCCCTCTCCCCCACTACACACACATAGTTATAATCAATAATTCTATGGTACTAATAATATAAGAACAATCTCTAAATCTTTACAAACTTTCTGAACTTTAACCATAACTGTGAGCATGCAGCTATGGGAGCTAAAAATATTAATACTTTTCCTCCCACCTTCTAAGTTCCTCTGACTAGGCTAATAACCAAATTAACAAAGACAGACTGACAGGGGGAAATCAAAGTCTAATACATGTGCGTGGGGGATTAATACATATATGATACATCCATCAACGTTGCAAAGACAGTGAGGCAATATCCTATCTGATAAAAGAGTAATATGAAAATTTACTATCACTGAAACACACGAGATGGCCGCCCCCATGTGGTCAAAGATGGCGCACCCATATGAACACAAGATAGCCACCACAAGATGGCCAGCAGGAATGCAATTGTGGGTGACCATGCCAGAAGGGAGGGCAGTTGGGGCAATTAGGCTGGCAGGGGAGCAGTTAGGCGTCAATCAGACTGAGAGGGGTGTGGTTAAGACATGATTAGACTGGCAGGCAAAAGCAGTTAGGGGCAATCAAGAACGCAGGCAGGTGAGTAGTTGGGAGCCAGCAGGCCTGCATTGTGAGAGGGATGTCCGACTGCCTGTTTAAGCTTGATCACTTGAGGAGTCCCTGATTAGAGAGGATGCAGGCTGGGCTGAGGGACACACACACAAACACACACACACACAAACGCACAAATTTTGTTCACTGGGCCTTTAGTCAAGTGTAAAAGGCATTTTAGAAAAAGGAGAAAAGGGGTATTAGATTTCATAAGTGAGAATGCACTGTTGATCACTATTGTTCGGTAGTTGAAGAAGAGCAGAACACGTGTGACAGGAACATCTTTGCCTGGGGCCTCAGAAACAAGGGGATGTAGGGTTAACTAGGTAATAGGCCTTGCCTGAAGCCCTCTGTTTCCCACACTTAGTCCAGGGTATGCTACTTGTAAGGTGAACATGCTAAGATCTCATTCCCCAACTGGTTTTCTTTGAATCTTTTGGGCAAAAAAAGGGGGAGGGTTAAATGTTGTTTCCAAGTCTTTTGTTTCTTAATAATATACCCCCAGAGCAGCTTCAGGGTGCAGAGTTTTATTTCTTTCATAAAATAATTCTCTGTTATTGCTACTACCTTTAACCTCTGGGTAGTTTAAATGTATGTTTTTCTGAACTCTGGATTGTTATAGAGTTGAGTAAAATAGCTGTTATTAATTAATTTTATGTTACATTTTTGCATAACCATGTTTACAAAAGGCTTGCTAATAAAATTGCCCTTGTCATAGGAATGTCAATTAAAATAGGTTTAAGTACAAATATGATAATTAATTTATTCAATTATTTAATACTGTAACCCAAAGCAACACTCCTCTGCCTCCTCCCCGCAAAATATAAGAAATACATGGTTTAGCTCTGGCCAGTGTGGCTTAATTGGCTGGGTATTGTTCATGCACCAAAAGATTGCCAGTTCAGTTCCTGGTCAGGACATATGCCCAGTTGTGGGCTTGATCTTGTAGGGGTTGTGCAGGAGGCAGTCCATTGTTGTTTCTCTCCCACATGGATGTTTCTCTCCATACCTCCCTCTTCTTTCCTCTCCCTCTTAAAAAAAATCAATTAAAAATTTTAAAGAAATACGTGGTTAAACATTTATAAGTTTATAAAATATCACATTTGTTATAGTAGCCAGTTAGTTAGATATTAACCAAAAAGTAGGGGAAAACAATCAGAAGCAGATATCTGATCAAGCTTAATTAAGCTCAACAGGCATCAGGCTCACTAACAAGGGGAGAGAGAAGGTGGTTCAGGGGAAGGTCTTGCATTGGGGTCACGGGCAGGAAAAGCCCAGTTGGCAAAATAAAAGAGAGAAGACAAACCTGGGGAAATTAGGGAGAAAGATGGCATAGGATAGGATGCAGGCCTGAGATAAGCCAGAAAAGGGGTCGGCTAGTTTGAAAGAAAACCTGTTCTCTCCCTGGTCTTAGGAAATACTGTGAAACCTCCATTCTAAAACTTAATTCAATCCCGAAGAGAGAAGCCATTAGTTATAAAAGGAAATCATTTTTTTTCCTATTACACATAATATAAATGGAATTCATCCATTCCAGACCCACAAATAATTCCTTTTTAAACTTGCTTCAATATAGTACATGTCTAATGCACTGTTTAATCTATAAACATGTCTTTTCTTAAATTTATCCCACCTAGTTCAAGGGGTGTCTTTCAGGTCAGTATGCAGCGTCTGAGCTTTTTCAGGTATCACTGCTTCTGAAATGCAGTCAGCGGCTAACTGCTCTAAGTTTAAGGACCCTTTTCTTACTTCTTAAGTGCCGGTGGTTGTTTTGTGAACACTGCACACTCTTAGCAACATTAGCACTCTGGATGGCCTCTTATTTTTTAACACTAGAGGCCTGGTGCACAAAATTCATGCACAGGGTAGGGGGATGTCAGTCAGCCCAGCCTGCACCCTCTCCAATCTCAGATCCCTCAAGGGATGTCCCAGTAGAATCAGGCCTAAATGGGCAGTGGGACATCCTTCTCACAATCCAGGACTGTTGGCTCCAAACTGCTCACCTGCCTGCTTCCCTGATTGCCCCTAACTACCTCTGCCTGCTGGCCTGATCACCCCCTAACCACTACCCTGCCAGCCTAATTAATGTCTAATTGCTTCTCTGCCAGCTTGTTTGCCCCCAGCTTCCCTCCTCTACCAGCCTGGTCACCCCTAACTTTCTTCCCCTGCAGGCTTTATAGTCCCCAACTGCCCTTCTTTGCAGGCCTTCCCCCTCCCAACTTCCCTCCCCTGCTGGCCTGATTGCCCACAACTGCCCTCCCTTGCAGGCCTGGAACCTCCCAAAGGCCCTCCACTGCTGACCATTTTGTGGTGGTCATCTTGTGTCCACATGGGGGCAGGATCTTTGACCACATAGGGACAGCCCTCTTGTGTATTGAAATGATGGTCAATCTGTGTATTACTCTTTTATTAGATAGGACAGGGGCCTGGTGCATGGGTGGGGGCCAGCTGGTTTTCCATGAAGGGTGTCCCAGATCAGGGTGGGGGTTCCCTTGGGGCATGGGGCAGCCTGGGCGATGGGCCTGTGGTGGTTTGCAGGCTGGCCATGCCCCCAGTGACCCAAGAGGAGGCCCTGGGGGATCTGGGATTAATTTGTGTTCTACAGTTTAAACTTTGTAGCATGGAGCAGAGCCAAGCCTTCTGCTCTCTCCGTGGTGACAGCCACTTCTGTTTAAATTCTGTAATTGAAACTTTGTACCCTAGAGTGAAGGCCTAGGAGCTAGAGCTGCAGAAGCTTGGCTTCCTCCATTACCCGGGCAACCCTAGCCTCTGCTCTCTCCAGTTCTGTGGCTGCCACCATTTCTGTTGGAATGTATCTTCTATAATTGAAACTTTGTAGCATTGAGTGGAGGCCTAGGCTGGCAAGGGCAGAAGGAAAGCCTGGTTTCCTCCATTGTCGGGGAAATCCAAGCCTCCTTCCTGCTCTCAGTGGCCGCAGCCATCTTGGTTGGAGTTTATTTGCATAATTTTCTCCTGATTGACTGATGGGCGTGGCTGTGTGCATGGCCTGATTGAAGGTACAGACAATTTGCATATTACTCTTTTTATTATATAGGATTGTGCTAATCTTCAATTTCACTAGCAACAAAGCATTCTCTCCTTTGTTGCCTGAGAGACAGTTTTGGTCATGCATGCTAAGGTACCAGTATGAAAGGGTTGTCAGATCGAAAACTGAAGTGTCTGTTAACAACTGAGACATTTTTTTCCATGAACAATTTGGTTGAGAATTGAATTTTTCAAGATGGGAACTGTGGTTTGTTCAAGGAAGCTTAACAAAGGCCTCTGTCTCTACTTAGCAGCCACATGGGCTTGGACCCAGCAGGGATCAGAGCCTGTGCTGGCTGCCAGGTGATGGCACTGCTCTCTGGGCCCAAACTGGACTTCTCCCACAGCGAAACAGACCTGACACTTGGCCATGGCCTAGCTTTGGGCATGTTGTGACTGGGGGCAGACCAACTGCACGGACCGGCTTCTGCTGCTGGGCCTGCCAAGAAACACCTGTTTAAGTGAACATCTGCATCCTGAATGCTTCTCCTTCTCTCAGGCCGTATCTTTACTTTCTTTTCTCCTAAACTCTTAGGGTCTCCCCCAAGACCCACAATATGGAAAACAGGGGGCTTTAAGGAGTTTCCTTTTGCATCTGTAACTTCCTTTCCTGAGTCTAGGCAGCCCCAGGTAGGCAAGCTCACATCACCTTGATTTTGCTCCTTCTAACCTAAGCCTTCCCTTGTTTTCACTCCAATAAAGCCTGTGCTTAAAATACTTCTGTACATGGGTCTCTTGTCTCTAAAATTCATTTCCTGTGACACCATGGAGGAACCCATCTCCTCTGGTAAAATATTGCTTTAATTCTTCAATATGCTCTACACTTGAAAAGTTCATCAGCGTCAATACTTTTACTTTTACCTGGATGTTTATTTAACGTTTAAAGTAAACATACTTTTCATTATGAAGGGTATTGTGGTTCTCATCTGACACGTACCATATATTAGAGTTTCAGACGTGAAGTGATTGTCATGTAGTGAAGCTCAGACCAATCTCTCCCTTTTCACTGCTGAGGATTCTTGGAGTTGTGATCTCAGGAATATCACATGAGAGCTTACTTTGTAAGTTATTTAACTCAATAGTTAGCAAAATTAAAGAAAATTACTTTCTCTGTGCTTTTGCTTTGTTAAATGTATATTCTATTCAGTGAAGATGTATAATTAACTAATTCACTGTGGGATAAATGCGGGTCATCTGGGCCTTTATTTGGGTTTGAGATTGCAGCATAACATGTTTGCAAGGACTCTTGGTTCTGAGTGTGTCACCTCCTCCAGCCCTCTTGGGGCACACAATATATATTTTCCATTTATTGCTTTACATTTTTTCTTTTCTAAATTTTTGTTCAATTAAAATTTTGAGATAATTGTAGTTTCACATGCAATTGTTACTATGAGAAATAGTACAGAGATAACCTGTGTAGTTCTTACCCAGCTTTCACCAATGATAATATATTACTAAACTATAACACAATATCTACAAGCAGAACAAAAACTTTGATACAGCCAAGTTTTGGAGCACACAACCAAAAAGATTTGTTATGTTATCGGTTTTCAGTCACACCAACTATTGCCTCCTATTATCTATCCCCTTTTTAATCCCTGGAAAATATACTAGTAAGCACTCCATTTTTAGAATTTTGTCATTTCAGAATGCTATATAAATAAGACCATACAATATGTAAATATTTGGTATTAGTTAGTCTTACTCAAAATAATTTTCAGCCCTGGCCAGTGTGATTCAGGTGGTTGATCGTCCTCCCATGCATTGAAAGGTTGTCAGTTTGATTCCTTGTCAGGACACATGCCTGGATTAGTGGCTCACTTTCTGGTGAGGGACTTGCAGCAGGCAGCCGATGGCTGTTCCATTCTAACATCATTGTTTCTCTCTCTCACCTTCTCTTTTCTCTCTCTAAAAAAAGTCAATTAAAATATTTTGAAAAATAATTTTCTGCTTATCAGATTATTGTGTGTATCAATATTTTATTATATGCTATGGATATATCAAGACAAACAATCTGAATTGGGTTACACTTATTAAAGCAATTGAAACTGCACAGAAGATATTTTAAACACAGAAAGCTTAAGATACTCAACATTGTTCTTACAAAGATGTATAAAACCAATGACAGAGAAAAGTGTCTGTCTAGAAACAGATCTACACAAACACACTTTTTGGACTTGTGACAAGGTTCCATTGTAATTAATGGGGCAAATATTTTATTATCTTTTAAAAATTGTGTTGTAACTAAGAGACAAAAATTCCCCACCTTACATCATAAATTAAAAATCCTTTCCAGATGGACTGAAGATGTATATGTGAATGAAAGGTGGAAAAGTAAATTAAAACTATAGATGTAAACAAGATATCTTCTTGACCTTGGGTTAACACTTGCTTTTTAAAAGACACTAACCATGAGAAAATAAAAATGTAGATGTTGAGATTCAAGTATGGCTGTGTGGGGGATGGCACAACACAGGAAGATGGAGCCAGTCAGCAAGGGAGGAGAATGGCACAATCCTGGGCAATGGTGGCCATCCCTCCAGCCCTTGTCCCCCAGCCACATAATTCCATTTTTCTCTGTATATCTCTGGCAACACCCCCAAAGCCACTGTTGCTCTACCAGAATCCAACCAAGTCCATAAGAGATTTGAATAGACAGTTCATAGAACAGAAGTAGATGACTATTCAATATCCTATATAATAAAAGCCTGATATGCTAAGTGTCCGACTATTCGACTGTTTGACCAGTTGCTATGATGCGCACTGACCACAGGGGGACAGACGCTCTGATCAGTAGGTTAGCTTGCTGCTGGGATCCAGCTGATCAGGACTGGGTGAGACAAGCCAGATATGCTCTGGAGCTCTCCTGCAATTCCTCCCCAGCCCTGATCATGCACTGGTGGGGTCCTTCAGCCTGGCCTGCAATCTGAGACCTCTTAGGGGATTTCAGAGAGCCAGTTTCGACTGAATTCCTGAAGGCCAGACCTAGGGGCCTCACTGGTACATGAATCCGTGTACCATCCAGGCCTCTAGTGTGTGTGTGCGTGTGTATATGAATGATCAGGCAAGCCACAGAATTGGAGAAAATTGCAAGAGATGTATCTGGTGAACAATGGTTATTCACAATATATAAAGAACTCTTTTTTAAAAAATGTATTTTTATTGATTTCAGAAAGGAAAAAGGAGGGAGAGAGAGATAGAACATCAATGATGAGAGAGAATAATTGATTGGCTGCCTCTTGTACATTCTACATTGGGGATTGAGCCCACAACCCAGGCATATGTCCTGACCAGGAATCAAACTGTGATCTCCTGGTTCATAGGTTGACATTCAACCACTGAGTCATTCCTATTGGGCCCAAACTCTTAAAAGTCAACAATGAGAAAACACCCTAATTTAAAATGAGCAAAAGACCTGACAGAAGATATATAGATAGCAAATAAGCATATGAAATGATGCTCAACATCACATATGATTAAAGAATTACAAATTATAACACCACACACCTATTCAAATGGCCAAAATTCAAAACTGTGATAGCATCAAATGCTGACAAAGATGTAGAAAAACAGAAATTCTCATTTATTGCAGTGGAAATGCACAATATTGCAACCACTTTTTGGAAGAAAGTTTGAAAGTCTGTTACAAAACTAAACGTTCTCTTTACCCTACAATCTAGCAATTGCACTCTTTGGACTTTATCAAAACTTATGTTCATACAAAAATCTGTACAGATATATTTATTTCAGTTTTATTTATAATTGACAAAATTTGGAAGCATCCAAGATGCCCTTCAGTAGGTAAATGAGCAAATAAACTTTGGTACATCCAGACAATGTGATAGTGTTCAGCACTGAAAATAATTGAGTTATCAAGCCATGAAAAAACATGAAGGAACCTCAAATGCTCATCAGCACATGAAAGAAGACAATTTAAAAAGGCTACATAGATAAGATTTCAACTACATGACATCTTGGAATAGGCAAAACTATGGAGAGTAAAATGATGGGTGGTTGTTAGAAGTTAGAAGGGCAGGAAGATGAACTGTGGAGCACAGAGGCTGTGAGGGCAGTGAAACTATTGTATGATACTGTGATGGTACAGCTGCATGTCGCTGACATTTGTCTGAACTCACAGAATGTACACCACCGAGAGCACACTCTACCATGAACTATATAAACTATGATAAGTTGTTCTGATGCAGGTTCATCAGCTGCAGCACAACAGCTGTCTAGTGCAGGATGTTGAGTGCAGAGGAGGCTATGCCTGTGTGAGGAAGGAGCTGGAATATGGGACTCCCTGTACTTGTTCTTCAATTTCACTGTGAACCTAAAACTGTTCTATAAAATAAGTCTATTAAAAGAGCTTATCCTCACGCATGGTATTAGATACATAAAATAAAACCACTAAAATGTATCTTTCACTATCTAATTAGCAAAAAACAAAAAGCTTGATAACAGTTTTGGTGAAGCTGTGGGTAAACGAACACTTGCTTCCTCCACTAACTACCTTGTCAGATTTTATAGCCCCAGTAGAGAAAAGTTTGGCAATATCTCTCAAAATTGCCAATGTATCCGTCCTTTGACACACACTGTCACACACTGACACACAACTAGTCTAAGGAGGCGCTCTTCCATCTGGAAAGCATTAATGTAAGAAAGCATTTATTGCAATGCATCTGTGGTAGCAAAAGATTGCCTACTCAGAATACACATAAATTATGGTTCAAACAAAACTGGACTGACACAGGAAGAAGTCCTTGATGTTTTAAGAGAAAAGAAAGATGTATGCTTATCTGGTTTAACTCCATGTTTACCTGTTTTCTTTATATTTATAAGAGAAATACAGGAAGGAGAATATGTTCACATTCCTATGTTTTATCTATACATTGTATACCCAGAAAGATACATAAGAAATTGATAATAGTAGTTATCTATCAGAGAATGTGGAAATTAAACAAATAAGAAACAGAAATGAGACTTTTCTCTGGACACTGAAAACATTTTATGCCATGTGAGTAAATTTAATATTCGCTAATGTAAATATATAAGTACAAAACCAAATACAGCCCATACCTAAGCCAAAAATATAAGGTATCCCCAAAAAATGTATACACACACTTTAAAGGCAGTGTTTAATAAATACATTTCATTTTCAAAATTTAGCTCTCAGTTGTTAAAGTGTGTATACATTTCTGCGGGGACACCCTATACAAATGCAATCCTAGTTAAATGGAAAACATGCAAAAAATAGATGTTAACTTTATTAAAATTAAGAACATATGATCATTAAAAAATAATCATTAAGTCCTAGCCGGTTTGGCTCAGTGGATAAAGCATCAGCCTTCTGACTGAAGGGTCCGAGGTTCAGGTTCAATTCTGGTCAAGGGCACATGCCTGGGTTGCAGACTTCATCCCCAGTAGGGGACACGCAGGAGACAAACAATCAATGAGAATCATTGATGTTTCTATCTTTCTTTTCCTCTCCTTTCCTCTCTGAAATCAATAAAGATATATTAAAAATAATAATAATAGCCATTAATATTGTGAAAAACAAAGCCATAGACTTGGCAGACACAGATTGTTTCATTATGTATATTTGCATATATATTGAAAATAAATATATGTATGATAATTATTTTATTAATTAGAAGTCCAGTGTACAAAATTTGTGCACATGGCAGGGGTGTGTCCCTCAGCCCAGCTTGCAATCTGGGACCCCTTGAGATGAGGCCTAAATGGGCAGTTGAACATCCCTCTCACAATCCAGGACTGCTGGCTCCCAACCACTTGCCTGTCTGCCTGATTGCCCTAACCACTTCTGCCTGCCAGCCTGATCACCTTCTAACAACTCCCCTGCCAGTCTGATTGATGCCTACCTGCTCACCTTCCAGCCCGATCACTATTAACTGCCTTCCCTTGCCAGTCTGATCACCCATAACTGCCCTCCCCTGCCAGCCTGGTCACCCCCAACTGCCCTCTCCCAGAAGTCTGGTCCCCCCCAACTGCCTTCCCTTGCCAGCCTGATTGCTCCTAACTGCCCTCCCCTGTCAGCCCCAGTTGCCCCTAACTGC
Source organism: Antrozous pallidus (assembly GCA_027563665.1). Classification (NCBI taxonomy): domain Eukaryota; kingdom Metazoa; phylum Chordata; class Mammalia; order Chiroptera; family Vespertilionidae; genus Antrozous; species Antrozous pallidus. The sequence goes on from CM050508.1 coordinate 99,229,228, forward strand.
TCTCTCCCACTGGCCTGGTTGACCCCAATTATCCTTCCCTGCAGGCCTGCTCCCCCTCAACTGCCTTCCCCTGCAGGCCTGGGTCCCCTCAACTGCACTCCCCTGTTGGCCAGCCTGGTCCCCCCCCACCCCGGACTGCCCTCTCCTGCGGGCCTGATTGCCCCCAACTGCTCTCCCTTGCAGCCTTGGTCCCTCCCAACTGCCCTTCCTGCTGGCCTGATCGCCTACAACTGCCCTCCCCTGCTGACCATCTTGTGGTGGCCATCTTGTGTTCAAATGGAGGCAGCCATATTTGACCACATGGGGGCAGCATCTTGTGTGTTGGAGAGATGGTCAATTTGCATATTACCTTTTCATTAGATAGAATATTTTGCAAGTAGAATGTATAAGTAACTCCTGTTATCAAAAAAGCAGACAAGTTAAAAACTAGTAAAAGTTGCAAACATCTTTAGAAAGATAAAATCAAAATAAGTGAATGCAGAAAAGGTGTTCATTCTCCGTAGCCATCAGGGACATCCCAAGGAGACTGAAGGATGTGTAACTGTGTGGTTGGCTGGAGCAAGCAGAGGTCTGTGCCCCTGGGTGGAAGTGCATGTTGGTCAGAGTTCTATGGAAACTCTCCAGTAGATCTCCTGTGACTGAACAATTCTGTTCTGTGTATAGGCCAAGCAATAAGGAAACACACGTATGCCACACAACAGGTACATGAATAATAGCACTATTCAGAATACCCCCAAACTTGGAACTATATTTGTATACACTAGAACAATTTATAAAATAGTGTTCAATCATATGTTACCATCAGCAATGAAAATAAAATAAATTATTGCTGCAAAAAAGACATAAATGGAACTCACAAAAATGGAGTTAAGCAAAAAAAAAAGCTAGAAATAAAAGACTGTATCCTGCAGAATTCCATTTATATAGTCTGAGGAAAAGCAAAATTAATCATGAGGAAAAAAGACAGTGGCTAACTTTGGTGAGGGCAAAGATGGGGGAGGAGCTTGTGGTCCTGGTGCTGCAATTCTGCACCCATGAGCACCTGCCTCCCTTTCCTCGACTGTCTAACACATTTTTCTACTGTGCTCTTGCTTTCTACAGGGCTCTTGAAAAATCTCGATCCTCTCCTGTTATCTTTCCCTCAATGTACCTTGTTCTTTTTCTAAGGGGTCATTTATAAATTAGGTATACTAGGTGTGTTTTGTAGTTAACTGGTCTATGTTCTCAGGTAAAATGTGGACCCATTTAATATTTAAATCTTTGTATCCCATTTTATTTTTGGAGATTATATATTCTATTTAATAAAGAGGGAATATGCAAATTGACTATCACACCATTGCAAAAATGGCAGCACCCATAGCAACAACATGGCAGCACCCAGTTCTCTCAGCCCTACCAGAGTCCCCTAGTTCATTCAGCCCTGACACGGGGTGGCAGGCACACGGTGCAGCCAGACCTGCCCTCAGCCATCAGGGCACATAGGGCCAGGCCGAGACACAGGCAAGCCATGAATGGCAGTTTCCCAGTCACCCAGGGCCACCCGAGGCTCATGTAAGTAGGACAAACTAAGGCTGGAACTGCCGGGAGTGGCAGCAGCAGAGGTATGATGGGGCCTTGCCTTCCCCTAATTGCTGGGTTGCCTCCCACCCCTTAGGGCTCCTAGGCTGTGTGTGGGGTCAGGCCGAGCTGAGGGTCACCACCTCCAGTCCATGGATTTTTATGCACTGGGCCTCTATTGTGTGTGTGTGTGTGTGTGTGTGTGTGTGTGTGTGTGTATAAATATATATAATCTAATAAAAGAGTAATATGCAAATTAACAAAACCTTGCTATGCTCACCTGCCATGCCCACCTGCCGTGCCCACCAGCAATCAGGAGAAAATATGCAAATTAACCCCAACCAAGATCTCTGCAGCCACGGAGAAAGCAGGAGAGAGGCTTGGGTTTCCCTAGCGATGGAGGAAGCCAAGCTTTCTGCACACTCTGTTAGGCCCAGGCCTCCACTCAATGCTACAAAGTCTCAATTATAGAAAATTAATAAATCTCAACAAAAATGGTGGCAGCTACAGAAATGGAGAGGGCAGGGTTGCCCCCAGAGATGCAGGAAGCCAAGTTTTCCACAGCCCTGTCCTTCCTTGGTCTCTCCTTAAGGCTACAAAGTTTCAATTATAGAAGATAAATAAATCCCAACAGAAATGGCTGCTGCCATGGAGTGAGCAGAAGGATTGGCTCTCCTCTAGGCTACAAAGTTTCAATTGAAGAAGATAAATACATCCCAGATTCCAGGGCCTCCACTTGGGTTGCCATGGGGTGTAGCCAGCTTACAAATCACCAGAGGGCCCATTCCCTAAGGGAACCTCCACTTTGATTCAGGACACCCTTCAGGGCAAACCAGCTGCCCCCTGCATGCACCAGGCCTCTATCCTATCTAATAAAAGAGTAATACGCAGATTAGTCATCACTCCAACACACAAGAGGGCTGCCCCCATGTGGTCAAAGATCCTGCCCCCATGTGCAACCAAGATGGCCACCACAAGATGGCCAGCAAGGGAGAGCAGTTGGGAGGGACCAGGCCTGCAAGGGAGGGCAGTTGGTGGTGATCAAGCCTATAGGGGAGGGCAGTTAGGGGTGACCAGGCCTGCAGGGTAGGGCAGTTAGGGGCAAACAGGCTGGCAGGGGAGCCATAGGCATCAATCAGGCTGGCAGGGGAGTGGTTAGGGGTGATCAGCCTGGCAGACAGAAGTAGTTAGGGGCTATCAGGAAGGCAGACAGGCGAGCAGTTGGAAGCCAGCATTCCTGGATTGTGAGAGGGATATCCAACTGCCCGTTTAGGCCCGGGCCTAAACGGGCAGTTAGACATCCCTCGAGGGGTTCCAGATTGGAGAGGATGTAGCCTGGGCTGAGGGACAACCCCCCCCCATGCATGAATTTCATGTACCAGGCCACCAGCCAATCAGGAGCAAGTATGGAAATTAACCCTAGAAAGATGGTGGTGGCCACAGTGTTGGAGTGAACAGGAGGCTTGGGTTGCTTCAGGCGACGGAGGAAGCCAAGCTTCCTGCTCACCCTGGCCAGCCCTGACCTCCGCTCAAGGCTACAAAGTTTCAATTATCTATAATAATAACAGCACAATATGCTAATTAGCCCAGAGGACCTTCTAGACAAAGTCAGGACTGTGAGGGAAACCTGGGTCCTGGGTGCCTGCCAGCAGCCAGGGGAAAGAAGGCCTACTTTTGCACAAATTTTATGCATTGAGCCTCTAGTAGAAGATAAATTAATCCCAGATACCTGTTTTCAGCTGGCCCTGGCCTCTGCTCAAGGAGACGCTGAGAAAGAAAAAAAAAAGGAAGGGCTAGGAGCTTGTTTTGCTGGGCCATGGCCAGCTTGCAAACAGCCATCAGCCCCTTACCCAGGCTGGCCAGGCACCCCAGCAGGGACCCACACCCTGAAGGGTGTGTATGCAGCCTGAAAACAGCCCTCAGTCCCTCACCCAGGCTGGCCACACCCCATGGGTTGAGGGTCCCCACTGAGAGTATTTCCAGCCTGCAAAGTCATCAGCCCCTCACCCAGGCTGACCAGCACCCAGCAGGCACCCCCACCCTGAAGGGGGTGTGGCCAGCCTCAAAATGTCCCTCAGCCCCTCACCCAGGCTGACCACACCCCATGGGTTGAGGGTCCCCACTGAGGGTATTACCAGCCTGCAAACAGTCATCAGCCCCTCACCTAGGCTGACCAGCACCCAGCAGGGACCCCCACCCTGAAGGGGGTGTGGCCAGCCTCAAAATGGCCCTCAGCCCCTCAGCCAGGCTGGCCAGGAATTCCAGCGGGACCTCCACTCTGATCCAGGACACCCTTCAGGGCAAACCAGTAGGCCCCCACCCATGCACCAGGCCTTTATCTATACTAATAAAAGGATAATATACTAATTAGACTATGAGACCTTCCAGATGTTCTTCTGGACAAAGCCATGGTGGTAGAGCTGAGGTAGAGGCAGTTAAATGCCAAAAAGCAGGTGATCAGACCAAGATAGGATGACAGTTGTGGGTGATCAGACTGGCCTTTGGGGGTAAGCAGACCAGCATGTGGGCTAGTTGGGGACATCAGTAGGATCAGTTGGAGGTGATCAGGACTGGGGGGTGACAGTTAGGATTGAGCAGGCCAGCAGGAGGGGCAGTTGGGGGTGAGCAGACCAGCAGAGGGGGCAGTTGGGGGTGAGTACACTGGCACAGAAGGAAATTGAGGGTAATCAGGCTGGTGGGGGGACATTTAGGGGAGAGAAGGACACTAGCAGGGGGCATTTGGGGGCAAGCAGGCTGGCAGGCAGAATGGTTAGTGGCAATCAGGCAGGCAGGCAGGTGAGTGGTTGGGAGCCAGCAGCCCCAGATAGTGATAAGGATGTCTGACTGCCAGTTTAGGCCCAATCCCTGTAAACCAGCAGTAGGGCATTCGTCGAGGGGTCCCAGATTGGAGAAGGTGCAAGAAGCTGGGCTGAGGAACGCCCCCATGCATGAATTTTGTGCACAGGTCCACTAGTGTGTGTGTGTGTGTGTGTGTGTGTGTGTGTGTGTGTGTGTGTGTGTTATTTGGTTATATATATAGCCAAATAAGCAGTTGACTGGTTGCTATGGCATGCACTGATCACCAGGGGGCAGGCGCTCAATGCAGGAGCTGCCCCTTGGTAGTCAGTTCGCTCCCACAGCCAATCTCCTGCAGATGGTCAACCTCCCACAGGTTTCCCCCTCAACTGGCCCACCCTGATCGTCCCTGACTTCTGATTAAGGCAGGTGACAGGCCTGATTGGCCCCAACTAATGGCCAAACCAAGGGAGCCCACTCATGCACAAATTCATTCATATTAAAGGGAATTAGAGAAAACATTTTAATGTTGCAATTTGCTCTTTCTTTATGAGAGAAGTGTCAGAGATGAAAGAAAATTAGTAAAATGTATATGAAAATCTTCCTCCTGTCAGTCTGGGGCATACTGCAGGACCCAGAGTCAAGTCCTTGCCCACCTGCGTGTGTCTTGACATTACACAAGACCCAGACCCAGCCACTCCACCCTCCTCAAACCATGTTGGGTGGAGGACATGACCTCCAGTCCCCCAGCCCTGACACTGGGGTGGGGCTTGTGGCCTCAGGAACCCCAGCTTGGTCTCAGGTCCCCTGGTCCCAGTGCTGGGGTTGGGGGTACAGCCTCGGGTCCCTTGGCCCACTTTCAGGTCCCCTGGACCCAGTGCCAGGGTGGAGGGCACAGCCCCAGTTTCCCTGGCACTGGGGCAAGGGGTGTACCTCAGTTCCTCAGACCCAGCCTCAGATCTCCCAGCCCCCAGCGCTAGGGTGTAAGGGTGCCAGGGCACAAGGGTGTGATGACCATTTGCATATTAGCTCTTTATTTATATGATATCATTATCTATAATAATAAAATCATAATATGCTAAGAAGAGCATGCAGCCGAACGACCTTCGCCAGAAACCAATCATTGCCTCACTAATAGAGAGATGTGGACAGGGAATCCAGAAGGCTGGTCAACCTTAAATGCTCTGAAAGGTCAGAGCTAATCACTCATTGTTTAGTTGAGACATTGGTCATTGTAGCAGCCTCCAACTGTTGTCTTATGTAAATTCTTGCTGATTGGCTATTATTGGGTGATAGGTCCCCCCCCAACTGGTGGGCGAAGTTATGATGTAATTGACAGAGACATTGAGCCACCAATCAAGCACATACCAGAGTGCCCTGTGTCCCACCCCTTCCCATTCCACCCTGGGCCCAACCCCTGCCTGTTCCGGCCCCTTAAAGGATTTCTCAGTGTGCCACGTGGCACCTTTTTCTCCCGGACTGTTCTCGCAGGCAGTCCGGGAGGAGGTCCAGCTGGGTCCCCTCTTTTCCCCTTCACCTGGCCCCAGTCACAGGGTGCGGCTTCCCCTGCTCCATTCCCCCTGAGCCTGTGAACCAGCCCAGAGACCCTCAATAAAGCCTGATTAATTTGCTCACTCATTCGGACTCCCTGCCTGCAGTTTCTCTCATGGCAATGTAGAACCTTACATTTTGGTGCCAAAACCGGGGAGAGGGGTTTTGTGACCTATCCCCGTCAGACCGGGGTGAGTGTCCCCCCTCTCTCCTTCTCACTGCCTTCCAGCACCTTGGACCCAGAGGCTCCACAGACTTCTCTTCAATCTGTAAGTTTTTCTGTTCTGGACTCCAGGAGTCCTTAGCCCTTCCCTGGACCCCGTATCGCCGCTGGGGCTTCTCGTCCTAGACACGGCCATGCCACAATTCCCCTCCGTTCCAGACTCCTGGAGTCCTTGCAGGAGAAGATTGTAGGGGACGCCTTCCAATCGCCTCCCTGCCCACTGTTCTGTCCGGAGGCAGATATCAAGGGTGGACGCCTCCTCCATATCTGTTACTCCTCAACACTCAGGGGTTCAGGTTCCCCATCCTAGAGGAAAGTCATGGGTGCCTCTGATTCCAAGGTTGATCCCCAGACACCTCTTGGGTGTCTCCTCCAAAATTTTACCAAATTGGGATATTCTCAAACCCTTCACAAGAAGCTCATCTTCTTGTCCCAGGTCGCCTGGCCTCAATATAATTTAGTTAACCAGTCCTACTGGCTTCCCACTGGCACCTTTGATTTTAACACCCTGCGAGATCTGGACAACTTCTGCCCGCGCACCGAGAAGGACACTGAGGTCCCATACATTCAGGCTTTTTGGGACATCATTTCCCACCCTGACCTCTGCTCCCGCTGTTCTACCCACCAAATCCTCTTTGCCCGAACCACCCCTCCCACACCGAACCCCCTCAAACTGCCCCTCTCTCTGTCGCTCTCTTTACTTTTCCGACCCAGCCGTTAAATCCTCTCTGCCTCTCCTCCTCTCCCTCCTCCTTCGCCACACTGTGGCTGCCCCTCTTTTGCCCCCTTCCACCACTGCCGCCAGGCCTCTGTGGGAACCAACTCTACACCTGTGGGAACCAACTCCACAAGACCAGAGGCTGCCGCGAAGCGAGAGAACCTCCTGCCACCCCAAACAGCTAAGGGGAATTTCTGTTTTGCCTTGGCTCTTTTGGCCTTGACCACGTGGCCCTTCATTCCCCTGGGGGCCGCCATCTTGGCATGGCAAGTCCTGCCCCCTCTGGACCCCACCTGGTGTGGCCGCCCACACCGGGCTCCTCCTCCCTTGGCCTGCCACCTGCTCCACCCCACCTCCCCCTCCCTCTCTCTTTATGCCTCAAACCCAGGTCCGAGATCCGAACATGGCATTTAACTCTTAATTCCCCTTGGAAAGCAGGCAGAATAGGCCCACCTTAGAAGGTGACCCTGCAAACCCAAGCCTTGAAGCAGATCTGAGGCCCACAAACTGTACGTGGTGGGCGTGCAACAAGAGGACAAGCATTGCCTAGAGAATGCTTCACATGCGGAAACAAGGCCACCGACTGGACAAAGCCGTGCCTCCGGCCCCGGCCTCCAACCAAGCCTTGCGGTCAAAACGGCCACTGGAAAAGTGACTGCCCCTGGGAAAGTGACGGGCCCTCTGTGTCTCAGCACAGAGGAGCCATCCTTCCAGGTCATGACCAGCCGACGGCCATGCTGGAAATGGCTGAAGACTGCAGATGCCCAGACTCGACAACCCCCATCACCCACGCCGAGCCCAGGTTAATGCTCCAGGTATCAGGTGAGCAGGTCTTCTTTCTGGTCGACATGGGAGCTACCTTCTCTGTCCTGCTTTCCTTTGCTGGGCCACTTTTCCTTCGTCATCTCAGTCATGGGTACTGGTGGCAAATCACCCTTCAGCTCTGAAAACTGCCCTGGCTTCAGCGCGTCCTCACCCTGCCCTCTCCCCTGCTCCACCCTTCCTAGGGAACAACTTTCTTCAAGCTTATCAATTATTTAAAGGAAGGGGCAAGAATGGTAAAAGGACCCACTATACCAGGCCACTAAAGAAATACCAGTAGGCCTCCTCTTCTCACCCTCCCTTATTCGCCAGGCTTTTTCTAACTCCAGGATACCCTTCTGGCATCTCTCTCCCTCTTTCCCAGATATCTCTAAACCTTTCCAATTATTTTACTAATGATAAACAGGGAATAGCTATGGGGGTCCTCACGCAGCCCCTACGGCCAGCCTTCACCCCCATAGCCCATCTGTCCAGAGAGCTTGATCCCACGGTTCAAGGATGACAACCCTGCCTCCGGACTCTGACTGCAGCCGCTGTTCTCACCAAGGAGGCCCAGAAGCTCCCTCTAGCAACCCTTAGCGGTCTTTTCCACCCATAGACTACAGGACTTTCTGTGCTCCTCCCCTCCCCATTACATGTAGGTAGTCCATCTCCTGTTCCTCGAGAATCCTGACATCTCTGAACCCAGTCCACAGCCTTGAACCCAGCCACTCTCCTCCACCCAACCTGTGGCAATGCACTCCAGCCCAAACCTGCCCCGAGGTTGTCAAAGGCCCTCTCTCTGAAATTCACAGCTTTTGGCCGGGCCCCTGCCCATGGGCCTGACCAGAATCCAGGCTACACCAAGGAGCCCCACCTCCAGCAATCCCTTTTCAGGAACCCCCACCTTCTTAAACCTCTTTTTAGACAACTGCTCCGGGAACACCCTGACAGGATTCTACCCAGGCCAGGACCAGCCGACCACGGCTCCCAGGGCCAGCCCTGCAACCGGAAACACTCGGTCCTCCTAAAGAACCTTACTCTCCCTCAAGTTGTATTTCAGCTCCAGGCCCAGAAAAGCAGCAAAACCAGACAAGTGACGCTGTGACAGCCTCAGGACCAGCTTTTACCTCCAAGTGACTCAAGTGGGTCGCTCTTGAGACATCACCAACCAGTCCCTTAGGGAAACCATGTTTCTTGCAGAACAGAATGCAGACATTCACCAGCCAGAAGATAGATCTACCACTGAATTCAGAACCTAACACCAGAATCCTTGAGACTTCGGGTAGACGCCCTTAACGACACCCCTCTCAGCTGGAAGTAGCTACGGAAGATGGACCTTCACCCCCTAGACCTTGCCTGAAATCTCAATTATTTTTTTGATATTATCAGAAGCCTGGAATGATAGGTATCCTCCCGCCCCCAAATGGTGGGTGGAGTTATGATGTAATTGACAGAGACATTGAGCCACCAATCAAGCACATACCAGAGTGCCCTGTGTCCCACCCCGTCCCATTCCACCCTGGGCCCAATCCCTGCCTGTTCCGGCCCCTTAAAGGATGTCTCGGTGCGCCATGTGTCACCTTTTCTCCCGGACTGTTCTCCCAGGCAGTCCGGGAGGAGGTCCGGCTGGGTTCCCTCTTTTCCCCTTACCCTGGCCCCAGTCACAGGGCGCAGCTTCCCTGGCTCCATTCCCCCCAAGCCTGTGAAACCGCCTGGAGACTCGAAATGAAGCCTGATTAATTTGCTCACTTATTCGGACTCCCTGCTTGCAGTTTCTCTCACGGCGATGTAGAACCTTACAATAATTATGTGATATTTATAGTTTAAATAAAAAATGTATAATTATAATATATAACTGTATTCAAAAAACCAAAAACTAATTATTTAACTTACCTCCTTAGTGACTTCTTTGTTCATCTGTCAGGCATTTTCTCTTATTGGTCTTGATATTATTTAACTTGTATGGGGTGACTTGAACAAAGATAAGTAAGGGGGAGGTGGAATTCTTTAACTAACCTGCCTATTAGTGACTTTTTGTTGCTGAATTTCATTGGCTAAAACTTCGATTGCAGGTTGGTATATTGTACACTTCGAGGCCAAGCAAGCGCTACTAACTTCATCTGTCAATCTGTTTCTTTTGTGGGTTTTGATATTATTTAACACTGAGAATAAGATCTCCCCAAAGTAGGGGGGAAAAATGGCAGTGGAATGGAGGGATGCGATCTGAATCTGCTCACAGGGCAGAAGGAGGGAGCAGCTGAAGATTGCGCAGGGAGCGTTTGTTGGCGAGTAGGGGGACAGCTGTGCTCCGGGAGAAGATAGGGGACTGCTGGGCTGACCTCCCCAGCCTGAGCGGCCCCAATACTGCTGGGTTCTCTCCCTGAGCCAACTGCACGAGGGGGTGCGCAGAGGCAGACCATGACATCTTGAAGAGGAAGGACCTGAAAATATACAGCTGCAGTACCTGCTGGACGGCTGAGACTCCCGGAACACCGGTCCCCAGTTGGCACGGACCTGCTCAGAGTCCAGGGAGCTCTAAACTCCAGCACGGAAAGGTCAGATTTCCCTGGGGGTACTTTGGGCGTGAAACTGAGGGGGCTGGCAGATTGGGATATCTGCACCTTGGAACTCAAAGCCTGGAGATCTGCACCTGAAATAAAATATGTGGCTGTTGGAGCTGGTAAAGGTGGGAGAGGGCCCTTGGAGCTGGTGGCAGAGTTAATCCCTGGAGCGCAACCAATTTGCACCTGACAGAGGAGGGAGACCGGGAAGATTTTGGGAGGGTCCTGGCTGCTAAAACAGCAGTCACCATTAGAAAGGCAGTATTGAATACCACAGGGAAAGCAAAATTTTAGTTCAGGATAGAGAGGACCAATAGACCCAGAAGTCAATCTAGAAACACTGCCACCCAGGGGCCAAATCACAAATTGACTCTTGTGTGACACAGGGAATTGGTTATATTTTCTCTTCAACCTTGGGAATACAGTCTATTTTCATCTACTCTTTAGTATCTTTTACTCTACCTCAACTTCACCTTTATACCACCAATCTCTTGCTAACCTTTCCCTATTTAGTGCCTTGTTTCCCTTACACTTTTCCCACTTTAGATTTACCTTAATTCTTTCTTTTTACCCCCTGTTAAAATTTCACCCCACTTATATATCTAATCTCCAACCACCTACTCCAAGTCCATATATACCTCTAGCTTCTCTGATTTCACTATCTTAAAGTGTTTTTATCCTTGTCCTGTTGTTGTTGTTTACTTGACTGTTGATTATATCGATTTTTTAAGCAGGTTTATGAGATTGATTTGCTTATTCTTTTATTTTGGTTTGTCTTGTGGGGGGGTTATTTTTATTTTTGGTGTTGTTTCCTGTTTTGTTGTCCTCATTTGCATTGTTTTTAAATAGATTTTTGCTTCTGTGTTCCCTCACCTCCCTTGCTATTAGTAGTTGTATGTAATTTGTATCAATCTCCAGGTACTTGTGCGGGTTTTGGTTCAGATTAGGGGCTGTCCTATAGCAGTTTTCACCACACATTTATAATTTACTCTTTTTTTTCCTCTTCTTCTTCCCCTTTCCCATTATCATTTTGGCATTCCTGTCTTTTTTTTTGTGAGTGTGTGTGTGTGTGGGGGGGGGGGCGTCTCTTTCTTTTTGTGTGAGTGTGGGTGTGTGAGTGTCTGTGTGTGTCTGGAGGAGGTTCTCTTTCTTTTTTCTCACCTATTACCAAATTTGCCTTTCTCTGGCGATCACCTTTATTTGGAATTACCATTACTGTGACTACATTCCGGTTCAGTGCCTGGTGCATTGCACCTGGTTGTGTTGTATTTTGTGCCTTTAAATCAACGAATGAGAGTGAGAACCACATAACCAGAAAAACAGAGAAGAGAGACCATGGGAATACAAAGAAACAGCCCACATATGAAAGAAAAGCAAGGCTCACCAGAAAAGGAGGTAAACGAAATGGAAGTTAACAACATGTCAGAGAAAGAATTCAGAGAAATGGTCATAAGGTGGCTGAAAAGAATGGAAGACAAATTTGATAATATGAATAAGAACCAAGAGGAAATGAGGAAGACCCAGGAAGAAATGATGAAGAGCCAAGAAGAAATGAAGAAGAGCCAAGAAGAAATGAGAAGTGACATTGCTGAAGTAAAGAACTCAATAGAAAGTATTAAGAGTAGACTAGAAGAAGCAGAGGATCACATCAGTGAACTAGAAGACCAGGTAAGAAAAAATAACCAAGTAGAGCAGCTTCTAGAAAAAAAATTTAAAAGCAGGAGGAGAGCCTAAAGGAACTTGGGGACAACATGAAACAAAACAACATCTGTATAATTGGGCTTCCAGAAGGACAGGAAAATGAGCAAGGAATAGAACACCTGTTGGAAGAAATAGTGACAGAAAACTTCCCTGATATAGGAAAGAAAAACCCCACACAAATCCAAGAAGCTCACAGAGTCCCAACCAAAATAAGCTCCAAAAGAACCAAGCCAAGGCACATTAAAATTAAATTAGCAAACACCAATGACAAAGTAAGAATCGTAAAAGCTGCCAGAAAGAGACAGAAAGTCACCTACAAAGGAACTCCCATCAGACTAACAAGGGATCTCTCAAAAAAACGTATCAGGGCAGAAGGCAGTAGAATGAAATTTAAAAGTCATGCAAAAGAAGGGTCTGAAATCTACAATACTATACCCAGCAAGGCTCTCAATCAAAATTGAAGGTCAAATCAGGAGTTTCACAGATAAAAAAGGACTAAGGGAATTCGTCACCACCACACCAGCAATGCAAGAAATGCTAAAGGATCTGCTGGAAAAAGAAATAGGAAGTGAAGAAGGAACACAGGGGTAAAGAACAGAAATGGCAACATATAAGTACCAATCAATAATAACTTTAAATGTAAATGGTTTAAATGCTCCAATCAAAAGAAATAGGGTAATAGACTGGATAAGAAAACACAACCCATGTATCTGCTATCTACAAGAAACCCACCTCCGAAAAAAAAGATGCATAGACTGAGGATGAAAGGTTGGAAAAAAGTTATTCAGGCAAATGGAAATGAAAAAAAAAGCTGGGGTAGCCATACTTATATCCGACAAATTAAATCTAAAAGTGAAGGACATAACAAGAGATAAAGAAGGCCACTTCATAATACTAAAGGGAGCATTCCAACAAGAAGAAATAACTCTGGTAAACATATGCACCCAATACGGGAGCACCAAAATATATACAAAAACTCCTAGAGGACATCAAAGGAGAGATAGACAGCAATACAATCATAGTAGGAGAACTTAATACCCCACTATCACCATTGGACAGATCCTATAAACAAAAAAATCAGTAAAGAAACATCAATCCTCAATGACTCATTAGACCAGATGGAATTGACATCTTCGGATCATTAAACCCCAAAGCCACAGAATATACATTCTTTTCAAGTGCCCATGGGTCATTCTCAAAGATAGACCATGTGTTGGGTCATAGGCAAAGTCTCTCCAAAATCAAGAAGATAGAAATCATATCAAGCATATTCTCAGACCACAGTGGCATAAAGCTGGAAATCAACTACAATAGACACAATCCAAAGAAATAAAACAAATGGAGACTAAACAGCATGCTGTTAAACTATGACTGGGTTACTAGAGAGATCAAGGAAGAGATAGAAAACATCATGGAAAAAAATGACAACAACAGCACAACAATCCAAAATCTATGGGACACAGTGAAAGCAGTTCTGAGAGGGAAGTTCATAGCTCTACAATCCTACCGCAAAAATACTAGAAACATCGGCAATAAATTATCTAACCCAACAACTCAAAGAATTAGAAAGAAAGCAACAAGAAAAGCCCAGTGTAAGCAGAAGGAAGGAAATAGCAAAGATCAGAGCAGAAATAAATTACATAGAGACCAAAGAAACAATACAGAAGGTCAACAATACCAAGAGCTGGTTCTTTAAAAGGATAAACAAGATTGATGAACCTCTAGCCAGACACACCAAGAAGCAAAGAGAGAGGACCCTAATAAATAAATTCAGGAATGAAAGAGGTGAAATAATAACAGACCCCACTGAAATACAAAGGATTTTTAAAAAATACTATGAACAACTCTACTCCAAAAAACTGGACAACCTGGAGGAAATGTATATATTTCTAGAAAAATATAACCTCCCAAAACTCAATCAGGAAGAATCTAAACAACTCAATAGACCAATAGCTGTGGAAGAAATTGAAGCAGTCATCATAAAGCTTCCAGAATACAAAAGCCCAGGGCCAGAAGGCTTCACAGGGGAGTTTTACCAAACATTCAAGGAAGAACTAAAACCTATCCTCCTCAGACTATTCCAGAAAATTCAAGAGGATGGAACACTTCCAAACTCCTTCTATGAAGCTAATATCACCCTAATAACAAAACCAGATCAAGATGACACAATGAAAGATAATTACAGGACAATATCCCTCATGAATATAGATGCCAAAATACTCAATAAAATTCTAGCAAATCGGATCCAGTAGTACATCAGAAAGATCATACACCATGACCAAGTAGGATTTATCTCAGGAATAGAAGGATGGTACAATATCTGCAAATCAATAAATGTGATACATCACATAAACAAATTAAGAGATAAAAATCACATAGTCATATCAATTGATGCAGAAAAAGCATTTGACAAAATCCAACACCCTTTCTTGATAAAAACTCTCAACAAGGTAGGAACAGAAGGATCATAACTCAACATAATAAAAGCCATATATGAGAAACCCACAGTAAACATCATACTCCATGTGCAAAAACTACAACCATTTCCCCTAAGAACAGGAACAAGACTGGGTTGCCCACTTTCACCACTCCAGTTAAACATAGCACTGGAAGTATTAGCCATTGCAATTAGACAAGAAGAAGAAATAAAAGGCATCCAAATTGGAAAAGAAGAAGTAAAGCAATCCTTATTTGCAGATGACATGATATTGTACATAAAAAAACCCGAAAGACTCCATAAAAAAGTTAGTAGACTTAATAAATGAGTTCAACAATGTAGCAGGCTACAAAATTAACGCCAAGAAATCTTTGGCATTTCTATACACTAATACTGAACTTACAGAAAGAGAGACTAAAAAAGCAATCCCATTTACCATCACACCAAAAAAATTAAGATACCTAGGAATAAACTTAACTATGGAGGTAAAAGATGTATTCGTGGAAAACTAGAGGACACTGAAAAAATAGAGGAAAATGTAAACAGATGGAAGAACATACCATGTTCATGGATTGGGAGAATCAACATAGTTGAAATGTCCATACTACCCAAAGAAATCTATAAATTTAATGCACTCCCCATTAAAATACCATTGGCATATTTCACAGACCTTGAAAGAACTCTCCAAAAATTCATCTGGAACAAAAAAAGGCCTCGAATAGCCACAGTAATCCTGAGAAAGAAGCACAAAGTTGGTGGCACTCCGATACCAGATTTCAAGCTGTATCACAAAGCTACTGTTCTCAAAACAGCCTGGTACTGGCACAGGAACAGACATATAGATCAATGGAATGGAATAGAGAATCCAGATAGCAACCCAAACCACTGTGCTCAATTAATATTTGACAAAGGAGGCATGAACATAAAATGGAGTCAAGACAGTCTCTTCGATAAATGGTGTTGGGAAAATTGGACAGATACATGCAAAAAAAATGAAACTAGAGCACCACCTTACACCATACACAAAAATAAACTCAAAATGGATACAGGACTTAAACGTAAGATGGGAACCCATAAAAATATTAGAGGAATCTACAGAAAGAAAAATCTCAGATATATGACAAAAGAACTTCTTTGATGATACTGCTCCTAGGGGAATGGAAGCTAAAAAGAAAATAAACAGATGGGACTACATCAAAATCAAAAGCTTTTGCACAGCTAAAAAAACGATCAACAAAACTACAAGAAAACCCACTGTATTGGAAAACATATTGGCAAATAGTATCAGTGATAAAGGTTTAATGTCAAGCATCTACAGGCAACTCACGCAACTCAATAAAAGGAGGACAAATGATCCATTAAAAAAATGGGCAACAGACCTAAATAGAATCTGCACGAAAGAAGACAAAAGGAAGGCCCAGAGACATACGAAAACTTGCTCAGAGTCACTAATTATCCTAGAGATGCAAATCAAAACGACTATGCAGTACTATCTCACACCTGTCAGAATGGCTTACATCAACAAATCAACAAACGACAAGTGCAGGCGAGGATGCAGAGAAAAAGGAACTCTCCTGCAAAGTTGATGGGATTGTAGACTAGTGCAGCCACTGTGGAAAACAGTATGGAGTTACCTCAAAAAACTAAAAGTGGAGCTCCCATTCGACCCAGTGATCCCACTTCTAGGAATATACCCCAAGAAACTAGAAATGTGAATTAGAAAGGATATATGTACCCTTATGTTCATAGCAGCACAATTTACCATAGCTAAGATTTGGAAACAGCCTAAGTGCCCATCAGCAGATGAACGGATTAAAAAACTATGGTACATTTACACAATGGAATACTACGCCACGGAAAAAAAGAAGGAGCTCCTACCATTTGTAATAACATGGATGGATTTGGAGAGCATTATGCTAAGTAAAATTAGCCAGGCAGAGAAAGACAAATATCACATGATCTCACTCATTTGAGGAATACAATGAATGACATAGACTAATGAACAAGAATGGATCCAGAGACTGAGAAAAGTCCATCAGAATGTCAAAACTCAGGGTAAGTGGCAGGTGGTGGGAGTAAGGGTAGAAGTCAATATATTTGAAATCCTGAACTAAGGTAAGTGATTTGTGTTTTTACATCCCTGACAAAGTTTATTTAAAGTTATAAAAAAAAATGGCAGCTAGTTTGAGATTGAATTGACATGGCCTAGTGCTTGTCATATCCTATGGACAACAGTCCTTAGGCTAGGCCCTCCTTAACCTCCTGTGACACCATAATACCCTTACATGATATTATTCTACAATGTAATTATAATATTTGTTATTTGACAACAGCATATTATACAATTATCCAAAATAAACTTACAAACTAATTCTTTGAATGTTGGGCAGCAACCTAAAAAAGGATAGGAAAGAAATTAATCCCTTTCAGAAGGAATTAAGGCACTGGGAAGGCATCCGAGCATTCTAGATTGGTCCTTCTTGCCCTTTCTGCCAAGAGGGACCTTCTTCTTGCTATCCAAATACACACAGCTGATACTTGACTTTTCAGTTCAAGCTGTGGCTGAAGCCTCTGGGCAGCTGGCACCATGGATCTGTATCTCGACCAATGTTGTGAGCTGTGCCCTCAATGGAGAAGAAACCTGGGTCCCCTGAGATATGTGATCAGTACTGGGACCCCGCCAGCAGGCGAGGGGACCCCAAGGCAGGTACTGGACATGGAGGCCACGGGGGCATAGACTACAAAGGAGACAGAACTGAACCTCACATCATCCTGTTTAGCCCCGGAGGATGGCCGGTTAGCCAGAGACGCGTAAGATTCCTCAGGGAAGGTATAACCTAAGACTGGCACAGTCGCAGAGTGGCCAACAGGAGAGAGGTAAAATGTCAACAGATGTGGAACACAGAACTTCACCCACAAACCTTGCAGGGGCTTGAATTCTCACCCCTCCTGAGGGAGGTGTCCTACCCCCACGGCTGCTTCGCCTCCCACGCACAACTCAGACCGGGACCCAGGTGGCAGACAAGACTCAGCCAGCAATAGCTGCTCTATATCTAAATTCAGTCTATTACCAGGAATGCTCAGGACCTACTCAAAATTGCAAATATTCCTTTTCACTAGTATTTTCAGGGTAAAGTAAGATTTCTGCTTGAGTATTAAAATTGACAGGAAAATAGTAATCAAGTTTTCAGATTAATTTAAATTGGCCAAGTGAAATAAGTGAGTACTCATGAAAATTTAAGTGTATTGGACAAAAAGATTTTCTTAAAACATTAACTGAAAAATCTATTAGTAGTTCATCTCACTGTAAAATTGCCTAACATCCAAAGAACCTAAAGCAGTAATATTTGTGTGCAAAAATTAAAATTTAAAATTACCAAGACTGCAATATAAAATTGTCAAAAGTCCCCATTAATCAAAAAAGGGGAGGGGACAGCGGGGTAATATCATGTAAGGAAAAAAATATCGAGTAAGTAAAATACATCTAGAAGATTCTTACTCCAGTAAATTAAATTCCATTTGTAAAACCAACTGCAGGACACCCATGAAAAAACACACATGGTGTCAAAATAAGCCAAAGGAAAATCATTTAGGCAAAAATTAAAAAGAATCCCAAGTCTATTTTGCAGAAAGGCTGCCTTTGTTAACTTTTGGTCAAAAATGTGTTTGTGTGTTTGCAGAGAACAACTCCAAGACCATGTGGGTTCCTGCGACTGTGAGGAACTGACGGATCTGTTCCAGTCATGACGATGGTCCAGAGATGGCAGACAATGACGACACCTTGCCATGCTAGTAGTCAGCAGCTGTGCATGTCTGCAGGCAGCCCAGGACCAAACCAGAGAGGATGGATCTTGCATTGCCACAATGTGTCCACCATCTGGATACCATTGTTGACATGTACACATGAAGAACTATTTGATATTGAAACTGGGACTCAGAACAGTTGGACATTGAAACTGACACTCAAACTTTTTTTGTGCTCTTATACGTTTGTTTCTAGTATGCAGAGGCAAGATATTTTTGAAGAAAAGAAACAGGGGGAAGTGATTGATATAGAGGCAGGGTGGCCTCGAACAGGCGGTCAAGCTACAGGGGGAAGGCTGGAGTGGAGGGGAGGCAGATGCAGGGGAAGATCAACCGAAGGACTTGTATGCATACATATGAGCATAACCAATGAATGAAAGACACTGTGGCGGGGAGGGGGGCAGGTGGGGACATGTTCTGGGGGGTAAGGGAGGCTGGAGGGAGGATATTGGGGGGAAAGGAAAACATATGCACTACTATTAAATATAAGTTATACTGCAAAAAAATCAATAAAAATATATTAAAAAAATATCTCCCCAAATTAAATAGAGGGGAAAAATTGTGAGTAAAGCCATTGCTATATTTTTCAGGGTGCTAAAAGTGTCTGGTAATTGGCATTCCAAATTCTTGTTCATAGTGGCACTCCTCTTGATTCTCCAAGCAGCACCTTTCCAGATTCTCAAGCTTTGACCTCAAGTAGACAAACACCTGAGCCCAGATGCTGTCTTCAAATTCTGCAAGTTGCATCTCCAAATCATCAATTTGCAACCATTGGAAACTATTTAATTCCAAACTACTGTAGACTACTACATCACGATACTTAATTATTTTTATGGTCTGTTCTAGGCTTCTAAATTGTTTAAACCTATCACTGAAATGGTCAAGTAAACAAGTCTATAACATGCTGGCACTTTATATGCAAGGGTTCCATTTCATTTTGTACAGCTGCCCTGGCCTTCTCAAACTACTTTATTACTCGAGTAAAATACTTACAAGTTTTAGCTTCTATATCTCACTTAAAAATTTTAAGTTTACTTTGATGTATCCAAACATAACATCAATACTTTTGCCAAAACCTTGTAACTTTAAGTTCATTTCATTCATATGAACAGAGAAATTTGTAAAATATATCAGGGTGTTGACCCACTTATCATCATTGAGCTGAGAAAAGTTTTCCAGATCCTTATCCTCAAGAAATACCTTAATTTCTTCAAAGCACTCCATGAAGCTCTCAAGAACTTTGACTCGGCTCAGCCATCTTACATAATTGTACATCAGCAGTCTACCGTAGGTGGAATCAACCTCCATTAAAAGTGCAAAAAATTCTCACTTGTGAAGGCGGACAGCAGCTATTAAATTACCTATTTTTGTAACAACTGACATTAAGTCATTTAAGTAGGTGAATCCTGCCTTGGCACATAAAACCTCCTGATGGATAATACAATGAAAAGGCACAATCAGATGTCCAATAGCTTCTGTGAACAATTTGAGAAATCCGACTTTTTTCCCCACTGTGGTTGGTGCTCCACCTGCCATCACTGACACAACATTAGAGATATATATGCTTAGGTCACAAAATGTTTGTATAATAACCTTACAAATTTTGCTTCATGATGTACTTGTTGGCACTGATACTAACTTTATCAACTCTTCTCTCATTGTGAGACCATTAGAATATCAACCAATAATGGCCAATTGAGCATGTGATGTGACATCAGTAATTTCGTCAAGAGAGATTTAAAAATATTTACAATTACTTATGTCTCTCTTTAATTGATGTTGTATGTTTGTGTTCAGTCTCATTATTCTGTCTTTTATGATATTTCTACTGAGTGGTTACTCAGATATTCTCTTAATAATTGCATCTTTATTCTGCATAATGTGAGATAGAACTACTACACATCTTAGGAGAGTTTCTTTACTAAATTCTTCCTCACTGAGTGTTTTTCCATGCTGAGCTATGGAGTGAGCAA
This sequence comes from Antrozous pallidus, assembly GCA_027563665.1. Lineage (NCBI taxonomy): Eukaryota > Metazoa > Chordata > Mammalia > Chiroptera > Vespertilionidae > Antrozous > Antrozous pallidus. The sequence goes on from CM050508.1 coordinate 99,249,353, forward strand.
TGCTCAAACTTGCAGATGTTAAATGTGTAGAAGCTTTTATAAATTTAAGGGTGGAATTAGATTGGCTCTTATAAAGGTATAGCTGCCTGGAAATGTATTCCTTCCTTTTGTCTTCACTTTTTTTTAAGAGCTGTGAATGAGAGAAGGAAAAGATGGCGGCAGGACAGAAGGACGCGTAATCATTTGTGTACTGGGGTAGACGGGGTGAGCAGCTGAGGGTCGTGGGGGGAGTGTTTGTTGGTGAGTGGGGGGACAGCAGGGCTTTGGGAGAAGGAGGGCGACTGCTTAGATTAGCCTCCCTCATGGGAGCGGCTCTGTGCGGCTGGGTTCTCTCCTGGAGCCTGGCTCAGAGGCGGCTGCGCCATCTTAAAGGGGAAGAGCCTGAAGATTTTACAGTTGTGGTACCCACTGGGCGTCTGAGACCCCCACCTCCCTCCACCCCAACATCGGTTCCTAGTTGGTGAAGAAGCTGACTCCAAGGAAACCTGTGCTCCGCCATGGAAAGGTCAGGTTTCTCCGGTGGTTAAGGGAGCTGGTAACACAGGGAGTTTCTCGCCTGGGGGAAAAAAAGAGAAAAAGTCCCTGGCTGTTGAAGCCGGCAAACGTGGAAGAGGATCCTCAGAGCTGGTGACAGGGGGGTGGGATACATAGAGGACAACCCATTTGGACCTGAGGGAGAGGGCCAGCCTGGCAGTTTTGAGAGGGAGCGGGCTGCCAAACCCAAGGGGAGAAAGGGTTTCGCGCAAACATACGAGCAGGATGTGAGTTTGCGCGCCTGCGTTTGTCCTCTGTAAATCCGAATTTCTCAGCACTGAATGAGGAACGGGGGATCCCCTGGTGGGGGATAACCTGGGAGACCACAGGGGCCAGCTGTTTTTCTGACGCTGGGGATCAGAACAGGTCCTCACAATTAGAGAGGCAGCTCTGGGGTAGCCTATTTTCACAAAGCAGTAGTAAATACCGTAGACATAGTGGGATTTTAGATCAGGCTAGAGAGGACCAATAGACCCGGAGGTCAATTTAGAAACAATGCCACCTAGCAGCTGAATCATAAATTGTCTCTTGTGTAACACAAATTAAGGAATCAATTTTATTTCTACTACTATTTAAATTTTTTTATTTACAATATAACTTATATTTAATAGTAGTGCATATGTTTTCCTCCCCCGCCAATATCCTCACCCAGCCTCCCTTACCCACCAGCACATGTCCCCACCTGCCCCCCTCCCCATCCAAGAGTCTTTCATTCATTGCTTATGCTCATATGTATGCATACAAGTCCTTCGGTTGATCTCCCCCAGCATCTGCCTCCCCTCCACTCCAGCCTTCCCCTTATAGCTTGACAGCCTGTTCGAGGCCACTCTGTCTTTATATCAATTACTCTCCTCTGTTTCTTTTACTATTTAAATTTTTAAGTGCCATTTTATTCCATCTTTATTCTACTCAGAGATTAGTGTTATATAGTCTTTTCATTTACCCTTTAGTATCTCATTAATCTACTTCAATTCCCCCTTATGCCAGCACTCTCTTGCTAACCTTTCCTTAGTTAGTATCTTATTCCCCTTACACTTTTTCTGGTTTAGATTTTCCTTATTCTCTCTTTTTAGCCCCTGTTAAAATTTCACCCAACTTTTATATCCAATCTCCATAAACATCTAATGCTTCTCCGAATTCACTATCCTAAACTGTTTTTCTCTTGGTCCTGCTGATGTTGTTTATATTTTATGCATATTTGTGAGATTGGTTTCGTTATTCTTTTCTTTTAATTTGTTTTGTGGGACGGGGGTTGGCATTGTTTTGTGTTTTGGTGATGTTTACATTGTTTTAGATAGATTTAAGCTTCTGTGTTCTCTAACCTCCCTTGATATTAGTTGTTGTATGTAGTTTATATCAGTCTCCAGGTACTCGTTGTTGGCTATTGCTGGGATTAGTGGCAGTCCTCTGGGAGTTTCCAATCCATATTTATAGTTTACTCCCTTTTCCTTTTTTTTACTCCTTCCCCTTTTCCCAATTTTATTTTGGCATTCCCTTTTTTTATTCTTTCTTTATTTATTCTTTCTTTCTTTCTTTCTTTCTTTCTTTCTTCCTTTCTTTCTTTCGTGTGTGTGAGTGTGTTTTCTCTTACTCTCTTTTACCCCACCTATCACCTAATTTACCTTCCTCTGGCAATCACTTTTAATTTGGAGTTACCAATACTGTGAATACATTCTTCTTCAGTGCCTGGTGTGCTGCACCTGGTTGTGTTGTAGTTTGAGCATTTAAATCAACACAGGAGAGTGGGAAATACATAACAAGACACACAGAAAAGAAAGACCATGGGGAGACAAAGAAATAGCCCACCAATGAAAGAAAAACAAGTCTCACCAGAAAAAGAGGTAACCAAAATGGAAGCAAGCAACTTGTCAGAGAGAGAGTTCAGAGAAATGCTCAGGGTGGATGAAGAGAACAGAAGCCAATAAGAATAAGAACCATGAGGAATTGAAAAGGAATCAAGAGGAAATGAAGAAGAGCCAGGAAGAAATGAAGAACTATGAAGAAATGAAGAAGAATTATGAAGAAATGAAGAAGACCCAAGAAGAAATGAAAAGTGACATTGCTGAGGTAAACAACTCCATAGAAAGTATCAGGAGTAGACTACATGAAGCAGAGGACCGCATCAGTGAGCTGGAAGACAAGGTAGGAAAAAACACCCAAGTAGAGCAGCTTCTAGAAAAAAAATTAAAAAGCAGGATGAGAGCCTAAGGGGCCTCAGGGACAACATGAAACAAAACAACATCCGCATAATATGGCTTCCAGAGGGACAGGAAACTGAGCAAGGAATAGAAAACCTGTTGGAAGAAATAATGACAGAAAACTTCCCTGATATAGGAAAGAAAAAATCCACACAAATCCAAGAATCTCACAGAGTTCCAAGCAAAATAAACCCCAAAAGAGCTACACCAAGGCATGTTATAATTAAATTGGCAAACATCATCGACAAAGTGAGAATCCTAAAAGCTGCCAGAGACAGACAGAAAGTCACCTATAAAGCAACCCCCATCAGATTAGCAAGTGATTTCTCAACAGAAACTCATCAGGCCAGAGGGGATTGGAATGAAATATACAAAGTTATGCAAAGAAAGGGTCTGAATCCTAGAATACTGTACCCAGCAAGGCTATCAATCAAAATTGAAGGTCAAATCAGGAGCTTCACAGACAAGGTCTAAGGGAATACATTACCACCAAACCAGCAATGCAAGAAATGCTAAAGGGTCTGCTGTAAAAAGCAATAGGAAGCCATGAAAGAACATAGAGGCAAAGAACAAAAATGGCTACAAATAACTATCTATCAATAATTACTTTAAATGTAAATGGTTTAAATAATCCAAACAAAAGACATAGGGTAATAGACTGGATAAGAAAACACGACCCATATATCTGCTGTCTACAAGAAACCCACCTCCAAAAAAAAAGACGCACACAGACTGAGGGTGAAAGGATGGAAAAAGGTTCTTCAGGCGAATGGAAATGGAAAAAAAGCTGGGGTAGCCATACTTATATCCAACAAATTAGATCTCAAACTGAAGGAGATAACAAGAGATAAAGAAGGCCATTACATAAAACTAAAGGGAGCAATCCAACAAGAAGAAATAACTCTGGTAAACATATACGCACTCAGTACAGGATCACCCAAATACATACTAAAACTCCTAGAGGATATCAAGGGAGAGATAGACAGCAATACAATCATAGTAGGAGACTTTAATACCCCACTATCACCATTGGACAAATCCTCTAAACAAAAAATCAGTAAAGAAACATCAGTCCTCAATGAATCACTAGACCAGAAGAAATTAATTGACATCTTCAGATCATTTCACCCCAAAGCCACAGAATATACATTCTTTTCAAGTGCCCATGAGTCATTCTCAAAGATAGACCATGTGTTGGATTATAGGCAAAGTCTCTCCAAATTCAAGAAGATAGAAATCATTTCAAGCATATTCTCAGATCATAATGGCATAAAACTGGAAATCAACGACAATAGAAACAATCCAAAGAAATCAAACACATGGAGACTAAACAGGATGCTATTAAACTATGACTGGGTTACTACAGAGATCAAGGAAGAGATAGAAAACATCATGGAAACAAATGACAACGACAGCACAACAATCCAAAATCTATGGGACACAGTGAAAGCAGTTCTGAGAGGGAAGATCATAGCTCTACAATCCTACCGCAAAAAACTAGAAACAGTGGCAATAAATTATCTAACCCAACAACTCAAAGAGTTAGAAAGAAAGCAACAAGAAAAGCCCAGTGTAAGCAGAAGGAAGGAAATAGCAAAGATCAGAGCAGAAATAAATTACATAGAGATAAAAAAACAATACAGAAGATCAACAAAACCAAAAGTTGGTTCTTTGAAAGATTAAACAAGATTGATGAACCTATAGCCAGTCTCACCAAGAAGCAAAGAGAGAGGACCCTAATAAATAAAATCAGAAATGAAAGAGGTGAAATAATAACAGACCCTATTGAAATACAAGGATTGTTAAAAAATACTATGAACAACTCTACTCCAACAAACTGGACAACCTGGAGGAAATGTATATATTTCTAGAAAAATATAACCTCCCAAAACTCAATCAGGAAGAATCTAAACAACTCAATAGACCAATAACTGTGGAAGAAATTGAAGCAATCATCATAATGCTTCCAGCAAACAAAAGCCCAGGGCCAGACGGCTTCACAGGGGAGTTTTACTAAACATTCAAGGAAGAACTAAACCTATACGCCTCAGACTATTCCAGAAAATTCAAGAGGATGGAACAATTCCAACCTTCTTCTGTGAAGCTAATATAACCCTAATACCTAAAGCAGATCAAGGTGACACAATGAAAGAGAATTACAGGCCAATATCCCTTATGAATATAGATGCCAAAATACTCAATAAAATTCTAGCAAATCGGATCCAGCAGTATATCAGAAAGATCACACACCATGACCAAGTAGGATTTATCCAAGGTATGCAAGGATGGTACAATATCTGCAAATCAATACATGTGATACATCACATAAAGAAATTGAGAGAAAAAAATCACATAGTCATATCAATTGATGCGGAAAAAGCATTTGACAAAATCCAACACCCTTTCTTGATAAAAACTCTCAACAAGGTAGGAATAGAAGGATCATATCTCAACATCATAAAAGCCATATATGAGAATCCCACAGCAAACATCATACTCAATGGGCAAAAACTACAACCATTTCCCCTAAGAACAGGAACAAGACAGGGTTGCCCACTCTCACCACTCCTGTTTGACATAGTACTGGAAGTATTAGCCATTGCAATAATTAGACAAGAAGAAGAAATAAAAGGCATCCAAATTGGAAAAGAAGAAGTAAAGCTATCCTTATTTGCAGATGACATGATATTGTACAGAAACAACCCGAAAGACTCCATAAAAATGTAATAGATTTAATCAATGAGTTCAGCAATGTAGCAGGCTGCTACATTCAATGCCAAGAAATCTATGGCATTCCTATACACCAATAGTGAACATACATAAAGAGAGACTAAAAAAGCAATCCCATTTACCATCACACCAAAAAAATTAAGATACCTAGGAATAAACTTAACTAAAGAGGTAAAAGACCTATTCGCGGAAAACTAAAGGACACTAAAAAAAGAGATAGAGGAAGATGTAAACAGATGGAAGAACATACCATGTTCATGGATTGGGAGAATCAACATAATTAAAATGTCCAAACTACCCAAAGCAATCTATAAGTTTAATGCACTCCCCATTAAAATTCCAATGGCATACTTAATAGATGTAGAAAGAACTCTCCAAAAATTCATCTGGAATAACAAAACGCCCTGGATAGCCACAACAATCCTGAGAAAGAAGCACAAAGTCGGTGGGATTTCCATACCAGATTTCAAGCTGTATTACAAAGCTACTGTTCTCAAAACAGCCTGGTACTAGCAGAAGAACAGACATATAGATCAATGGAGTCAAATAGAGAATCCAGATATCAACCAAAACCACTATGCTCAATTAGTATTTGACAAAGGAGGTATGAACATAAAATGGCATCAAGATAGTCTCTTCAATAAATGTTGTTGGGAAAATTGGATAGATACATGCAAAAAAATGAAACTAGAGCACCACCTTACACCATATACAAAAATAAACTCAAAATGGATACAGGACTTAAACGTAAGACGGGAAACCATAAAAACATTAAAGGAAGCTACAGGAAATAAAATCTCAGACATATGCCAAAAGAACTTCTTTGATGATAATGCTCCTAGGGCAATGTAATCTAAAGACAGAATAAACAAATGGGACTACATCAAAATCAAATGCTTTTGGACAGCTAAAGAAACCATCAACAAAACAACAAGAAAACTCACTGTATGGGAGAACATATTTGCAAATGTTACCACTGATAAAGGTTTAATGTCAAGCATCTACAGGCAACTCACACAACTCAATAAAAGGAGGACAAATGATCCAATAAAAAAATGGGCAACTGACCTAAATAGAACCTTTTCTAAAGAAGGCAAAAGGAAGGCCCAGAGACATATGAAAACTTGCTCAAAGTCACTAATTATCTGAGAGATGCAAATCAAAACGACTATGCGGTACCATCTCACACCGGTCAGAATGGCTTACATCAACAAATCAACAAATGACAAGTGCTGGCAGGGATGCGGATAAAAAGGAACTCTCCTGCACTGTTGGTGGGATTGTAGACTAGTGCAGCCACTGTGGAGAACAGTATTGAGTTTCCTCAAAAAACTAAAAATGGAGCTCCCATTCGACCCAGTGATCCCACTTCTAGGAATATACCCCAAGAAACTAGAAATGCGAATTAGAAAGGATATGTGTACCCCTATGTTCATAGCAGCACAATTTATCATAGCTAAGATTTGGAAACAGCCTAAGTGCCCATCAGCAGATGAGTGGATTAAAAAACCGTGGTACATCTACACAATGGAATACTATGCTGCAGTAAAAAAGAATGAGCTCCTACCATTTCTAACAACATGAATGGAATTAGGGAGCATTATGCTAAGTGAAATTAGCCAGGCAGAGAAAGACAAATATCACATGATCTCACTCATTTGAGGCATATAATGAATAACATAAACTGATGAACAAGAATGGATCTAGAGACTCAGAAAAGTCCATCAAAATGTCAAATCTCAGGGTAAGTGACAGGTGGTGGGAGTAAGGGGAATGCTTGAACTAAGGTAAGTGATTTGTGTTTTTACATCCCTGACAAAGTTCATATAAAGTTATAAAAAAATCGGCAGCTAGTTTGAGATTGAATTAACATGGCCTAGAGCATGTCAACTATTATGGACACCAGTCGTTACTCTAGGCCCTCCTTAACCTCCCGTGACACCACAATATCCTTACGTGATATTATTCTACAATGTCATTACAGTATTTGATATTTGACAACAGCATATTATACAATTATCCAAAATAAACTTACAAACTAATTCTTTGAATGTTGGGCAGCAACTTAAAAAAGGATAGGAAAGAAATTAATCCCTTTCAGAAGGAATTAAGGCACTGGGAAAGCATCCAAGCATTCTATATTGGCCCTTCTTGCCCTTTCTGCCAAGAGGGACCTTCTTGTTACTATCCAAATACACACAGCTGATGCCTGAGTTTTCAGTTCCAGCTGTGGCTGAAGCCTCTGGGCAGCTGGCACCATGGATCTGTATCTCGACCAATGGTGTGAGCTGGGCCCTCTCTGGAGAAGAAACCTGGGTCCCCCGAGATATGTGATCAGTACCGGGACCCCGCCAGCAGGCGAGGGGACTCCTAGGCAGGTACTGGACTTGGAGGCCACAGGGGGGCATAGACTACAAAGGAGACAGAACTGAACCTCACATCACCCTGTTTGGCCCCGGAGGATGGCTGGTTAGCCAGAGACAGGTAAGATTCCTCAGGGAAGGAACAACCTAAGACAGGCAGAGTCGCAGAGGGGCCAACAGGAGAGAACTAAAAGGTCAACAGAGGTGGGGCACAGACCCTCATCCACAAACATTGCAGGGGTTTGAATTCTCACCCCTCCTGAGGGAGGTCTCCTACCCCCATGGCTGCTTCGCCTCCCACACACAATTCATATGGGGACCCAGGTGGCAGACAGAGACTCGGCCAGCAATAGCTGCTCTATATCTAAATTCACTCTATTACCAGGAATGCTCAGGACCTACTCAAAATTGCAAATATTCCTTTCCACTAGTATTCACAGGGTAAACTAAGATTTCTGCTTGAGTATTAAAATTGACAGGAAAATAGTAATCAAGTTTTCAGATTAATTTAAATTGGCCAAGTGAAATATGTGAATACTCAAGGAAATTATAGTGTACTGGACAAAAAGCTTTTCCTAAAACATTAACTGAAAAATCTATTAGTAGTTCATCTCACTGTAAAATTGCCTAACATCCAAAGAACCTAAAGCAGTCATATTTGTGTGCAAAAATTAAAATTTAAAAGTACCAAGACTGCAATATAAAATTTCCAAAAGTCCCCATTAATCAAAAAAGGGGGGCGCAGCGGGGTAATATCATGTAAGGGAATAAAAAATCGAGTAAGTAAAATACATCTAGAAAATTCTTATTCCAGTAAAGTAAATTCCATTTGTAAAAACAATTGCAGGACACCCATGAAAAAACACACATGGTGTCAAAATAAGCCAAAGGAAAATCATTTAGGCAAAAATTAAAAAGAATTCCAAGTCTATTTTGCATAGAGGATCCCTTTGTTAACTTTTGGTAGAGAATGTGTTTGTGTGTTTTCAGAGAACAACTCCAAGACCATGTGGGTTCCTGCGACGGTGAGGAACTGATGGATCTATTCCAGTCACGAGGATGGTCCAGAGATGGGGGACACTGACGACACCTTGCCATGCTAGCAGTCGGCAGCTGTGCATGTCTGCAGGCAGCCCAGGACCAAACCAGAGAGGATGGATCTTGCATTGACACGATGTGTCCACCAACTGGATACCATTGCTGACATGTACACATGAAGAAGAACTATTTGACGTTGAAACTGGTACTCAGAACATTTGGACATTGAAACTGAAACTCAAACTTTTTTGCTCTTACAAGTTTGTTTTCAGTATGCAGAGGCAAGATATTTTTGAAGAAAAGAAACAGGGGGAAGTGATTGATATAGAGGCAGGGTGGCCTTGAACAGGCTGTCAAGCTACAGGGGGAAGGCTGGGGTGGAGGGGAGGCAGATGCTGGGGGAGATCAACCAAAGGATTTCTATGCATACTTATGAGCATAACCAACAAATGAAAGACTCTGGGGCCGGGAGGGTGGTAGGTGGGGACATGTGCTGGGGGGTAAGTGAGGCTGGGGCAGGATATTGGTGGGGGGAGGAAAACATATGTACTACTATTAAATATAAGTTATATTGTAAATAAAACTAAAAAAAAAGAGCTGTGAATGATTAGTTTCAAAATGTCTATTTATATTCCATGTTCTGATTACTACCATTTCAGTACATAGAACGCAAAATGATCTGCCATTTTCTTTTATAATGCCATACATCTCAGTCCATGTCTCTTGAAAGGGTCAGCTATTTCTACTACCACTTCCTTTACTTAAGCTTGTTGGTTTTTTTTTTGGGGGGGGGTTCCTCCATCAGGGGGCAGTGACAGAAGATAGAATTATAGATAGCCTGTTATCCCTGCAGGCAATTAGGGGTTAACTAGTCTAAATGACCACAAAATGGCACATGTAACTGTCTTTTAGGAAAGGGCAGGGTTAATAAGCAGAAATAGGGGTTAACAAGGATGCACAACAGTAATATTGGTGAAATGGAGTCTGCACTATTCTGCAAAATATCGTTCCTTATATAAATTAAGATGGCTGCTGCTATTTCTAATGGCAGGAAAGAGTATCCATAGCATAGGCCCTCACCTCTCCCAGCCTCCCCCTCACTTATCTCAGTAATGATGGTCAATTAGAAATCCACAACACCCTGGAGCAGTAGATTAGATGACGGTTGCTGTAGTTATGTGGTGGCTGGTAATGGCGATCACAGGGCCTCTAGAGACGTATCCCCTATGACATTCCTCTGCTCCCTGCTTTGGCAGCCAGAAGTGAGGTCAAAATCCCCTAATGGTGTAACTGGAAGTCCCAGAACTAGACGCTCTGTGCTGGAGTTCTGTTGTTTTGGCATACAGACCTTCAGGACAGAGTGTCTACACTACACTACAACAAATGTTTCATTCTTGGCTACTGCAGCTGGCCGTGCAGTAGCTGAGGCCGAAACATCCTTTTCAGCATGTGGCCCCATACTTCTCTGTATGCTACCGCATGTGGCTGTGTGTGAGTGCTGAGATGCATGTCATAGGTTTGCCATCATGGGCCTAGAGCAAAGAATATTCTCATATGATATTATTCTACAATGTTATTATAAGTTTTGATATTTTACAACAGCATATTGTACAATTATCTCAAACAAACTTACAAACTAATTCTCTGAATGTTTGGCACCAATTTAAAAAGGACATGAAAAGATTAAATCCCTTCCACTGTGTGGAAGGCTCCTTGGGAAGGCATTTGAGCATTCTATGTTGGCTCCTCTTGCCCCTTTTCCAAGAGGTACCCTCTTCTCACAATCCAATTGCCCACAGCTGTTACTTGAGCTTTCTGCCCATGCTGAGGTGGCTGGTACCATGGATGCGTCTCTCACTCAATGGTGTGAGGTGGGTCCTGCCTAGAGAAGAAACCTGGGTTCCCCAAGATATGTGATCAGTGTAAAGGTTCCGCCAGGAGGCGAGAGGATCATAAGACAGGTGCTGGGCTTGGAGGCCAAGGGGGCATAGGATACCAAGGAGACAGAACTGAACCTCACATCACCCTGCTTGACCATGGAGGATGGCTGCTTAGCCAGAGACAGGTAAGATTCCTTAGGGAAAGAACAACCTAAGAGAGGCACAGTCACAGAGGGGCCAACAGGAGAGAACATGGGGGTCAAAGAAGGTTTGGCACAGACCCGCAACCCCCCCCCCCAATGTTGCAGAGGCTTGAACCCTCACCCCCCCCCCTGAGGCAGATCTCATGCCTCCATGGCTGTTTCATTTTCCATGCCCAGCTAAGATCAGGACTCAGGCAACAGACAGAGACTTGGCCTACAGAAACTTCCTTATATCTACATCTGGCCTAGTGCCAGGAATGCTAGAGCTTACTCAAGAATGCAAACAATTCTTCCACTAATACTTACAGGGTAAACTAAAATTGTTAGAGTATTAAATTTGACAGTAATATAGTAGTCAAGTTTTCAGATTAATTTAAATTGGCTAATTGATATAAGTGAATATTCAAGAAAATTTAATTGTACTGGACAAAAAGTTGTTCTTAAAGTATTAACTAAAATTTCTATTGGTAGTTCATCCAATGGTAAAATTGCTTAACATATGACTAACCTATTTTTGTCCAAAAAATTAAAATTTAAAGTTATTAAGATTACATTTTAAATTTTTCTAAAGGCTCCATTAATCATAAAAAGGGAGATAATAAGGTAATATCATGTAAAAAATATCCTGTATGTAAATTACATCTAGAAAAATTTTTACTTTGAAAATTAATTTTCATTTGTAATGCTAATGGCAAGACACCTATGGAAAAAAAACACAGGATATCAAAATAAGCTATGGGAAAATTGTTTGTGCAAAAATAAAAAGGACCCCAAGTCAAATTTATAGAAAAGATTCCTTTATTAACTTTGGGTCAAGAATATATTTGTATATTTTCAGAAAACAACTTCAAGACCATGTGGATTCCTACAACAGAGAGGAATTGACAGGTCTGCTCTAACCATGAAGACAAGAGGAGAAACGGTCCAGAGATGGAAGACACTGACGACGCCTTGCCATACTAGCAGTAAGCAGCTGTGCATTGTTGCAGGTTCCCAGGATCAAACCAGAAGGTGTTGGGCCTGCATTGCCACCATGTATCCACCATGCAAATATCATTGCTGACATCTACACATAAGGAGCTGTTTGACGTTGAAACTGGGACTCAGAACTGTTTGACATTGAAATTGGGACTCAAACATTTTTTCTTCTTATATGTTTATTTCTAGTCTGCAGATGCAAGAATTTTTAAAGAAATGAAACAGGGGAGATTACAAAAACCAACCATTGTCTCACTAAGAGAGAGATGTGGACAGAGAATCCAGAAGGCTGGTAAACCTTAAAAGCTCTGAAAGGTCAGAGCTAATCACTAATTGTTTAGTTGAGACATTGGTAGTTGAAGCAGCCTCCACCTGTTAGTCTTATGTAAATTCTTGCTGATTGGCTATTATTGGGATTTCCTGCCTAAAGGCTATGGGTGTATCCCATAGTTTTAATAAAAGGAATAACAAGGCCAGAGCAGAGCAGTGGGTAGTCCTCCTCCTAGAGATGGGCTCCAACCTGGCCCCCAATATTACCAAATTAATACTTTTCTAGCATCTTTCTTTTTTGTGAGGCCTTTTCCAGAACCCAAACCCTGAACCTAAACCCTGAAACTTGCAGGATGTGAAAGGGGTTCCCATAAGGGATGAAGCTGGACTGAGAGAGCCAAGACAAGCCACCATAGCTGCAAGGGCTTAGCCCTTTGCATGAATTTTATGCATCAGACCTCTAGTTTTAAATAACAGTTATATATACATACATAAACTTGGGTTTCCATGGCAACAGAGGAAGCAAAGCTTTTTGCCTGCCCTTGCCAGCCTAGGCCTCCACTCAATGATACAAAGTTTCAATTACAGAAGATACATAAATCCAACAGAAATGGTGGCAGCCATGGAGCTGGAGAGAGCAGAGGCTAGGACTGCCTGGGTGATGGAAGAAGCCAAGCTTCTGCAGCCCTAGTTCCCAGGCCTCCATTCTAGGCTACAAAGTTTCAATTATAGAATTTAAATAAATGCAAATAGAAATGGGTGTCTCCACAAAGGGAGCAGAAGGCTTGGCTGCGCTCTAGGCTACAAAGTTTCAATTGTAGAACATAAATTAATTTCAGATACCAAGGCTCTGTTTTGGTCACTAGGGGAGTGGACCACCAAACCACCATAAGCCCCAGGCTGCCCCACACCCTAAGGGAACCCCCACCCTGATCCAGGACACCCTTCAGGGCAAACCAGCAAGCTCCCACCCATGCAGCAGGCCTCTGTCCTATCTAATAAAAGAGTAATACACAGGTTGACCATCAGCTCAACACACAAGAGGGCTGTCCCCATGTGGTCAAAGATTCTGCCCCCATGTGGGCACAAGATGGCCAGCAGTGGTGGGCCGTTGGGAGGTTCCAGGCATATAAGGGAGGGCAGTTGTGGGCAATCAGGCCAGCAGGGGAGGGCAGTTGGGAGGGACCAGGCCTGCAAGGGAAAGCAGTAGGGGCGATCAAGCCTGCAGGGGAGGGCAGAGGAGGGAAGTTGGGGGGAAACAGGCTGGCAGGGCCACAGTTAGACATCAATTAGGCTTGCAGAGTGGTAGTTAGCGAGTGATCAGCCTGGCAGGCAGAAGTGGTTAGGGGCAATCAGGAAGGCAGGTAGGTGAGCAGTTTGGACTCAGCAGTCCTGGATTGTGAGAAGGATGTCTAGGATTGGGCCTCAACAGGCAGTCAGACACCCCTCGAGGGGTCCCAGATCAGAGAGGTGCAGGCTGGGCTGAGGGACACCACCCTTCCCCCAAGTATGAATTTCATGCACTGGGGCCATTTTGCTATTCTTTGCTGGACACTTCGTGTGTGTGTTTGTGCACCCATTTTCTCTAGTTTCTACTTTCTCTTTTGCACTTATTACTTCCTCTATAGTTTTTTTTTTTAATCTTTAGTTATTTTCAGTAATCTTCGTAATCTCAGTTTAGATTTTTATTCAAAACTGTTCTCTCTTCAACATCTTGAACTCAGACTTCAGTTCTGATGATTTAGTCTTTCTCTTCAATTTTTCTTATTTGTTGTATTTTACATTTTCTTTTTATTTGTTCACTTGTATTTTTAGTTTTTAAATTTCTAAATTTTGACAGTCTTTAGTATTTTTAATTGGCTAATGGCATTTAATTCTTTTTTATTATGTTTTTGTCCATTTTGCGGTTGATGCTTAGGGGTAGCATGTTAATTAATGAAAATGTGGGGTTTTTTTCTTCTTAGCAGAGGTTATTTATGGATTTTGCCTTTTTATGTTTGTTTTCCTAGGTGTTTCATATTTTTTGAACTAATAGCATCTGATGTATTTATGGGAAATGGTAAAACTATGACTTGGCTTATTATTTTCCTAGCTATAATTCATAGTCTTTTGTTGAAACCATGAAGTGTCATTTAATGAATTTCTTTTCTCTTTTTGGAGGGCTAAAGAGCTTTGTGATTTTTTACGTGTTTTTCAATGTGTGCAGTTTTTTCATAGACCCTTTGAGTTCTACCTTTCACTTTCTTCTCCCCTTCCTGCCAGCCTGGAGACAGTTTCCTTACTTAGGGTGCATCCCTTCCCCACAGATGCTTTGCCTTCCACTCAGCCTCCTCCAACCCTCACACTCTTGAAGCTTCAGTTGATGGTGTTGTGGTCCATCAGGTCTCAAAATTTTTTCCATTATTCTCCCACTCCCAGTGACACTCTCTGTGGATGAGTTAGCAGAATCAGAGCCACTTCTCAGACCCCAAAGAAGGCTCTGTTTTATTTTCTCTTTTAAAATATATTTTTATTCATGTCAAAGAGGAATGGAGAGAAAGATAGAAATATCATTGATGAGAAAGAATTATGGCTCAGCTGCCTCCTGCACACCCCACACTGGGGATCAAGCCTGCAACCTGGGCATGTGCCCTGAGCAGGAATCGAATCATGACCTCCTGGTTCATAAGTCCATACTCAACCACTGAGCCATGCCAGCGGGGCAGAATACTCCATTTTTAATGTAGTCCTGTCTCAACTTTCCCCTGAGAGTCTTCTAGACCGGGCTCTGGTAATTTCAGATTCTTATTTACCTATTTTCCTGGTGAATTAAAATTTGTGGACTTCTGTATCTCCTAGTTTTGCTGTAAGCATGGGATATGTGCAGTTTTATTTTCTGTTCTTATGAGAACTTACTTTTACAAAATGTGTCTGGGAACTTACACTAAGGCAGTTGATCTCGGGGGGAGATGTATTAATTCCTTTCTGGTTTCATGAGGTTTCATTACCTCAAAGTGTTATGTGCTGCTTCTCTGACGCAAACCATGCCAGTTTGAACAAGCAATGCAGAATATGCTCAGGTATCAAAGAACCTTTCACTTGGGTGTGTGCTCTGTGTAGTGTGCAGTGACTGGCATCTACCATCAACTCATCCTTCCCCTTACAGTACCATTCATTTATAAGACAGATCTTATTATATTAATCACTCAATCTGTAGTCTCAGATTATTGATATTTGCATTTCTTATGAAAATAAACTGTCCAGTAGCACCATTTTTCTAATATTGTGGCATCCAAGGATTTTTATTGATTAGTCAGTAATAATTGCTTAATAATTTTCTTTGTATTTATTGCACATATTTGTACAAGAGTGTTTATTATTAAATTATGGTATAAATTTTGTTGAATTTAGTGTTTGTCATGTGTGTACATAAATAGGTAGGTAGGTAGATAGATAGATAGATAGATAGATAGGATTAAAACAATTTAAAAATTTTACCATAACTGCACAGGTAGTATATGGAAGAATTAAATTTGAGCACAAGCTTCTTAGCATCAAAAACCTTTAGTCTAAGAAGGTGCTGTATATTCTTCTGATTAATGGGGGGGAATCTTCAGGATTTAAAAATGTTTTTAATGTGAAATGGGGCTTATCTTAATTTACTAAGTATAAAATATATTTATTTGCCTCTTATTGCTGTCTCTTGTAAACCCTCGCAGTTTTAAATGGACTTCTTACCTGTGACCACTTCTTCCAAAGTAAAAAATCAATCTTAGTTGCTTGAGAGGTTTCATCATTATAAGGTCAATGACACTAGCACACTTCACAGCGCTGATGAAAAAGAAAACAAATAAACACACACACACAAATACAAGTAAAGATCTTGTAAGTGAAACTGCTATGCAATTGCAAAATAAGAATAATAATTTTAATTATTTTGACTAATAAAATTTCAGAATGCAGGTGTTGATTGGTACCTCTTTCCTCTTTGTGAATTTCCTATGTCATAAAAGAGTAATATGTAAATTGACCATACCTCTGAACAAGCCACACCCACAGTCATGAGCAAATTATACAAACAAATCCAAACCACGATGGCTGCCACCACTGAGAGCAGGAGGGAGGCTTGGGTTTCCCTGGCAATGGAGGAAGCCAAGCTTTTCACCTGCCATTGCCAGCTTAGGCCTCCACTCAATGCTACAAAGTTTCAATTATAGAAGATACATAATCCCAACATAAATGGTGGCATCCACGGAGCTGGAGAGAGAAGAGGCTAGGGTTACCTGGGCAATGGAGGAAGCAAAACTTCTGCAGACATATCCTAGGCCTCCACTCTAGGCTAAGAAGTTTCAAACAGAAATGGCTGTTGCCAAGGAGTGACCAGAAGTCTTGGTCACTAAGACTACAAAGTTTAAATTGTAGAACATAAATTAATTGCAGATCTCAGTGCCTTGCTTGGGTCACTGGGGGGCATGGCTGGCCTGAAAACCACCACAGGCCCCTCACCCAGGCTGCCCCATGCCCCAAGGGAATCCCCACCCTGATCCAGGATACCCTTCAGAGAAAGCCAGCTGGCCCCCACTCATGCACCAGGCCTCTATCCTATCTAATAAGAGTAATACACAGATTGACCACCACTCCAACACACAAGAAGGCTGCCCCTATGTGTTCAAAGATCCTGTCCCCATGTAGACACAAGATGGCCACCACAAAATGGCCAGCAGGGTAGGACAGTGGGATGTTCCAGGCCAGCAGGGGAGGGCAGTTGGGAGGGACCAGGCTGGCAGAGGAGGGAAGTTGGGGACAAACAGGCTGGCAGGGGAGCACTTAGACAACAATTAGGCTGGCAGGATAGTGGTTAGGGGGTGATCAGGCTGGCAGGCATAAGCAGTTAGGGGCAATCAGGGAGGCAGGCAGGTGAGCGGTTTGGAGCCAGCAGTCCTGGATTGTGAGAAGGATCGGGCCTCAACAGGCATTCGGATATTCCTCGAGGGGTCCCAGATTAGAATGGGTGCAGGCTGGGCTGAGGGACATCCCCCACCCCCCACCCATGCATGAATTTTGTGCATTGGGCCTCTAGTATGTTTATAACAGAATAGATAACTGTATTTTTGTGGGTTTGATTTCATAAGCCTATCAGAAGTGGTAGAACTAGCTACTTAGCACAGTTCCCACATTGTTCCAACTAAACCATCAGAATTTTAAAAAAATTCAGACCTTACTTAGATTATCACCTGTTTTAATTGTTCCTTCCTTCTTGTCTTTTCTGTTTGAAGATACTATTCAAAAACACTTTATGAATAAATAATGTTCATGATGACCCAAAGCCATTTGCCAAATCCGCATGTTTTCTCAGGCCATAGACTAGAAGCTGGTCACTGTCCTGACACTGCTTGGGGCCATTTCCCTCCCTGTGCTCTGTTAGCCTGACATTTTCATAGTCTGCTTTTGCAATCGTTCTTCTCTCATGCCATTATTTAAATTCTGTCCTGAAGTCTTTGATTATATACTTCTAGCAGAAACACTGTTCACCCATGTTGCAGAAACGTTTTCACAGCTGAGGGGGAAGGGAGATAAAGATAAAACCAGTACTAAATATAGCTTTATACCCTTTTCCAAAAATTACATACTAGATGACCAGGTGGCCAAGCAATTCATCAGTAGTAAAAATCACAAAACACCAAATTTGAGGGCAAATACTACAAAAGTTAAAAGATAACACATTTAAATCCTAGAGCATCTATATATATAAAAGCCTAAGCAACCGAATGATTGGAATGGCCTGTATGACCAGAACAACCGATCACTATAATGCACACTGACCACCACTGGGCAGCTCCTGCATTGAGTGTCTGTCCCCTGCTGGTCAGTGCACTTCCACAGCAGGAGCACCGCTCAGCTGACCAAACTATCCTGGCGGCCCAACAGCCCAGCAGCAGCCTCTCACTCTATCAGTAGTCCTGCAGGTTAAATATTCAGAGAATGGGCCAGGAACCAACAGACCACCACTGCCAACATAATCCTGTCAGGGCTGCTGGCCTCCAAGAAGTCAGGCTCTGGTACTGTGGCCACTTTCCCTCCCTAGACACAATGCAAGGAAGAAACAATATAAAATGGCTTCCAGGTGGCTCCCAGCAACCAAAATGAATATCAGCAGGATGGATCCAGATCCTGGGCTAGCAAGGGCATCCCATTGCTTTCCCAGAGGGCTGGTCACATCCCAGCCCCCCTGTACCCCTGTTGGGACCCCACCTGTGCACAAATTTGTGCATTGGGCCTCTCGTTATAAAATAAACATAGTTGGTATAAGGGAATAATAGAATAAAAAAGGATAAAACAGAGTATCATGGGAAAAATAGAAGAATTTGCAAATAAAAACAATAGAAGTTTGGGGAAAAACAATATTTTAAAACGTAACAACTTTGAGAAATCAGGATGAAGAATACACTGGTATCTCTGTTTTGCTTTTTGCAGCATCTTGCAAGTTTAAATATGAAGCTATAAAAAAGTAATGTGATTAAAGATGTGACCTAGCAGGGCAATAGCAACAAAGTTTAATAATATTGACCACGAAGCAAAAACAGATTGATCTCACTTATGGCAAATATCTTAAAAACATCAACAGCATTTTGGATGCCATAGGATTGTTGCAGGAAACAGATAGTATACTCACAGAGTTTACTTGCCTAGAGCTTTGCAAATGGTATGGAGGTCAGGGATGGGGTCATTAAAAATAGAAGAAAGTATGTTTAGAACCAAGGGGTATATAATTCTAGAAAGCTATGTGATAGAGATGCTCTCCAACAGCAAATTGGCAGAGAAGGAGCTGGAGAAATGATGTGGAATCCAGAAGCAAAATATCCCAGAATAACCAGACAGTAAAGGCCAGCCCCCAGGGCACAAAGCAGAGCAAAGGAGGAAAATGGATCTGTAAGCACAAATGGAAAATTAATAGTACACCCCACTTCTTTTGTTTGGCAAGATTGATCCTGTTCGTTCTTTAAATGAATAAATACAACTTCAAAGTAAATGAAAAAATCCCATTGAAAGTCATCAATTAGTTCACCATATTAAAGTGATATTAATCGCATCACATCCCTCCCTCATATCAGAGTTTGAATGGGAATGGCATATAACTGATGTTCTACATAAGGCTAGCAGGAAAATATGGGAGACGGGAAATTTAACTAACACAGATATTTATATTATATTCCCTGCTGTGTTGATAACCACAACGCTCAATTGATAATTATAGCTGCTCTCTCCCTCTCCTTTTCCTTCTCTCTCTCTCTCTCCCTCTCTCTCTCTCTCTCTCTCTCTCTCTCTCTCTCTCTCTCTCTCTCTCTCTCTCACCAGTCCAAGGATCAAAGTCCTTAGAAGTGATGGAGTGTTTGTTTATTTTTTCCTTGGAGGGGTGATTGTCACAATTGACCTTTATTACTTTTATATTTATTATTAAATATGAAAACACTCAAAGATACTAAAATGAAGTCCAAGTTCATCTGATCTAGTGTGTCATTTAAGATTTCTGTTTATTTGCTGATTTTTTGTTTAGTTGATTTGTCCAATGGTGTCTGTGGGCTATTAATATACCCTACTATGATTGTATTGCTATCAGTCTCTCCCTTGATATCTTCCAGAAGTTGTTTTATGTATTTGGGTGCTCCTGTATTGGGTGAATGTATGTTTACCAGAGTTATATATTCTTGTTAAATTGCTCCCTTTAGTATTACATAGTGGCCTTCCATATCTATTTTTATGGCCTTTACTTTGAGGTTTATTTTATCATATGCAAGTATTGCAACCCTAGCTTTTTTCTCATTTCTATTTGCCTGAATAATGTTTTTCCATCCCTTCACTCTGAGTCTGTTTGTATCCTTTGTTCTGAGATGGGTTTCTTGCAGATAACAAATATATGGATCATGTTTTCTTATCCATTCAGCTACCCTATGTTTTTTGATTGGTGCATTTAATCCATTTATGCTTAATGTTATTATTGACAAGTACATGTTTGTTGTCATATTTTCCCTTAATGTTTGTGTTTCTTCTTGCCTTTCTCTTTCTTCTTTTTACAGCAGTCCCTTTAGCATTTCTTGTATTGCTGGTTTGGTAGTGATAAAGTCTCTTAGCCCTTTTTTGTCTGTGAAGCTCCTGATTCCACCTTCAATTTTGCATGATAACCTTGCTCAGTATATTATTCCTGGTTGTCTCTCTTTGTAAATTTCATTCCATTACCTTCTGGCCTGGAATGTTTCTCTTGAGAAACCTGTTGATATTCTAATAGGAGAACCCTTGTAGATAACTTTCTGTCTCTGTCAGCCTTTAATATTTTTTCTTTGTCATTGGTGTTTGCCAATTTAATCATGGTGTGTCTTGATGCCAGTCTTTTAGGGTTCACCTTGTTTGGGACTCTATGTGCTTCTTGGACTTGCATGGTTTTTTTCTTGCTAATATCAGGATTTTCTGTCATTATTTCTTCAAACAGTTTTCTATTCTTTGCTTCTCTTCTTCTCCTTTTGGTACCCGTATTATGTGAATATTGTTGTCTTGTGTTGTCCCAAAGCTCCCTTAGGCTCTCCTCTTGCTTGTTAAGTCTTATTTCCAGTTGCTGCTGTCTTTCTGTGTTTTCTCCTACCTTATCTTCTAATTCGCTGATGCAGTCCTCAGCCTCTTCTAGTCTACTGGTTAATCCTCCCACTGTGTTCTTTATTGCAGCTATGTCATTCTTCATATATTCTTGATTCCTTTTCATGTTGGTCACATTCTCATTCAGCTCTTATAATTCTCATTGAGTTGTCTGTATTTGTTATCCAGCCATTTAAACATCCTTATAACCTTTACTCTGAATTCTTTATTTGAAATCTGGTAGCCTCAATTTCATTTAACTTCCTTTATTGTGATTCCTCTTTTTCCTTTTCTTTGGGGATTGCTTTTTTGTCTTTCCATGTTTTCCTTTAGTGTTTTCATTGTAAATCCAATTGCTTTGCTATCCAGGTTCTTTTGTGGCTGGTGCTATTCTTAGTTCTCCTGGGCTTGGTAGTCTAGTGTAGGTCCCTACTTCAGTTATTTGGGTTCTCTTGATGAAGCAGTGAGAACTGGAAAGGCACAACTGGGGTGACTAGAAATCAGCAGCCATGGAGGGGAGTGTCCCAATTTTTGCTGTCTTGCACCCTTAATTGAAATCACGTGTGCTCAGTGGGGACTCACAGTGGCACCCAGGAACCTTTTGTTGGGTTGATGGGGTTCAGGGGGCCTGCACTCTGGAAAGGTGTGACTGTGGTGTCCATAATTCTGTAGTTGTGGGATGGGCAGACTCAGTTTTTGCTGCTGTACCTGTGGTGGGTAGGTGCTCACTCCCAGTGGCAGCTCACAGGGGCATCTGCTGTGGTACGTTTGCCTGTGAGTCACACGAAGCACTCTAAAATGCCCTGGCAGTGTAGCCACATAATTGAGGCCCCTGTGGGCAGGTATCTAGGATGAGTGAATTCAGAATTTCTATTGTTGGAAGTAAGTGGCCCTGTTTGTCCAAGATCATGCTCAAGGAGAGCTTACAGTAGCTCCCACCAGCGCCCTGTGGGTAGAATGGTTCAGGGTGCCTGCCTGTTGGAAATTTGCATCTGTGGAAGTCCATTTGCTGGTGTAGAGCTCTGATGCACTCTAAGGGGTCCTGGCACTGAGGTTGAGCAGCTGCAGTGAATGTGGGCAATTATTCAGGAAGAGGGAATTCAGATTTTCTACTGTTGGGCATCATGCCCTTGTCTGTACAGAATCACACCCAGCAGAGTCTCACAGCTGCTCCCCGAGCACACTGAGGGTAGATGGGCTCAGGCGTCCTGCTTCTTGGAAATGCACACGTGTGGACTTGCCTTTACCTGCTCAGAGCTCTGGCACACTCTGAGGGGCACTGGCACTGTTGTTGCACAATTGGGGTGTCAGTGGACAGTTATTCAGGAAGAGGGAATTCTGAATTTCTACTGAGGAGCAGTATGCCCTTATCTGTGCAGAATCACACCCAGTAGAGTATCACAGCTCCTCCTTCAGCACACTTTGGGTAGATGGGCTCAGAGGGCCTGCCTGTAGGAAGTGCACATCTGTGGAGTTGCCTTTGCTGGCACAAAGCTCTTAGGGACCGTGGCACTAAAGTTTCATAGCTGGGGTGTCTGTGAGTAGTTATTCAGGAAGAGGGTGTTCAGAATTTCTACTGCAGGGCCACTGGCCCTTGTCTCTACAAAATTACACTCACTGGGGCTCCCAGTGGCTCCCTGGTGCTGCCTATGGAGTGAAGTGCTCTGGCTGCCTGGCCATGCTGGAAATGCAGAGAATTTTTTTGTCCAGAGTTCTGCCACTGGGAAGGAGTAGGTTGCACTTACTGCTGCCAAATAGTGCACCTATGGAGGTAGAGGTACCAGGGTCCATGGGTCTGTGTGTGGGGCAGCAGAATTTTGGCTGGAGCGGCTGCTGGGTTGTGGGGTAGTTCCAAGGTCTGTCAGGTTGGTGGTGTTGATGAGTTCTTAAAAGAAGGCCATTCTTTCCCTCAAGATGGCGTGGGCTTCGTGCAGAGCCCTGCAGTCTGGGGAGTGCCCGCAGTGGTGGTAGACTCTCCTTGTAGAGAGCCTGGTCTGCCAGCTCCTGCTGCTCCTGCATGATTTAACTGTCTCTTACTCACTCACACACACACCACACACATCCACACACTCTCCTTTCATACCCTCACTCACTCATTTGCTCTCCCTCACCTCTGTCCTGCCAGCTGCCATCTTCTCAACCCCAAGATGATCTAATTGAAAGCTTTAAATGTCCTAACCACAAAAGAAAATGTTATTAGGTGACATGATGGAAGTGTTAGCTAATGCTATGGTAGGAATCATTTTGCAACATACTAGTATAAGTGCATTAAATCAACACCCTGTACACCCTAAAACTTACACAATCTTATTTGTCAACTGTATATAAATTATATGTGAAAAAATGTAAATAACCAATACAATAAAATACAATAAGTATTTATACAGAGCATCCATTTTAAGTAGTCTATCCATATACTGGCCCTTCAGATCTCCTTTTTATCTTTTTTAAAAACTTGTTTTTCTTTTGTAAATCACTAGATAACTATGAATCAAAGTTCATCCATATATTCCTCTATGGAAATTAGAAAACAGATATATCGTCTGAAACTCTGTTTACTTGGTAGATATTATTTCATTATTAACTTTACATTTTTTATTGATGTATTGATTTGAGGAAAAGAGAGAGAAACATACATTTGTTGTTCTATTTATTTATGCATTCATTGGTTGCTTCTTGTATTGCTCTTATTGAGGATCAAATCCCAAACACTGCATATTGGAACAACATTTCAACCAACTGAGCTCTCCTGTCAGGGTTCATTACTGTCTTTGAGGGCCATTAGGAGTGGTGTTGTAGAGATGCAGAGAATATGCACTCAACTGCTGACATATGACCAGGGCATCTGTAAGCCAAGCTCATGGATTTTTCCCCCATTAACTAGTGTATTAGTCAGATTTTTCTGTAATGAAATTACACAACAATTAAACCAAGAATACCCTAGGCTTTTATCAACAAGCATATTTCTCACTCAGAAAATGAATAATGTGACTGGGGTGGTGGGGCTGGTTACAGAGGTCTTTTCACTTAGTAAAATTCCATTGATATTTATAATTACAACTAGAGGTATGGTAAACAAAATTCATGCATGGGGTGGGGGTCCTTTCAGCCCAGCCTGTACCCTCTCCAATCCAGGACCCCTCAGAAATGTCCAACTGCTGGTTATAATAACTGGTAGTTGGGCATCCCTGTCACAATCTAGGACTGCTAGCTTCTAACTGCTCTCCTACCTGCCTTCCTGATTGCCCCTAACTGCTTCTGCCTGCCAGCCTGATCACCCCCTAACCACTCCCCTGCCAGCCTGATTGACACCTAACTATTCCCTTGCCATATCAATTGTTCCCAACTGCCCTTTCCTGACAACCCGATTACCCCCAAATGCCCTCCTCTGCATATTCCCTCTTTATTAGATAGGGTATTTTCTTTAACATATTGGAAAACCCTAATTGGTTTGGTTAGGTGGATGGAGCCTCGGTCTTCAGACTCAAGGGTCCCAGGTTTGATTCTGGTCAAAGACATGTACCTTGGTTGGAGGCACATATCCAGTGGGGAGTGTGCAGGAGGCAGCTGATCAATGTTTCTCTCTCACAGATGTTTCTAGCTCTCTATCCCTTTCCTTTCCTCTCTGTAAAAAAAATCAATTATATATATATATAAATATATATATATATAAATATATATATATTAAATATATATATTTTATATATATATATATATATATATATATATATATATATATATATATAATTTTTTTAAAGAAACATTTAAGATTCCTCCATATCTGCCTGGTTGGTGTGACTCAATGGTTGAGACCCCAGGCTGCCACAGCTGGGAGGTGATCACAACTTGAGGGTGGCTGAGACCCTAGCCCAGGCTGCTGCCATTGGCAGGGGATTACACCATGAGGGAGTGCGAGGGCCCAACCCAGGCTGCCAC
Organism: Antrozous pallidus; assembly: GCA_027563665.1. NCBI lineage: Eukaryota > Metazoa > Chordata > Mammalia > Chiroptera > Vespertilionidae > Antrozous > Antrozous pallidus. Next base: position 99,274,087 of record CM050508.1, read on the forward strand.
CACTGGCCGGGGATTACGCCTTGGGGGTGTGGTGCCCCTGCCAGGCTGAGACTCCAGTTTAGGCTGCCAGCACTGGGAAGGGATTGTGCTGTGGGGAGTGAATTTTTGTTTTTTATAAAGGGACAGGAAGGCCTCTGGGTAGCATTTTGCCAGGCCGCTTACTCTGCAAGCTGTCAGCGGTAGCCCTCCCTGAGACTGGGGGACTACAGCAGGGCTGAGAGGACTGGGTGTTGCTATCTTGTGGCTATGGGGGCCGCCATTTTGTTATGGAGTGATGGGTTAATTTGTATATTCCTTGTTTTTGTTTAGATAAGATGGGTACAAATTCTTGATGGAAAGTAAAACTTCAATAAAAAAGAGGTCTGCTTTAAAAGTATGAGTAAGCATAAGTGTAGCAAACTCAGTAGAGGCAGAAAAAAAATTAACTTCAAAATAAAGCACATTTATGCAACTTAAGAGTACATGTTAATTGCATTATACTCATGAAAAAAACAACACAGAAATAGCACTGATTGGTAGATTCTCACCAATTTGCTTCTTCTCTAGCTATATTAAAGCAAAACCTTAAAAGGAAAAGAGATATAGTCAAATAGGTGACTTATTAGTTAAACAGTACAACAGAACAATAGACCTTCTTCCTAGTGTCGTCTCAGATGATCAGGCACACTATGCTTTCTGCACAGTGTAGCCACCAGTTGGCCACATGGATTGATCAGAAACTTGAGGAATTCTAATAAACATAAGATGTATACCTTGTGGGATAATTAGTCTTTGAACATAAACTTCAGAGTGGAACCATTTTCATGTTTCTGGGGAAACGCTATATATTTATGCCATTTTTTTTCTTATAAATAATACATTTATCCTCACGAAATGAAGTTTACATAAACAAGAAAACTACTATGAAAAGCAAATGAGGAAAGGATATATGAAAAAAATGAAGAGTTTTAATTTGACTTGTCAATTTATTGAAAGAACAAGAATTTTATAATTATGATCTGTTCTTCTATGCTAGATTTCTTTATTTTTCATCTACACAGTGGAAATCAGTGCCATTAGGCACAGGAGAAAAAAAGAGATTTGGATTTTTATTAGGGAAAAATGCTAAAAAACAAAACAAAAAACAAAAACACTACTTGGCACAGCAGAGGCTGAATGAGAACAAACTGAACCTGATTGAGTAGAGAATCAAGATGACAGTACTGTGAAGACAACACAGGTGTCACAGGCCACAAGGCCACAGAGAAAGTCAAGCTGAAGTCAAAGAACTAGTGGTATGTTAGGATAAGAAGGACATAAAAAGCTCGGCCAGTGTGGCTCACTGGTTGAACATCAATCCATGAGGTCCTGGTTTGATTCCAAGCCAGCCATATGCCTGGTTTGTGGGCTTGAGGGCATGCAAGAGGCAGCCAATTCATGATTCTTTCTCATCATTGATGTTTCTTCATCTCTGTCCCTCACCCTTCCTCTCTCTGAAATCAATAATAATAATAATAAAGAATGACATAAAACCATATCAGAAGAAAGAAAATGATTTATGAACCTATGACTATGGCATATAGTGAGATGATCTGCCTTAAAAAATCAAAAACCAACTATATAAACTCAGATTTAATTTTTAATTAATTTGTAGTCAGCAATTTTTCTCTTAAAACCTGTTCGTTCAACACTGGTTATCAGGCCAGGTGCATCACAGTATAACACCCTTATCTCTCACCAATTGGTTATATCACCAAATAGTTACAATTTATAAATATCTAGTTTCTTAAGAGGCAATTGGAAAGAGTAAATGAGAATGTTTTTATAAGATTCAACCAATATATATAAGTAACTAAATAACTACCAAGTTAAAAGTTTGTATCCATGTATGTGAGGACTGCTAACCTGTCAGCTGCAGAATTATGGGCTCAACCTAGAAGACAAGGGTACCAAGGTTAAGAGGGAAATAAATGATAATGCACATTTTTGGAAGAAATTCAAGTAAATTGCCCTTGAGTCACTCACGATCCAGTGACTTGGGGATGAAGTGACTTGGTAGGTGAACCGAGAATTCTTCCCCAGATATGACCAGAGATCTTCACTTAATTGCATCATTGAGCCAAAATCCATCAGGTAATTTAGTGCAGCCTGTCTTTTTGCTCATGTGAAACATGGACATTTGCACAGTAGAGCACTCATTCTCCAATGACCACAAGCCACTTAGTTTCCCAATCACTTTGTAACTCCCAGCTTACACATTATTCTTAAAAAGCAAAAATTATATTTCTCTGATGCCCTGAGTTTTAGAAACTACTGCTGTTAAAAATCAAATGTGACCCTATCCGGTTTGGCTCAGAGTCGGCTTGTGGACTGAAGGGTCCCAGGTTCAATTCTGGTCAAGCACATGTACCTTGGTTTTAGGCACAACCCCAGTAGTGGGTGTGCAGGAGACAGCTGATCAATGTTACTCTGTCATCAATGTTTCTAACTCTCTATCCCCTGCCCTTCCTCTCTGCAAAAATCAACAAAATACATTTTAAAATAAGTAAATGTGATGGTTGTGCTTCTAGAAATATTTTTGTTTTAGACAAGGCAAGTATGTCATCAACATACAGACACTCATTACTGCCTTATGAAATGTTTCGTTTTGAGAGTGTTTCAAAGCACAACGAGGTGTTTCAAATAGCCAAATGTCTTGGAAGACCAATTTTAAGGAGCATATGGGCAATGAAAGAGTGGAGGAAGTTCTATGCTAATTATCTGGGGGAAATAATGTGGATTAAGATTAAGTAGTTGGGAGAACTCCCATAGATGAACAAAAGGAAGCTAACATCAACCAGCAATAGACTGAGTATCAGGTACTGTTGTCCCATCCATGGTCTCCCTGAGTCACTTGAGCACTCTGCTCTTGTTTAGTCTTGCAAGTTTTGGTGGTATCCTCACTTTACAGATGAGAACACTGAATGTGGGAAGTCTAAAATGGTCCGAGATCATATAGAGTATATATAAAACCACAATGATATAAATTAAAACCCTAATCCTTCAAAATCTGATTCATTTTTTCTAAAATAATATCATGCAACTCTTTCTTGATTAGAGCATCATCAGTAGTATGTGCTCTGTCTCACAGTGGCATGTGCATGCTTGGTGGTAGCCTGCCTTCCTAATTGCTTTTCTGTCAGGGTAATGTTTTACAGTTGGCAACTCTTGTATACACCACTCGCAATAAAAGGAGTCAGCCTGGGAACATGCGGGGTGGTGAATGAAAACTATGTTAGGTTTAGAAATTCTCCAAACATGGCCACGGCAACCTGTATGAACAACACAATGTTCATTCCTTCTTCATTCTGCCCCTTGTCCAGGCCACAATCTTTTTAATCTGTGTCAAAAATGTTTATTTGAACCCAGCCTCCACTTTGATTAGCCCTAACTTTGTAAATTTTTGTCACTAATCACAGGAATGACTACTGGACTCTGGGCACCCATCCTTCACTTGCTTTACAGAGAGCAATGCAAACATAAGTAAATAAAAAGAAGAATTCACTGACCAGTTCTCATCCTTTTATATGAATGCTAATGTTCTGGTGCATGATCCTGCACATTGAAAGGAAATTTGGAGCCCACGCCCACGTGCGGGGAGTTTCCATGTTCCCTGATCCTTGGGGAGGTCCGGGCTGTGGCGAAGGGAGGGTCTGTCCTCCTCCCCCAAGCTTCCTGAAGAAAATATTTCCAAATGTCCCTTCTGAGGCCAGAGAGGTCCCCAGTGAACACCTTGGGCCCAGCTGAATGCTTTCCACCCCTCAGAGGGGAACAATACAAAGAGACTTTTACCCCGATTGTGAGTCGCCACCTTGTGGCCATTTTTATATTGCTGCCTTCTTCTGTAGCTCTAGGGCAACATGGTAAAGGATAAGAGTTTATCTCTATGCTCCAGGCAGAGTTCCAGGAGCTTGTCAAGGATATCAGATTCATACTGGTTACTCTTGAGTGTGGGCACTTAATCAGTTCCCCAGAGAGTCTACCTGTGGGCTCATGGGGTATATGCCTCCCGACAAGTTCTGGCTGAGCTGGGGGTGTCCCAGGGCAGGGTATCAGCACTGCGGGGTGTAGGGGTTGGTGTCCATCCACAGGAGCTGCCATCCGTGGGCCTGCCCACCCACAGGAAACACCAGGGATCTATGGGGAAAGCAGGAGCTCAGAGGGAGCCAGCATACAGGCCAGGCCCGGGAAGGGTATGATGGCCTGAGGGTGGTAGGAAGGAAGGAGGGAGAGGCGGAACAAGGTTCCAGGTAAGGCACGTTCTTTTTTTTTTTTTAATAATTTTTTTATTGTTTAAAGTATTACAAATAGTAGTATATATGTCTCTCTTTTTTCCCCCCATTGACCTCCCTTGGGACTCCCCTTCCCAACGCCCCCACCACATGCCGTCGTGTGCTTCCCCCCCCCCCAGTGTCTTGTATCCATTGGTTATGCTTATATGCATGCATACAAGTCTTTCAGTTGATCTCTTTCAGCACCCCACAACCTCCCCTGCCTTCCCACTGTAGTTTGACAGTCTGTTCAATGCTTCGTTGCATCTGTATCTATTTTCCCCTATTTCTTTTCTTTAAAAAATCTTGCTTCTGCATACTAGAAATAAACATACAAGACAAAAAATGTTTGAGTCTCAGTTTCAATGTCCAACAGTTCTGAGTCCCAGTTTCAATGTCAAACAGTTCCTTATGTGTACATGTCAGCAATGGTATCTGGATGGTGGACACATGGTGGCAATGCAGGTCCAACCCTCTCTGGTTTTGTCCTAGGAAACCTGCAGGGACACACAGCTGCTGACTGCTAGCATGGCGAGGAGTCATCAGCATCTTCCATCTCTGGACTGTTTCTCCTCTTGTCTTCTAACCACGAAGACAAGATGCGTTCTTAATATTTCAATTCCACAGCCTCCAAAAGAACACGATAGCTAAGGGGTGGAACATGACCCTGATGCCTGAGAGGGAGTTCCAGGGGGGCAGCATTAGTATCTATGTCATCCCAGTCACACACAAACATTCCATACTGCATTTGTTCACAGTAGATTGTACCAGCAGAGTATAGGGGGTGATTTTTCCATGAAACTCCTGGCCCAAGTGTGAAGTTGCCTGAACCAAAGAGATCAGGCCAGCACCTGTTGGTACCCCTCCGTCCACCAGAGCTAGCAAGTGCTCTGCAGGGATCCAGGAGTGGGTATTCAGTGCCAGGTCGCAGACCTTTCTGGGAGATGAGGCTGGGGCTAGGTGGTAGGTGGAAGTTGTGAAGGGCTTGCCTGTGGACACATGTGGGAGTTGGTCATTAGGCTGGACTTCACCAGCACTTTCTCTTGAGATGGGGGAGGGTCCAGGCAGTAGATTTGTTAATCACCTCTATGAGTTTTTCCTGAGCCTGCATCCGGAGACCGAGAGGGCAATAGGTAAGGAATGTGGTGCAGCTTCAGGCTCTGAAGGGAGAGTTCCAGGGGCCGATGACAGCTGATCTGTGATCATTCTGGCTATACCCCCACCACTCAGGCATTGGGACTACAATCTGTTTGCTGAAGATTACATATGCCATAGGTGGGAGAGGCTCATGCACCTGACTTCTGGTTTGAGTGGCTCTCCCACTGTGGGAGCGCACTGAACACCAGGCTGCAGCTTCTGCATTGAGCATCTACTCCCTGGTGGGCAGTGCACGACTGGTCGTTCAGTTGTTCAGTATTACAGTTGCTGGCATTTTATGTATATACTAAAGGTACATGCAATAGGCCATCCTTCTCCTGGTTGCTGGCACACAGGACCCAGGCCTTCACTCTGGCTGCCGCCTTCTGTCTTTGCTCCAGCCAGAGACTTCAGTCTTCACTCCAGCTGGAGTGCCGCTCCTGTAGCTCCCTCCACCTCTCACCCTCCTCCTCATAGCAGATGTCTCATCCCACCCAGCCACTCTACACCTGCATATATGCCCCCAGAGGCCCGGAGAACCTGGGGGGTGGGGCCACTGCCATCTTTGTTGGGTTAATTTGCATACTCACTCCTGCTTGGCTGGTGGGTGTTGCAAAGTGATGGTCAATTTGCATATTTCTCTTTTATTAGAGTAGGCTAGAAGCCGAATGTATAAAGTTCATGCATGGGGTGGGTCCTCTCAGTCAGCCTGCACCCCCTCCAATCCAAGACTCCTCAGGAGATATCTGACTGCCAGTTTAGGCCTGATCAGCAGTCAGACATCCCTCTCTGCTAGCTCCTAACTGCTCACCTGCCTGTCTGCCTGATCGCCCCCAACAGCACCCACTCTCCAGTGGCCAGGTCACCCTTACTGTCCCCTCCCACTGGCCTGGTTGCCCTTTATTGCCTCCCTGCTGGCCTAGTCATCCCTAACTGCCCCCCTGCTGGTCTGGTCACCACCAACTGCTCCTTCTGCCAGCCTGGCCACCCCACACAGTCTGTGTTCGGTCATCCATCCAGTTGTTTCGATCATGATGGCCCCTGGCTTTTTATATAGTAGGATTGATAACTCTGGCAGGAAATAAGACAAGTCCAATTCATGCATCTGATAATGGGTCCACACAGAGAGTCTATATTTCTTACTTGAGGACATTCAGTTATTCAGAAAAGTTCTTATTTCAACAGGACTATAATCTAGAGACAAACTACATTAGCCTCGTGTAAACATGCAAGAGTTCATTATTAAGCAGATTTTGAAAGGGTCACTGAATATTGCACTATGCAATATATGGTGCCTGAGAGCAATTTCCAACCTGTTGTTTGGGAGCTAGAACACATTTTAACGGATTTAGTAGTAGACATTTTTCACTTAAGAAAATACAATGCAGCATTTTGCCCATTAAGGAAAAGGGAAATGTTTCTTTACCAACTGCACTGCATTTGATGGGGGAATCCTCCAGAAAAACATAAGCAATTTTCTGTAGTTATTACAGCAATATATGTATAAGTGGGTGCTTTTTCATCTCCCAAACTCTTGCAATTATGGAACTTCACAATCTATCATAGCCATTGTTTATAACACCCACATCCCAAGAGCACGTTTCTTTTAGTCGAGTAGCAGAAGCCAATGTCTATTTAGTACTTAGAGAGTGTCAGGCTTTCGCCAAGTACTTAAATGATTTATGGTATTTAATCTTCACACCAAACAAAGGAAGTAGTTGCTCTCACTACGTGTGCTATATAATCATGAGAATTTTAAGAGCTTAAGAGATCTTTCCAAATATACATAAGTAATATGACCCAAGGTTTAGATTTGACCCAATATGTCCCATTTTAAAAATCTATGTTGTTAATTCCTAAGTTATGATACTAAGAGGATAACATTAATACTAACATTTTGTGAGCCAAATATCATTCTAAATATATATATATATATATGCTTTAAAAAAAAACTGGAAACATGAAATTCAACAACAAATGCACATGTCAAGGATTTAGTAAAATGAACACTGAAGGGACCAGAAAAATAGTTAGAACTTCTTCCAAGAACATTTGAGGAGGAACTTGAGAATTGTAGCACTAAAATTTTAAAATAATAAAATTGGTTAATCTCATATAGGCAATAGCATGTAACCCTTTCTTATATCCTAATAAAAGAGAAACATGCAAATTGACAGTACCTTCACTATGCTACCAGCCAATAGGAGTGAGTATACAAATTAACCCAACCAAGATGGCGTGACCTATAGTGACCAGATGGTGCTGGGACTCCCTGGGGGATGGAAGACACAAACCAGCAAGGAGGCCGGCCCCCAAAGCCCCAATACCTGCCATGGGGGCACTGGGGCTGTGGGGGCCCCAAACCCTGCTATGGCAAACCTGGAGGATGGGAGGGGGTGAATTGGAGACACAAACCTGCAGGCCTGGCACCCAGCAGCTCCAAGGCCTGAAGCAGAGGCACTTGGGTTCCTGAGGGGTGTGGGTTGGGGCAGCAGAGGCACAAACCCACAAGAAACCTGTGGAAAGAGCGATAAACTATCATAACTTTATCCCCCTTTCCACAAGATGAGAAAACTGCCCCTAGATTATTTAGTGCTGTGGCCAACACCTTTCTACAAACACAGGGTAATGTTATGATTACTCCCAGAAAGGTCTGGTCAGAATACTGTCTCCAGGGAATAATGCTACTGTGGCAAATCATCTAAGAAAGGAAACAAGCTTTTGTTGGGTTTTCTGAAGGTCAGAGAACATGCCACCCCACCATATGCTGTGTTATTATATTGGTGATCTTGAGCTGTGGATGCTTGAACAACAGCAAATGCATGCAGAGGATTTCACTGAAGTCTCCTGATCTCCCTAAAATCATACCCCCCCAAAGGAGCTTAAATATCATAAGTCCCCTTGATGGGAGAAGTGTAATCAGGCAGAGAAGACTGACTCCTGTCACAGGATAGGAGAGTAGAAGTTGACTTCACACCCAAACTTTGTTACAAACTATTTCCCTCCACCCCATTCACCTTTCCTAAATATCATTTACTCTCCTCTCTAAGAGGCCTATATCTCCTGTCTCCTTTCCCTAGGAAGAAGGTATTTAAATCTGCATTCTAAGCTACCTTGGGGAGTTACTCATTTTTCCCTGCGATCTCCCACACATACACAATGTACACATGTTAATAAACTTTTGTTTTTCTCTTGGTGATCTGTCTTTTATTACAAGGGCCTCCATTAAAAACTCAGAAAGGTAGAGAAAAAAATCTATTTTCTCTTCTCCATAATTCTATCTTTGGAAATTAAGTCCCCAGCTGAACAATAAGGTTGGCTCAAGTACCAAGAAGTCCTGGCTGACAGTAGGGAAGCTTTGAGGCAGAAATCAATGATATTGGCATCAAAGTGGGACAGAGGGAACATACATGGTTGCTGGTGGAAGTTTAAAATGGTTCAACATTTTTGGAGGATGATTTGGCAAATTCGATAGAAATGTTCAAGGTACATCCAAGAGTCTTCTTCTAGGAATCACATCTGCTGAGATAAAGCACAAGTGCATAAGCTCTGGTCAGAACCTAGGATGCTACTGCAGTCTCCCCTTCCACAATAGAAAAACCTGGGAACAACCTGTATTTTTAGTACAAGGTGGCATCTATACTAAAAAAAGGGGGAGCCTAATATGCTAATTAGACTGAACATCTTCCAGACGACCTTCCGGATGTCCTTCCAGACATCCTCTCCAACAAAGCCATGTTTGCGGCACCAAGGCAGAGGAGGTTAGAGGCAATCAGGCAAGCAGGGGAGAACAGTTAGGGGGACCAGGCCAGTAGGGCAGAGCATTTAGGGCAAACAGGTTGTCAGGGGAGAGCAGTTAGGGGGACCAGGCTGTCAGTCAGGTCAGTGGTTAGGATTCAGGGGTCTCAGATTGGAGAGACTGAAGGCCAAGCTGAGGCAATCCCATTTCCATGCACAAATTTTGTGCACTGGGCCTCTCGTGCACAAAAATAAGCTGGAAAAATGTGTAAGCTAACATAAAACTTCACAGTAGTGAGCTCAAATTAAGTACAAATGGTCCCAGATGTACAATGGTTTGACTTAGGATTTTTTCAACTTTATGATGGTATGAAAGCAATAGCATTTAGTAGGAACTGTAATTCAAGTTTTGAATTTTGATATTGCACAGGCTTTCACTATGTGAGACCATCCTCACTCCTGAAGCTGGGTGACAGCAGCAAGACGCAGCTCCCAATCAGTCATAATATCCTGAGTGCGAGCAACTGATCTTCTCAAGTGTATCATTGTATTAGATCATTTTGTAGGCTAATGCAAGTTGTCTTGAGCACATTTAAGGTAGACAAGGCCAAGCTCTTATATTTAGTAGGTTAGGTATATTAAGTGTGTTTTTTATTTGTAGTATTTTCAACATCTGATTGTTTTATCAGGACATTAGCCCATGTAAGTCGAAGAACATCTGTAGTAAATTACAAAATCATACCCAAGTTCATTCTCCTAGAAAGAAACAATATTTTGTTGGGTCTGATAATGAGTACTATCATCTGATATTTAAGAAATATGTCTCTATCCATCACCAACTTATTTCCAAATTTGACATAATTTTTCTTAAGAATTTTCAAAAAGAAATGATAATATAATGTGTTTCTGCTACATACAAAGCTCTCCAAAAAGTATATTCTTTGATAAAATTGGGAGATTGCAGAAACTGGATGTAACCTGGGTTAAACCGACAAATAAATTAATATCTGACCATGTGAATTTATTTCTTCATGTCAATTCATTAATATGGCGATTAAAATGCCACAAACATTGTTTTTATTTTTAATGGTTAATTTTTTTATTGTTTAAAGTATTGCAAATAGTAATATGTCTCATTCCCCATCATTGATCACCTCTGAGCCTCCCCTACCCCCCAGTATGTGCCCTCACCTGTCCCTCTGCAAGTGTCTTGTATCCCATTGGTTATGCTCATATGCATGCATACAAGTCCTTCGGTTGATCTCTTATAGCCCCCCCCCACAACCTTCCCTGCCTTCCCACTGTAGTTTGACAGTCTGTTCAATGTTTCTTTGCCTCTGTATCTATTTTCCCCCATTTATTTCCTTTAAAAAATATTGCCTCTAAAAAGGCCTCCATTAATCAAAATAAAAGGAGGAATAGTAGGGTAATATCATGTAAGGAAAAATATCCTGTAAGTAAATTATATCCAGAAAATTCTTACTTTACAAAATTAATTTTCATTTGTCATGCTATCAGCAAGACAACCATGAAAAAAACACATGATGTCAAAATAAGCCAAAGGAAAATCTTTTGGGCAAAAATAAAAAGGATCCCAAGTCAATTTTATAGAAAAGATTTCTTTATTAACTTTTGGTCAAGAATATGTTTGTATATTTTCAGAAAACAACTTTAAGACCATGTGGATTCCTGCAACAGAGAGGAATTGACAGGTCTGCTCCAACCACAAAGACAAGAGGAGAAACTGTCCAGAGATGGAAGACACTGGCGATGCCTTGCCAGGCTAGCAGTCAGCACCTGTGCATCGATGCAGGTTGCCTAGGACCAAACCAGAGAGGGTCGGACCTGCATTGTCACCATGTGTCCACCATCCAGATACCATTGCTGACATGCACACATAAGGAACTGTTTGACATTGAAACTGGGACTCAGAACTGTTAGACATTGAAATTGGGACTCATACATTTTTTGTTCTTATATGTTTATTTCTAGTCTGCAAATACAAACATTGTTTTTAAATTTTAGTATTTGAGTTTCTAGAAAATTTCTTATATAAATTTTTATTGTTGAGAGTATTACAGGAGTTCCCTTTCCCCCTCCTCTTTACTCCCCTCCACCCAGTTCCCTCCCGACCCCAAGCCTTAACCAACCTATTGCTTGTGTCCATAGGTAATGCATATCCTATCTAATAAAAGAGTAATACACAAATTTGACCATACCTTCACCACACCCACAAGCCAAGCGCCCACAGCCATGCCTACCAGCCAATCTGGAGCAGATTATGCAAATAAACCCCAACCAAGATGGCTGCCACCACTGAGAGCAGGAGGAAGACTTGGGTTTCCCCAGAAACAGAGGAAGCCAAGCTTTCATCCTGCCATTGCTGGCCTAGGCCTTCACTCTACACTACAAAGTTTCAGACAGAAATGGCTGCCACCACGGAGTGAGCAGAAGGCTTGGTTTCCCTCCAGGCTACAAAGTTTCAATTGTAGACAAAGATTAATCCCAGATACCAGGCCCTCTGCTTGGGTCATCGGGGGGCATGGCTGGCCTGCAAACCTCCACAGGCCCCTTACCCAGGCTGCCCCTGACCTCAAGGGAACCCCCACCCTGATCTGGGACACTCTTAAGGACAAACCAGCTGGCCCCCACCCATGCACCAAGTCTCTATCCTATTTAATGAAAGAGTAATTTGCAGATTGACCATCACTCCAACACACAAGAGGGCTTCCCCCATGTGGTCAAAGATCCTGCCCCCCATGTGGACACAAGATGCCCACCACAAGATGGCCAGCAGGGAAATGCCATTGGGAGGTTCCAGGCCCTGCAAGGGAGGGCAGTTGTGGGACATCAGGCCAGCAGGGGAGAGCAGTTGGGAGGGACCAGGTCTGCAGGGGAGGGCAGTTAGGGGTGACCAGGCCGGTAGAGGAGGGAAGTTGGGGGCAAACAGGCTGCCAGGGGAGCAATTAGACACCAATTAGGCTGGCAGGGTAGTGATTAACAGGTGACCAGGCTGGCAGGCAGAAGAGGTAAGGGGCAATCAGGGAGGCAAGCAGGTGAGCAATTTGGAGCCAGCAGTCCTGGATTGCGAGAAGGATGTCCAACTGCTCATTTAGGCCCAATCCTATTAGGGAAGTCTAGATATTCCTAACGGGCAGTCAGACATCCCTCAAGGGGTTCCAGATTGGAGAGGGTTCAGGTTGGGCTAAGGGATATTCCCCTCCCCCTGTGCACGAATTTCATGCACCGGGCCTCTATTATGCATATAAAATCTTTGGTTAATTTCTTCCCACCTTATCACTTCCCTCTGAGATTTGCCAGTTTGTTCCATGTTTCCATGCCTTGGTTCTATTTCATTAATGTTTATTTTGTTCATTAAATTCCTTGTTCATTTATTTTGATTTTTACATTCAATTATTGATAGATATCTATTTATTGCAATTTTATTGTTCATATTTTTATCCCTCCTCCTCTTCTTCTTCCTCCTCTTCCTCCTCCTCCTCCTCCTCATTGCTGTTGCTGTTGTTGTTGTTGTTGTTGTTTTTCTTCTTCTTCTTCTTCTTCTTCTTCTTCTTCTTCTTCTTCTTCTTCTTCTTCTTCAAGAACACCCTTCAACATTTTATGTAATAATTATTTGGTGATGATGAGCACCTTTAGCTTTTTCTTATCTGTGAAACTCTTTATCTGACCTTCAGATATAAATGATAGCTTTGCTGGTTAGAGTTTATCACTTTGAATTTTTCTTCCCATTCTCTTCTAGCCTGAAAAGTTTCTATTGAGAAATCAGCTAACAGTCATATGGGTGCTCCCTCGTAAGTAACTAACTGCTTTTCTCTTGCTGCCTTTAAGATTCTCTCTTTGTCTTTAACCTTAATCAGTTTAAATATGATGTATCTTGCTGTGGGCCTCTTTGAGTTAATCTTGTTTGGAACTCTCTGTGCTTCCTGGACTTGTAAGTCTATTTCTTCACTAGATGGGGTGTCATTATTTCTTCAAATAGATTTTCAATATATTTATCTCTCTTTTTTTCCAGCACCCTCATGATACAAATGTTGGTATACTTGAAGTTATCCCAGAGGCCCCTTATACTATATTCATAGATTTAGATTTATTTTTCTCATCTGATTGGGTGTTTTGCTTCCCCATATTCCAAATCGTTGATTGGATTCTCAGCATCCTTTACTCTACTGTTGATTCCTTGTAATTTATTCTTCATTTCAGTTAGTGTATACTTATTTTCTGTCTGGGCCTTTTTCATGTCTTTGATGTTATCACTAATTTCCTTGAAATTCTTACAAAATCCATTGAATCTCTCATTAGGTTACTTTAGCAACCTTATAACCACTGTTTAGAACGTTATGTCTAGTAGTTTGCAGCTTCCATTTCAATTAGTTCTTTTCTGGATATTTTTTCTGTTCTTTCATTTGCGAACTGTTTGTCTTTACATTTGGTTTGCTTCCCCATTTTTGTTTCTGTGTATTGGATAGAGCTGCTATGTCTCCTGGAATTGGTAGAATGGCCTTCTTTAGTAGGTGTTATATAGGGCCCAGTGACTCAGCCTCTATAGCCAGCTGATCTGGGCACTCTAGGTGTGCCCCTGTGTTGACTGTGTGCACTATCTTGTTGTAGTTGAATCTGATTGTTGTTGCCATCAATGGGAGAAATTGAACCTCAGTCCAGTTGGCTGAGATGACCAGCTGTGACTACAATGGAAGAGCTGCTATACAGGAGATGCCCCTATGGAGCATGAAATTTATGTGCTACTTTTTATTATACTTATTCTTCATATCAGTGATGTGAAATAATAAACTCATCTGAAGTTGTTCCTGAAGCATGACAGAAACCGTGTATGTAATATAGTTTCTAGGTGTACCTGCCTTAAGATAACTCATCATGAAAATGATGCGGTTTGTTTACCCAAAATCTTCTTGTCTTCATTAACTGGGACAGAGATTTGATTATATTAATAAAGCAAGATGAGATCAGTGTTATAAGGTAGACTCAAGAGAAAGACACACAGCCAGGCTTATAAGAGGTCAGATTTGTGACTGCCAGGTTTGCCACTCCTCATTAGAAATGCAGCTGCTTGGGAATTTAAAAGTCTATCCTTTGGCTCATACTATTTCCTTGTGAGAAAAAGGTGAGGTTAAACTATAATTTAAGGTTGTGGGTAACTGAGGCTTTGACAAAAAGCTAAAAATGATTTTTAAAATATGTGCCTGCTTCTGGTGGTGGGGCCTGACACGCCTGTTCATATGGTGGCCTCCCTCCCCCGGAACATCCCTGGAGAAGCACTTGCCAACATGGTTTTTGGAAATCTACTAGCCCTTTGCTTGCAGGTGATTTATGATATGGTTTGCCATTAGCTAAATAGCTACCTGTTATCTACTAAGTTAAAGTCCATTCTTTCCTTAAAAGGCTCCTCTTCATTTTCTTATGTGTAGGCATTAAAGCTTAAGGGAAAATATGAGGCTTTGAATGTTCTCTATTTACCACTCCTAACTTTCAATTAATTGACGAAAAACTGACAGCAGGATAATATGGAATAATTCATCCAAAATGATGAAATATGGAGTAAATCCGTTTTCATGGAATAATGCTTTTTTTAGCCACTGTTCCCACACTGTCACATGAAATACTGATTAAGGGCATAACATGAATAAATTTCTTTTGGCTCAGTTTTTAACCTTTCCATCAACTTACAGAAATAATGAAGATTATTACTTAAAGAAATTGGTAGGAAGGCGGAAGGAACCCAACTAGCAGCATTAGCAGTAATTGATTTGTGAAAGGTTCACCAGGACATTGCAATGAAATTCTACCAGTGACTCTGTGAGAAGTGCTGCTGTTGCTTCTTTTTCCCTGAACTCAGTGCTGTTGCAGTCCCTCACTTAGCTATCCTGCCAGGTCCAATTTGTATACTTTTCTCCATCTTGTCCACCTGGAAAATATTTTCTAATCTTTCCAGATAGAGGTCAAGTGTTTCCCCCTGAGAAGCCGCTCCAAACACATGTCCCTGGAATTTATCCATGTCAGCATGTGTGTCACACTAAACTTACCAACGTCCATTATGTTACCTATATATTTCACTGCATCTCTCTCTATATAAAAAAATATTAGTAGGAAACATATTAAAGACACAGATTCATATCTACTTCACAAACAAATGCAAATTAGATTCACAATAAATTATTGATAGGACAATAGGATTCTGAAAGACATAATTCTATACATCACCTCAACTTTTCTTCTTGTTCTTCTGCATTATCTTTCAGGGAGCTATGTGCTTGTTTGTTTGTTTATTTGTCTGTTGTCTTTATATTTCTGCAAGTAAGATAGAGCTTTTTCCCTCAGTAACCACACAGTGAAATCTTATTACTGCTACAATAAAAACAATTACACAGTGCATTTCTTTATTTGTTCAAGAATATGTACTACATAATATATTTTGCGACCTTGCTGATTCAAATAATATCTCCTGAAAAATATAGACGACTGATCATAAGTGGTTCTCATTATGCCAGACTGTGCTTAGATTAGACCAATTTTGTATCTTAGATTAGGTCACTTTTATCCATGCATTTTATCCTTATTATGAGCAATACTGTAAAGAACACATTTCAAAACGTTCAGTAAAATTATTTATAACTTTGAAATTGGAACAAAGGTGATCAACTTGAGAACAAGTGTACCAAAGAATTTTCATTCATTAGAATGCACTTTATTCAAAATACTATTTTATTTTTGTTGTTAATCTTACCCAAGGATATTTTTCTCATTGAATTTTAGGGAGAATGGAAGGGAGGGAGGGAGGGAGGAGAGAGAGAGAGAGAGAGACAGAGAGAGAGAGAGAGAGACTCCAATGTGAGAGAGAGACATCGATTGGTTGACTCCCACATGTGCAGGATCAAACCTCTAACCCAGGTACCTACCTGCCTTTGACTGGGAATCGAACCTATGACTCTTCAGTGCACAGGCTGGCACTCTAACCATTTCACCATACTAGTCAGAGCTCAAAACACTATAAACACTATATATATATATATATATATATATATATATATATATATATTCATATTGATTTATTTTTTTTTTTACAGAGAGAGGAAGGGAGGAGAGGGATAGAGAGTTAGAAACATCAATGAGAGAGAAACATTGATCAACTGCCCACTGCATGGCCCTTACTGGGGTTTGAGCCCACAAACAAGGTACATGCCCTTGACTGGAATTGAACCCAGGACCTTTCAGTCCATGCCCCAATGCTCTATCCACTGAGCCAAACCAGTCAGGGAAAAGCACTATATTTTATTAGAGTTCCTATAGTTAGTGAGGTTGAATGCTACTTTTTCACCTTTTTCTTTTCTAGTAGAAATGCAAAAGCCAGGCACAAAAGATAATCCTAAGGGATATAGTTTATTGCTCTATAGGGTATGTAACCAAGTGGCTGTACCTCAGTCTAAGAACCTAATTAGATATAACAAAAAGTTAGCAAAAGCAAATCCATAACCAGCATTATTAACAAGAATCGTGCCTAAGTGGATATTTTATAAATTGTTCTTTGGTGAGGAGTATTTTTCATATATGATAATCATTAAAAACAATATCAAAATAAAGTGAAATTAGAATAAGCTTTTGAAAATGCTGTATTAAAATGTTAAAGTAATATTTTCAACAGAAATTCAGAATAAGCGCTAAATATGTATATGTATGTGTCACATTTATATGAAGTAATCACACTGTATGAAGTTACTATATGCACAGACATTCAAGCTACATTTGAACTAAAAGACATTAACTTTTTCAAAACATTTAATTTCAACTTTATTTTATCATTTAAAACATTCTTTTATGTATATTTGTAAAATATCCTGCATGTTAGTACAACAGGTTGTGCATGTAATTATAAACATGTGTCTAGTAGAACAGTTTAGAGTTGTGTTTGTTGGTTTTCATTACTGATAGGGTCTGCTATCCAAAAGTTTGTAGACTCTTTCTCTGGGGGATTAGTGGCTAATTTGCACTAATAAAAGAGAAACATGCAAATTGATGGTACCTCTGCTACACCACAAGTCACATCCACCAGCCAATCAGGAGCAAGTATGCAAATTAACCTAATCAAAATGGTGGCAGCCACAGATCTAGAGCAAGCAAGGAGGCTTGGGTTGCCCCTGCGATGGAGGAAGCCATGCTTCCTGCCCACCCTGGCTGACCCTGGCCTCCACTCAAGAGTACAAAGTTTCAATGATAGAAGATAAATAAATCCCAGATGCCTGCTTCCAGCTGGCCCTGGCCTCCACTCAAGGAAACACACACAAAAAAAGGAGGGGCTGGGAGCTTAAGTTGCTGGGGGTGATCAGGCCAGGATGGAATGGCAATTGTGGGTGATCAGGTGAGGGGGAGGGTCATTGGGGATAAGCTGACCAGCAGGGGGGGCAGTTGGGGGTGAGCAGGTCATCAGGAGGGGTCAGTGGAGTTTATTAGGACAGTGGAGGGCAGTTTGGAGTGAGCAGGCCAGCAGGGAAGGGAAGTTGGGGCTGAGCATACTGGCATGGTGGAAGTTGGGGTGATCAGGCTGGTGGGGGCATTTGGGGGTGAGCAGGCTGGTAGCATGGGGCAGCTGGGAGTGAGCAGGCCTGCAGGCAGAGTGGTTAGGGGCAATCAGGCAGGCAGGCAGGCAGGCGAGCCAGCAGTCCCGGATTATGAGAGGGATGTCCAACTGCAGGTTTAGGCCTGATCCATGTAATTCAGCCGTAGGACATCCTTCTAAGGGTCCCAGATTGGAGAGGGTGCAGGCCAGGCTGAGGAACACCCCCTCCCCATGGACAAATTTCATGCATCGGGCCACTAGTTTCAATATAAAGAAAAAACAGAGACTCACACTGGATATGGACTGGGCCTTGTGTGATTTATAAAGACCCAGTAGACAATAAGACAGTCCTCACAGGGGTCAGGGATGAACAAAGTGATAGCATTTGGAGGCAAAGAGCCTTCTGATTGTTTCTTGGCTCTCCATACTTGCTGGAGTTTCCCTCTTGCTCACCTCACTTGGTCCACACAGCTCTGGGAGCAGATGGTTGGCCATTCTTCCCAAAGCTTTGCATTCACAGACTGCCTCTCAGAAGGATATTATCCCAATTTTGTTTGGTTTGAATTTGAATTTTAGTTCTCTTTATCTTTATATCATTTTTTCTTGCTATGCCCCTAATATTTTTGACACTAACAAGAAAACTGTAGTTCTCCAGCCCCACATGCCATGCCATGCTTCCAGGGTTGACTGGATTTTCATGTGCTCTGCTGAGTATGTTCTCTATATCCATTTGCAAACTTACTTATATTTCAAAACTTGGTTTCAGTGTTTCCCCTGGAAGTGTGTATATTTCAAAATATTTTCTAAAGTAAATACTGAAGAATAATAAAGAGGCTTATGTTGAAGGCGAACTTTTGGAAAGCATACAGCTGTTAACTGAGAATGTGTAGATTGCTAAGAGTTAAGTTCAAATGTTTTACTAGCATTTAGGAAGAAACAGAAAGAAAAATCATTAGGAGGAAATGAGAGAAATTCGTAAGAGACCTAGGAGAAATCCAGAGAGCGTCTTGCAGAGAAGCTAAAGGAAAGAGCTCTTTCAGGGAAGAAGAATAGCCGAGCACTAGCCAAGTACCAGACAGGCTCAGAAAATGCAGAAAAGCCTCACATATTTCAAAAGTGAGATTTATTGGTGACATTAGTAAGGAACAACATTTGTTATGGTGGACTAAGAAGTAAAGGGAAGGTGAAGACATAACTGAAAATTCCAACTAATTTTCAACTTCCTGGGTAAGAAAGGAATTACCTAGAACAAATGATTGCATGAAGAGTGGCCATAAAATGTTTTGATAACTATTGTTCTTTTAAAAGTATAAGAGAACTATGAATTTTCTGGGTTAAGAAAAAAAGTATAAAAGTGTACATAAAAAAAAAAAGAATGGATATAGAGGGGACTGAAGGCATATAGGAAAGAAGAAGCACTAAAGAATGTGGGGGGGGACATAAAAAGATGTTTTCTAAAAGAATAATAAGAAAAGAAGAATGGAAAGAATAAGCAGAGGAGTTGGAAGGTATTCTATCATAGATGCTTTAATTTTCTCAAAGAGCTCTATCTGATTTCCACAGCTACCCATATGTATGACCATGAAGTCATTGGCTTCCATCTTGCATATACTTTTTCTAGTGCACTCTAAGTGCTAGTTATTAAGGAATGCGTTTTCACACAACAACTTCCTTCAATTAGTTATGAATTCTCTGTGGTATTTCACTGTCTATCTGTCTCTGCATGTTAAGCACCATACACAGGCTCTTAATGTAAGCTTTTTATTGGGGAATGATGAATTGAAGAGTGTGTAATATATATTGTAATGCATGACACATTTTATCAATACTGTTGAAATTCTGAAAAATCAGATATTTTGCATTTCATCAATGAGAAACTGATTTAATCTTATATATCTATTTCTCTATTCATCTATCTATTTAATCATTTATTTATAGGTAAAGATATCAAAGTCCTAGGGATCCTTGAGGTATTTACAGGACAGCTCATCTGTCTGTGGGTAAAGTCTGCTTTCCCTTCTGGTCTGAAGCCTCACACTTGACTTCATTAGAACACATTTCAATCAACTATCCTAAATTGACCAAAACAGTCTTTAGATAATCAAGACTCAATGCCTTTGGGCAACACACACACACACACACACACACACACACACACACACACACCTACACACACACACTTAAATAAAATATAGTGTAATAAGAAGAGGTAAATTAATAAAATATTTGTTTGAAATTGGTGTTTTCTGGTCTATGTGAATGAATATTACCATCTGGAAAGTAAAGTTATTAAAAATACAGTTAAGGACAGTGGCAAAAAAATAAAAGTAATAATTTAAGAGTAGTTTTTTAAATAAAACCATTATCCCTCAAAGCAAAACTATTTAAAAGAAACTGAAATAGTACAAAGCTCTCCTTCCACATTGCATGATAAACCAAGAACAAAATAACATTCATAAAAATCGATGTTTTCATACTTGAAGTCACAAAGGATTTCATGTTTTTTCTTTCTATAAGATTAAAAAAAGCAGCTCACAGTGCAACAGTTATTATACATAAATAGTCTTATTTTAATCCTTCTTAGGGGTTGGAGTGTGATTGTATAATAGAAACCAGTTCCTGACAGAGAACTGTATTAACTGAAAGCAATTGATCATACTTTTTCAATAAATATGGTGAATTTATGTGACAAATTTTGAAGTGATATGTAAAAAGAACTCATTATTATAAATTTCATATAATTCCTTTCAGATAAATTCTGGCTATCCCTGGTAATTTACCGAGAAGCTGGAGGGTCAGGTTCCACTAGTCACTGCAGAGCAGGCTATGGGAACAAACCAGCCACTGCAAAATCTCTAAAAGACATACTAAGGATTCTAGTAAATACTCAGGGGTCTTTATATGCACAGACTTGTTTGGAAAGGTCAAGGAATAATTAGGGCTGCCATCTTCACACTCCTCTAAGTCTCCCATAAGTTGGAATTGGAATAAACAGGGCAGTTGGCCTTCCACACACTTCCCTTTTATCAGAATGACTTCCTTACAAACTTTCCAGGTCTCATGCTTCCCCACATTTGTCTATACATAAAATTATTGGTAAAACAGTCCTCCAATTGATTAGATTTGTAAATTTAGACAAGAATTACTCTAAGCTTCAGTTTTCTTATTAAAAAATAATGTTCATATATTTTATTTACAGGAATGTAAGATACTAAGTACTCCATGAATGGAATACATTTTTCTCATAACCATGTTATGATGATGATTTACTTTATGCTTTTCAAAGTATTTTCCCAGTTATTTGTTTTAACATCAATGAAGCTTTGAGGATGACTAGAGCTGCATTACTATCCCAGGTGCATAAAGGAAGCTCTGTCTTATTATAAGCATGACTGAATTAGAGAACTGGGATAGATGTCAGTCACTCCTTCCTTTTGGTTTGTTTTTTCCCCACACCTCATGTTTCTTTTTCCTAACAAATTGATTCATAAGAGAATTATATTGGTTGTGCTATTGTGTGCTCAAAGATTCTTATATCTCCCATGTAGCTAAACATAAATCATTTATAAATGGAACTTTCTTCAGCCAGACTCTTAATTCTACTCCATTGCTGCTGAGCCACTGTCCAACATTTTTTTTCCCTGCTTCATACATTAGCATCATCTTTCTTTCTCACCCTTTGAATAGAAAACATATTTTATACTGGATGAGCTTATGCAGAATATTCACATTGCTTGATCTACCACTTCCCTTCTACAGGAAGGAAGGAAGGAAAAAAAGTTAGCTTTCTCTTAGCTCTATTTACCATAGCCAGACATCAGAGTCCCAACATTTAATGCAAATGTGTTCTCAGTAAAGACCCATGGTTCTCAGGGTTATTAATTCCTTCCTTTTCACCCTCCCTGCTCAGCTTGCTGAATGGTTTCCAAATTTATGTTCTCACCAACCTAGTGGCAAAATAAAGAAAATAAAGCATCCCCTTCAGTACCTTCTAAGAGGGATAGAACTCTTACCAGAAGACTGTACTTGTCTTGTTGGCCAGGACTGCACCCCATGCCCATCCCCAAAGCTTTCACTGCCTTGGGAGATAGCTTGGCCACCACTGTCTTAGGTTAATCCACACACCTCCCAGATGGGACATGAATTCTACCTCCCTGAAGCAAAAACCTTCTCCCCTCAGTACTTGAAAATAATTAAGGTCCTGTTTCATGGAAAGTAGGCCAAAGAGCCAGCGGTGCTTGCCATGGGACACTCATGTCTCCAGTAGGATATGTCACAAAAGTAATGTTTTCCCAACATTTCACATTGACCTAATTTCTCCTCCCTTTTTCTTCATTGTGTCTTGTTTAGAGCAATCAGTAATCATATGGAATGCCTTGCCTTAGGCTTGCTAAGAAGATTGTTTTAGATATTGCTGTCTATATAGTAGAGGGACCTTGGACAATTTATTTATTCACTCTGATCTTCTGTGTGGGCCCATCAGCAAGTACTCAATATTTCTCACCACCGGAACTTGTTATTTATAGCAGTACATCCCTTCTCTATCTCCTGCCCCTATACTCAATGTCCACATTTCCCATTTTTGTGGTGTCTTCTGGTGCACTAGCTCTTATTAGCAGCTTTTCAGAAGCTATTGCTCCAGGTGGCTTTTTTTCTTCACCTTATCATTAAATTATAACCCTATTACTGTTGGCTTTTCGAAAGGCATCTGCCAGATAACCTATTATAATAATTTGCATGTTTATATTATTTCCCAGTAGAGATGCTAGAAACAAAGAGTTTTGATTGTCCCAGAAATTCATATTCAACTGCAGCAAAAACTGACTGAAAAAGTTATTAGTCTCTGAATTATCTACTGAGAGAGCTTTGAAGTCATCATCCCCAGAGATATTTTATAAAAAGTTAAGTGTGCCTGTGACTATTTTGAAAATATTAACTGTCTAGAGGGGGAGAAAAGAGATAATTCTTAAGTTGTATACCCAATTATATCCAGATTGTGCCAAGACACTGAATCTCTTATTGAGCACACAGATTGACCAGTTTGTAAAAGTGACCAAAAACCCGGGAGGCCTTTGGGAACATGAGGGTAACATTAGTGCCCCCCCCCCCCCCGCACACCTCCTGAACAACACTGAAGCTCCAAGGCTGTGTGCAGTAGCTTGTGCTGCCATAGTCCTCCAGGGAGCCAGCCTCACCGAGAGGATCTAGGGACCATGTTCCCCAAACTGCCATCCAGGAACTTTATCTTTTCTTTTTCTTTTAATTTAAATTATTTATTGTTGGGAGGAACCAAGATGGCAGCATAGACAAACACCTAGGCTTTTGCCCCACACAACAATTTCAAAAATACAACTGAAGAACAAATCAGACATTGTCCAGAACCACAGGAGGGCTGGCTGACTGAAAGATCTGAAAGTAGAGGGAAATAGAAGTGCACATAGATAATCAGAGCCTCTGCAAAGTCCAAGTAGGGTAGGAGACTCTCACATGAGAGAGAATGGGGTGTCTGAAAGCCTGGCAGGGGTGCTCTAGCAGAAAGGAGACAAACTCCAGGCTGTGCTGAACCCAGTTTGGTTTGCACTGAAAACCCAGGGGAACCAAGTCCTTGTGGGGAGAATCTAGATTGCGGGCGAAATCCCGGGGGAAGAGCCAAAAGCAGAACTCTGGAGGCATGTGTGCGAGTGTGCACAGAGAGGATGAATAGGCCGCTGGAGATGTCTGGCCAAAGAAAGGAGCTCCAGACAAAGGCGAAGCTCTGGGGGCACATACAAGTGAATAGGAGTTCTGATTGCACTCAACCTAGGTGCCAGGCGAAAATCTGAGATTCTGGATTCATTGGGGACTGGCAGCAGGCGAAACTCCAGGGCACTTTCTCACAGAGGTGCTTGCTGTGATTGCCTGTAGATGCTAGGACCCCACAACCTTGTGGGCCGGGGCTGACAGGAAAGGCTGTTGGCTCCACTCTGAAACTCCACCCCACCCAGAAACTCTGCCCCATCCAAGCTGAGCACAGAGACTTTGGCAAATTTGCAAGTCCTGGCATATAAGGCTGTCTACTAGAGTAGACACAGCTGATCCTCACAGCCAGTTGACCTGGAGAGCATTATGCTATACAAATTGAGCCAATCAGAGAAAGATAAATATCACATAATCTCACTCAGTAGTGGAATATAATGAACAACTTAAATTGATGAACAAAAACAGATCCAGAGTCACAGAATCATTGAACAGACAGTCAAACCTCAGAGAGAAGAAACAAGAGGGTTGGAGGGGAAGCAAGAGTAAGAAATTAACCAAAGAACTTGTATGGATGCATTTAAGCATAACTAATGGACACAGATAGTGGAAGAGTGAGGGCATGTGCTGGGGGTGGTGGTGGCCGGGGAGAGGTCAAAGGAAGATAAATAATCCAATAAATAAATGGGCAAAGGATCTAGACACTTTTTGAAAGTGGACCTACAGGAAGGCCAAAAACCTGAAAACAAGTTCAAAGTTACTAATCATCCAAGACATGCAAATCAAAACAACAATGAGTTACCATGTCACACCTGTCAAAATGGCTATCATCAACAAATCAACAAACAACAAGTGCTGGCAAGGATGTGGAGAAAAAGGAATCCTACTGCACTGCTGGTGGGAACACAGACTGGTGCAGCCACTGGGGAAAACAGTATGGCATTTCCTGAAAACATTAAAATTGGAGCTCCCATTTGACACAGTAATCCCACTTCTAGGAATATATCCCAAGAAATCAGGAATTTTATCTTTTCAATCAGGGAAGTGTTGTTTGCAGTGTGTCAAAGGTGAATGAGTTTTGGAATTAAATCATGCAATTTTGAGGAGACTCATTTTTCTTATTTATGAACCACAGCAAACATTAAATTATATAAATGTGTGAAGCAGCCTGGGATTTGTCAATTCCCTATTAAAGTTATTTCTTTAGTTTTTTTCATTTTTGTTAACAAAAACAAACAAACAAAAAACATTAAAACCTGTTGTAAAGAATTTTAGTGAGTTCATTTTGAGCCAAACTGTCCACATATGCCGGGAAGCAGAACTCAAGGAATTGAGATAAAGCTCCATAGAATGGCGGGTTACAACTGTATTTATGCATTGCAATCAAAGGAAAGAGACCTAGGTAAATCACAATAAATTCATTGGTGATAGATTAAGGAGGTGGGATAAGCAATTCCACCTGGGATTGAATAAAGTAAAATGATGGACACACACTTTGGTGAATGTAGGAACAATTAACATGATAATGAAGGAATTTGTGGCTTCCATCCTGGCGCCCACCACACCAGGCTGTGCCCCAGGGGGCTTCAGAAAAAAAAAGGAAGTTACAATTTACCAGACTTCTCACAGATATGTTATCTCAGAAGCAGAAAGGCAAAAGAAAGGCTAATGGCTCAGCAAAAGATCTAAGCTGATCTTTGTCAGGGAAAATACTGGCCTACCTAGGACGTGACTACCAACTATAACCTTGTTTGTAGTTAAATATTTAATTTTAAACCATCTTTTGTGTTTATTGTAGCTCTCTGAGTTTGCTAGACCACCACACAGGGCTCCCCTGAGCCTGTCAGTCCAGAATGTGGCTCCTTTCATCCACAATTTCATGTGCCAGAAATGCTGGTCATAGACTAGTTAAGTTTCAGGATCCCTGGGGAGCAGGGCCTAGGGTCTATCCATGGGAGGCCTTAGTGCTGCAGCTCAGGGAATGGCAGGAGGGAAGGCAGCCCCTGAGCAATGTAGACACAAGCAAATACAAAGGGATTTGCAAATAGTGTGGGTGTACAATCTTGAGAAAACGCACACCATTGCTTGATTTTATGGACACATTCTCCAGAGAGGCCCTGTGTAGCCACCATAACTAGAAACAGTCCTGCGCAGAAAGGAAGGGATAGGACTGTATGTGTGCATATTTCACAGCCTGTTTCCTCTTTATTCCCAAGAGGCTGATTCCCCCACTTTCAGGTTAGGTTACCCAGTCCCTCCAGAAAACTCACAGAAAGTCAGATCCCAGAACTTCCCTTTTAACTCAACTGCTGCCTTATCTGATTTCAGGAGGAAGAAGCCCAGCTCCCCTTCTTTCTGCAATTGCTGAGTTTCCATCCTTAGCGGGGCAGAGGCCCTAGCCATGCTACTGTGCACCTTTAGGGGATCTTCCTTGGGAAATCAGGGCAAGTGTATATGAAAAAACCTGAGCAGCTTCTTCATCGTGCTCCCATTTGGACGTAGGCATGAAATCATCAGCTGAGGATGGGAATGAGGAGGTTTGAGCTAGAATCAGGGGTGGGGAATGTCCCTCCCAGGGTCTTACTAGGCCTGTGAAACCATTTGGTCTGGCCCTGCTACGGCATTAGATGTGAGTTAGTTAACTGTTTGGCCTAATATAGCAGGCTAATTTTTAAGTTGATAATTTTGTATAAATATCCAAATGGCCCTTGGCAAAAAAAAAAAAAAAAAAAAGGTTCCTTATCCCGGTGCTAGATGTTTGAAGAAGAAGGGGAGAGTGTGACATTATTGCCTAGAAGAAAGGGAGACTGAAGTGACTCTGACAGTGCAGTAGAACTACATATTTTTAGAGAGAGAGAGGGAGCGGGAGAGGGAGAGGGAGAAGAAGAAGGAGAGGGAGAAGTAGAGGGAGAGGGAAGGGGATGAGGAGAGGGAGGGGACGGGGGAGGGGAAAGGGAAGAGGGAGAGGATAAACATTGATGGGCTGTCTCTTGCACTCCCCCTATTGGGGATGGAGCCAACAACCTGGGCATGTACCCTGACTGAAAATTGAACCAGCAACCTTTCTGTGCATGGGACCGTGTCCAACCAACTGAGCCACTTTATCAAGAGAGCAGCGGCCAAGGCTTTGAACTGAACATGGAGCTGAGGCTTAAGGAATGTGGGCATGCATGGACTAGTGAAGCATAGTAATGATCCTTCCTTTGGGAAAACTGCTGTTTCAAACTGCTGTTTTGAAGTTCTTTGCTATTTCTTGCTAGTCCCTTGTTCCATAAGTTAACTCTGTTATTTTTAGAAGGTTTCTTATTTTGTAAAAATGACTTTGTTTTTTAGCTTGAATAATAGAAAAGATAAACTTAACTGTCTGACCTTGCAAGCTAGCCAACTAAAGGGGCTGATATGCTGATACTGATAATTCCCATATTCTCATGCCAACTGTTTATTCATTATGTATCCAATGTTACAGGTGTCTATATAGATATAATATATACTCAAGGTTACAAGTTGTCTGTATACATATGACAGGTGTTTATTAGATATGATATATACTCAAGGTTATAAGCTGTCTGCAAAAATAACTTACACAAAGACCTAGAATGATATAAAAATGGAATACTCCTTCCTGTGGTTGTTCAGAATTTGACAGAGGTATTTTGCTCTGAACCTGCACACAATAAAGGTGATTCCTAACTAACTGGTTCATTCAGTCATCTTGTATAGCTGGTTGATTGACAATACCACACTAGGTTCCTATGACAGATTATTACTATCAGTATTTGTACTACATGCTTCAGTTTTCCAAAAAGGTTAGTAAATATTGATTGATCAATAATGTATATTACTAGAAGATATTAGGAGAGAAAGAATATAAGAAAATATAAATGATTAATTTTCTATTCAAATACCTAAAAATCTAGCTTTGGGGATAAAATAAGAAGATAAACAATTCAAAGCATAATATCAGTATAAATTTAGTAATCCATGTAAGTGGCCCAGCCCGGGGCACTAGGTAAAATTTAAGGAGCAGTGATGATGGGAACGGGGCCATGGAGGCCAGGCCATGGCAAGCAGAAATGTGGCTGTGAGGAAGGATGCGAAGTGCCTGTGGTTTCTTATAATCAAATGTGGCTGATGAGATGAACTCTTGGAGTTAAATGACAAGGGATAATTTGTGAAAACAGAATGGGATTCAGTATTAGAGTGTTTTGAAGGACAGAGCTGGTAACAGGGCATTTTCTTACTGACCATGAAGCTCTGCATGATAATTCAATTAGTTTGTTTTGAAAGGCTAAAGCTTCCTGAGGACATACTTTATGCTGTTACTGTTTTAAATGTTTCTTTGTTTCAACTCACTGAATTACTTTAACAACCTTTACTCTCAAAGAAGGTGCAATAGTTTAAAAGGTCTTAATGTAACTGGACAACCAAAGGGGTCTGTGCTGCCTGTCACTACTCCAGCCAATTAAGCAGAGACAGGCTTGAATCATTATGAGCATTTATCCCAATACTGCCAGCAGCATGGGAGAGCAGAAGGTCACCCACAGAAATCTGCTCTCCAGGTCCGCATTAGCTAGCTGCTTATATAAGTAGAACTACAAAGGAAAAGTAGGCAAAAGGGCAGTTTACAGATATGGAAAAGGACTAGTGGTCTTCAAAGGGCTTAGTGATATTCAAGTGTTGGAGTTACTTGAGAAAATAGCCAAAGGGAGCTTCAGATGGTCAATTAACAGGTAAGCAGGCTGGAGGTCAGCAAAGGCCTGCAGGTATGTAAAAGGTGCTGGGGACCTTCAAAGGGCCATGGCTATAGGCAGCTCCAAATAGGGAGGAAGGGCTGTGTCTTCAGGTCAGGGCCAGCCAGGCTAAAATGTGCCTTCTTTAATCAGAATAAGACAATCATGGTTATCAGAGCATGATTGATATTTCTTATAATACTAGCTGGTTCCCCAACATTTTATTTCTGCCCTCTTTCATTAAAATATTCTGAGAGATGTATCTGTGAGGATAAGTTAGAGATACAGAACGTGTATATTTCCAAAGACATGTAGGTGAAAAGCAAGAAAAGCAGGATAAGCAAAACTGGACCTCCTTCCTGACTGAGCAGACTAGAGAGGAGAGCCAGAGATCAATTCCCTGCCAGTCCCTGCTGGCAGCCTCTGTGGCCATGAGCAGCAGTCCAGTGGTCTGGGCTTCTCGTCTGGTTGGATTGATACTGACATTTATCACAGAAGATGTTCCCTTGATAGCTCTCCTCTGGTACATTATTTGTAGACTAGAGGCCAGGTGCACAAAATTTATGCACTTGGTGGAGGAGGGGTGTCAGCTTGGCCTGTGCCCTCTCTCAGTTTGGGAGCCCTTGGGGTATGTCTGACTGACAGCTTAGCACTGCTGCGGGAGCAGGAGAGGCTCCCACCACTGCTGCTGTATTCACCAGCCATGAGCCTGGCTTCTGGCTGAGCAGTGCTTCCCTTGTGGAAGCACACTAATTACCAGAGGGCAGTTTCTGCATTGAGTGGAATTGGATCAAAACCACCTCTCCAACATCCCCCAAGGGGTCCCAGATTGAGAGAGGGCACAGGATAGGCTGAGGGACCCCACCAGTGCACTGTTGGGGCATGTTCAGCTCTAGGGCATCTCCAGCCCACCTCACTCAGTCCCGATCAGCCAGACCCCAGCAGCAAGCTAACTTACTGGTCAGAGTCTCTGCCCCCTGGTGGTCAGTGCATGTCATAGCTAGTGGTTAAGTGGCCTTAGGAATCATTAGTATATTACACTTTGATTGGTTAAATGGATGACCAGATGACTGGACACTTAGCATATTCGGCTTTTATTATATAGGATAAAAGCATTTGATATTGTTCATTGGGGTAATATGCTTCCAACCAGAGAGGGATTATATGATTGTCACAACTATTTTTTTCTCACTATTTTAATGAAAAAAGAGCACTCATGAATAAAAGTAAGCTTTCTTTCTCTTTAAAGAGATTATGAAATGTTTGATGTTTCAACATTTAGAATTATTTTTCCATCCATCTCAAAATGTCTGTGTCTAATTGCTTATAAACATATATGATGAAAACATCAAATTACCTAAAGGTATTTTTTGCTTCTCATCCAGTTGTGTGCAGGGAACGTGGAATATTCAGAAGGAGAGAATTACCCAAAGGGAAATGCAGGTGCAGAGAAGTGAGGAACCACCAACACCTTTGTGATCAGGCGAGGCTGCCTCCACTGTGACACAAGCTCCCCTGAGCTGCTGCAGAGGCTGTGACCACTGAAAATATTTGTGGACATAATAAAAGAGAAGACACAACCCCCTTCAAATGAACCAAGTGAATCATAGCAAATATGCCTGTTTATTTTCCTAGACTAAATTTTTCTTTTAAGTTTCTCAACATTACCAATAAGCAGCATAAATTAACATGCATAATTTCTCTAACTAAAGCACACACAGACATTTTCCTCTCAGATAGTTATGTAATTTTTGTGTTCATTAAATGATGT
This sequence comes from Antrozous pallidus, assembly GCA_027563665.1. NCBI lineage: Eukaryota > Metazoa > Chordata > Mammalia > Chiroptera > Vespertilionidae > Antrozous > Antrozous pallidus. The sequence continues at coordinate 99,304,075 of CM050508.1, forward strand.
GATTCATTTCTTTTCTTTTTATTATTTTTTTTTTGAGTGATTCATTTCTAAAGTTTTACTAGAATGGCAACCTGAGAATCCGTACTATCTTGGACTCTGACTATTCAATTAAATTTGTTACCTTCAAATTTATCCTATCTAATAAAAGAGTAATATGCAAATTGACCATCATTCTAAGACAGAAGATGGCTGCCCCCATGTGAACACAAGATGGCCACCACAAGATGGCCTAAAGGGGAGGGCAGTTGTGGGCAGTTAGGGTTGACCAGGCCAGCAGAGGAGCAGTTAGGCATCAATCAAGCTGGTGAGGGAGTGGTTAGGGGGTGATCAGGATGACACGCGGAAGTGGTTAGGGGCAATCAGGCAGAGGCAGGTGAATGGTTGGGAGCCAACGGTCCTGGATTGTGAGAGGGATATTCAATGGACGGTTGGACATCCTTCAAAGGATCCCAGATTGGAGAGGGTGCAGTTGGCCTGAGGGACAACTCCCCCATCCCCGTGCATGTATTTCATGCACTGAGCCTCTAGTAATATATTTCTCTAGCTATCTATTAAAGCTTAGAGATCTTAGTTAATATTTTAACATTTATATAAATATGTATTTTAGAAAGGAAGATGCTTTTAGATATGTCCAAATTAAAAATAGAAAAAATAATCACCAGGGGAGAAGCAACTATCAAGAGAGAATTTGCGTAAGTTCCAATCAGCTTTTGTCTGAGATTGCTTTATTCTCCTTTAACTCTTTATACTTCTATGTAAATCAATAGTTTTACTTTTATTTAGCTGAAATTCACATAACAAAATTAATTATTTTAAAGTGAACAGATCACTGGTATTTCCTATATTCATATCATTGTGAAAATACCACCTCTCTCTAATTCAAAATATTATTATCTCTCCAAATAAAACTTGTATCATTAAGCAGTTACTCCTCATTGCTCCCTCCTCTGAGCTGCTGGCTATGCCCAAACTGTTGTTTGTTTGTTTGTTTGTTTGTTTGCTTCATTTTGTTTCTATAGATTTATCTGTTCTGAGTATTTCATATATATGAATTTATGCCATATACCACCTTTGGTGTCTGTGTTTTTGTTTTGCTTACTTAACATAATGTTCTGGAGGCTTCTCTACACTGTAATGTAGATTAGTATGTTCTTTCTTTAATGGTTTAATAATAGATTATTGTGTGAATGTAATATCTTATGGCTGTCACAAAATATTATAAACTGGGAAGGAAGATGGCTGCCGATGGAAAGGCAGACTGTAAGACAGTGCGTGAATGAGAAAAGAAAGGGAGAGTGTGTGGTCACACGGAGAGTATTTGTTGGTCCAGGATACGGTGGGGGACTGCTGGATGGATATCCCCTGACTGAGCAGCCCCCACTGCTGCTGGATTCATTCCAGGAGCCATTGGCTTGGATGTGGAGACTGTGCCATCTTGAAGGGAAAAGTGGATGTTATCAGAAACCAGAAAAGCCAGGAGAATCTACCACTACAGCACCCACCAAATAGCTATGAACCCCAGAACACTCATTCACAATTGGTGCAAACACAGATTCAGAGGAGCTCTACACTCCACCACAGAAAGTTTAGATTTAGCCTGGGATAAGGGAAGGTCTCTGTTCCTGGCAAGAGACAGAAACACACACTGCAGGAGCAGGAGGACTGGGGGAAGTCTGCACCTAGAAAGATACATGACTGTTGGGGCTGGTGTGATCTGTGAATGTGGAAGGGGGTCTGCAGAGCTGCTAACAGAAGGGAACTCTAAAAAGCAACCCATTTTGAACTGGACTCAAAAGGATAGGCTAAAAATTTTTTAAGTATACTGGCTGCTTAGACCCAAGGGGGATAAAAAGACTGCACAGACTTGACTCAGCCCCAAAGTTCACACACTTATGCTGGCACTTTTTTGTTGTTGTTATTTCTTTTAGCTTTTTAAATCCTTGCTTCTGATTACTAAGCCCAATACATAGGATCACCCCATTGGGGACACCTAAGAGACTGAGGGGAAAGTTGTTTTTCTGGAATCTGGGAATCAAAGCGGGGAATAACCATCAGAGAGCCAGCTCTGGGGCAACCCACTCCCACAAACCAGTATTGAGTGCCACAGGGAAAGCAGGATCTAAGCACTGGCTAGAGAGGCCATATAGACCCAAAAGTAAATCTAGAAACACTGCCACCCAGAGGTTGAATCACAAATTGACTCTTATGTAAACACAAATAAAGGAATACAATAAATTAAGACACACTGCCTACTTAAAAATTAGGACTGGCTTACAACACTGAGGAGCAGTGGAATGCAGGGAACTTCAATACTGTTCTGACTAGGAAACAAGCATGCCAAACAAAACAGTACAGGAAGTGAATGACCTTCACTACTGCACATTAAAAAATATATTTTTTTTCTCATCTTTTACTTAAACTATTATTTCCTCACTTGATTTTACCTTGTTAATTATTTAATTATTACATTTTTTATTTTAAATCACTATTATTACTACTACTATTTTACATACATATATATATATATATATATATATATATATATATATATATTATTGCCTAGTCTTGGAAGTCACACAGCTTCCCTTTTGCCATATTTTATGTGTTAAAAGTGAGTCACTAAGTCTGGCCTATCTGCAAATAGGATAAAATTAGACTTCATCTATTAAATGGGAGATTATCAAATAACTTTATATAAATCACCACACATGGGAAAATCTTTGACTTTCACACAGTATAATACCAAAAAGGGCAGTGCACCTGGGGCAATGTGGAAGAGGGAGAGAGGCATGCAAGATGAGACTGGAGAAATAAGCATGTGGGTGGGATCATGCAGAGTTTTAGATAATTTTGGATTTTTGTCCTCAGGACTTTGGAAAACCATAAAATTGAAGGAGTTACATGATTAACTTACATTTTATTTTATTTTTGTAATTTTTATTGTTTTTTAATTTTTTATTGATTAAGGTATTACATATATGTCTTCATCCTTCAATACCCCTTCCAATCCTATGCTCCCCCCATCACCACTTTTGCCCTCACCCGCCTGGTACCCGTGGCCATTGATTAGGTTTATATGCATGCATACAAGTCCTTTGGTTGATCTCTTCCCTTTCCCCCCATCCTCCCCTACCATCCCTCTGAGGTTTGACAGTCAATGCTTCTCTGTCCCTGGATCTGTTTTGGTTCATCAGTTTATGTTGTTCATTATATTTCATAAATGAGTAAGATCATGTGATATTTATCTTTCTTTGACAGGCTTATTTCACTTAGCATAATGCCCTCCAGTTTCATCCATGCTCTAGTTTGAAGCAGCCACCTTTTTTTCCTCTTTCTTCTTCTTAAAGAATACCTTTCAGCATTTTATATGATACTGGTTTGGTGTTGGTGAACTTCTTTAGCTTCTTCTTATCTGTGAAGCTCGTTATCTGACCTTGAATTCTGAATTATAGCTTTGCTGGGTAGAGTAATCTTGGTTGTAGGTTCTTGCTATTCATCACTTTGAAAATTTCTTGCCACTCCCATCTGGCCTGCATAGTTTCTGTTGAGAAATCAGCTGGAAAGCGTATGGGTGCTCCCTCATAGGTAATTAATTATTTTTCTCTTGCTGCTTTTAATATTCTCTCTTTGTCTTTTGCTCTTGGCATTTTAATTATGATGTGTCTTAGTGTGGTCCTCTTTGGATTCCTTTTGTTTGGGGTTCTGTGTGCTTCCTGGATTGTAAGTCTATTTCTTTCAGCGGGGGGGAGGGAGGGAGTTTGCAGTCATTATTTCTTCAAATATGTTTTCAGTATCTTGCTCTCTCTCTTCTCCTGGCACCCCCATAATTCTGATATTGGTATGTTTGAGGTTGTACCAGAAGCTTCTTACACTATCCTCAAATTTTTGGATTCTTTTTTCTTTTCTGGTTGAGTGTTTTTGGCCTCTTGGTATTTCAAATATTTGACTTGATTCTTGTGTTCTTCTAGTCTGCTGTTGGGTTTCTGTAAGATATTTTTTATTTCAGTCACTGTATGTTTAATTTCTAGTTGGTCCTTTTTCATATCCTCGAGGGTCTCACTCATATCCTTGATGGTCTCGTTAAACTTATCGGTCTTTTCTAGGAGCCTCTTGAAAAAGCTATAACCGTGGTTTTGAACTATATCCAGTTGTTTGTTTTCCTCCATTTCTTTCATTTGTAATCTGTTTCTTTCTCTCTGCATTTTCACTGCTTTCCTGAGTTGGTAGGGTAGCTTTGTGTGCTAAGTATCTCGGCCTCCCTTGTTACCTGAGGTGGACACTCTTGATGTACCCCTTTGTGGACTGTGTGTACAGCCTTGTTGCAGATAATTGTTGATGTTGTTGGTATCACTGGGATTAATTGACCTCCATGCCAACCAACTGTGAGGATCAGCTGTGTCTACTGTAGTAGATAGCCTTATGCACCAAGACTTGTAAATTTGCAAAAGCCTCTGTGCTCAGCTTGGATGGGGCAGAATTTCTGGATGGGGCGGAGTTTCAGGGTGGAGCCAACAGCCTTGGATTCCAGTCATCCCCACCCCACCAGGTCACTGTGTCTTAGCATCTGCAGGCAATAGCTGCAAGCACCTCCACGAGTAAGGCGCCCTCGTGTTTTGACTGCTGCCAGACCATCAAGTCTCTACTCCAATGAATCCAGAATCCCAGATTTTTGCCTGGCACCAGGGTTCTGTGTAGTTGGACCTCCTTTCTTTCTTCCACCAGACACCAGCCATACATTCAACAGATCGCCCTCACCTGGCACACTCGCATATGCCCCCAGAGCTCTGCCTCTGGCTGTTCCCCAAGATTCTACCTCACAGCACTGCCCGGAGCTCTTTTCTTTCTCCTGCCAAATAATGCCAGCGGCCCAATTTGCCCTCTCTGCACGCACTCACGTGCACACCTCCGGGGCTCTTCCCCTGGGATTCCGCCTCACAGTCCAGATTCCCCAGTAAGGGCCTGGGTCCCCTGGGTTTTGAGTGCAACTCAAACTGGTTTCAGTGCAGCCTGGAGTTTTTGTCTCCTTTCCGCTATAGCACCCTGGCTAGGCATTCAGAGGCCCCGTCCTCTCTGGCTCTGCCCTTGCGAGACTTCATACCTTACTCGGGCTTTGCAGCTGGTCTGATTATCTGTATGCACTTCAGTGTCCCTCTAGTTTCAGAATATCCAGTCAGCCAGCTTTCCCGTGGTTTTGGTCAATGTGTGTTTTGTCCTTTAGTTGTATTCTCAAAATTGTTGTGGGGGGCAGCAGCCTAAGTGTTTACCTATGCTGCCATCTTGGTTTCTCTATTTTACCTTTTTTAAAGTGTCATTTTATTTTTTCTTTACTTTACTTTGGGATTAGTGTTCTACATTTTATTTTCATCTTTCCTTTAGCATCATTTTACTCTACCTCAAGTTTAACTTTATGCCATCACTATCTTCCTAACTTTTCCCCTTTTGTTGTACTGTTTCTCTTAACCATGTCCTGATTTAGATTTTCCCTATTCCTTCTTTTTAACACTTATTAAAATTTCACCTTACTCATATATCTAATTTCCAATGCCCTGCTCCAAGTCCATAGACACCTCTCTCTTCTCTATGTTCATTATCCAAAAAACTTTTTCTTTCTGTCCTTTTGTTGTTGTTTGCTTGATTGTTGATTATATAAATTTTATGCTTGTCTCTGAGATTGTTTTGTGTATTCTTTTTTGTTTGTTTGTATTTTGTTTGTTTTTTGCTTCTGTTTTTCTTTGCCTTGCTTGATATTATTTGTTGTTTGCAGTTTGAATTCATCTCCTACTTGTTGCTGGCATTTGTTGGGATTAGTGTCTGTTCTATTGAAGTTTTCTTTCCTTTTATATAGTTTGTTCCCCTCTCCTTTCATATTCTCTTTCTTTTCTCTCTTCCTTTTTGTTCTTTTCCCAATTTCATTTTTGCAATACTTTCTTTCTTTTCTTGTTTTTCTCTCTTTTATTCTGTTGTTCTTTATCTCATATCCTCTAATTTGCCTTTCTGTGGTGGTCACCTTTATTTATGATTATTCATATCATTAATACATTTCTGTCCAGTGCCTTGCATGTTGTACATGGTTATGTTGTATTTTGTGCCTTAAACTCAATGCAGGAGAGAGAGAACTACATAACCAGACACCCGGGGAAGAGAGACCCTGGGAAGACAAAGAAACAGCCCACATATGAAAGAAAAGCAGGCTTCACAAGAAAAATAAGTAAATGAAATAGAGACAAGCAACCTATCAGAGAAATACTTTGGAGAAACTGTCATAAGGTGGCTAAAAAGAATGGAAGACAAATTCGACAATATTTATAAGAACCAAGAGGAAATGAGGACGAAACAAGAAAAAATGAAAAATCACATTGCAGCTGTAAAGAACTCAATAGAAAACACCAAGAGTAGACTATAAGAAGCAGAGGACACCATCAGTGAGCTAGAAGACAAGGTAGGAAAAAAATACCCAAGTAGAGCAGCTTCTAGAAAAAAAGAAAAGCAGGCAGAGAGCCTAAGGGAACTTTGGGACAACGCGCGCACACACACACACACACACACACACACACACACAAAAAAAAACAAAAAAAAAAAAACACCACATAATAAGAGTTCCAGATGAAGACAAAACCGAGCAAGGAATAGAAAACATTTTTGAAGAAATAATGACAGAAAACTTCCTTGATATAGGGAAGAAAAAACCCATACCAATCCAAGGAGATCACAGAGTCCCAAGCAAAATGAACCCAAAAAGACCAATTCTGAGGCACATTATAATTAACTTGGCAAACACCAAACACAAAGTAATAGTCTTAAAAGTGGCCCGGGAGAGACAGAAACTTACCTACAAAGGAACCCCCATCAGAGTAGCGACTAATTTCTCAACAGAAACTCATCAGGCCAGAAAAGAATGGAATGAAATATACAAACGCATGCAAAGGAAGGGTCTGAATCCAAGAATACTGTAACTAGCAAGGCTATCAATCAAAATTGATGGTGAAATCAGGAGTTTCACAGACAAAAAAGGACTAAGGGAATTTATTACCACCAAACCAGCAATGCAAGAAATGCTCAAGGGTCTGCTGTAAAAAAAAAAAAAAAGTTATAGGAATATATTGGAAGTTAATAAGGAACCTGGGAGTAAGAATAAAAATTACAACAAATAAATACCTATCAATAATAATTTTAAATGTAAATGGATTAAATGCCCCAATCAAAACACATAAAATAATGGATTGTACAAAAAACAAACAAACAAAAAACCCACAAACCATATATCTGCTATCTATAAGAAACCCACCCTAGGAAAAAAAAGACACACAGAGACTGAGGGTGAAGGGATAGAAAAAGGTTTTTCAGGCAAATGAAAATGAAAGAAAAAAAGCTGTGTTAGCAATACTTATATCTGACAAATTACATCTCAAAATGAAGGACATAACAAGAGATAAGGAAGGCTACTTCACAATACTAAAGGGAGCAATCCAACAAGAAGAAATAACTCTAGTAAATTTATACAGGAGTACCCAAATACATTAAAAAAATACTGGAGGCTATCAAGGGAGAGATTGACAGCAATACAATTATAGTAGGAGACATTAATACTCCAATATCATAATTGGACAAATCCTTTAAACAAAAAGTCAGCAAAGAAACATCTATCCTCAATGACTCACTAGACCAGATGAAATTAATTGACATCTTCAGAACATTTCACCCCAAAGCCACAGAATATACATTCTTCTTAAGTGCACATGGGTCATTTTCAAAGGTAGACCATATATTGAGTCATAGGCAAAGTCTCTTTAAATTCAAGAAGATATAAATTATACCAAGCATCTTCTCAGATTACCATGGCATAAAAAACTGGAAATCAACTACAATAAAAACAATTCAGAAAAATCAGCACATAGAGACTAAACAGCATACTATTAAATGATAACTTGCTTACCCAAGAGATCAAGGAAGAAATAAAAAACATCATGGCAACAAATTACAATGAAAACACAACAATCCAAAATCTATGGGACACAGCAAAAGCAGCCTACCACAAAAAAATAAGAAACTAAGTTAATAAACCACCTAACCCTACAACTCAAAGAGTTTGAAAAAGAGCTACAAGAAAAGCCCAGTGTAAGCAGAAGGAAGCAAATAATAAACATCAGAGTGGAGATAAATGTCATAGAGACCAAAATAATAATAATGAGAATAATAATAATAATAATAATAATAATAGTAACAACAATAAAAAAACAATACAAAAGATCAACCAAACCAAGAGCTGGTTCTTTGAAAGGATAAACAAGTTTAATGACCCTTTAGCCAGGCTCACCAAGAAACAAAGAGAGAGGACCCAAATAAACAAAATCAAAAATGAAAAAACAAGGACCCAACCAAAATACACAGAATTGTTAAAAAAAATACTATGAACAACTATAACAACTATATTGCAACAAACTGGACAATCTGGAGGAAATAGACATATTCCTAGAACAGTATAACCCTCCAAAACTAAATCCGGAAGGATCTAAACATCTCAAAAGGCCAATAACTATGGCACAAATTGAAGCAGTTATCAAAAAGCTTCCAGCAAATTAAAGCCCGGGGCCAGATTGCTTCACAGTGGAGTTTTACCAAACATTCAAGAAAGAACTAAAACCTGTCCTCCTCAGATACTCCAAAAAATTCAAGAGGAAGGAACACTTTCAAGCTCCTTCTGTGAAGCCTCCATCAACCTAATGCCAAAACCAGATAAACACAACACAATGGAAAGAGAATTACAGGCCAATATCCTTCATGAATACAGATGCCAAAATCCTCAACAAAATTCTAGCAAATTGGATCCAGCAGTACATCAGAAAGATCATACACCATGACCAAGTAGGATTTATCCCAGGAATGCAAGTATGGTACAATATCCACAAATCAATAAATGTGATACATCACATAGACATACTGAGAGATAAAAATCATATAGTCATATCAATTGCTTCAGAAAAAGCATTTGACAAAAAATAATATACTTTCTTGATAAAAAACTCTTATTAAGGTGGGAATAGAAGGATCATACCTCAACATAATAAAAGCCATATATGATAAATCAATGGGCAAAAACTAAAACCATTTCTCCTAAGAACGGGAACAAGACAGGGTTGCCCACTATCACCATTCCTGTTCGAAATAGTACTGGAATTATTAGCCATTACAATTAGATAAGAAGAAGAAGTAAAAGACATCCAAATTGGAAAATAAGAAGGAAAGCTGTCCTTATTTGCAGAATACATAATACTGTACATAAAAAACACAAAAGACTCCATCAAAATCTATTAGAAATAATAAATTAATTTGGCAGTGTAGAGGATACAAAATTAATGCCTATAAATCCATGACATTTCTATACACCAGAAGTGAACTTACAAGAAGAGAGACTAAAAAAATCAATCCCATTTACCATCACACAAAAAAATTAACATAAGTAAGAATAAACTTAAATAAGGAAGTAAAAGACGTTTATGTGGAAAACTACAGGACACTGAAAAAAAGAGATAGAGGAAGAGGTAAACAGTTGTAAGAATATACCATGTTTATGGATTGATAGATTCAACATCATTAAAATGCCCATACTACCCCAATCAATCTATAGATCCAATGTACTCCCCATTAAAATACCAATGACATATTTCACAGACTTAGAACTAACTCTCCAAAAATTCATCTGAAATAAAACAAAATAAAACAAAACAAAAACAAAACAAACAAACAAACAACAACAACAAAAAAAACACTGAATAACCAGAGCAATCCTGAGAAAGAATAACAAAGTAGGTAGGACATCAATATAAGTTTTCAAGCTCTATTACAAAGCCACTGTTCTCAAAGAAGTCTGGTTCTGGCATAAGAACAGACATAAAACCAATGGAATAGAATAGAGAACCCAGATATCAATCCAAACCACTATGCTCAATTAATATTTGACAAAGTTGGCATGAATATACAATGGAGTCAAGACAGTCTCTTCAATAAATGGTGTTGGAAAAGTAGGACAGATACATGCAAAAAAATTAAACTACACCACCAACTTACACCATACACAAAAATAAACTTAAAATGGAAAGAAGACTTAAACATTACACAGGAAACCATAAAAATACTAGAGAAATCCACAGGCAGAGAAATCTCAGACATATGCCAAAGCAATTTCTTCACTGATACCATTCTTAGGGCAATGGAAACTAAAGAGAAATAAACAAATAGTACTAATCAAAATAAAAAAGCTTTTGTACAGCAAAAGAAACCATCAACAAAATAACAAGAAAGCCCACTGTATGGGAGAACATTTTTGCAAATGTTATCACTGATAAAGGTTTAATCTCCAAAATCTACAGGGAACTTATACAACTTATTAAAAGGAAGATAAAAGATCCAATAAAAAATGAGCAACAGACCTAAATAGAATCTTTCGAAAGAAGACAGAACGAAGGCCAAGAGACATATGAAAACATGCACAAAGTCACTAATCATCCCAGAGATGAAAATCTAAAAGACAATGGGGTACCATCTCACACCTGTGAGAATAGCAATCATCAATGAATCAACAGATGACAATTGCTGGCCTAGAAAAAGGAACCCTCGTGCACTGCTGATGGGAATGCAGACTGCTGCAGCCTCTATAGAGAACAGTATGGAGTTTCCTCAAAAATCTCAAAATGAAATTACCATTTGACCCAATGATCCCACTTCTAATATATATCCCAAGAAACTAGAAACACCAAACACAAAGGATATATGCACCCCTATGTTCATAGCAACACAATTCACCATAACTAGGATTTGGAAAGAGCCTAAATGCCCATCAGCAGATGAGTGGGTTAGGAAACTGGAGTACATCTACACAATGGAATACTATGCTGCTATAAAAAAGAAGGAATTCTTACCATTTGCAGCAGCATGGATGGACCTGGAGAGCATTATGTTAAGTGAAATAAGCCAGGCAATGACCACATGATCTCACTCATTTATGGAAAATAAAGAACATTATAATCTGATAAACAAAAATATAAATACGGAGGCAGTAAAATGCCGAACAGACATTCAAATTACATTAGGAAAGCAGAGGAGTGTTTGGGATGGGTGGTGGGGAGATCAACTGAAGGACTTGTATGCATGCATATAAGCACAACAAATGGACACAAGACACTGGTGGTGGGGGTGGGGCGGGATGAGAGCATGTGACAGGGGGTAGAGGAGTTCAGGGGAATGTGAATGAGGGGAAAGGGAGATATATGTACTACTACATGTAATACTTTAAACAATAAAACGTTTAAAATGAAATAAATAATAAATAAAAACAAACAAAAATATTGTAAACTGTGTGGTTTAAATAAGAGTAATATAATGTCAGACAGTTCTAGAGACCAGAAGTCACATTTCAGATGTCAGCAGGGCCCACTCCCTCTGAGGTCTTAAGAATAATCCTTCTTGTCCTCTTTCTAGTTCTGCTGGTTGCTAGCTTAGCTGCCATAGTACAATTTCAGCCTCTGCTATCACATGGCCTTTTTGCTAGAAACTAATTCCAGTAGGGCATAAGAAAATTCAAGAAGTTCTCAAAAGGTTGATGGGCTTCTATATTCAGCAGGGCTGAATCATAATATTGCCTGCTGGAATGGCTGAAAGCATTTCCCTAAACCTAAATATTTGCATGTATTATTGCCTGCTACTGGAAGAGCCAAAGTTCCTCCAACCAGACTATACCTACTGTATACCAAACCCTGCCTTCGATATGTATATCTGCTATGCCTCAGAACAATTCGTGTTTAATGAAAAGCTAGGGGTCCAGAGATTCAGGGGACTTGGTTGCTATAGCTAAGTAACCTCTGGCTCCCCAAAATGTATTCCAAATTTATATTTCATGTCTAGTCTCTTTATTAATTTACTCACAGCCCTTCTCCAGATTCCTGAACCCTTCTAGATGCTGAGAAAAACCCCACCACTTTTGTGTGTTTTTATTTTATTTTATTTTATTTTATTTTATTTTATTTTATTTTATTTTATTTTATTTTAGAGATATAGGAAGGGAGAGAGACAGGGAGGGAGAGAAACATCAATGTGAAAGAGAAACATCAATCAGCTGCCTCCCTTGCTCATACAAACCTGGGGTTGATCCCCCAACCTAGGTATGTATCCTAACCAGTTACTGAACTCAAACCTTTTGGTGTATGAGATGATGCTCAAACCAACTGAGCCATCCAGCAAAGGCCACATACCCTTCTTCTTCTTTTTAAAAAATTTTAAAAAATATTTAGTGTTGAAAATATTACATTAACCTCTTCCAGCCCACTCCTGTCCTTTCCCATCCCCCTCAGGCTCTCACCATCCCATTGTCCATGTCTACATGCCCTTCTTATAAGGACACACACAATGGGATTAGGGCCCACCCTAATAGACTATGACCTCATCTTCACTTAACTAACTATATCTTCAAAGACTATATTTATAAATATAAGGTCACATTCTTAGGCACCTCAGGTTAGGACATTTTTTTCTTTAATTTTTAAGTAATAGATTTGTTAAATGTCTTTCCTGTGTCAATTGAGATGTGCACATATTTGTTTTATCACTCTCTATTCTATGGTTGTGATGTTTCATTGATTGACCTATATTGTCATTCTCTGGAGCCTAACCTTCTCCTCTAATTTACTTTTAATGGTCTAGTTTAGATGCAATGATCTTCCATGTCTCCATAACACACTCTATGTATCCTTATGACTTATTTTACCACACTGACTTGAAATTAACTCTTCACTCTCTTGCCTTTGCCTGTACACTATACACTGAGGATTCATAGGGACCACCTTTGACATAGCTCATATTCCCAGTGCCTGGAACAGTGTCCAGAATATAAAGGACATTGACAAATAAAGGGTGAATGTCTGCATGTGCTCAACACCTATTATGTAAGAGTAAGCTTGCTTTCAGAAACTTAGCCAAATTTCAAAGATGCAAATTTAAGAGTCTCCTCTTGTGTCAAGCAATTTTTATGGCCCACAGTCTTCTCATCTTATTTCCCTTTAGACACTTGCAGTCTAAGACACTTAACTTAACTATCACTTAGGTGTAAATGGAGCCTACATTCTTCTTACCAATCTCCTAACAAATATGTTTTAATAATAAATTTGTATGTGGAATTTTAAATGTTAAAATATACATTGAAAGAAAGTAGACAGAGGATGTCATTGTTTAGATTTCTTAAGGAGACTAAATGGTTTTCTCTAACTTAACTGCTTGAATTGTAAACATAGCTTACTATAAAATAGGTCAGCAATAGGGGATTATTTAACTATAGAAACTCTGAAAAAGTGTCACATATGTGAACACTGAAAAAACCTACCCAATGAGCTCTTACTAGTATGGTCCCATTGAGAAGGTCAGCCTTAGTAGGTAAGTAGATTCAACAGTCTATTTTACCTAGACATCATTAAACATTCTATTTTAATTCTAATTTATTTTGTCCTAATTTCATAGTCCACGTCTATCTTCTGATACTATTGGACTGTGTATTATTTTAATTTAAAATAATATTTTTCTTCATAAATTAGAGTAGTGACATTCTGAGATTATATGTTAATCACAGAATCTAAGATATTAGTATAACAGACAAAGATGGATTTGCTCTGAGTAAATGAGCAAACCAGATTTCTGAGGCTGCCTAATAAGGAGAACACTGGATGGTAGTAAATTTACCAAGCTAATGTTTGATGTGGGATGCTTCATGGTGAGTAGACTGACAGCACACTCACCTTACACTATGTAGCCATGTCTGGTGTGTCCATATGTAACATTCAAATGGTACCACTGTGAAATAACATAGTGCACAGAGGTTCTGTAATCAAAAAGTAAGTCAAAACCCAGATCCAACACTACCTATTTGGACTTTAGCATTAATTAAATTTTCCTGAGCCTCTCCATATGGACAATGGACATAGTAATACCAAATTTTATATATACTAGAGGCCTGGGGCATAAAAATTCATGCACTGGGGGTGGGTTGTCCCTCAACCCAACCTACCCCCTCTCAAATACTGGGAGCCCTCAGGGGATGTCCAACTGATGGCTCACCCCCAGCCTGCCCAAGGCCTAAAGCCTTTAATGAGGCTTTAGGCCTTGGGCATCCAGCCATCGCCTTGCTCAGCTCAGCCCCAGCTGCCTGCAACCATCCAGCCCTGGGGGCTGGGCACTCGCCACCACTTCCACCCACAATGCCCGGGGACCAGGCATTCCCTGCCGCCGCCACCACCACCACTGTTGCTGCTGCCACCGCTTCCCCTCACAGAGCCCAGGCACTGGGCACTTGCCGCCACCGCCATTTCATCTCTTCACACCGGAGCCTGGTGTTCATGCCACTTGGCCCTGCCCCGGCTCCTGATTGGTTGGTAGCATAGCCAATCAGGAGCAAAGGTACTGTCAAATTTGCATGCCTATATATATATATATATATATATATATATATATATATATATATATATGCCTAAGTGACCATTACAACCAAATGACCAGAACAACTGGTCACTATGATGTGCAATGACCACCAGGGGGCAGATGCTCACCACTGGAGCTGGCCCCTGGTGGACAGTGGGCTCCCACAGTCAAACTCCCCCAGCCAGCCAACCTCTCATGGTCCCTCTTCCAGGTCCTGATTGCTTGATCAGTACTGGGCCCAGGACTGGGACGGGGAAATAGGGGATGGTGGTGGCAGATACGGCTCCTTTCCCAAGGGGCCAAGGGCCAGCTCCTTTCTCAGAGTGGTGGCTAACTTGCTATGGTCCTTCCCTCCTGTCCAGCAAACCTCCCACATCCCCTCTCTCGGTGGTGGCACAGCGGCAAGGGAAGGATGAGAGGAAGAGGTAGGGAATCAGGTGATGGTAAGACTCTGCATTGGTGTCCTGCAACTGTTCCTTCTGCACCTGTCCCAGTGACTGTCACCTCCTCTCCTGAACCTGCTGGGGCCTTCAGGCCCTGGACTGGGACAGGGAACTGGGGGTGGGTAGTGGCAGGCAGATGTGTCCCCTTTCCTGGGGGTGGGGGGGGCTTCGTCCTTGGGGCTGGTGGCAAACTTCCCATGGTCTGTTCCTCCCCGCCGGCCAGCAGGCCCCAATTGGTTTGGCCCTCATTGGCCCTGATCACCAGCCAGGCCTAGGGACCCTACCTGTACACGAATTTCATGCACCGGGCCTTTAGTACAGAATAAATATGAGATGCTTCTGTAGGTTTTCAACACTGAAACTAACACTAGATTAGTCTTCATTAAACATTAGCTATCTTCACTTTTGCATCTCTACATTGAGCATAGGCCTGGCTTGGGACCAGGCATTACCAGTACAGATTTCAGAACATTTATGGGTTTAGCAAAGCGCCCCTCTTTATTTTTGTACCACTGGCTGTTTTTGCTCTATCAATCAGAAGTGCTGAAATGACAATGAAAGTGTCGCCAAAATGGACACTTGACCATAATCAAGCCAGGGACCTCACAGCCCACAGGCCAATGCTCTATCCACTGAGCCAAACCAGCTAGGTGATTTTATATTTTCTATATTTCTGATACACTCTAAACCATCTATGCATTGGCTAATAAAATATTCACTTCCCTTATCAGCTCAGGCATGTGGAAAACGTCAATATCAATCGACTCTATTGCACCTTTGGCATTATTAAAGGTATATTATGAAAAAATAAGGATTACCTTCTATCTATCTATCTATCTATCTATCTATCTATCTATCATCTATCTATTATCTGTCTATCTATCTATCTATCTATCTATCTATCTATCTATCTATCTATCTATGTATCTTCCTAACTACCTATTTGGAAGAACAAAAAAAGTATTTTATGATTTGAAATATTTATATTATAATTGAATGGTAGTTTCAGATTAGAATTCCATAATGGTAGATCTCACTATTGTGTGCCCATGAAAGTGTGCATGTGTGTGACATTTGTCATTTACCACATGAATGCTAAAAATTTGAAACAGACCCTGGATCTGGAGGATAGTACATCTTTCTTAGTACATTTTTTGCATGTTATCAAGGCTTATATATTATGACTACTTTACTTAGCCAAATATGAGGAAAGTATGTATCATTGATGTCATGTCATGGTTGTCTTTGTTTTATATACTGTCCTTGTTTTCTTTTATGAAAACACTAGAGACCCGATGCATGAATTCATGCACAGGGGGTGATGTCGCTCAGCCCAGCCTGCACCCTCTTCAATCTGGGATCTCCAATCTGGTTCCTAACCACTCACCTGCTTGCCTGCCTGATTGCCTCTAACTGCTTGATCATCCTCTAACCACTCCCCTGATAGCCTGATAGATGCCTAACTGCTCCCCTGCTGGCCTGGTTGCCCCTAACTGCCCTCCCCTCAGGCCTGGTCACCCCTAACTGCCCGCCTCCCCCTTGCAGGCCATCTTGTGTTGGCCATCTTGTGGCAACCATTTTGTGATGACGTGGGGGCCTTATATCGGTAATTTGTCCCTGCCAGTGCCAAAGCATAGCCAAAGAGCACAGGAGCCTACTGATAGAGTCATGTGGACCACCCTCTGAGCACCGCATAGAAAGGCAGGACTGGTGGAGGGGGAAAGTATAATGTCCAGCTCAGAGTTGATGAGCAGCTCATGGGCCTTTGTCCACTTCAGTTAAAACCGGGTTTCTATAATTTGCAAAGGAAAACAGTCTTCATTAATTCACTGGCAATTCTTTTCCAGTTTCCAAGTGCCTCCTTGGTCCATTCAGGTGTCACTAACTGAGAACTTAGACAGCAAAGGCAATGACAGAAAAACAGTGGATTAACCTGCTGATATATCAGCCAGTCTGTTAACCAGTGAGACTCACTCTACTTTTCCCAGAAAACAGGCAGTGGAGACACTTAAAATACTCCCAGCCAATGAGGCATCTGCTCATTACTGTTCTTTCACTCAGTCCTGACAGCAATTAAATCTCTCCAAGCTAGTTTTTTTTTTCTTGACAGTTGTGCCCACCTGAACCACAAGTATTTTATTTTACTGCATCACAGCAAATCAACCCATTGCTGTACCATATCAGTTCCCAGTGGCATCATTCACACAGTGTCTTTACTCAAGCCTGATGTGTACTTGCATACATTTGTCTGAGAGTTTACATTCAGCCAATCTACTTCTCATCAGCCTGTAGCAGGGATAGTGTGAAGAGGGAGTTTTCCAATATAACTTTTTAAATGAGCTAGGTGAACAATTTTGTCCCAAAACTTGGAACTAAAAAAAAAAAAAAAGACAGGTATCAATGTCTACTATTGAGTATGGTAAAAAAAAAATAAATAATAGAAAAAGTGACCAACATTCAGTAGTGAGGCCATGCCAGCCTTCTGTAAAGACACTGGAAAAAAGACAAAATTGGTGGGACTGGTATACCCTTTAGGTAGATAAACACTGTTATGTGCTTCTAAAAACATGCTTTTATTATATCTTGGGAATATACAAATAAAGCATACGTTCTTTATGTTTGGTGAAGGTTCCTTGCAACTAGCCCAAACATATTTGGAAGAGGGCGAAGCTCTGGCTGGAGGATTGTGTACCTGCATGTCGTTCTGGAATGTTTGAGGAAAGACCAAAAGATGCCGTGTGCTTAGAAAGTGACACACATTCCCTCTGTGTCAGATGCTTTTCTCAGCGTGCTATACAGGGACACACAAAAGTAGGTTTACAGTTGTAAGTACAGGACACAGAGTTTATTTTTGCAGTTATTATTAATGCATTCATTATTGCACCATTTATTATTTTTTAGCCTACTGTTGCCCATCACTGTATTTAAGCTTTACAGCTCATGGTCATTTAGCTGCTCCTGTTGTCAGTGGCTGAGGTCACAGGGAAGGAAACTGAGGCTCAGCATCACACATGAACAATAAACAGTCATGATTCAAATGCAGGCATAGCCAGTCCAAAACCCATGCTAATTTTTTTTTAATTCAGTCACAGCCATTTTTCATACAATGGATATTAACTGGGTTACTGTGACATATTTTACGAGTCGTGTTTTATCACATGTGTGTTCTAATGGTCAAGGGAGTCAGCAGTTGTATATTTTCAAAGTCTGTTATATAGTGTGGTATTTTATTAAGGCAATGTTATAAAAATAGGTTTCATGCCCTGGCTGGGTGCTTTAGTTCGCTGGGGTGTCATCCTTACACCGAAAGGGTAAGGGTTTGATTTCCAGGCAGAGTGTATACCTAGGTGGCAGGTTTGATCCCTGGTTGGGGCTCTTATGGGAGACAAGTGATTGATGTTTCTCTCACCTCTCTCCCCCCTAAAATAAATAAAAACAAACAAACAAAAACATATCCACTGGTGAGGATTTAAAAATATATAGATTTGGTTCCTAGTTATTCCATCACTTATTCCACAGAATGACTTAGAAAAATACTAATACAGTTTTCTAATTACATGTATTTTAGCATTTCAAGGTTCTCCAGTTACTTCCCTGAATGGATTACAGTCTGAGGAATGGAGTGTCCTGTCAGAGACGAACACACAAGCTTCCATGTTTGAGGTGGCAGCCTGACTGAGTTTGAAGCTGGAGCGCCCTGCAGCCTGCTTCCCTGGCCAGGCGTCACTTTCAAATAAAGAACACACATAACGGCATGTTATCCCATTCATACTAATAAAAGAGTAATATGCTAATTAGACTGGGAGACCTTCTGGAGACCTTCCAAACATCCTTCCGAACGAACCTGGGGGCTTGGCCGGCCTGCAAACAGTCCCCACACGTTCCTCAGCCCTTCACCCAGGTCAGCCATGCCCCACCAGCAGGGACCCCCACCTCCATGGGGGCGTAGTCAGCCTGCAAACTGCCCCAGCCCCTCACCCAGGCTGGCCATGCCTCCCAAGGGGACCCCCACCTTGATTCGGGACCCTCTTCAGGGCAGACCAGTCACCAGTCAATCCCCATCCATGCACCAGGCATCTAACTATACTAATCCAGCTAATAAAAGAATAATATGCAAATTTGACCATATCTTTGCCACACCCACAAACCACATCCACCAGCCACGCCCACCAGCCAATCAGGAACAGATTATGCAAATAAACCCACAAACAAGATGGCTGCCGCCACTGAGAGCAGGAGAGAGGCTTGGGTTTCCCCTGCAATGGAGGAAGCCAAGCTTTCCACCTGCCTTTGCCAGCCGAGGCCTCAATGGTACAAAGTTTCAATTATAAAAGATACTTAGTCCGAAGGTAGCCACAGAGCTGGAGAGAGAAGAGGCTAGGGTTGCTGGGGCAATGGGAGAAGCTAAACTTCTGCAACCCTAGCACCTAGCCTTCCACTCTAGGCTACAAAGTTTCAAACAGAAATGGCTGTCACCATGGAGTGAGCAGAAGGCTTGGCTGCGCTCTAGGCTACAAAATTTCAGTTGTGGAACATAAATTAATTTTAGATCCCAAGGGCTCTGTTTGGGTCACTGGGGGCATGGACAGCCTGCAAACCACCATAAGCCCCTTGCCCAAGCTGCCCCACACCCTAAGGAAACCCCCACCCTGATCCAGGACACTCTTCAGGGCAAACCAGCTGGCTCCCACCCATGCACCAGGCCTCTGTCCTATCTAATAAAAGAATAATACACAGGTAGACCATCAGCTCAACACACAAGAAGGTTGGGTTGCCCCCTGTGGTCAAAGATTCTGCCCACATGTGGGCACAAGATGGCCACCACAAGATGGCCAGCAGGGGAGGGCCGTTGGGAGGTTCCAGGCCTACAAGGGAGGGCAGTTGTGGGCCATCAGGTCATCAGGAGAGGGCAGTTGGGAGTTTCCAGGCCTCCAAGGGAGGGCAGTTGGGGACTATCAAGCCTGCAGGGGAGGGCAGTTAGGGATAACCAGTCCGGCAGAGGAGGGAAGTTGGGGACAAATAGGCTGGCAAGGGAGCAGTTGGACATCAATCAGGCTGGCAAGGTAGTGGTTAGGGGGTGAACAAGCTGACAGGCAGAAGCAGTTAGGGGCAATCAGGGAGGTAGGCAGGCGAGCAGTTTGGAGCCAGCAGTCCTGCATTGTGAGAAGGATGTCCTACTGACCGTTTAGGCCCAATCCCAATTGGGCCTAAATGGGCAGTTGGACATCCCTTGAGGTGTACTAGATTGGAGAGGGTGCAAGCTGGGCTGAGGAACACCCTCTTCCCTCCCCACAACCCCCGCACGAATTTCATGCACCGAGCCTCTAGTAAAAAGATAATATGCTAATTCGACTGGAGACCTTCTGGGAGACCTTCTGGATATCCTTCCAGACAAAGCCATGGTGGTGGGGCTGAGGCAAAGGGGTTAGGGGCAATCAGTCCAGGAGGGGAGAGCAGGCCTCAGTGGGGGGCAGTTTGGGGTGATCAGGCTGGCAAGGAGGCAGTTGGAAGTGAGCAGGCCAGCAAGGGGGGCAGTGGGGGCAATTAGGCAGGAAGAGAGGTAGTTGGGGTTGAGAAGGCCAGCAGGGAGGCAGTTGGGGGTGAGCAGGCTGGCAGGCAGAGTGGTTAGGGGCAATCAATCAGGTAGGCTGATGAGTGGTTAGTAGCCAGCAGTCCTGGATTGCAAGAGGGATGTTCAACTGCCGGTTTAGATCCAATCCATCAAGGGGTCCCAGATTGAAGAGGGTGCAGGCTGGGCTGAGGGACATCTTGCCCCCTCTCTGGTGCCCCAATTTTGAGCACTAGTTTATACATAAAGAACAGACTTGACTCGTTGTTCCAACTATGTGTTCAAGGTCACAAAGCCAATATCAGAGTCATCACTTACACCCACTTTGCCCAACTTTAAAACGATATCTTCTTAACACTACATTAGAAAACATGACAGTCCATTAATCCAGAAATCTTCTTGGATTCACAATAAAAGCTAATCATTCCTTGCAAAAATAGAGAAGGTTTTAAAAAGCCAACTGAGCCCAATCCAGTTTGTGTAGGTCAATGATGGGACAGCTAGAGTCTGCTGCTCTCAGGAGTGAGGTACCGTCAGACAGCCGCAGCCGGTGGCCCAAACCTCCTTCCTCTGTATCTGGCAGTTGTGGAAATATTGTGATTCTGGGATATCTGAGGGTTAGTTCAACATCACAAGATGCAAAGATAGATTTTAGCAAACAAACACCTAGTGAGGTAGTTCTGCTAAACTATTCAATACGAAGTCCATGACAAACTCCACGAGGTGCTGAGCACACGGAGAGGAGAGGCACCAACCTCAGGCTTGGAATAGCAGGAAGGTTTCATTGAGCAGAGAGCTTGGCAGAATTTTGAAGTATTATTTGACTATTCACGGTGCCCACAATCAAACAACATGCACAAAAACAACTTCAAATCGTGTCTCCTTTCTCATGGACTCTCTGGCACTTAGAAAAAGTGCCTGTTTCACAATTAGTAATGCTGAATAAATGTTTTTGAATTTAAGGTACAAAGTCTATACACTCCTAAATAGATCTTCGTTTTATCCAGAGGTATGATATGTATCTATTGTTGGTAATTCTGCCATGTCCTTTTGTACCACTTTAAAAAAAAAGAAATTTTATAGATACTTGGATGTACTTAGTTTAAAAAGTGTTTAAATTTAAGTGTGAGTCCTGGTGGTTGTACAATGAAGGGACACTTAACACACTATGAAGGGGTTGGGGGAATGACCAGAAATTTCTTTTTTTCACTTGGCCATTCTACAAGCATTTAGTGAAAGTCTCTGTATGCACAAAATTAAACCTTATCAAGGATGCTTTAGCCACAGAGAGGTCTGATTGGTTCTGAGCCTGCTGTGGCTTGGCCTTCCCACTCCCATGTGTTTTGCAGGCATAGCATCAGCACTCTGGATTGGACAGCTCTTTGTTGTATAGGTTAGTCCAGTGGTCGGCAAACTCATTAGTCAACAGAGCCAAATATCAACAGTACAACAATTGAAATTTCTTTTGAGAGCCAAATTTTTAAACTTAAACTTCTTCTAAAGCCACTTCTTCAAAATAGACTTTCCCAGGCCGTGGTATATTGTGGAAGAGCCACATAGGCCAAAGAGCTGCATGTGGCTCAAGAGCTACAGTTTGCCAACCACTGGGTTAGTCCAATGCATTTAGCCATTCTGCCGAATGCTTACCAAAGGGCAGCAGCACTTCGCACTCATTGAGCCAACCACCAATGCACCTTTGAAGTTTTGGATGTCCCATTAAGGATATTGAACTCCTTTTGATGAGAATTAATTTGGCAAAGATAAAACCTATGCCCTAGATTTCAGGGAAAGAAAACTTTTTCTGCCAAGCCATTTGGATATTTATGATATCATTCTCAGGCCATACAAAATTTTCAATTTAAAAATTAGCTTGCTGGATTGGGGATGAGACCCCATGCTCCCAAAGGGAAGGGCTCCACTGACTCAATATCCCTCCAGCTTCCCAGCCACAGGTCTATGGGAGGGGTACACTATCTCCCTTTCTCCTCTTGCCTTTCCTTCATGCTCCCTGTTCTCAATATTTCAGACCAGCTACACTTCAACTGGTTTTCCAAGGTAACTGCTCTGCAGTTCAGTCACCAGTCTGGGTCAGGGTTGGGAACAAGTGGGCAGCTGCAGCCACTCTGGAACCCACCTGAATACTCTTAAATCTCCTTTAACCTGGGTGTTATTTTATGAATGAGTTACTTAATTCTATATAATAAAAGCCTAACATGTTATGTGTCCGGTCGACCGGCGAACCATTCAACTACTCAAAGCGTAATAGTAATATGCTAATGATATACTAAGGCTGCTCAACTGCTCGCTATTATGTGCACTGACCACCAGGGGGGCAAACACTCTGACCAGTAGGTTAGCTAGCTGCTGGGGTCCTGCTGATTGGGACTGAGCAAGACAGGCTGCACATGCCCTGGAGCCCTCCTGTGGTCCTTCCCTGACTGGCCAACCTCCCGTATCCTTCCCCAGCCCTGATCATGCACTGTGGAGTCTCTCTGCCTGGCCTATATCCTCCCGCAATTTGGGACCCCCTTGGAGGATGTCGGAGAGCCAGTTTTGGCCACTGGTGGGCTTCTAGCCTATATAATAAAAACCTAAGCAACTGTTAAGGCGGAACGACTGGAACAACTGGTCACTATGATGTGCGCTGACCATCAGGAGCTGCTCATTGGCGGTCAATGCGCTCCCACAGGGGGAGTGCCACTCATGACTCTGCGGCAGCAGATGCAGCAGGCCAGGATGAGCGCAAGCGGCAACCAGCCCTGATTTGGGCTCTTCCCCGGCACCTGCCGCTGCCACACTGCTACATCCTCCCAGGAGTCCCTGACTACGAGAGGATGCAGGCCAAGCTAAGTGAACCCCTGCCCTGATTGTACAAATTCCATGCACCAGGCCTCTAGTGTCTCAATATTTTAGGATTTTTCAGTTATCTTCCTGTTATTGATATCTAGTTTAATTACATTCTGGGTAAGAGCATGCTTGTTATGATTTCTATTCTTGTAAATTTATGTTTCTTATTATTTTTTTAAATTTTAGTTAATGTTTAGAATGTGCTCTGTCTCTATAAGCATGAGAAAAATGTGTACCATATTCAGTGTTGCTGGATGAAGTATTCGGGAATATCAATTAGATTAAATTGATGGAGGGTGCAATTCAGTATATGTATGTCCAGTCCTTTCTCTGCTGCCTGCTTGATTTGTCTAGCAATGTTAGAATGGTGTTGAAATCTCCAACCATAATAATAGGTTAGATTATTTCATCTTTAAGTTTTATGTTTTTACTACAAATATTGTGATGTTTTTGTTTGGCATATGCATATTAAGGATGCATGTCTCTCTGAGAATTTACTCTTTTACTGGTATAGTTAGAGCAATACCCATCTTTCATCATGACCAATTTCCTTGCTCAGAAGTCTGATTTGTCTGAAATTAATATAGCAATTTCAACTGTCTTTAAATTAGTGTTAGAATGGTATAACTTTCTCCATTCTTTAATTTTTATGATTTTTGTGTCTTTATCTTTGAAGTTGTTTTTTTCAAGGAATGTAAAAACATATTCTTATTTTCCTTTTTTTTAAATCCACTTTGTCTCTTTTACTTTGTGTATTTACTAGGATATTAAAGTGGTGATTTACACAGAAGAATTTTTAATGTCTGTCATGTTTGTGACTATTTTTAGTTTTTTGTCCATTTATTTATATTTATTTATTTATTTATTTATTTATTTATTTATTGTTTTTCATCTTTTTTCTGCCATCCATAGTTTTAATTGACCTTTTATATAATTCAATACTATACCCTTTCTTATCATATGACTTAATATGGTTTAAAAATTATTTTAGTGGTTTGCCTAAGTATATATATATAAAAGCCTAAGTGACTGTCCAACCGAGTGTCAGACTAGTAGCTATGATGCACACTGACCACCAAGTGGCAGACACTCAATGCAGGAACTGCCGAGGTGTGGTAATTTGGCAGCTGCAGTTCTTGAGTGATGCACCTGGAACCAGAGAGGAGGGAGCTCAATACCAGCGTGCATCACTTGAGAACTACTCTCTCACACTCTGGGTCCCCCTCAGGGGATGTCGGAGAAATGGTTTTGGCCCAATCCCCACAGGCCAGGACAAGGGAGCTCACCTGCTGGAGGGACCCTGCTCACTCTGCAGAAACCCTTAGAGGTCAGGCTTTGCCCCAGGTGCAGCTGGATATGGAGAGATCTCAGAAGGGTGGCTCCAGGATGTGTCCAGCCTCTCTCACCCTGTCCCACCCTGGTGGCCACATTCTAATTAATTTCCTTTCAATGTAAATGAATATGTACACTCGGCTTCTAGTATCTTTTAAGGTACATTTACTACTAATATAAAATCAGCTTCAAATAATATTATTTTACTTTACAAGTAGTACTCATATGTGACAACAGGGTATTTGCAATTTCTTCCTCTAATCCTTTATCACATTCCTGCTAATTACTTCCTCTATTCATAAAATCATCAAATGCATTGTTGATATTAGCTGAACAAACTTTATCTTTAGATCAGTAAAGAACAAAACATAAAATATTTTATTTTACTATTATTTTTTCTTCTTTGATGTTCTTCCTTTTTTATGTATCTACAAATTTCTGACCTATATTATTTCACTTTTCAGAGAACTTCATTTCATATTTCCTGTGAGAAGTCTAATAGCAACAAATCCCTTTAATTTTTGTTTGCTTTTATGATGTATTTATTTTTATTTTATGTTTAAGGATAATTTGTTGGATATAAAATTTTTGTTTGTGTTTGGCTTTGTTTTGTTTAAAATGTTAATTATTTCACTTCATTCTCTCTTTGTTTATACTTTTTGATTGTGCAAAATTTGTCCAAGTTTAAGGTGTATACCATGTTACTTTCATACGTTTATATACTGTAGTATGCTTGTTGATACAGCAATATTTGTTAAATTACATAATTATGGTACAACTAGAGGCCCGATGCACAAAATTCATGCAAGAGTGGCCTTTGCAGCCATAGTGGCTGCCTCGATTCCGTGGCTGAAGCCCGGACTTTGTCCAGAAGGTTGTTTGAAGGAAGGACATCCAGAAGGACATCTGGTCTTTAGCATATTATGCTTTTATTATTATAGATATCATTGTCTATATTCACTATGCTGTGCTTTTGATATTTACTTGTTACAAGTCTGTGCTTTTGAATGCTATCCATCTTATCCACCCCCACTACCTTCTGTGAATAATTTCACATTTGTTTTTTTTTTACATTTATATATTCTATATAGAAATGATAGTATACAGTGCTTGTTTTCCTCTGTCTGACTTATCTCACTTAGCAAAAATGTGTTCAAGATCCATTCATCTTGTCATAATGGCAGGATAGTATCCTTTCTCATGCATGAACAATATTCCATTATGTATATGTACCACATTTTTTATCATTTCACCCAGTGTTAAGCATTTGGCTATTTTGAATAATGCTGCCATAAACATGGAAATGCATATATTTCATCAAAATCCTGTTTTCATGTTCTTTAGATAGCTACTCAACGGTAATTGTTGGATTATATGGCAGATCTATTCTTAATTTTTTGTTACTTTCTTATTGTATCTTCACCAGCACCTTTATTATTATTACTACTAGAGGCCCAGTGTATGAAATTCGTGCATGGGAAAGTGGGCTGTCCCTCAGCCTAGCCTGCACCCTCTCTAATCTGGGACCCCTCGAGGGATGTCCAACTGCCTGTTTAGGCCCAATCCAGGTAGGCAGTAGGACATTCCTATCACAATCCAGGAATGCTGGCTCCCAAGTGCTCTCCTGCCTGCCTTTCTGATTGCCTCTAACCACTCCCCTACCAGCCTGATTGATGCCTAACTGCTCCCCTTCCAGCCTGTTTGCCCCTAACTGCCCTCACCTGCAGGCCTGGTCACCCATAACTGCCCTCCCCTGCAGGCCTGGTCCCCCCCTCTCTCCCCCACAACTCCTTTCCCTTGCAGGCCTGGGTGTCACCCAACTGCCCTTCCCTCCAGGCCCAGTTGCCCCCAACTTTCCTTTTCTGTTGGCATGGTCACCCCCAAATGCCCTCCCTTTCAGGCCTGATCCCTCCTAACTGCCCTCCACTGCTGGAAATCTTGTGGTGGTCATCTTGTGTCCACATGGGGGCAGCCATTTTTGACCACATGGGGGCAACCCTCTTGTGTGTTAGAGTAATGGCAATTTGCATATTTGTATATTACTCTTTTATTAGATAGGATAGAGGCCTGTTATACAGGTGGGGCCAGCTGGTGTGCCCTGAAACGTGTCCTGGATCAGGGGTGGCTCCCTTGGGGCATGGGGTGGCCTGGGCAAGGGGCCTGTAGTGGTTGTCAGGCAAGTCACACCCCCAGTGACCCAAGCGGAGGCCCTGATATCTGGTATTTATTTGTCTTTTATAACTTAAGCTTTGTAGCCTTGAGTGGATGCCTGGCCTGGCCAGGGTGTGCAGAAAGCTTGGCTTTTTCCATCGCTGGGGGAAACCCAAGTCTCCTGTTCATTCTGTGGCCCCAGCCATTTGGTTGGGTTAATTTGCATATTCGCTCCTAATTGGCTGGTGGTTGTGACTTGTTGGTGTAGCAGAGTGATGGTTATTTTGCATATTACTCTTTTATTAGATAGGATTCCTTTTCTGCTTCTTCCTCTTCCTCCTCCTCATCCTCCTTCTTATTCTTATTCTTAATATTCTTCTTCAATTCTTTATTGTTAAAAGTATTACATGATTCCCCGCTTTCCTCCATTGACCTCCTCCCAGCCACTCCCACCCCAGCACATACCCTCACCCCCTATTGTCTGTGTCCATTGGTTATGCTCATATGCATGTATACAAGTCCTTTGGTTGATCTCTTACTCCCTCACCCTCAACTTCTCTCATAGGTTGAAAAGTCTGTTCAAGGCTTCTATGTATCTGGCTTTTTTTTTTCATCAGCTTATGTTGTTCATTATATTTCACAAATGAGTGAGATTATGATATATTTATCTTTCTCTGACTGGCTTATTTCGCTTAGTGTAATGCTCTCCAGTTCCATCCATGCTGTTGCAAATGGTAATAATTCCTTCTTTTTAACAGCAGCATAGAATTACATGGTGTAGATGTTCCACAGTTTTCTAATCCAGTCATATGCTGATGGGCACTTAGGCTGTTTCTTAATCTTAGCTATTATAGATTGTGCTGCTATGAACATAGCGGTGCATACATTCTTCCTGATTGGTGTTTCTGTTTTCTTGGGATACATTCCAAGAAGTTGGATCACTGGATCAAATGTGTTTCTTTTTGTTTATTATTTATATTTCTGTTCACAAACTTTTGAGATTCATATAAGACTATTTGTTGCTTTTGCTTTTCTGTTTGTGCTGTTGGCATCATGTCCAAAAAATCATTGCCAAGAGCAATATTGAGTAACTTTCTCCCTATGTTTTCTCACACAGGTTTTATGATGTCAGCTTTAAGTTTAAGTCTCATACATTTTGAGTTAAATTTTGTGAATAATAGGGGTTCAGGATCACTGTTCTGCATGTGTTTATCCAGGTTATTCCAGCATGTTTTTTATTTTTATTTATTTATTTTTATTTTTTATTTTTTTAATTTAATCTTTATTGTTCAGTTTATTAATTACATTTCCCCCCAATAGCTCCCTTCCACCCAGTACCCATCCCACTCTCTGCCCTTACCTCCCCCACCCCGGCCTCTCCCATAGTTGCATGATTTTTGTCCAGTCTCTTGCTGTACTTCCCGCACCCTTTTTCTCACCAAGAATTATCAGTCCATTCCCTCTCTGTGTCCATGATTCTGTTCTATTCCTCATTTTATCCTGATCATCAGGTTGTTTATTCACTTGATTTTAAGATTTGTTTGTTGATAGATGTGTATTTGTTGTTCATAATGTATATTTTTACCTTTTTTCTTCTTCCTCTTCTTAAATGATACCTTTCAGCATTTCATATAGTATTGGTTTGGCGGTGATGAACTCCATTAGCTTTTTCTTATCTGCGAAGCACTTTATCTGATCTTCAATTCTGAATGACAGCTTTGCTGGATAGAGCAATCTTGGTTGTAAATTCTTGCTATTCATCACTTTGAATATTTATTGCCACTCCCATCTGGCCTGCATCGTTTCTGTTGAGAAATCCACTGACAATCGTATGGGTGCTCCCTTATAGGTAACTAACTGTTTTTCTCTTGCTGCTTTTAATATTCTCTCTTTATCTTTTGCTCTTGGCATTTTAATTATGATGTGCCTTGGTGTGGTCCTCTTTAGATTCCTATGTTTTGGGGTTCTGTGCACTTCTTGGGTTTTCAAGTCAATTTCTTTCGCCAGGTGGGGGAAGTTTTCAGTCACTATTTCTTCTAGTAGGTTTTCCTTATCTTGCTCTCTCTCTTTTCCTGGCATCCCAATAATTCTGATGTTGGTATGCTTGAGATTGTCCCAGAGGCCCCTTATACTATCTTCAATTTTTTGGACTCTTTTGGCTTCTTGCTTTTCCAGCTGAGTGTATTTTGCTTTTTTGTATTTCAAATCTTTGACTTGGTTTTTGCGGTTGTCTGGACTGCTTTTAGGTCTTTGTATAATATTTTTTGTTTCAGTCAGTGTATGCTTAATTTCTAGTTGGTCTTTTTTCATAACCTTATAGGCATTGTTCATTTCTTTGTAGGTGTTATTTATTTCGTTGTAGTTCTCATTAAGTTTCTCGGCCTTTTCTAGTAGCCTCTTCATAAACCTAATTACTGTGGTTTGAACTCTATGTCTAGTCATCTTTTTTCCTCCATTTCTTTCACAGCTGAGTTCTTTCCTTTTCTCTGCATTGTGGTTGCTTTCCTGAGTTGGTCCCTTAGCAGTGTGTGATAGGTATCCTCTAAGGAACAGTGGCTCAGCTTCCTTATGCAGCACGTATCAGCCTTAGCTCCTCCCTACAGCGTCTAAGGGGCACGGGGCATCAGCCTTAGCTCCGCCCTACACAGCTTCAGCATCAGTGGGGCTCACGGCATCAGCTTATCTGTGCGGCTCACGGGTCTCAGTGTTGGGTGGCAATGTAAATCCACCACTGGTCTCCCCGTTGCCAGACAACTCTGCCTCTCCCCAAATGAGTCTGCACAGCCAAAGTCTCACTCAGGGTTGCAAAACAAAGCACTATGGTGGTCCCCAAGCAAGTGAGCGAGTCGTGCGTTCTCTGCCTGGTCACGGACTCCAGGAACTGCTGCTCCCATTTACTTGCACACTCTCCCCAAACTCACAGACCTCAGCAGCGCCCGGGATCCTCCTTTCCCCGACCTGAGAGCTCGCCTGGAACTGGGGGATCGGTGCTGTGGGAGGCCTCCGCCCTCCCCGCTGGAGAAAACCAGCCAGGCTTATTCCAGCATATTTTTTAAAAGGCTATCTTTTTCCATGGGGAATTTTTGGTTCCCTTGTCATATGTTAGCAAACCACATAGGCTGACATTTAATTCTGGGCTGTTAAGTTTGTTCCACTGGTCAACATGTTTAACTTTGTGTCAGTACCATACCATTTTTATTACTATGGCTTTTTTATATATTTTGAAATCTGAAAGTGTAATTCTTTCAACTTATTTTCCTCAGGGTTGTTTTGGCTAGTTGGGATTTTGTGTGTGTGTGTGTGTGTGTGTGTGTGTGGTTTCAAACAAATCTTAGTTATTTATTTGATGTTTATAAAGAATGCCGTGAGTATATTGATGGGGATTCTATTCAATCTGTAGATGGCTTTGGGTAGTATGGCTACTTTAACTATATTAATTATTCTGACCCATAAACATATGTTGTCTTTTCATTTATTTGTATCTTTGATTTTTTACTGATGTTTCAAATTTTTCATTGTACAAATATTTGAGTTCTTCAGTTAAATTGACTTTTAAGTATTTTATTATTTTTGATATTATTGTGAAAGTAATGAAGTTTCCTATTTCTTTTTTAGATGTTACATCATTACTCTGAAATAATGTAATTTATTTCTATATTTTCATTTTGCTTCTTGGAATTTTACTGAAGTCATTGATTAATTTCTAGTTTTTGACTCTGAGATTTTCTGTATATAATATAATATCATCAGCTAAAGATACAATTTTACTTTTTCCTTTCGAGTCTGGATGTCTTTTATTTCATTGTCTTATCTCATTGCTCTAACTAGGGCTTCCAATACTATATTGAACAGAAGTTGTGAGAATGTGCATCCTTGTCTTGTTTCCAACCTTAGAATAACCACTTTCAAAATGTTTTAAAATCTTCATTCTAGAATATGTTTATTGATGAGAAAGAGAAAGAGAGAGAAAGAGAGAGAGATAGAAAGCCACATCTATGTGAGAAAGAGACATTGATCAGTTGCCTTGTCCTGGAATTGAACCTGCAAACTTTTTGGTGTAAGGGATGACACTCCAACCAACTGAGCCACCAGGCTAGAGCTAAACACTTTCAATTTTTTTTTCTCACTGAGTGCAATGTAGCAGTAATTTGTCAGATATGGCCTTTATTATGTTATGTGCCTTCTGTAGCCAGTCTGTTAAGGACTATTATTAGGGAATAATGTTGTATTTTATCAAATGTTTTTCTTGCTTCTACTGAGGTGTTTATGATTTTTATTCTTCACTTTATTGATGTGATGTAATCCAACCACCTTCAGGTTGACAGATGGCTCTGCCAGGTGTCCTGGTGTGCCGTGCAGGGGCACTTCTCTTTGGTTATGAATCTTTTTATTAGATGTATGTAATTCAAAGGGGAGAGGAAAAAGGAATTACTCATGCCACCATAGTGCTAACATCACTTTGCTTGGATAATTTTTAAGAAGTGTATGATGCAATGCTTACTTTGTACCTAGGTAAGGTGTTCTAAGTAAGGTGTTTCAATGACTCTGGCTTTGCTTTAGGCTTTTTCTGTTGTTGTTGATTTGTTTTAGTATTTGATTATTTTGAAGTTGGAATATGATATGCCAAGATATGCATTTGGGGGGATAGGGGGTATTAGCCTGCTTGATAGTCTTTGAGTCCCTGGATTAAATTGGTATTTGTCATTATTTTAGAAAATTCTCAGACATTTTCATTTCAAACTAGAGGCCTGATGCATGAAAATTCATGAACTGGTTGGGGGTATCCCTCATCCCTTCCTGACCTCTCTCACAGTCCAAGAGCCCTCAGGGGTGGGAGGCGACCTGGCGATCAGGGAAAGGTTGCACCTCCATTATACCTCTGCTGCTGCCACTGCTGGTAGGGCAAGGCTTGGCCGGCCCTGGTTACCTGAGACTTGGGCAGCCCTGGATGGCTGGGCAGCTGCCATCCAAGCTTGCCTATGCCTTGGACTGGCTTGGGTGGCTGGGGGACTGAGGCAGCTGGGGGACTCCGGAGGCAGGCACATAGAGCCACCCCAGCAGGGCTGAGGGGACTGGACACCACCGTCTTGTGGCTGTGGGTGCTGCCATCTTTGAGGGTGTGGCAGTCAATTAGCATATTCCATCCTTATTGGCTGTGGGTGCCTCCATCTTTGTGATGGCATGAGGGTCAATTAGCACATTCCTTCTTTATTAGATAGAATATTTACTCTGCTCATTTCTTCCTTATTCTTGTATTCTTATTACATGTCTGTTACAACTTTTGTAACTATACCAATATTATTAGATATCCTTTTTATTTTTTAATTCTTTTTTTACATTTGCTCTTCAGATTTATAGATTTATATTGGCAAATCTTCAAGCTCCCTAATTCCTTCCTTGTCCTCATCAAGCATACTGGTAAGCCCATCAAAGATATTTCATATTTCTGGTAAAATGTTTTTATTTCTAGCATTAACTTTTGATTTTTTTATAGAATTTCCATTATCCATCTGCTTACATTACCCATCCTTTTTGTGCATGTTGTTCATTTTTTCTATCAAAACCCATTAAACATTAGTTAGAATTATTTTAAATTCTGGATCTGATAATTTCCAGATACCTCCTATAACTTATTCTGATCCTCACACCTTCTATTCACACATTTTGTTTTTGTAAAAGGCAAAGCATATTTTGGCATTTTGTACGCCTTATAACTTCCTTGTGAAAGGGTAGAAATGATATATTAGTGAAACTAATGGAGGCAACCAATCTTTAGTGTAATCTTTTGCATTTATCTGGCTGGGAGCCAGCTAGTATTTTTTGTGATACATGTTATGTCGGAGACTGAAATGTTCTCTCATGTTCCTTTCCTTGTCTCTTCAGTTGTCCTCGGGTGTCCCTGGAGACATTTTTCTATGAGGTCTGAGGCCTACAGTGTTTAAGTTGTTACTCACCCTTTGTTTGGCAGGAGCCTGCTATGGTAGTTGGAAGAGGTGGGGAGAACAAAGCATTTTCTAATCCTATGATTAGATGTAAAGTGTTTGTCAGCCAAGGCCATGGACAGTGACTTTCAGACATGCTCCTTAGGTTCCCCTACCCTCCTGTGTAGGTGAGACAGAGGATAGCTGGGCTGGCGCTGGGGGCACCTTCTTGCCCATGTCTGTCAGGCCCTGGTGAAGCGGTCTCTGTGAAGGCAGGCCTTGGTTAAAAAGAACAGTGTCCTGGGTGCATTTAAAATACATTTTTCTCTCCTGCTGCTGAGAGGGAGGAGGGCTTTTTCTCTGATTTTGCTCCTAGCACTCAGGAGGTAAAGCCAATGTACTAGGCTTGTCCTCAGAAGGCCGGCCCCAGGGGATTTATCTCATTCTGACCAGCTCCTCAATGTCCTTTGCTGTCCGGGCCCTGCTTCCTGTGCCCAGGAAGCTGGATCTCTGTTTTACAATTAGTCTCTGCATTTTAAGGAGGTGGTTTATCTTGTTAACTCTCTGATAGATCTAAGACTTGGTTTTATTTTATTTTTTCCATCTTTTGTCTTGTTTTGAGTACGGAGCGATGTATTCTAAACTATTTGTATGACAACTGGGAAGCAAAACTGACAGTTTTCTTTTAATGTTTATCTCTGTCTGGTTTTCTGCAGTTTTAGTTAGCTGCCTGGTATATGGGACAAACTCTTTTGGAACTCTGATTGTGTTGGTCCTGTGTTCTACCCTTAATGTCTCTTAACTCTTTTTCTCATAATTAAAATTTTTAAATATCTGTAAACATTTCTTTGAATCAATTCATCAGTTATAGAATTCTGTCTTCAGCTGTTATCCCATTTAAAGTAAATTTTAAATATCCAATTATTAAATTTTCATCCTGCAAATTTCTAGTTGATTCATTTTCAACTGAACTTTTCTTTCTCCTATTATTCTATTCCTTTGTTACAGAGGCCGTTTTTTCATTTTACCTATTTAATTATTTGAGCAATAACTTTGTAGCCTCCTCCAAATGATATTGTTCCTTCTCATCCTTGGTACAATCATTTGTTGATTATCGTGCCTACTAAATTCTAAATAAATAGAATTTATTTCTATTTATGATTTTATTTTTATTTCACACTTACTTCACTAGAGTTTGATCATTCATTGGAGCCTCATAAAGCCTGCAGAATAAATAATCCTATCTAATAAAAGAGTAATATCCAAATTTGACCATACATTCACCACACACACAAGCCATGCCCACAGCCATGCCCACCAGCCAATTAGGAGCAGATTATGCAAAAAAAACCCAAAAAAAACCAAGATGGCTGCCACCACTGAGAGGAGGAGGGAGGCTTGGGTTTCCCTGGCAACAGAGAAAGTCAAGCTTTCTGCCTGCCAGTTGCCTGCATAAGCCTCCATTCAATGTTACAAAGTTTCAGTTATAAAAGACACAGAAATGGCTGCAGAGGATTGGGTTTCCCAGGCAACGGAGGAAGTTAAGCTTTCAGCCTGCTGTTGCCAGCCTAGACCTCCACTCTAGGCTACAAAGTTTCAAACAGAAATGGCTGAGTGAGCAGAAGGCTTTGCTCCACTCCAGACTACAGTTTCAATTGTAGACATAGATTAATCCCAGATACCAGGGCCTCTGGCAGGCAGAAGCAGTTAGGGGCAATTAGGGAGGCAGGCAGGTGAGCAGTTTGGAGCCAGCAATCCTGGATTGTGAGCAGGATGTCCGACTGCCCGTTTAGGCCCGATCCTGGTAAGGCCTAAAGGGGCAGTTGGACATCCCTCTACGGGTCCCTAATAGGAAAGGTTGCAGGCTGGGCTAAGGGACATCCCCTGTCCCCCGTGCACAAATTTTGTGCCCCGGGCCTCTAGATTATTATAAAGCAGTTTAAGTATACTCCAACTCAAGTATACTCCAACATGTAATGATTGGATTCATTTTCATTTAATTTTGAGACTTGTGGATTCCTATACTAGTATAATAAAATAATTCCAAATATGAATTACAAACAATGAAGAAATGTTTGGGGGTTTAGTTTCCAAAGCAATATTTTGTTTTTCTTCACAAAGTTCTTAAAAAGTGTCAAGCTTTCTCACCATTTTTTCTAGCTTTGAGTTGACAATTCTCCATTGTGTGAGAATTGGAGCTCCAGATTCTGAGAAGTCGCCTGGGTGTCAGTTTCCTCCCATCTGGTTGTGGCCCGATTCACCTGCTCCCGCATTTGGACCCCGGTATCCTTCCTTGGGCTGGATGTGCAGTTTCACATCTGGACTCTAAGCAGAATCTGGTAGCACTTCTTTCTGCAGCCATTAATTCTTTCTTATTCTCCAGCACAGGAAGATTTTCTCTGCCTATGTTTCAAGCTCAATAAGGTAATAACTGTTGTCATTTTGATTTATTCATCATTTTACTATGCTGGGTTAGAAGTATTTCTGTGTACACTCAGTCTTCCATGCAGTCCAAAGTCATGACTCTTTTTATATATATTTTTGACTTGGCTATGTTTCCAAAGGTTTATATTTTTGTTTGTTTGCTTGTTTGTTTTTGGCATGATTTTTTAAAAATTCTACAGGGTCCTTTTAAAAAATATATATGTTTTTTGTTTATTTCAGAGAGGCAGGGAGAGGGAGAGAGAGATAGAAACATCAGTGATGAGAGAGAATCATTGATTGGCTGCCTCCTGCACACCTCTACTTAGGATCAAGGCCACAACCCCAGGCATGTGCCCTTAAATTGAATAGGACCTAGAACCCTTCAGTCTGCA
Source organism: Antrozous pallidus (assembly GCA_027563665.1). NCBI lineage: Eukaryota > Metazoa > Chordata > Mammalia > Chiroptera > Vespertilionidae > Antrozous > Antrozous pallidus. The sequence goes on from CM050508.1 coordinate 99,339,611, forward strand.
GGCTGATGCTCAATCCACTGAGCCAAACCGGTTAGGTCTCTGTAAGGTCTTTATTCTTAGGGCGGCATCATGATAAAGTGGAAAACAGGGCCTCTAGAATATAGCACCTGGCTTTGGTTATCCTTGTGATGAAAATGGCAAAGTAGAGGCCACTTTACGTTTTACCTTTGTCATCATCTGACAGAAACATGGCAGAGGGAAGACAGATCCTTAACTCTGACAAAACAAAGAGACAAGAGTATCCGTGACACATAATATACAATACCAGTCACATGATTTGTGGGACTCAGAGCAAAGGGAAATGTGAGAGCCTTTAGTTACTGGGTTTCAAGGCAGCGGTGACATAGCACTAAATGAAGGACTGCCCTTTGAGTCCCTGTGCTCTTGCCCAGGCAGGATGCCCACATGCCTGGTGCTGATGAGGTATTTAGAAGAGCTTCTCAATGTGGTGTACAAATGGGGCACAGGGAAGCCCTTTCGGGGTACCCTGCAAATCACAGCTGAAGCTTCTGCAACACAGACTTCCCAAGTGGAACATCTGGGTGGGAAAACCACTGCTAATTCATTCTCATTGATCATCTTGTGGTTAAAGCACATGGACATTAGGCTACTGCTATCTGGATCACATGCTGCCTGACTTGGACACATTATATCACCACTCTGTGCCATAAATGTTTCATCTGTAAGACAAGGAAAGTAACAGCTTATGATCTTGGTGATGAAATAAGAGGTCTTAGAAGAGTGTGCAGCACATAGTAAGTGATATGCCAGGTTAGCAATTATGTTTTTATCTCAGCATATCTTTAAAACACTGTTTAAATTGTTGGATATTATAGAAAGACTGAAAATTAATAAAAATAAAATACAATATCATATTTTTACCAAAATATATTTCAAATATATAGAATGTGTATGTGTAAAAATAAATCATAACCAACCTAAGTAGAAACACTTGAATTATTTATTTTTAAAAATAAGCTAGGCATGTAGAAGACCTTTCCCATTATGCCTTAACACCTAGCCTTAGAGATGACAAAAAAGGAAAGATACACAGCCATGTGTGACTTAATAATGGGGATATGTCCTGAAAATGGATCATTAGACTATTTTGTCCTTGTATGAACACAATGTACTGAACTTACACAAACTTAGATGGTATAGTCTACTGCACACATGGGTTCTATGGTATAGCCCATTGCTCTGGGCTGCAAGCCTGTACAGCATGTTACTGTACAAATCAACATGGAATTAAATCAAGCACAACAAATGATACAATCGAGAGATTTAATAAACAAAAAATGTATGAGGCTGCTGCTGGTGTCATATGGCATAGTGTTTTATAGCAAATTATTTTATTAAGTAGAAAGAACACACTCTGAAATAACAGTTAAAGGTATAGTATAGTAAATACATAAATGGGCAATATGGTCATTGATTATCAATATCAAGTATTATGTACTGCCCATAATTGTTTGTGCTATACTTTTATATGGCAGCTCAGTAGAATTTTTTATACTAGCATCACCACAATCACTTGCGTAATGGATCATTTATGACAATGTGATGGCTATGGTACCTAAAGGCAATAGGAAGTATTTTAGCTTTATTATAATCTTACTAGGGGCCTGGTGCACGAAATTCATGCACTGAGGGTGGGTAATCCCTCAGCCCAACCTGCCCCCTTACACATACTGGGAGCCCTCTAGCTGAGGCTTTAGGCCTTGGGCATCCAGCCATTGCCCTGCAATAGGGCAGATGGCTGGCTCCACCCCAGCCCCACCCCCCTGCCGCCTCCGGCCAAGACCTTAGCCCCAGCTAGCATGGGCCTTGGCACGCCCCCGCCCCCCGGGCCTGGGCCACCTTGGCCACAATCCCCATGACCCAGGTCACCTCAGACATGCCCCCCCGGCCCAACCAGGCCTGGGCTGCCTCAGTCACACCCCCCAAGTCCCCCAGGCCCAGGACATCTCAGCCAGACACCCCGACAACCCAGGCCACCTCGGCCATGCCCCCTAGGTCCCCCCAGGCCCGGGCCACCTCAGCCACGTTCCCACACTCCTGATTGGCTGGTGGGTGTGGCTGGTGGGCGTGGCTTGTGGGTGTGCATATTACTCTTTTATTAGATAGGATAAAATCACCATCATGTATGCAGTTTGTCATTGGCTAAAACTTGGTTATCTGACACATAGCTGTACTTAAAACTAACAATGTTTTATAAAAATAAAAAAAATTATGTATACATATAATACCTTTTCAAATAAATAAGCAATTTTTTATGAAAAAGGTTTACTATATTTTCCTGGTATGTGCTCTATGTCAATTCCCTTTATTGTAAACTGTTTACCTTTTGCAGACTTTCTATTGAATGAAAATTAAAACAGAACAAAGTAATATTATTTGCTTATTGCTTAGGCAAATGTAACTACATTGGATAATATATGGAAGGCAAAGATGTAAAGAAACAAGGAATCACATACATTGTTTCAAAATGTAAATTTATGTTGGCATAAATTTGGAAACATCTATAAAATTAAGACACTGCTTGATGTAGTATTTTAAGCATATCTTCTACATGGATATTCATACAATTTGCAATGGCTTATGAATACACCCTTTTAGCAGTTGTTATTATAGGTAAAAAAATTTTAAGTTTTCATCTGTATATGGCTGATTAAATAACTTGTTTTATCTATCTATCATGGGATATGAAGTAGTCATTAAAAAGATTGTGGATTTATATTAGCTTAAGTGAAATTTCCAAAGCCATTCCCACTGAAGTTAATAAAACATTTGAGATACAACCATCTCCATTACTATTAGTATTTTCTTAGAAGTATTAGGCACTACAACTGAACCAGAGAAAACAGTTAGATACGTTAAAAATAGAAAGGAGAAATAAAATGATTTGTATGTGCAAGTTATATCAATGATGAAACAAATAATTCAGTTACATAGTAAAACATAAAATCGACTAACAAAAATAGATGGCATTCATATGTACAATTAGTTAAGGATGTAATAAAACATTAAATTCCATTTAAAATATATACATAAAATATAGTGCTCTGGAATAACTTATATACATTTTATTTTATTTTTTCATAAATTTACACATTTCTTACTAAAATACACAAAAGGTGACTTCAACAAATGGAAAATGTAATTTTATTCCTGGATATGAAGAGTAAAAATGATAGAGCTGTCATTTGTACCCAAATAAAAACATATATTTTTAATGAGGGCTTTTTTGTTTGTTTCTAGAGACAAGTTGAAAGTCTCTACTATTCACTGAGATGAAGCAGCTTTGAAAAACAACTAGAAAAATGCTGAAAGAAAACCAGACTTCCCCAGAGTACATAAACTTGTTAGAGAGCCCCTGCCATTGAAACAGTGTGCACTGGCACATAAGACAGTGAGGGCAAGGGTTGAAACAGAATAGGACATCTAGAATTATAAACAACAATATAAATGTAAATTTATATAAATTTATACAAATATAAATTTACAGGGTAAATGTGACATTTCAAAGCAATGAAATAAAGATACACTTTTAATAATGGATACCCCTTTAGAAAAAGGTAAAATTGCATCTTTAGCTAGTATCATCCTATATAATAAAAACCTAAAATGCTAAGTGTTTAGTCCTCCAGTCATCTGTTCAACCAATCAAACCATACTATGCTAATGATATGCTAAGGCCACTCAACTGCTCACTATGATGTGCAGCCAACTCCTTGATCAGTTCCTATGAAGTGCACTGACCACCAGGGGACAGACAGTTGACTGGCTGACCAGTTGCTATGATGTGCAAGGACTACCAGGGAGTAGACACTCAATGCAGGAGCTGCCCCCTGGTGGTCAGGGTGCTCCCATAGAGGGAGCACCATTCAGTCAGAAGCCTGGCAAGTGCAGCAGTGGTGACAGGAGCCTCTCTCACCTCTCCAGCAGCGCCAGGCTGAGAAACACCCCCACAAGTGCACACATTTTGTGCCCGGGTCTCTAGTATATCATAATAAAGCCCAAATATATGAAACACAAATCTAAAATAATAAAACACAGATAACATCAGAAAAGAATAAATTATTTCATTATTTGAGTATAGAAACATATATTTACCTATGCTTCAAAATTAAATGTAAGAAAATAAAGATTAATACACTTAAGTAGATTTTTAATGCATTACATAAAAGAACCATGTAGGCAAAAAATAAAAGACCAAAAAAAAAAAGTCAGAAATAATTATTTACTAGTTAAATTGCAGATAAAAGACTAACATTTTAATATATTATAAATTGTTAACCATCAGAGAAAAGCCCAACACTTAAAAATAAAAGTGGACAAAATATGAGCTGATTGTTCCTAAAAAAAATAAATAAATAAACCAGTGAACCTTAAATATATGAAAAATTGATCAAACTTATTGATAAGAGAACTGTAAACTAAAACTACAATTAGATACCCTCCTCACATATCAAAACATGACCTCTCTTCTTTTGACAGGTCTGTGCAGACACAAGCCCTCTCACACACTGTTAGTGAGAGTCCTCAGATCAATGCTCTTGAGAAGAACTTACGATGAGGGTTCAGCAAAAATGAATATGTAAATTGAATATGTGAAGTGTATATTTTGCATGTATGCATATGTGCATATGAGAGAGAGACAGACAGAATATGAGCAAAATAAAAGTATTATTAATAATTGATAAACCTGAGTACAAGGGGGGGAGAACTAAGATGGCGGCAAAGGCAAAACACCTATCTGGCCGTCATAATCAGCAATTTTAATACTACAACTTAACGAAAGAACAAACACCTTCCAGAATCACCAGAAAGCTCGCCGAGTGAAAATTCCACAAATAAAAGTGAAGATAATACACTGTGACTCAGAGGAGTGACAGCGAAAAGCTTTGAAAGATTAGCACGGAGAGAGGTTTGGAGTGCGCGCCGCTGAGAGGGCGGGCGGCTGAAAACCGGCCAGTTTTCTCGAACGGGGAGACAAAGGCGTCCCACTGGACTGATTCTCCAGCTCTGGGCTAAGTCCAGAGAACCCACTATCACACGGGGTGAAAACTGGACAGTTGGAGGGCACTCCGAAGCTCGAGTGCTGCCGGGTCTCCCGGCTTGTGGAGAAGGCAGCTTCCACGCGAACAGCTCGGCTGCGTGACAGCGCAGACAGCGCACCGTGACTTGCCTCTCCTTAGGAAAACCATCAGACTGCTTTGTTTTACGACCCTGGGTGAGACATTGCGCATGCAGACTCATTTTGGGAAAGACTGAATTCCCCAGCAACCGGCAGCCAGTGGAGCTCCGCAGCGGCTCTCTCTCAGAGGTGCTGGCAGCCATTGCCCCCGGCACAGAGTCCCTGGGACCGCATAGGGCGGAACTAACGCTGTCTGCTTGGCCCGGAGACTCCGCCCACCCAACCTGAGCACAGCTGAGCTTCACAGACAATTGGCCTGGAGGTCAACCCTCCAAGTGCTAACAACGATTAACTGAGCTTAACTTCAGCAAGACTGTGCAGCCTATATCCACCTCAGGTAACCAGGGAGGCTGAGCCACTATCCCTAGTAGGAAGTCTACCACACAAAGCTGATTGACCAACTAAGGGAAGCAGCCACCATGCAGCAACATGGAAAGAAATCAGATGTGAAAGAAATTGAGGAAAAAAAACGACTGGACATGGAATTCAGAACCAAGGTTATAGGGTTTTTTAAGAGGTTCCAACAAAAGATCAAGGCCTATAAGGAAAGAAGCAAGACCACAAAGGAAATGAATGAGTCCTACAAGAAAATGAACAATACCCTCAAGGATATAAACGAGAGCTGCAAAGAAATGATCAAGACCAACGTGGAAATGATCAAGACCAACGTGGAAATGAATGAGTCCTACAAGGAAATGAAAGAAACCCTCAAGGATATAAAGCAGACTCTCAAGGATATGAAAAAGGACCAACCAGAAATTAAGCATACACTGACTGAAACAAAAAATATTATACAAAGACCTGAAAGTGCCCTGGAGCACCCCAAGAACCAAGTTAAAGATTTGAAATACAAAGAGGTAAAATCCACTCAGCTGAAAAAGCAAGAAACCAAAAGAATCCAAAAAATTGAAGATAGTGTAAGGGGCCTCTGGGACAACCTCAATCATACCAACATCCGAATTGTAGGGGTGCCAGAAAAAGCGAGAGGCCAAGACAATGAAAACCTATTTGAAGAAATAGTGACTGAAAACTTCCCACACCTGGTGAAAGAAATTGACTTAGGAGTCCAAGAAGTGCACTGAACCCCAATATATAGGAACCCTAAGAGGACCACACCGAGGCACATCATAATTAAAATGCCAAGAGCAAAAGACAAAGAGAGAATATTAAAAGCAGCTAGAGGGAAACAGTTGGTTACCTATAAGGGAGCACCCATACGACTGTCAGCGGATTTCTCAACAGAAACGATGCAGGCCAGACGGGAGTGGCAAGAAATATTCAAAGTGATGAACAGCAAGAATCTACAACCAAGATTACTCTATCCAGCAAAGATATCATTCAGAATTGAAGGTCAGATGAAATGCTTCGCAGATAAGAAAAAGCTAAAGGAGTTCATCACCACCAAACCAACATTATATGAAATGCTGAAAGATATTCTTTAAGAAGAGGAAGAAGAAAAAGGTAAAGATGAAAATCATAATTTTCATCACAACGAATACACATCTATCAACAAATGAACATAAAAATCAAGTGAATTGATAGGCTGTTGAACAGGATAGACTGGTGAATATAACAGAGACATGGACATAGAGAGGGAATGGACTGACAATTCTTGGGGAGAAAAGGGTTGTGGGAAGTGCAGCAAGAGACTGGACAAAAATCTAGCAACAATGGGAGAGGACAGTGGGGAGGGGGAGGTGAGGGTGGAGGGTAGGATAGGTACAGGGTGGAGGGGAGCTATAGGGGGATAAAAAGGGGAAACAATGTAATTAATAAACTGAACAATAAAGATTAAAAAAAAAAGAGAAGAAAATTAAAAAAAAAACACAAAAAAACAAAACAAAACAAAACAAAACAAAAAATAATTGGTAAACCTACTTTTTATTATCTTAAATTTTTCAATTATAATTTGTGAGAATAATTGGTTTTATTTTTATCACTAGTATTTATTTATTTATTTATTTTTACTTTGCTTTCCCCTACTTTGTTAGTTGCTTATTTTTACATTAGCATATAATATTTTCTTCATATTCCATCTTCACATTTATTTATTCTTAGTTCTGTAATTAAATACATTTAATAGTCCACACTTTTTTGGTCATAATTTCTCTAGTCATTTCTTGACTGACTTTTCACCCTCAGGCAGATTTTAAAGAAGATTTTATGGAAAAAAATGTTGGCTGAATCCTTATTTGATCAAAACCAGTAACCTTTATCCAGTTTGGCTTATTCAAATATAAGATTTGTATGTCATGTGTTCTTTCTCTTTTTGTGAGTACCATACAGGCACTGATACATTATTATCTGAAAATAAATGGTTGCAGTACATACATATGGAACCACATTGATATTTTTTCCTTTATTCTGTATTCAGCTTTTTTTGTTTTTAATCACAGTTTTGTTTCTTTTATTCTTAAAATATATTAACTTTAACAAGCTACAAATAAAAATAATCTCTCTAGGTTAATTCTCCTAAGTCTCTCAATGTTGCATTTATTTCAATATGAATATTCAAATCAGTTTTTATTTTATTAAAATTCTTGAATTGTAACTTTCTTAAAAAAAGACTTTTTTAAAAACGTAACTCCAAGCTTTATTTTATTTTTTTTAATATGTTTTTATTGATTTCAGAGGAGGGAAGTGAGAGAAAAAGAGGGATAAAAACATCAATGATGAGAAAGAATCATTAATAGGACATCTCCTGCATGCCTCCTACTGGGGTATGAGCCTGCAACCCAGGCATGTGCACTCATTGGGAATTGAACTGTGACCTAATGGATCATTGGTAGATGTTTACTGAGGCACACCTGGCCTAGTGAATTATAACTTTTACTTATTTATTTTTTAATTAATTTATTTTAATTTTGTACATTTTATTTTATTTTTTATTGTTTAAAATATTACATATATTTCTTTTTTTCTCCATTGACCTTCCCCCAGACTCCTTTACCCTTGTCACATGCCCTCATCCCAACCCCCAGTGTCTTGTGTCCTCCATTGGTTGTGCTTATATGCATGCACACAAATCCTTTGATTGTCCTTCCCCCCCCCCTCCCCAACACTCCCCAGCCTTTCTACTGTAATTTGACAGTCTGTTCGATACTTCCTCTGTATCTGTCTTTTGGTTCATCAAGTTATAATGTTCTTTAATTTCCATAAATGAGTGTGATCATATGGTATTTTTCTTTTATTGCCTGGTTTATTTCACTTAACGTAATGCTCTTCAGGTCCATCCATGCTACTGAAAAAGGTAAGAATTCCTTCTTTTTTATTGCAGCATAGTATTCCATTGTGAAGATGTTCCATAGTTTTCTAATCCACGCATCTGCTGATGGGCATTTAGGCTGTTTCCAAATCTTAGCTATGGTGAATTGTGCTACTATGAACATAGGGGTGCATACATCCTTTGTAATTGGTGTTTCTAGTTTCCTGGGATATATTCCTAGAAGTGGGATCACTGGGTCAAATAGGAGTTCCACTTTGAGTTTTTTGAGGAAACGCCATACTGTTCTCCACAGTGGCTGCATTAGTCTGCATTCCCACCAGCAGTGCATGAGGGTTCCTTTTTCTCTGAATCCTCGCCGGAACTTGTTCTTTGTTGATTTGTTGATGATTGTCATTCTGACAGGTTTGAGATGGTACAGCATTGTCCTATTATTTTGCATCTCTCTGAGAATTAGTGACTTTGAGCATGTTTTCATGTCTCTTAACCTGCCTTCTGTCAACTTACAAAAAGATTCTATTTAGGTCTGTTGCCTATTTTTTTATTGGATCACTTATCTTCCTTTTATTAAGTTGTATAAGTTCCCTGTAGATGTTGGAGATTAAACCTTTATCAGTATATTTGCAAATATGTTCTCCCATACAGTGGGCTTTCTTGTTGTTTTGTTGATGGTTTCTTTTTCTGTACAAAAGCTTTTTATTTTGATGTACCCATTTGTTTATTTTCTCTTTAGTTTCCATTGTCCTAGGAGCGGTATCGGTGAAGAAATTGCTTCAGCATGTGTCTGAGATTTCTCTGCCTGTCGATTCCTCTAGTATTTTTATGATTTTCTGTCCTATTTTTAAGTCCTTTACCCATTTTGAGTTTATTTTTGCATGTATCTGTCCAATTTTCCGAAAACCATTTACTCAAGAGACTGTCTTGACTCCATTGTATGTTCATACTCCCTTCTTCAAATATTAATTGAACATAGTGATTTGAGTCAATATCTGGGTTCTCTATTCTATTCCATTGGTCTATATATCTGTTCTTGTACCAATACCAGGCTGTTTTGAGAACAGTGGCTTTGAAATACAGCTTAAAATCTCTATTGAGATCCCCCTACTTTGTTATTCTTTCTCAAGATTGCTGTGGCTATTTAGGGTCTTTTTTTTAATTCCAGATGAATTTTTGGAGAGTTCTTTCTAGGACTGTGCAATATACCATTGCTATTTTAATGGGCAGTGCATTGAATCTATAGATTTATTTGGGTGGTTTGGACATTTTAATGATGTTGATTCTACCAATTCATAAACATGGTATGTTCTTACATATGTTTACCTCTTATTCTATCTCTTTTTTCAGTGTCCTGTAGTTTTCCGTGTAAATGTATTTACTTCCTTAGTTAAGTTTATTCCTACTTATCTTAATTTTTTTTGGTGTGATGGTAAATGGAATTGCTTTTTTAGTCTCTCTTCTTGGAAGTTCACTATTTGGTGTATAGAAATGTCATAGATTTCTTGGCGTTAATTTTGTATCCTGCTACATTGCCAAATTCATTTATTAAGTCTAATAGTTTTTCATGGAGTCTTTCAGGTTTTTTATGTACAATATCATGTCTTTTGAAAATAAGAACAGCTTTACAAATTCTTTTCTAATTTGGATGCCTTTTTATTTTTCTTCTTATCTAATTGCAATAGCTAATACTTCTAGTACTATGTCCAACAGGAGTGGCGAGAGTGGGCATCCCTGTCTTGTTCCTATTCTTAGGGGGAATGGTTTTAGTTTTTGCCCATTGAATATGATGCTGGCTGTGGGTTGATAAATATGGTTTTCATTATGTTGAGGTATGATTCTTCTATTCCCACCTTAATGAGAGTTTTTATCAACAAAGCCTGTTAGTTTTTGTCAAATACTTTTTCTGCATCAACTGATATAAGTATATGATTTTTATCTCTCAATTTGTCTATGTGATGTATCACATTTATTGATTTGCAGATATTATATCATCCTTGCATTTCTGGGTTAAATCCTACTTAGTCATGGTGTATGATCTTTCTGATGTACTGCTTGATTCAATTTGCTAGAATTTTGTTGATGATTTCGGCATCTGTGTTCATGGGGGATATTGGCCTGTAATTCTCTTTCATTGTGTTGACTTTATCTGGTTTTGGGATTAGGGCGATGCTGGCTTCAGAGAAAGAGCTTGGAAGTGTTCCTACCTTTTGAATTTTTTTGGAATAGCCTGAGGAGGATAGGTTTTAGTTCTTCCTTGAGTGTTTGGTAAATCTCTCCTGTGAAGCCATATGGCACTAGGCTTTTGTTTGCTGGAATCTTTTTGATAGTTACTGGCCTCCTGAGATGTTTAGATTCTTCCTGATTAAGTTTTTTAAGGTTGTATTTTTCCTGGAATATGTATATTTCCTCCAAGTTGTGCAGTGGTTGGAGGAGAGTTGTTTATAGTATTTTTTAATAATCCTTTGTTTTTCAGTGGGGTCTGCTGTTATTTCACTTCTTTCATTTCTGATTTTGTTTATTTGGGTCCTCTCTCTTTGCTTCTTGGTGAGCTTACCTAGAGGTTTATCAATCTTCTTTATGCTTTCAAAGAACCACCTGTTGTTCTTCAAACAAGTGTTCTATTTCTTGCTTAGTTTCCTCTTATTCTGCTACACCTATTACGTGATATTGTTTTGTTTTGTGTTGTCTCCAAGTTCCCTTAGGCTCTCCTTCCGCTTTTTAATTGTTTTTGTCTCTATGTCATTTATCTCTGCTCTGATCTTTATTATTTTCTTTCTTCTGTTTACACTGGGCTTTTCTTGTTGCTCTCTTTCTAACTCTCTGAGTTGTAGGATTAGGTAATTTATTACCATTGTTTCTTTTTTTAATTTTTTATCTTTATTGTTCAGTTTATTAATTACATTGTTCCCCCATTTTTCCCCCTATAGCTCCCCTCCACCTGGTACCCATCCCACCCTCTGCCCTCATCTCCCCCTTACTGTCCTCTCCCACAGTTGCAATATTTTTGTCCAGTCTCTTGCTGCACTTCCCACACCCTTTTTCTCCCCAAGAATTGTCTGTCCATTCCCTATCTATGTCCATGATTCTGTTATATTCACCAGTTTATCCTGTTCATCAGATTATTAATTCATTGATTTTTAGACTCATTTGTTGATAGATGTGTATTTGTTGTTTATAATTTATATTTTTATCTTTTTCTTTTTCTTCTTCTTAAAGAATATCTTTCAGCATTTCTTATAATATTGTTTTGGTGGTGATGAAGTCCTTTAGCTTTTTCTTATCTGCGCAGCACTTTATCTGACCTTCAATTCTGAATGATAGCTTTCTGGGTAGAGTAATCTTGGTTGTAGATTCTTGCTATATATCACTTTGAATATTTCTTGACACTCCCATCTGGCCTGCATTGTTTCTGTTGAGAAATCCACTGACAATCGTATGGGTGTTCTCTTATAGGTAACTAACTGTTTTTCTCTTGCTGCTTTTAATATTCTCTCTTTGTCTTTTGCTCTTGGCATTTTAATTATGATGTGCCTTGGTGTGGTCCTCTTAGGGTTCCTATATATTGGGGTTCAGTGCACTTCTTGGACTCCTAAGTCAATTTCTTTCACCAGGTGTGGAAGTTTTTGGTCACTATTTCTTCAAATAGGTTTTCATTGTCTTGCTCTCTCTCTTCCTCTGCACCCTTATAATTCGGATGTTGGTATGCTTGAGGTTGTCCCAGAGGCCCCTTACACTATCTTCAATTTTTTTTGGATTCTTTTGGCTTCTTGCTTTTCTGGCTGAGTGGATTTTGCCTCTTTGTATTTCAAATCTTTGACTTGGTTCTTGCGGTCCTCTAGACTGCTTTTAGGTCTTTGTGTAATACTTTTTTATTTCAGTCAGTGTATGCTTAATTTCTAGTTGGTCCTTTTTCATATCCTCATAGTTCTTGTTCATATTTTTTGAAGGTCTCATTAAGTTCATCGGCCTTTTCTAGGAGCCTCTTGAAAAATCTTATTACTGTGGTTTTGAACTCTATGTCAAGTCATCTTTTTTCCTCCATTTCTTTCACATCTGATTTCTTTCCATGTCTCTGCATGGTGACTGCTTTCTTTTGTTGGTCGATTATCTTTGTGTGGTAGATGTCTTCTAAGGGACAGTGGCTCAGCCTCCCCAGTTACCTGAGGTGGATCCTCTTGGTGCAGCCCTTTATGGGTTGTACAGTCTTATTGAAGTTAAGCCTAGATTATTGTTGTTAGCACTAGGAGGGTTTGACCTCCAGGTCAATTGGCTGTGAGGGTCAGCTTTGCTCAGGTTTGATGGGCGGAGTCTCTGGGCTGAGCAGGCAGCGTCAGCTCTGCCCTATGCGGCACCTGGGTCTCTGTGCCTGGTGGTAATAGCTGCACACTCCTCTGAGAGAAAGCCGCTGCCAATCTCCACCCGCTGCCAGACAACTCGTCCTCTCCCCAAATGAGTCTGCACACCCAAAGTCTCACCCAGGATTGCAAAACCATGCAGTCCGGAGGTCTCCCGAATGAGAGAGCAAGTCATGAGTCCTCTCTGCATGCTCGGACACCTCCACTGCTCCAAAGTCCACACACTCTCTCCACAAGCTCACAGACCTCTGCTGTGCCCGGATTTCAGCACACTTTTTTACTGTCCAGTTTCACCCCATATGAATGTGGGTTCCCTGGACCTTGCCTGGAATTGGGGAATCAGTGCAATGGGATGCCTTTTCTCCCTCCCCGTTTGAGAAAACCAGCTCGGTTTGCAGCCAACTGCCCTATCTGCTGGGGTGTGTGCATGACTCCAAACCTCTAACTCTGCGCGTATCTTCAACACTGCCCTCCACTGCTCCTTTGAATTACAGTGTCCTATCTTTACATTTATTTGTGGAATTTTCACTCAGCCAGCTTTCTGGTGATTCTGAATGATGTTTCTTCTGTAGCTAAGTTGTAGTTTTGAAATTGTTGTGTGAGGCATCAAGATAGGTGTTTACCTATGCCACCATCTTGGTTCCTCCAGTCTGTTTCCCTTTTTTCTAAGGTGGGTTTCTTGTAGATAGCAGATATGTGGGTCATGTTTTCTTATCCAATCCATTACCCTATGTCTCTTGATGGGGGCATTTAATTCACTTATATTTAAAGTTGTTATTGATAGGTACTTGTTTGTCGCCATTTTTATTCTTTACCCTGTATTCCTTCTTCACTTCCTATTTCTTTTTTTTTTTTTTAACAGCAGACCTTTTAGCATTTCTTGCATTGCTGGTTTGGTAGTAATAAACTCTCTTAGTGCTATTTTGTCTGTTAAGCTCTTGATTTCACCATCAATTGTGATTAATAGCATTGCTCGGTACAGGATTCTTGGATTCAGACCCTTCCTTTGCATGACTTTGTATATTTCATTTCATTCCCTTCTGGCCTGATGTGTTTCTGTTGAGAAATCAATGACTAATCTGATGGGGGATCTTGGTAGTTAACTTAGTGTTTCTCTCTGACCACTGTTGAGATTCTTACTTTATCATTGGTGCTTGCCAATTATTAATAATGTGCCTTGGCATCGGTCTTTTGGGGTTCATTTTGCTTGAGATTCTGTGAGCTTCTTGGACTGGTGTGTGTTTTTTCTTCCCTAAGTCAGGGAAATTTTCTGTCATTATTTCTTCAAACAGGTTTGCTATGCCTTGTTTAGTTTCCTCTTTTTCTGTCACACCTATTATGCGGAGATTGTTTTGTTTTGTTTTGTGTTGTCTCCAAGTTCCCTTAGGCTCTCTGGCTTTTTAATTTTTTTCTAGAAGCTGCTCTACTTGGGTATTTTTTTCTACCTTGTCTTCTAGCTCACTAATGGGGTCCTCTGCTTTTTATAGTCTACTCTTAATGCTTTCTATTGAGTTCTATACAGCCATTTTTCATTTATTCTTGTTCCTTCTTTATTTCCTCTTGGTACTTACACATATTGTTTACTTTGTCTTCCATTCTTTTCATCCTCCTTATGACCATTCCTCTGAATTCTTTTTCTGACAGGTGCTTGCCTCCATTTTGTTTACTTCATTTACTGGTGATGCCTGATTTTCTTTCATATTTATGCTGTTTCTTTGTCCCCCCATGATCTCTCTTCTCTAGGATCTGGTTATGTAGTTCTCTCTCTCCTGCATTGATTTAAAGGCACAAAATACAACACAATCAGGCGCTTAACACAAATGTATTCATGATATTAATAACCCCAAATAAAGGTCACCACCAGAGAAAGGTGAATTAGAGGATAGGAGAGAAAGAAGAAGAAAAGGAGTTCAAAAATGAAATTGGGAAAAGGAAAAAAAAAGTAAGAGAGAAAAGAAAGAGAAATAGAAAGAAGAGGAGAAATATATATATATATGAAGAGGGGAGAAAACTCCAATAGAACAACCACGAATCCCAACAAATACCAACAACAGTTCCTGGAGATGAATGCAAACTACAAACAACCAGTTATATCAAGCGAAGTGAGGGAAAACAGAAGCAAAAAACAAATAAATACAAAAAAGAAAAAGAAAAACAATCGCACAAACAAGCACAAAAATCTATATAATCAACAATCAAGCAAACACCAACAAAAAATCAGAGAGAAAAAAAATTTGGATAGTGAATAATGCGAAGAGAAAGGTGTGTATGGACTTGGAGTAAGAGATTGAAAATTAGATATATAAGTAGGGTGAATTTTTATAAGTGGGTAAAATGAAGGAATAAGGAAAATCTAATATAGGAATAGGGTCACAGAAACAGGACAACAAAATGGGAAAAGTGAGCAAGAGATTGTTGGCATAAAGGTAAAGTTTGGATAGAGTAAAATTATGCTAAAGGAAAGATGAAAATAGAGTATAGAACACTAGTTCCAAATTAAGATAAAGAGAAAATAAAATGACACTTAGAAAAAAGTTAAAACAGTAATAATAATAACATTGATTGAAAATAAAAGTGTAATAATTAAAAAGGTAAAATCAAGTAAGGAAAAAAGAAAAAAATGGTTTCTTAAGTAAAAGATGAAAAAAAAATGTGCAGTAGTGAAGGTCATTCACTTCCTCTATTGTTTTCTTTGGCATGCCTGTTTCCTAGTCAGGAGAGTATTGAAGTTCCCTGCATTCCACTGCTCCTCAGTGTTGTAAGCAATTTCTGACTTTTTAAAATATATTTTATTGATGTTTTACAGAGTAGAATGGAGAGAGATAGAGTTAGAAACATCGATGAGAGAGAAACATTGATTAGCTGCTTCTTGCACACCCCTCACTGGGGATGTGCCACAACTAAAGTATGTGCCCTTGACTGGAATCAAACCTGAGACCCTTCTGTCCACAGCCTGATACTCTATTCACTGAGCCAAACCAGTTTCAGCATGAGTCCTGATTTTTAAGCAGGCAGTATGTCTTTTTTCTTATAGTCCTTTATTTGAGTTTACACAAGAGCCAATTTGTGATTAGACCCCTGGGTGGCAATGTTTCTGGATTGACCTCTGGGTCTAAAGGTCCTCTCTAGCTAGTGTTTAGATTTTGTTTTCCATGTAGCACTTAATACTGGTTTTTGTGGGGTGCGAGTCCATATAGCTGGTTCCCTGATGGTTATTCCCCACTTTGATCCCCAGGTTCCAGAAAAACAACTTTCCCATGCAGTCTCTTAGAGTGACCCCAATTGGTGATCCTATGTATTGGACTTAGTAATCAGAAGCAAGGATTTAAGAAGAAAAAGAAAAAAAAAAGGAAAGAGCCAGAATAACTGTGCAAACTCCCAGGCTACGTGCAAGTCTGTGCAGTCCTTTGTCCTCTTGAGTCTAAGCAGCCTGGCACAATGTTATGCCCAGATTTCATGATCCCCAAAGACCACCAGGAAGCCGAGTCTGATGCAATATCATATAGCCTTTATTACAAGCCCGGGCTTGGCTCCCTGCCTCCACTGACACAGCGGCAGGACACAAAAGAGGGGAAATATCCAACAACATGGTGATTTTATAGGGAGGTGGGGCCAGACACAAACCACTGAGTTGGCCGATTCTAATTGGTTGGGTGAGGGCTGGGGCTAGTGATGCAAATAATCCTTGACACACGTGACCTGTCTTGTCTTTTGCTCTTGATTGGAGCTTAAGCGCACAGTCTTTCATGATTGGCTAATTCAAAGGGAGAGGTTGGTCTTTGTGATTTCAAGATGGCAGCCCCCGGGTAAGTTTACATATCACATGGCCTACATGATGGCTGCTGAGTCACACAGTCCAAAATGGCAGCTGTCCTTGCAGTCCCACTCTGCCTTTTCATTTTCCCCTTGTCTTGGAACTTACTGCTCAATCATGAAATGGACTGCATTTCTAACTTGCAGTCCATTTCCTGGGCATGCAGAACCATCAACTGTACTGCCCCTATGTGCCCTTTGACAAATTGGCTCCCTCTCTTATGAGGGCCATGGACTCCTTAATAACTCATGAATGGTCAACATAAAAACAACCTTCTTCCCTTAGTGCTGCACATAAGCCTCCTTGCTGCATGAATACAGAGGCAGGCCATGACTATTGCCAGGAAAAAGGGTGGACTCCCGGCAGTGTGGGAGAACAGAGTCAATAGAGTTACCAACATCAGGCAGGTCGAATGCGCTGTAACTTGAGCTTGAGCAGGTTGTGCTGGTTGTAATCAAGGTTCCACTGTGTTTTGAGGTCCTTCCGGACTGCAGAGGGATCAGCTGGGCGGATGTCGGTGTGGTGGACCCAGGTTGCAACGCCATCTACCTTGAGAGTGGTAGGTGTAGTCAACACTAGGATGTAGGGACCCTTTCAACATGGCTCAAGAGTCTCCTGGACAAAAACCTAGTCTCCCGGTCTGCACTGACAGGCGTCAAAGTTGGGCCAGCCTCATCACAAAGATGTGGCCAAATGTCCTCATGCACCCTCAGAGCCTTTTTAAGAGATAAATTCTGTCCAAACATGATCTAAAACCCAGTGTGTAGGGCCAGTTCCTCACCTGGTAAAGGACATAAGGAAAGAGAGCCACCCAGTCCCCGCCAGTCTCCATGGTTAATTTGGTAAAGGTCTCTTTTAGAGTTCTATTCATTTTTTCTACCTGCCTTGAACTTTGGGGCCTATAAGCACAATGTAATTTCCAGTTTACCCCTATAACCTTGGCTACTGCCTGTGTTACCTGTGAAATAAAAGCTGGTCCTTTCTCTGACCCTATCATAGCAGGAAATCCATACCTGGGTAGGATGTCTTCTAGCAGTTTCTTGGCCAGCTTCTGAGCTGTATGCCTCTACCCGTCCAGTAAAGGTGTCCTTCTCCTGCTGTACATTTTTTACCTTAGCCAAAGGTTAATTAAAGGTAGATTAATTAAATTAATCTGAAAAACTTGACTGCTATTTTACTGTCCAATTTAATACTCCAACAACAATCTTAGTTTACTCTGTAAATATTAATGGCATGGATTGTTTTTGCATTCTTGAGTAGGCACTGAGCAACCCTGGTGATCTGCCATTAGCCAAGCTTCTGTTTGTTGCCTCGGTCCTGATCTGGGCTGGGCCAAGTCTTTGTTAACCTGGGTCCCAATCTGAGCTGGGCATGGGAAGTGAAGTAGCCATGGAACAGGAGATCTCCCTCAGAAGGTTCAAGCCCCTGCAGTGTTGGGGGTTGAGGTTCTATGCCCCACCTCTGTTGGCTCCCATGTTCTCTCCTGATGGCCCCTCTGTGACTGTGCCTGTCTTAGGTTGTTCCTCCCATGAGGAATCTTACCCGTCTCTGGCTAATGAGCCATCCTCCGAGACCAAGCAGGGTGATGTGAGGTTCATTTCTGTCTCCTTGGTAGCCTATGCCTCCATGTCCTCCATGCCCATCACCTGCCTTAGGATCCCCTTACCCACTGGCGGGGCCCGGGCACTCATCACATATCTTGGGGAACCCAGTTTTCATCTCCACAGAGGGCCCACTTCACACCGTGGGTGACAGAAAGATCCATGGCACCAGCCACCACAAGACTTCAACCTCAGCATGTACAGAAAACTCAGGCAACAGCTGTGGGCAATTGGATTATGCCAATATAGAATGCAAAAGTGCCTACCCAAGGGGTCTTCCACACAGTGGAAGGGATTAAATCCTTTCCTGTAACTTTAATTTCTCCTTCATAATCTGAATCAATGACTCCAGGCAGAACAGTTAATCCTTTTAAGAGTGTCTCCCCTCCTCCCTAAGATTAATCCTAAAGTTCCCTGTGACACAGGTCCACAAATTCCTTTTGGAAATGTCCTGTTTTTTCACACTTCTCAGAGGAGTCAGTCATTTCCTACAATCAGCATTGGCATTTTCATTTAGCTGAAAACCTTAATTTTACTCAGATTATTAAACAAGTTTTTATCATTTGGTTAACAAGCCCCAGGCTGCTGCTTGACTTTTAAAAGGCCATAAAATTGTTCTTCACCTGGGGGAATTGAGTGGCCAGCCTGGAGATATTCAAATGCAAATTACCACATTCTTTCTTTAAAATGGCTAAATGTGGGAAGCCTTCTACTTGAAATCTGGGGTGGGGGAGGGCAACTACCCTTCTTCTTCCATTCCAAATTAGTTGGCTTTCTAGCAGCCATCCAAAGACCCTCTATTAGAGTCTGGTGGCAGACTCACAGCCTCCCCGAACCTTCTGCTGTGTTGAAATAACAGAAATCAATGAGCCCCGCTGGCTTTTTAGAGAGACGATGGAGGTAGACTGTTCTCTCCAAGCAGGGTAGCCTCCCCAAGGGAACTCCTCTGCCCTCCACTCTCAGAGCAGGACTGATACAGGGAAGGAACAATTAATTCTTTTTCTCCTCCTGCAAAGCAAGAATTGGTCTACTGGCCCTTCTGGACCTCCCCACTGAGGTTGTTGGGTCTTTCCCTAATCTCTTTGAAATGATCAATCATAATGCTTAAAGGAATAGTCGAGTCTGTCCCACAATGTCCGTCCAGTAAATTCACAGAATAAAACAGAAAAACACAGCCAAGGGCCCACAAAAAAAAAAAATGTCTTCCAACTCCATGGAAGCAAAACCAAAAGCTAGCTCAGATTTGTGAGGAGATTCCACATCCCTCCAGGGTGAGAGGATTCCACCTCCCTCCAGACAGGAGGATAGAAATGTCTTCTGAGTCCACAGAAATCACAAACAGACAAACACCTACCACAGTCAGTCAGGCTCTCCAGATCGAGGTCCCTCATGGGTCTTGGGGATCCCAGACAAGCCCCCAAATGTTATGCCCAGATTTCATGATCCCCAAAGACCACCAGGGAGCCGAGTCCAATGCAATAGCATAGAGCCTTTATTACAAGCCCGGGCTTGGCTTTCTGCCTCCACTGACACAGCAGTAGGACACAAAAGAGGGGAAATATCCAACATCATAGTGATTTTATAGGGAGGTGGGGCCAGACACAAACCACTGAGTTGGCTGATTCTAATTGTTTGGGTGAGGGCTGGGGCTAGTGATGCAAATAATCCCTGACACATGTGACCTGTTCTGTCCTTTGCTCTTAATTGGAGCTCAAGTGCACAGCTTTTCACGATTGGGAGGGGTTGGTCTTTTTGATTTCAAGATGGCAGCCCTCAGGTAAGTTTACATATCACAGGGCTTACATGGTGGCTGCTGAGTCACACAGTCCAAAATGGCAGCTGTCTTTGCAGTCCCAGTCTTCCCTTTCAACACTTTTAAAAATTTTAGGCCATCCTTTTTTATCCAGATCAAAATAGGTTGCTTTTTAGAGTTCCCTTCTGTTAGCAGCTCTGTGGACTCCCTTTCACATTCAGAGATCACACCAGCCCCAACAAGCATGGAATTTTCTAGGTGCAGACTTTCCCAACACCTCCGGCTCCCCCATTGCGAGTGTTTCTCACTCCTGCCGGGACCACAGACCTCACCTTATCTCAGGCAAAATCTGACCTTCTGTGAGGGAGTGTAGAACTCCTCTGAATCCACATGCTTGTGCCACTTGGGGACCATTGTTCTCGGGTTTGCAGCTGTTCAGTGGGTGCTGTAGTTGTATATTCTCTGGGTTTTTCAGGTTTCTGATAACATCCACTTTTCCCTTCAAGACAGTGCAGTCTTCACATCTGAGCCAGTCGCTCCAGGAGGGAACCCAGCAGCAGTGGGGTCTGCTCAGTCAGGGGAGCCTCATACAGCAGTACCCCTCAGTTACCTGCAGTATAGCTGTCCCTCAAATCACCAACAAACACTCCCTGTGCAACCACACACTCTCCCTTTTTTTTCCCACCCACACACTATCTTGCAGTCTGCCTTCCCATCAACAGCCATCTTTACTTTTCTAGAATAGTTTCTTTATATCTTGGGCTCTGGCAGAGGTGGGGGGCAGAGTGAACTGGAGCTGTGTGAGTAGAAGCCAGGGTTGGGGACTCTGGTATTAGATATATCAAGGCAGACACCCTGGTTTCCTGTGCTGAGTCATTCCCTCACACTGTAGAGAATATCTTTCTCAGGCATACCTGAATTATAACTTTTAAAAGAGTGTTTTATTTATTTATGTTAGTAGTAGTAGTAGTATTTTCTTTGGAATACCACTTTAGTGATGACAGAATTTTTAAAATTAATCCTAATTAAATTAATTTGGTCAATCCAGAAACATTGCCACCCAGAGGTTGAATCACAATTGACTCTTGTATAGACACAAATAAAAGAATATAAAAAGTAAAGACATATTGCCTGCTTAAAAATCAGGACTCGCTTACAACACTGAAGAGCAGTGGAATGCAAGGAACTTCAATAGCGTCCTGACTAGGGAGCAGGTATGCCAAGCAGAAAAATAGAGGAAATGAATGACCTTCACTACTGAACATTTATTATGAAAGTATTACATATGTCCCCGTTTTCCCTAATTGACCCCTCCCAACCTACCCCTACCCTCTACCTGTGACCTTCGTCACCCTATTGTCTGTGTTCATGGGTTAATGTATATTTGCACACAATTTATTTGGTTGATCTCTTCCCACTCACCCACCCAACCCTGGCTTCCCTCTGAGGTTTAACATTCTGTTTGATGGTTCTGTGTCTCTGAATCTATTTTTGTTCATCAGTTTATGTTGCTCATTAGATTCCACATATGAGTTGGGTCATGTGACACTTAACTTTTACTTGATTTTAAATATCTTATATCATAAAGACATAATATGCAAATTAATCATCACAACATCACAAGATGGTTGCCTACAACCAGGCTGGCAGGGGTTAGTGAGGGATAACCAAACAACTGAACAAGCAGGCTGTATGGGGTGACCAGGCTGGCAGGATTGGGGGTTGTGAGGGGCGACCAGGCCTGCAGGGAGGCAGTTAGGGGTGATCAGGCCAACATGCAGAGAGAGTGAGGGACAATCAGGCTAGCATGGGGTGGAAGTTAGGGGTGACCAGGTAGGCAGGCAGAAGAGCAATTAGGAGCCAGTTGTCCAGGATTGTGAGAGGGATTTCTAACTGCTGGTTTAGGCCCAATTCCCAGGATCCCAGCAGTTGGACATCCCCTAAGGGGTCTTGGATTGGAGGGGTGCAGGCTGGGCTGAGGGGAGCTTCCCCTCATGCAGGAATTTTGTGCACCGGCCTTCAATGTATCATATAATAAAACATAAGACATATATTGGTTTACTGCATTTTTAAAGAATCAGATTTTAATTTCATTGATTTTATTTTTTCTTTAATTTAGTACTTACTATAGTTTATTTAATATTTTCTTTCTCTGTATTCCTGGTATTTTGCTTTTTCTGCCTTTTCTAGTTGGAAGCTTAGATCATTAATTTAACACCTTTCTTTTCTATGTTAAATATTTAATGCTACAAATTTTCCTTTAAGAACTACTTTTGCTATATACTCCACATTTTTATAGACTTTATTTTCTTAAAGTTTAAAATAAATTTTATAATTTCCTTTTAAACCATTCAGTTACTTAGAATGAATTATTTAATTCCTAAATATATATCAGACATGATTTTTTTATTTTTATAGTGATGTCATTACCATCTGAGAAAAGAATTCCCAATGTTTTTAGTCTTTTCAATTTATTAGACTTTGTTTTATAGACCAGAATATGACTTACCTTGGTGAATGTCACTTATTTATTTAAAATATGTTTTTATTTTCAATTCTTACCTGAGAATATGTGTCATTGTTGTTGTTTTAATTTTAGAAAGAGGAAGGAAGAAAAGAGAAAGATCGATGTGAGAGAAACATCCATTGGTTGCCTGCCATAGCTGTCATGAATAGAGATAAAATCCACAAGCAAGGTATGTGCCCTGACCAGAAACTGAACCTGCAACCTTTTGGTGTATGGGAAGACTCTTCAACCAACTGAACCACCCAGTCAGGGCATGTCACATGTGCATTAAAAAAATTACACACACACACACACACACACACATATATAGTTTCTCATCATATTACATAAAAATCAATTGAGTACAGTGAGCTGATAGAGTTAACTAGGCCTTACTAATTTTCTGTCTATTTTTTCCATTGATAAGAAAATAAGTGTCAAAGTTTCCAACTATAAATGTGGAATTATTTATTTCTTGTTTTAATCTTCTAAATTTTTCCTTTATTTATTTTGAAATTTTGCTATTCAATGCTTATACATTTAGAATTTATTTCAATATTGATTTTCAACGTTGTGTAATGTCTCTTCTTTTTAAAAAGTCTTTATTGTTGAAAGTGTTACATATGTCCTCCTTTCTCCCCCATTGACCCTTTCTGGCCACCTCCACTCACCCTCACTCATGCATTCACCACATTGTTGTCTGTATCCATGGGTTTTGCAAATATGCATAACAGTTCTCTGGTTGATCTCTTCCCATCCATTCATCCACCCTCGGGTTCCCTCTGAGATTTCACAGTCTGTTCCAGGGTTCTATGTCTCTGGATCTATTTTGTTCATCAGTTTATTTTGTTCATTAGATTCCACATATGAGTGAGATCATGTCATACTTGTCTTTCTCTGATTAGCTTATTTAACTTAGCTTAATATTCTCCAGGTCCCTCCATGAGACAGCATGGAGGGTCAGAGATCCTCCTATTTTACTGATGCATAGCATTCCATGGTGTAGATGTACCACAGCTTTTTTATCTATCCATCTATTGATGGGCACTTGCATCGTTTCCAGATCTCAGCTATTGTAAATTGCACAGTTATGAACATAGGGGTGCAACATTCTTTCTGATTGGTGTTTAAGGTTAATTAGGATATTTCCCTGGCTTGGTCATATTCTTAAGGGAAATTATTTTAGTTTTTGTCTATTGAGTATGATGTTGGCTGTAGGTTTGTCATGTATAGCTATTATTATGTTGAAGTATGATCATTCTCTCACTTTGCTGAGAGTTTTTATCAAGAAAGGGTGTTGGATTTTGTCAAATGCTTTTTCTGCATTGATTGATATAATTGTGATTTTTGTCTCTAATTTTGTTTATGTGATGTATCACATTTATTGATTTGAGGATATTGTACTATCCTTGCATCCCTGGAATAAATCCTACTTGATCATGGTGTGTGAACTTTTTAATATATTACTGGATCTGATTTGCTAATATTTTGTGGAGGATTTTAGTATCTATGTTTATCATGGATATTGGCCTGAAATTCTATTTCTTTGCAGTCTCTTCATCTAGTTTTTGAATGAGGATAATGCTGGCTTTTAAAAAAGTGGTTGAAAGTCTTTCTTCCTCCTGGATTTTCAAAAAATATTTTGAGTAGGATAGGTGTTAGTTTTTCTTAGGCTGTTTGGTAAAACTCCTCTGTGAAGACATCAGGACCAGATATTTTCTTTTGGGGGAGTTTTTTGATTAGTGATTCAATTTAATCAATTATAATTGGCCAATTCAGTTTTTATTATCCTTCCTGATTTAATTTTGGAATATTATATTGTTTTTAAGAATTTTTCCATTTCATCCACATTGTTCAGCTTGTTGGCACATTGTTATTCATAGTATTTTCTTACAATCTTTTGTATTTCTGTGCTGACAGTTGCTTATCAACTGATTTCATTTCTTATTTTGTATATCTGTTGTACTCTCTCCTTATTTCATGATGAGTCTGTCTACTGTTTCATCAAATTTGTTAATCTCAAAGAACCCACTCTTGGCCTCATTGATTTTTGGTAATTTTTTTTAGGATCTAAATCATTTATTTATGCTCCAATCTTTAGTATTTCCTTCCTTCTACTTTCTTGTTGTTGTCTTTCTAATTCTTTAAGCTGTAGGTTCAAATCCTATCTAATAAAAGAGTAATATGCAAATTGACCGTACCTTCACTACACATACCAGCCATGCCCACCAGCCAATCAGGAGCTGGGGTGGAGGCAGCGAGCAAGCGTGCAGCCCAGGCCAGGGGGGCAGGGCTGAGGAGGCCAGCACATTCTGGCCAGGGCAAAGGCCTGAACCTAGCGGGCAGGGTCGAGGCAACCAGGGCTGGGGAGGGTGGGGTTGAGGCAGGGAGAGATGGGCGGGGCTGAGGCAGCCAGGATGTGCTGGCCAGGGAGAAGGCCTGGGTTGAGGGGGGCAGGGCTGGGGCAGAGCTAGCCATCAGCCCCATTGGAGGGCGATGGCTGGGTGCCCAAAGCCTGAAGCCTTGGCCAGAGACTTTAGGCCTTGGGCAGGCTGGGGGTGAGTAGTCAGTTGGACACCCCCTGAGGGCTCCCATTATGTGTGAGGGGACAGGTTGGGCTGAGGGATCACCCACCCTCTGTGCACGAATTTTGTGCACTGAGCCCCTCATACTTTAATATTACTGTTTCTGGATTTTTTTTTTTATGAGGTAGTAATGTAATGCTATGAATTTTTCTCTCAGGACTGCTTTTGCTTTTTCCCAGAAATTTGGAGTAGCTATGTCTTTATTTTCATTTGTTTCTAGGTAGATTTTTTCTTTCTTTCTTGATCTCATTAGTAACCCATTCATTACTTAATAACATGTTATTTAGCTTCAATGTGTTTTAATGTTTTTGACTGTTTTAATGTAGTCAATTTCTAATTTCATTCCATTGTGATCTGAGATGTATGGCATGATTTAAATTAAAACAAAAACCAGGAGAACAGCTTAAGAGAGCTGAGAACAACATGAAACTTAACAATATCACATCATAAGGAGTGCCATAAAGGGAAGAAATTGAACAAGGTGTAGAGAATGTGCTTGAAGAAATAATGGCAGAAAATTTCCCTAACCTGGTGAAGGAAAAAGTCACAAAAATTAAGGAGGCACAGAGAGTTCAAACTAAGAACCCAAACAGGTTCACCCCCGGGAAAATCAGTATTAAAATGCCAAAAATTAAAGAGAAAGAGAGTATTTTAAAGGCAGCAAGAGAAATACAACTGGTTACCTGTAAAGTAGCTCCAGTAAGACTGTCAAGTGATTTTTCATCAGAAAGTTTATAGGCCAGAAGGCATGAAGTATTCAAGATGATGAAAAGCAAGATTCTGAAACCAAGATTCCTATATCCAGCAAGGCTATTTTTGAAAACAGATGGTGAAATAAAGAGATTTTCAGACAAAAGAAGGCTGAATGAGTTTAACATTGACAAACCAGCACTACAGTAATACAAAGGGACTGCTGTAATGAAAATAAGATGTATATATACAGAGAAGCAAGGCATATATAATTAAAATGGCAATACATATGTACCTATCAATAACTACCTTAACATTAATGAATTAAATGCTCCAATCAAAAGACATATAATATCTCTATAGATATAAAAGCATGAACCAAATATATGCTGTCTATAAGATACCCACCTCAAAACAAAAGACTCAACAGGTGAAAGTAAAGGATAGAAAAAAAATTCACCATGCTAACGGAAATGAAAAAAAAAAAAAAGCTGGCAAGGTGTTGTAGTAACATATAAAAATGTTTAAAAACATCTAAAAATGTTTAAAAGGGTTTTAAAATGTTTGAGTTAACTTTCCTGAAACTTAAAGTGTGCTATTAAGGACACATATGCCACTGCCCTGAATGTGTGTATGCCACAGATAAGGATTTGAATTTCGATGACTGACTTAGATTGACTTGCTATGAGAGACATGTGTTCACCAGCATAATTGCTGATTAACACATGTAGCCTTGACATAGTTATAAGATAAACACAATGACTTCTGTGGGTACAAACAGGTATAAAAACACATCTCCAGAGACCTGTTCGATTATTGCTTGATCACTGGACGCCTTGCCATCACTGATAGCATTGATCCCTGCGCCACACTGGTGGCTCTGTCACTGGAAGCTTCCCTTCACTGAGCACTCCCAGTCTGGGTGCAGTTTCACCCCTCCCCCCACCAACTCTGTGCCGGGGGTCAGAGGAACAGCTGAGCTCAGACTGATTCACACCACTGCCATCTCCAATGGTGACACCGCCCCCCGGGCTGATGCACACTGCACCACTACAATCTCCAATGGTGACACTGCCCCCCTTACCCGAGGCTGATTCAAACTACCCCGTGGCCATCTCTAATGGTGACACAGCCCCCTGCACTATTCACACTACCCAGCTGCCATCTCTGATGATGACACCGTTTCCCAGACTATTCACACTACCCAGCTGCCATCTCTGATGTGGAACACCCCCACCCCAGCCAAGGACTATTCACACTATGCAGCTGTCATCTCCAATGGTGACACCGCCCCCAGGATTTTCACACTATCCCGCTGCCATCTCTGATGATGACACCAACCCCTGGACTATTCACACTACCCAGCAGCCATCTCCAATGGTGACACCGCCCGCTGGGCTGATTCACACTGCCCTGCTGCCATCTCCAATGGTGACACCACCACCTGGACTATTAAGACTACCCGGCTGCCATCTCTGATAGTGACACCGCACTCAGGACTATTCACACTACCCCAATGCCATCTCCGACAGTGACACCATCCACGGACTGATTGACACTACCCCACTGCCATCTCCAATGGTGACACCGCCCCCTGGACTATTCACACTACCCCGCTGCCATCTCCAATGGTGACACCATCTCCGGACTGATTCACACTACCACGCTGCCTTCTCCAATAGTGTCACCGGCCTCCGGAATATTCACACTACCACATTGCCATCTCCAATGGTGACACCGCCCCCAGGCTGATTCACACTACCCTGCTGCCATCTCCAATGGTGACACCGACCCCAGACCTAGTCCCACTATCCCGCTACAATCTACAATGGTGACACTGTCCCACGGACTAATTTAAACTACCCCGCTGCCATATCTGATGGTGACACCGCCCTGGACTATTCAAACTATCCCGCTGCCATCTCCAATGGTGACACCGTCCCCAGGACGACTCACACTACCCCGCTACAATCTACAATGGTGTCACTGTCCCCCGGACTGTTTTACACTACCCCGCTGCCGTCTCTGATGGTGACACCACTCCCTGAACTATTCAAACTACCACGCTGCCAACTCCAATGGTGACACACCCAAGCGGACTATTCACACTACCCCACTGCCATGTCCAATGGTGACATCGCCCCCGGACTGATTCACATTACCCCGCTGTCATGTCCTATGGTGACACCGTATCCGGACTGATTCACACTACCTCATGCCATCTACAATGGTGACACCAGTCCCCGGACCATTCACACTGCCCTGCTGCAATCTCCAATGGTTACACCGCCCGCCCCCAAACTATGCACACTACCACACTGCCTTCTCCAATGGTGACAGTGTCCAGGACTGATTCACACTACCCCATGACATCTTCAATGGTGACACCGCACCTCGGACAATTCACAGTATACTGCTGCCATCTCCAATAGTGACACCACCCGCCGGACTATTCATACTACCCCGCTGCCAACTCCAATGATGACACCGCCCACCAGACTATTCACACTCTCCCTCTGCCATGTCCAATGGTGACACCGCTCCCGGACTGATTCACACTACCCCGCTGCCATCTGCAATGGTGTCACGGTCCCCGGACTATTCACACTACCCTGCTGCCATCTCCAATGGTGACAACATTCCCGGACTGATTCACAATACCCCGTGCCATCTCACAAGGTGACACTGTCCCCCGGCGTGATTTATACTACCCTGCTGCCTTCTCTAATGGTGACACCACCCCGGGGACTATACACACTACCCCACTGCCTTCTCCAATGGTGACATGGTCCACCGGACTATTAACACTACCCAGCTGTCATCTCCAATGGTGACAACATTCTGGGACTATTGAATCTTCCCTGCTTCCATCTTCAATGGTGACACAGCCCGCCGGACTATTAACACTCTCATGCTGCCATCTGCAATGGTGACACCACCTCCGGACTATTCACACTACCCTGCTGTCATCTCCAATGGTGACAACATTCCCGGACTGATTCAGAATACCCCGTGCCATCTCACAAGGTGACACTGTCCCCCAGCGTGATTTATACTACCCCACTGCCTTCTCTAATGGTGACACTGCCACGTGGACTATTCAAACTACCCCACTGCCTTCTCCAATGGTGACACGGTCCACCCGGCTATTCACACTACCCTGCTGTCATCTCCAATGGTGACAACATTCCGGGACTATTCAAACTTCCCCGCTTCCATCTTCAATGGTGACACAGCCCACCGGACTATCCACAGTCTCCCGCTGCCATCTGCAATGGTGACACTGGCCCCTGGACTATTCACAGTATACCGCTGCCATCTCCAATGGTGACACAACCCTCCGGACTATTCAAACTACCCTGCTTCCATCTTCAATGGTGACACCGCCCGCTGGACTATTCACACTCTCCCGCTGTCATTTCCAATGTTGACACCGCCCCCGGTCTGATTCACACGACCCCGCTGCCATCTCCAATGGTGAAACCATACCCAGATTATTCACATTACCCCGCGGCCATCTCCAGTGGTGACACCAACCCCAGGTCTACTCACACTATCCCTCTACAATCTATAATGCTGACACTGTCCCACAGACTGATTTAAACTACCCTGCTGCCATCTCTGATGGTGACACCGCCATGGACTATTCAAACTACCCTGCTGCCATCTCCAATGGTGAAACCACCCCCCGGACTATGCAAACTACCCCGCTGCATTCTCCAAAGATGACACGGCCCCTGGAATGATTCACACTACCCCGTGCCATCTCCAATGTGGATACCAGTCGCTTGACTATTCACACTGCCCGCTGCCATCTCCAATGTTGATACCGCACCTGGGACTCTTCACACAACCCCACTGAAATTGCCAAAGGTGACACCACCCCCTGGACTATTCATACTAACTGGCAGGCATCTCCCATGGTGTCACTGCCCCCGGACTAATTCACACTACCCTGGGCCATCTCCAATGTTGACACCAGTCGCAGGACTATTCACACTGCCCGCTGCCATCTACAATGGTGACACCAATCCCCGGACTATTCACACTGCCCCGCTGCCATCTCCAATGGTTACACTGCCCGCCCACAAATTATGCACACTACCACACTGCCTTCTCCAATGGTGACACATTGCCGGACTGATTCACACTACCCCATGACATCTCCAATGGTGACAACGCCCCCCCGGACTATTGACAGTATACCGCTGCCATCTCCAAACGTGACACCACCCGCCAGACTATTCATAGTACCCTGCTGCCATCTCCAATGATGACACTGCCCGCCGGACTATTCACACTCTCCCTCTGCCATGTCCAATGTGGACCCTGCCCCCAGACTGGTGCACACTACCCCACTGCCATCTCCAATGGTGATACTGTCCCTGGACTATTCACACTACCCCGCTGCCATCTCCAATGGTGACACCACCCCCGGACTATTCAAACTACCCGGCTGCATTCTCCTATGGTGGTATGGCCCCAGGAATGATTCACACTGGCCCGCTGCCATCTCCAATGGTGACATCGCCCCCAGAATGATTCACACTACCCTGCTGCCATCTCCAAAAGTGACACCGCCCCCGGAATATTCACACTATACCGCTGCCATCCCAATGGTGACACCACACCCCAGACTATTTAAACTAACCCGCTGCCAACCCCAATTGTGAAACTGCCCCCGGACTATTCACCATCCCCTGCTGCCATCTCCAATGGTGACACAACCCTTCGGACTATTCAAAGTACCCCACTTCCATCTTCAATGGTGACACCGCCCGCTGGACTATTCACACTCTCCCGCTGTCATCTCCAATGGTGACACCGTCGCCAGGACTCTTCACACTATCCCTCTACAATGTACAATCGTGACACTGTTTCCCGGACCAATTTACACCACCCCGCTGCCTTCTATGATGGTGACACCACCCCCTGGACAATTCAAACTACCCCAAGCCCTCTCCAATGGTGACACAGCCCCCTGGACTATTCACACTCCCCCGCTGTCATCTCCAATGGTGACACCATGCCCAGACTGATTCACACAACCCCGTGCCAATTCACGGGTGACCCCAGTCCCCAGACTATTCACACTGCCCCCATCCATGTACAATGGTGACACCACGTCCCTCCCAACTATTCACACTATCCCATTCTCTTCTCCAATGGTGACACAGTCCCCCGGACTATTCACACTACCCCACTGTCATCTCCAATGTTGACACCGTCCCCTCCCCCCAAACCATGCACACTACCACATTGCCTTCTCCAATGGTTACACTGTCCACCAGACTATTCATACTACCCTGCTATCAACTCCAATGATGACACCGCCTGGGAGACTATTCACACTTTCCCTCTGCCGTGTCCAACGGTGACACTGCCCTCTGACTGATTCACACTAACCCGCTGCCATCTCCAATGGTGACACCGTCCCCGGACTATTCACACTACCTGGCTGCCAACTCCAATGATGACACCTCCCGCCATACTATTCACACTCTCCCTCTACCATGTCCAATGGTGACATCACCCCTAAACTGATTCACACTACTCGCTGCCATCTCCAATGGTGACATCATCCCCGGACTATTCACACTACCCCACAGCCATCAACAATGGTGACAACTTCGCCCGGACTATTCTCAATACCCTGCTGCCATCTCTAATGGTGACACTGCCCACGGACTGATTCAAACTACCCCGCTGCCATCTCCAATGGTGACACCATCCCCAGGATTACTCACAATATCCTGCAACAATCTACAATGGTGACACTGTCCCACGGACTGATTTAAACTACCCCGCTGCCTTCTCTGATGGTGACACCGCCCCGGATTATTCAAACTACCCCGCTGCATTCTCCAATGGTGACACGGCCCCCGGAATGATTCACACTGCCCCGCTGCCATCTCCAGTGTTGACACCTTCCCTGGACTATTCACATTACCCTGCTGTGATCTCCAATGGTGACACCATGACTGGACTCACTCACACTACCCCGTGCCATCTCACATGGTGACACTAGTCCCCGGACTATTCACACTGCCCCGCTGCCATCTCCAATCGTGACTCGGCCCCCCTCCCAACTACTCACACTAGCCCATTCTATTCTCCAATGGTGACAATGTCCCCCGGACTATTCACACTACCCCACAGCCATCACCAATGGTGACAACTTCGCCCGGACTATTCACAATACCCTGTTGCCATCTCTAATGGTAACACTGACCCCAGGGTTGATTCACACTACCCTGCTGCCATCTCCAATGGTGACAACGCCCCCCGGACTATTCACACTACCTCACTGCCATCTCCAATGGTGACAATGCTCCCTGGACTGTTCTCACTCCCTCGCTGTAATCTCTAATGGTGACACCGCCCCTGGACTGATTCACACTACCTCGCTGCCATCTCCAATGGTGACACCGCCCCCGGACTATTCACATTACCCTGCTGTCAACTCCAATGGTGACAACATTCCGGGACTATTCAAACTACCCTGCTTCCATCTTCAATGGTGACATGGCCCGCCGGACTATTCACACTCTCCCGCTGCCAACTGCAATGGTGACACCGCCCCCTGGACTATTCACAGTATACCGCTGTCATCTCCAATGGTGACACAACCATCCGGACTATTCAAAGTACCCCGCTTCCACCTTCAATGGTGACACCGCCCCTTGGACTATTCACACTCTCCAGCTGTCATCTCCAATGGTGACACCGTCCCCAGGACTATTCACACTATCCCTCTACAATGTACAATAGTAACACTGTTTCCCGGACTGATTTACACCACCCCGCTGCCTTCTCTGAGGGTGACACTACCCCCTGGACTATTCAAACTACCCCACTACCATCTCCAATGGTGATACCATCCCCCGGAGTATTCACACTACCCCACTGCGATCTCCAATGGTGACTCCGGCCCCTGGACTATTCACACTCCCCCGCTGTCATCTGTAAAGGTGACACCATGCCCAGACTGATTCACCCTACCCCGTATCATCTCATGGGTGACACCAGTCCCTAGACTATTCACACTGCCCCCACCCATGTACAATGGTGACACTGCGCCCCTCCCAACTATTCACACTATCCTATTCTCTTCTCCAATGGTGACACAGTCACCCGGACTATTCACAATACCCTGCTGCCATCTCCAATGGTGACACCACCCACCGGACTATTCAAACTACCCCGCTGCCATCTCCAATGGTTATACCGCCCACCACGGGACTATTCACACTACTCCACTGTCATCTCCAATGTTGACACCGCCACCGTCCCCCAGACTAGGCACACTACCACATTGCCTTCTCCAATGGTTACACCGTCCACCAGACTATTCATACTACCTGGCTGCCAACTCCAGTGATGACACCTCCCGGGAGACTATTCACACTCTCCCTCTGCCATGTCCAATGGTGACACCACCCCGGGACTATTCACACTACCCCACTACCATCTCCAATGGTGACACCACCCGCTGGACTATTCATACTACCCGGTTGCCAAATCCAATGATGACACCGCCCGCGAGACTATTCACACTCTCCCTCTGCCATGTCCAATGGTGACACCGCCCCCGGACTGATTCACACTACCCCGCTGCCATCTCCAATAGTGACACCATCCCCGGACTATTCACACTACCCCGCTGCCATCTCCAATGGTGACACCATCCCCAGGATTACTCACAATATCCCGCAACAATCTACAATGGTGCCACTATCCCACGGACTGATTCAAACTACCCCGCTGCATTCTCCAATGGTGACACAGCCCCCGGAATGATTTACACTGCCCCGCTGCCATCTCCAGTGTTGACACCTTCCCCGGACTCTTCACATTACCCTGCTGTCATCTCCAATGGTGACACCATGCCCGGACTCACTCACACTACCCCGTACCATCTCACATGGTGACACCAGTCCCCGGACTATTCACACTGCCCCGCTGCTATCTCCAATGGTGACACCGCCCCCCTCCCAACTATTCACACTAGCCCACTCTATTCTCCAATGGTGACAACGTCCCCCAGACTATTCACACTACCCTACAGCCATCACCAATGGTGACAACTTCGCCTGGACTATTCACAATACCCTGCTGCCATCTGTAATGGTGACATCGACCCCAGGGTTGATTCACACTACCCCGCTGCCATCTCCAATGGTGACAACGCCCCCCAGACTATTCATACTACCTCACTGCCATCTTTAATGGTGACAATGCCCCCTGGACTATTCACACTCCCCCGCTGTAATCTCTAATGGTGACACCGCCCCTGGACTGATTCACACTACCTCTCTGCCATCTCCAATGGTGACACTGCCCCCAGACTATTCACATTACCCTGCTGTCATCTCCAATGGTGACAACATTCCGGGACTATTCAAACTACCCTGCTTCCATCTTCAATGGTGACATGGCCCGCCGGACTATTCACACTCTCCCGCTGCCAACTGCAATGGTGACACCACCCCCTGGACTATTCACAGTATACCGCTGTCATCTCCAATGGTGACACAACCATCTGGACTATTCAAAGTACCCTGCTTCCATCTCCAATGGTGACACTGTCCCCAGGACTATTCACACTATCCCTCTACAATGTACAATAGTGACACTGTTTCCCGGACTGATTTACACCACCGCGCTGCCTTCTCTAATGGTGACACCACCCCCTGGACTATTCACACTCCCCCGCTGTCATCTCCAATGGTGACACCATGCCCAGACTGATTCACACTACCCTGTGCCATCTCATGGGTGACACCAGTCCCCAGACTATTCACACTGCCCACATCCATGTACAATGGTGACACCGCGCCCCTCCCAACTATACACACTATCCCATTCTCTTCTCCAATGGTGACACAGTCCCCCGCTCTATTCACACTACCCCACAGGCATCACCAATGGTGATACCTTCCCCCGGACTATTCACAATACCCTGCTGCCATCTCCAATGGTGACACCACCCGCCGGACTATTCAAACTACCCCGCTGCCATCTCCAATGGTTACAACGCCCACCACAGGACTATTCACACTACCCCACTGTCATCTCCAATGTTGACACCGCCCCCCTCCCCCCAAACTATGCACACTACCACATTGCCTTCTCCAATGGTTACATCGTCCACCGGACTATTCACACTACCCTGCTGCTATCTCCAATGGTGACACCACCCGCCGGATTATTCAAACTACCCCATGGCCATCTCCAATGGTTACAATGCCCCCAGACTGATTCACACTATCCTGATGCCATCTCCAATGGTGACTCTGACCCCAGGCTATTCACACTACCCCGCTGCCATTTCCAATGGTGACACCACCGCTGTACTGATCCACACGACCCCGTGACATCTCCAATGGTGACACCGCCCCCCGGACTATTTACACTCCCCCTCTGCCATCTCCAATGGAGACACCGCCCCCCGGACTGATTCATGATACCCCGCTGACATCTCCAAAGGTGACACCGCCCCCTGGACTGATTCACACTGCCCCACAGCCGTCTCCAATGGTGACACTGCCCCCGGACTGATTCATGCTACCCCGATGACATCTCCAATGGTTACATTGCCCCCCGGACTGATTCACACAACCCCGCTGCCATCTCCCTTGGTTACACCGCCCCCTGGACTATTCACACTCACCCGTTGTCATCTCCAATGGTGACACCGCCCACTGGACTATTCACACTACCCCACTGCCATCTCCAATGGTGACAACGCCCCCCGGACTGATTATTGCTACCCCGCTGCCATCTCCAATGGTGACATCGCCTGCCAGTCTATTCACACTACCCCGCTGCCATCTCCAATGGTGACATCGCCCCCTGGATCTTTAACACTATCCCCCTGCCATCTGCAATGATGACACCGCCCCCCGGGCTATTCACACTACCCCACTTCCATCTCCAATGGTAACATCGCCCCCCGGATCTTTAACACTATCCCGCTATCATCTTCAATGTTGAAACCGTCTCCGGACTATTCACGCTATCCCAGTACCCTCTACAATGATGACACCATCCCCCGGACTGATGTACACTACCCCGCTGTCATCTCCGATGGTGACACCATCCTCTGGACTATTCACACTACCCCTTGCCATCTCCGATGGTGACACCGTCCTCTGGACTATTCATACTACCCGCTGCCATCTCCAGTGGTGACACCTTTCCCCAGACTGATTCATACTACCTTGCTGCCATCTCCTATGATTACACCGCCCCCAAGTTTGATTCACAGTATCCTGCTGCCTTCTCCGATAGTGAGTCCACCCCCCCAGACTATTCACACTACCCCACTGCCATCTCCAATGGTGACATCACTCCCCGGACTGATTCACACTACCCCTCTGCCATCTGCAAATGTGACACCATTCCCCAGAATGATTAACACTTCCCAGCTATCATCTCCAATGGTGACAGCACCCCCGGACTGATTCACACTACTCATGCCATCTCCAATGGTGACACCACCCCCTGGACTATTCACACTGCCCCAATGCCATCTCTAATGGTGACACCGCCAACCCCCAGACTATTCACAGTACAACACTGCCATCTCCAATGGTGATAGCATCCTTCGGACTATTTACATTACCCCCTTGCTATCTCCAATTCTGATACCACCATCGCGCCCTGAACTATACACACTACCACACAGGCTTCTCCAATGGTGACAAGGTCTCTCGGAGTATTCACACTACCCCGCTGCCATCTCCAATGGTGACACTGTCTCCTGGACTATTCACACTACCCCTCTGCCATCTACAATGGTGACACCGGTTCTGGACTGATTCACATTACCCCTTGCCATCTCCAATGGTGATACAGCCTCCGGATTATACACATGGCCGTGGTGCCATCTCAAATGGTGACACAGCCCCCGGACTATTCACACTACCTTGCTGCCATCTCCAATGGTGGTACCGCATCCCGGACTATTCACACTGTTCTGCTGCCAACTCCAATGGTGACACAACCCCCCTGACTTTTCACACATCCTGCTGCCATCTCCAATGGTGACATCAGCCCCATACTATTCACACTACCCCACTGCCATCTCTAATGGTGACACCGCCTCCCAGGCTATTCACACTACCCATCTGGCATCTCCAATGGTGACACAAACCCCCGGACTATTCACACATCCTGCTTCCATTTCCAATGGTGACACCACCATCCAGGCTGATTCACACTACCCCTCTGAAATCCACAATATTGACACCGCCCTAGTGCTGGTTCACACTACCCCTCTGCCATCTCCAATGGAGACACCATGCCCAATACTGATTCAGACTACCCCACTGCATTCTCCTATGGTGACATCGTCCCCTGGAATGATTCACACTAACCCGAATGCCATATCCAATGGTGACACCGCCCGCCGGACTATTCA
Organism: Antrozous pallidus; assembly: GCA_027563665.1. NCBI lineage: Eukaryota > Metazoa > Chordata > Mammalia > Chiroptera > Vespertilionidae > Antrozous > Antrozous pallidus. The sequence goes on from CM050508.1 coordinate 99,376,760, forward strand.
CATTACCCTGCTGCCATCTCCAGTGATGACACTGCCCCCGGGACTATTCACACTATGCCAAGGCCACCTCCAATGGTGACCAGGCCCCTGGACTGATTCACACTACCCCAATGCCATCCCCAATGGTGACACCATTCCTTGGACTATTCACACTACCCCACTGCCATCTCCAATGGTGACACTGCCCAAGGGCTGATTGACACTATCCCGCTACCATCTTCAATGGTGACACCGCCCCCCCCCCCCCGAAAATTCACACTACCCCAATGTCATCTCTAATAATGACACTGTTCCCCGAACTATTCACACAACCCCATTGTCATCTCCAGTGGTGACAATGCCCCCCGGACTATTCACACTACCCCACTGCCATCTCCAATGTTGACACCATTCCCTGGACTATTCACATTACCCCACTGCCACATCCATTTGTAACACCACCCCCAGGATGATCCACACAACCCTGCTGCCATCTCCAATGGTGACACTGCCCCTGGGCTGATTCACACTACCCGCAGCAATCTCCGATGGTGACAATGTCCTCTGGACTATTCCCACTACCCCGCTGCCATCTCCAATGGTGACACTGCACACCATCCGGAATCACAGTAACCCGCTGCTATCTCCAATGGTGACACCCCCCACCGTCCGGAATCACAGTACCCCGCTGCCATCTCCAATGGTGACACAGTCCCTGGACTGATTCACACTACTCCGAAGTGATCTCTGATGGTGAAACCGCCCCTCACCCGCTGGGCTGTTCACACTACACCGCTGCCATATGAGATGGTGACACCACTCACCCCCCCAAACTATTAACACTACCCCACTGCCATCTCCAGTGGTGACACCAACCCCCAGGCTATTCACACTACCCCCCTGCCATCTCCAATGGTGACACCACCCCTGGGCTGATTCACCCTGTCTCACTTCCAACTCCAATGTTCACAACACCCCCATGACTGATTCAGATTACCCCGCTGCCATCTCCAATGGTGACACCATCCCCTGGAATGATTCACACTACACCGCTGCCATCTCCAATGGTGACACCATCCCCCGGGCTGATTCACACTACTACGCTACCATGTGCAATGATGACAATGCTCCCTGCACTATTCACACTACCCTCCTGCCATCTCCAATAGTGACAGCACCACCAGACTGATTCACCTTGCTCCACTGCCATCTCCAATGGAGACACCACTTCCAAGACTTATTCACACTACCCCACTGGCATCTCCCATGGTGACACCCACCATCGGACTATTCACACTACCCCAATGCCATCTCCAATGGTGACAGCGTCCCCTGGACTATTCATATTATTCCGCTGCCACCTCCTTTGGTGACACCGCCCCCCGGGATGATTCCTACAACCCTGCTGCCATCTCCAAAGGTGACACTGTCCCCGGGCTGATTCACACTACTCACTGCCATCTCCGATGGTGACAATGTCCTCTGGACTATTCACACTACCCTGCTGCCATATCCAATAGTGACACAACCCCTGGCCAGAATCACAGTACCCTGCTGCCATCTCCAATGTTGACACAGTCCCTGGACTGATTCACACAACCCTGCTGCCATCTCCAATGGTGACACCGCCCACCGTCCAGAATCACAGTACCCCGCTGCCATCTCCAATGGTGACACAGTCCCTGGACTGATTCACAATACTCTGAAGCGATCTCTGATGGTGAAACCCCCCTCACCCGCTGGGCTGATTCACACTACACTGCTGCCATCTGAGATGGTGACACCACTCCCCCCCAAACTATTAACACTACCCCACTGCTTTCTCCAATGGTGACACCAACCGCCAGACTATTCACACTAGCCCTCTCCCACCTCCAATGATGACACCGCCCCCGGGCTGATTCACCCTGTCTCGCTTCCATCTCCAATGGTCACACCACCCCCATGACTGATTCAGATTACCCCGCTGCCATCTCCAATGGTGACACCATCCTCTGGACTGATTCACACTACCCCGCTGCCATATCCAATGGTGACACAACCCCTGGCCAGAATCACAGTACTCTGCTGCCATCTTCATTGGTGACACAGTCCATGGACCGATTCACACAACCCTGCTGCCATTTTCCAATGGTGACATTGCCCCTGGGCTGATTCACACTACCTGCAGCAATCTCCTATGGTGACAATGTCCGCTGGACTATTCCCACTACCCCACTGCCATCTCCAATGGTGACACCCACCACCGTCCGGAATCACAGTACCCCGCTGCCATCTCCAATGGTGACACAGTCCCTGGACTGATTCACACTACTCTGAAGTGATCTCTGATGGTGAAACCGCCCCTCACCTGCTGGGCTGATTCACACTACACTGCTGCCATCTGAGATGGTGACACCACTCCCCCCCCAAACTATTAACACTACCCCACTGCCTTCTCCAATGCTGACACCAACCGCCAGACTATTCACACTAGCCCTCTCCCATCTCCAATGATGACACCGCCCCCGGGCTGATTCACCCTGTCTCGCTTCCATCTCCAAGGGTCACACCACCCCCATGACTGATTCAGATTAACCCGCTGCCATCTCCAATGGTGACACCATCCCCCGGGCTGATTCACACTACTACGCTACCATGTGCAATGATGACAATGCTCCCTGCACTATTCACGCTACCCTCCTGCCATCTCCAATGGTGACAGCGCCACCAGACTGATTCACCTTGCTCCACTGTCATCTCCAATGGTGACACCACTTCCAAGACTTATTCACACTTCCCCACTGCCATCTCCAATGGTGACACCCACCGCCGGACTATTCACACTACCCCAATGCCATCTCAAATGGTGAATCCCACCGCTGGACTATTCAAACGACCCAAATGCCATATCCAATGGTGACACTGTTCCCCAAACTATTAACACTACCCAATTGTCATTTCCAGTGGTGACAATACCCCCGGACTATTCACACTACCCAACTGCCATCTCCAATGGTGACACCGCCCCCAAGACTGATTCAGACTACCCCGCTGCCATCTCCAATGGTGACACCGTCCCCTGGACGGATTCACACTACCCCGATACCATCTCCGATGGTGACAGCATCCCCTGGGCTGATTCACACTACTACGCTACCATCTCCAATGATGACACTGCTCCCTGCACTATTCACACTACCCTTCTGCCATCTCCAATGGTGACAACGCCACTGGACTGATTCACCTTGCTCCACTGCCATCTCCAATGGTGACACCACCTCCAAGACTTATTCACACTACCCCAATGCCATCTCCAATGGTGACACCATTCCCCGGACTATTTACACTACCACACTACCATCTCCAATTGTGACACCTTCCCCTGGATTGATTCACAGAACCCGGCTGCCATCTCTGATGTTGACACCATCCCCCAGGCTGATTCACATTACCCCGCTGGCATTTCCAATGGTGACACAGTCCCTGGACTGACTCACACTACCCCGCTGCCATCTCCAATGGTGACACCGTCCCCTGGACGGATTCACACTACCCCGATACCATCTCCGATGGTGACAGCATCCCCTGGGCTGATTCACACTACTACGCTACCATCTCCAATGATGACACTGCTCCCTGCACTATTCACACTACCCTTCTGCCATCTCCAATGGTGACAACGCCACTGGACTGATTCACCTTGCTCCACTGCCATCTCCAATGGTGGCACCACCTCCAAGACTTATTCACACTACCCCAATGCCATCTCCAATGGTGACACCATTCCCCGGACTATTTACACTACCACACTACCATCTCCAATTGTGACACCTTCCCCTGGATTGATTCACAGAACCCGGCTGCCATCTCTGATGTTGACACCATCCCCCAGGCTGATTCACATTACCCCGCTGGCATTTCCAATGGTGACACAGTCCCTGGACTGACTCACACTACCCCGCTGCCATATCCTATGATGACAGCGCTCCCTGATCTAATCACACTACCCCACTGCCATCTCAAATGGTGACACTACCCCCAAGACTGATTCACACTACCCCAATGCGATCTCCGATGGTGACACAGCCCCCCAAACCCGGGCTGATACACACTACCCTACCCCGATGCCATCTCCGATGGTGACACCATCCGCTGGGCTGATTCACACTACTACGCTACCATCTCCAATGATGACACTGCTCCCTGCACTATTCACACTACCCTTCTGCCAGCTCAGATGGTGACACTGCTCCCCTGAACTGTTCACACTACCCCACTACCATCTCCAATGGTGACACCGCCCCCAAGACTGATTCAAACTACCCCAATGCAATCTCCGATTGTGACACCGCCCCCCAAACGTGGGCTGATATACACTACCCTGCTGCCATCTCAGATGGTGACACTGCTTCCCCGAACTGTTCACACTAAACCACTGCCATCTCCAATGGTGACACCGCCCACCGGAGTATTCACACTAACCTGCGCCATCCCCAGTGGTGACACCGTCCAAGAGGCTATTCACACTACCCCACTGTGATCTCCATTGGTGACACCTTCCCTCGGACTATTCACACTACCCTGCTACCACATCCAATGATGAAACCGCCCCCCGGATTATTCACACTACCCTACTGCCAACTCCAGTGGTGACACTGTCCCCCGGACTATTCACACTTCCCCACTGCAATCTCCAATGGTGACACCAGCCCCTGGACTATTCGCATTACTCCATGGCCACCTCCCAAGGTGACACCGCCACCCGGGCTGATTCACACTACCCCGCTGCCATCTCCAATGTTGACACAGCCCCTGGACTGATTCACACTACCCCGCTGCAATCTCCAATGGTGACACCGCCCCCCGGACTACTCACACTACACCACTGTTATCTGCAATGGTGACACCGTCCCCCGGACTGATCGGACTACCCCGCTGCCATCTGGGATGGTGAAAATGACCTCTGGACTACTTACACTACCCTGTTGCCATGTCCAATGGTGACACCGCCCCCCCCCTGAACTTTTAACACTAACCCACTGCCATCTCCAATGGTGACATCACCCCCCAGACTATTCACACTACCCCGCTGTACTCTCCAATGGTGACACTGGCCACTGGACTATTCACACTACCCCAATGCCATTTCCAATGGTGACACCGTTCCCCCAACTATTCACACTACCCCATTGTCATCTCCAGTAGTGACACTGTCCCCCGGACTATTCACACTTCCCCACTGCAATCTCCAATGGTGACACCGTCCCCTGGAGTATTCACATAACTCCATGGCCACCTCCGATGTTGACACCGCCCCCCAACCCGGGCTGAATCACACAACCCCGCTGCCATCTCCAATGGTGACACAGTCCCTGGACTATTCACACTACCCCGCTGCCATCTCCAATGGTGACACAGTCCCTGGACTGATTCATACTACCCCACTGCACTCTCCAATGGTAACACCGCCCCCCGGGGTGATTCACACTACTCCGCTGCCATATCCAATGGTGACAGCACTCCCGGACTATTCACACTAACCCACTGACATCTCCAATGGTGACACCATTCACTGGACTGATTTACACTGTCCCACTGACATCTCCAATGGTGACACCATTCCCGGACTATTCACTCTACCCCACTGTTATCTCCAATGGTGACATCATCCCCCACACTATTCATACTACCACGCTTCCATCTCCAATGGTGACAACACCCCCAGGACTGATTCAGAGTACCATGCTGCCATCTCCTATGGAGACACCTTCCCCTGGACTGATTCACACTACCTCAAGGCCACCTCCAATGGAAAAACCGCCCTGGACTTATTCACACTACCCCGCTGCAATCTCTAATGGTGACACAGTCCCAGACTGATACACACTACCTCACTGCCATCTCAGTTGGTGACACTACCCCTCCGAACTATTCACACTACCCCGCTGCCATCTATAATGGTGACACCGCCACTGGGCTGATTTAGACCACCCCGGTGCCATATCCGATGGTGTCACCTCCCACAGGCTGACTCACACTACCATGCTACCATCTCCAATGTTGACACTGTCCCCCGAATTGATTCACACTACCCCGCTGCCATATCCAATGGTGACAGCGCTCCGCGGAGTATTCACACTACCCCGCTGCCATCTCCAATGGTGACACCGTTCACTGGACTGATTTACACTGTCCCCCTGACATCTCCAATGGTGACACTGTTCCCCGGACTGATTCAGACTACCGCGCTGCCAACTGGGATGGTGGCAATGTCCTCTGGACTATTTATACTACTTTGTAGCCATCTTCAATGGTGACAATCCCCCCACCCTGAACTTTTAACACTAACCCACTGCCATCTCCAATGGTGACATCACCCCACAGACTATTCACACTACCCCGCTACCATCTCCAATGGTGACACTGGCCACCGGACTATTCACACTACCCCAATGCCATTTCCAATGGTGACACCGTTCCCCCAACTATTCACACTACCCCGTTGTCATCTCCAGTGGTGACATTGTCCCCCGGACTATTCACACTTCCCCACTGCAATCTCCAATGGTGACACCGTCCCCTGGAGTATTCACATTACTCCACGGCCACCTCCGATGTTGACACCACCCCCCAGGCTGATTCACACTACCCCGCTGCCATATCCAATGGTGACAGAACTCCCTGGACTATTCACACTACCCCACTGCCATCTCCAATGGTGACACCATTCACTGGGCTGATTTACACTGTCCCACTGACATCTCCAATGGTGACACCGTCCCCTGGACTGATTCAGACTACCGCGCTGCCATCTGGGATAGTGGCAATGACCTCTGGACTATTTACACTACCCTGTTGCCATCTTCAATGGTGAAACTCCCCCCCCCCCACCCTGAACTTTTAACACTACCCCACTGCCATCTCCAATGGTGACATCACCCCACAGACTATTCACACTACCCCGCTACCATCTCCAATTGTTACACAGTCCCTGGACTGATTCACACTACCCCGCTGTACACTCCAATGGTGACACTGCCCCCAGGGCTGATTCACACTACCATGCTTCCATATCCAATGGTGACACAGTCCGTGGACTGATTCACACTACCCCGCTGTACTCTCCAATGGTGACATCGTCCCCGGATGATTCACAATGCTTCACTGCCATCTCCATTGGTGACACCTTTCCCCGAACTATTCACACTACCCTGTTGTCATCTCCAGTGGTGTCACTGTCCCCCGGACTATTCACACTTCCCCACTGCAATTTCCAATGGTGACACTGTCCCATGGACTATTCACATTACTCCACTGCCACCTCCGATGGTGACTCCGCTCCCCGGGCTGATTCACACTACCACGCTGCCATATCCAATGGTGACAATGCTCCCGGACTATTCACACTACCTCACTGCCATCTCCAATGGTGACACCATTCCCCCGACTATTCACACTACCCCACTGCCATCTCCATTGGTGGAACAGTCCAGGCGGACTATTCGCACTACCCCGTTGCCAACTCCAATGGTGACACCAACCCTGGACTGAATCACACTACCCTGCTGCAATCTCCAATGGTGACAGCATCCACCGAACTGATTCACACTGCTCTGCTGTCATCTCCAATTGTGACATTCCCCCCAGACTGCAATGTCCAATGTTGACACCACCCCATGGGTTGATTCAAACTACATCGCTGCAATCTCCAATGGTGACACCGCCCCCCGGACTACTCACACTACACCGCTGTTATCTGCAATGGTGACACCATCCCCAGGACTGATTCGGACTACCCCACTGCCATCTGGGATGGTAACAATGACCTCTGGACTATTTACACTACCCTGTTGCCATGTCCAATGGTGACACCCCCCCCCCGAACTATTCACACTATCCCACTGCCATCTCCAATGGTGACATCATCCCCCAGACTATTCATAATACCACGCTGCCATCTCCAATGCTGACACGCCCCTCCCCCCCGGACTTTTCACATTATCCCAATGCCATCTCCAATGGTTACACCATTCCCAGGACTATTCACACTACCCTGCTGCCATCTCCAATGGTGACACCGCCCCCTGGGCTGATTCATACTACCCTTCTGCAATCTCCAGTGGTGACACCCTTCACCGGACTTTTCACACTACCCCACTGCCATCTCCAATGGTGACACCGGCCCCGGAATGATTCACACTACTCCACTGCCATCTCCAAGTGTGACACTACCCCCCAGACTGATTCAGACTACCCCGCTGCAATGTGCAATGGTGACACCGCACCTGGGCTGATTCATACTACCCTTCTGCCATCTCCAATGGTGACACCCTTCACCGGACTTTTCACACTACCCCACTGCCATCTCCAATGGTGACACCACCCCCGGAATGATTCACACTACTCCACTGCCATCTCCATGTGTGACACTACCCCCCAGACAGATTCATACTACCCCTCTGCCATCTCCAATGGTGACACCCTTTACTGGACTTTTCACACTACCCCCATGCCATCTCCAATGGAGACACCATCCACAGAACTGATTCACACTGCTCCGCTGTCATCTCCATGTGTGACACTACCCCCCAGACAGATTCATACTACCCCTCTGCCATCTCCAATGGTGACACCCTTCACTGGACTTTTCACACTACCCCCATGCCATCTCCAATGGAGACACCATCCACAGAACTGATTCACACTGCTCCGCTGTCATCTCCAATTGTGACATTCCCCCCAGACTGATTCAGACTACCCCGCTGCAATGTGCAATGGTGACACCGCACCTGGGCTGATTCATATTACCCTTCTGCCATCTCCAATGGTGACACCCTTCACCGGACTTTTCACACTACCCCACTGCCATCTCCAATGGTGACACCACCCCCGGAATGATTCACACTACTCCACTGCCATCTCCATGTGTGACACTACCCCCCAGACAGATTCATACTACCCCTCTGCCATCTCCAATGGTGACACCCTTCACTGGACTTTTCACACTACCCCCATGCCATCTCCAATGGAGACACCATCCACAGAACTGATTCACACTGCTCCGCTGTCATCTCCAATTGTGACATTCCCCCCAGACTGATTCAGACTACCCTACTGCAATGTCCAATGTTGACACCACCCCATGGGTTGATTCAAACTACATCGCTGCCATCTCCAATGGTGACACAGTCCCTGGACTGATTCACACTACCTCGCTGCCCTCTTCAATGGTGAAACACCCTGAACCCGGGCTGATTCACCCTACCCTGCTGCCATCTCCAATGGTGACACCATTCTCCAGACTATTCACAATACACCACTGCCATCTCCAATGGTGACACCACCCTGCGGACGGATTCAGACTACCACGCTGCCACCTCTGATGGTGACACCGCCCCCCGGGCTGATTCACACTACAAGGCTGCCATCTGCAATGGTGACACAGTCCCTGGACTGATTCACACTACCCCACTGCCACCTCCAATGGTGACACCACCCCCCGGAGTATTCACATTACCCTGTTGCCATCTCCAATGGTGAAACATTCCAAGCGGACTATTCACACTACCCCGCTGCCATCTCCAATGTTGACACCACCCCCAGACTTAATCACACTACCCCCTGCAATCTCCAATGGTGACACCCCCCCCTCCAGGACTACTCAAACTACCCCAATGCCATCTCTAATGGTGACACCATTCCCCGGACTATTCACAGTACACCGCTGTTATTTCCAATGGTGACACAACCCCCAAGACTGATTCAGACTACTCCACTGCCATCTGGGATGGTGACAATGACCTCTGGACTATTTACACTACTCTGTTGCCATCTCCAGTGGTGACACCTCCCCCAGGACTATTCACACTACCCCAATGCCATCACCAATGGTGACACCGTTTCCTGGACTGATTCTCACTGTCCCACTGACATCTCCAATGGTGACACCACCCCCGGGCTGATTCACACTGCCCTGCTACCATCTCCAATGTTGACACCACCCCCCTTGACTATTCACACAACCCAGCTGCCATCTCCAATGGTGACAACACCCCCAAGACTGATTCAGACAACCCCTCTGCCATTTCCAATGGTGACACCGCCCCTCGGGCTGATTCATAATACCACACTACCGTCTTCATTGGTGACACCGCCGCCCGGACTATTCACACTACCCTGCTGCCATCTCCAATGGTGACACCATCCAACCCTACTACTCACACTACCCCGCTACCATCTCCAATGGTGTCACTGTCCGCTGGACTATTCACACTATCCTGCTACCATCTCCAAGGTTGACACCACCCCCCCCGGGATGACTCATACTACCACGCTACCATGTCCAATGGTGACACTGTCCCCCAAATTTTCACACTGCCCCACTGCCATCTCCATTGGTGAAACCGTCCAGGCGGACTATTCACACTACCCCGTTCCAAACTCCAATGGTGACACCGCCCTCCGGACTACTCACCGCTGTTATCTGCAATGGTGACACCATCCCCGGACTGATTCAGACTACCCCGCTGTCATATGAGATGGTGACAATGACCTCTGGACTATTTACACTACCCTGTTGCCATGTCCAATGCTGACAGCCCCCCCCGCCCCCCCGAACTATTCACACTACCCCACTGGCATCTCCAATGGTGACATCATCCCCCAGACTATTCATACTACCACGCTGCCATCTCCAATGGTGACAAAACCCCGGACTTTTCACACTACCCTGCTACCATCCCTAGTGGTGACATGACCCCCAGGACTATTCACAATACCCCAATGCCATCTCCATTGGTGACACCGCCTTGGGCTTATTCACACTGCCCTGCTACCATCTCCAATGGTGACACTGCCCCCTGGAGTATTCACACAACCCTTCTGCCATCTCCAATGGTGACAACACCCCCAGGACTGATTCAGAGTACCACAGTGCCATCTCCTATGGAGACACTGTCCCCTGGACTGATTCACACTACCTCAAGGCCACCTCCAATGGAGAAACCGCCCTGGACTGATTCACACTAGCCCATTGCCATCTCAGTTGGTGACACTGCCCCTCCAAACAATTCACACTAACCCGCTGCCATCTATAATGGTGACACGTCCTCCATGCTGATTTAGACCAGCCCGGTGCCACCACCGATGGAGACAACATCCCACAGGCTGACTCACACTACCATGCTACCATCTCCAATGTTGACACTGTCCCCCGAATTGATTCACACTATCCTGCTGCCATCTCCGATGGTGACACCATTCCCTGGGCTGATTCACACTACCCTGCTGCCATCTCCAATGCTGACACCGCCTCCCGGCTGAATCACACTTTCCCGTTGCCATATTCAATGGTGACAGCTCTCCCCGGACTATTCACACTACCCCATTGCCATCTCCAATGGTGACACCGTTCACTGGACTGATTTACACTGTTCCACTGACATCTCTAATGGTGACACCGTTCCCCGGACTATTCACACTTCCCCGCTATTATCTCCATTGGAGACACCATCCCCTGGACTGATTCACACTACCCTGCTGCCATCTGGGACAGTGGCAATGTCCTCTGGACTATTTACACTACCCTGTTGCCATCTTCAATGGTGACAATCCCCCCTCTGAACTTTTAAAATTACCCCACTGCATGTCCAATGGTGACATCACCCCCCAGATTATTCACACTACTCCGCTACCATCTCCTATGGTGACATCAGCCAACCGGACTATTCACACTACCTCAATGCCATTTCCAATGGTGACACCATTCCCCGAACTATTCACACTACCACGTTGTCGACTCCAGTGGTGACACTGTCCCTCGGACTATTCACACTTCCCTACTGCAATCTCAAATGGTGACAGCGTCCCCTGGACTATTCACATTACTTCACTGGCACCTCCAATGGTGACACCACTCCCCGGGCGGATTCACACTACCCCGCTGCCATCTCCAATGGTGACACAGTCCCTGGACTGATTCACACTATCCTGCTGCATTCTCCAATGGTGACACCGCCCCCTGGGCTGATTCACACTACCACGCTGCCATATCCACTGGTGACAGCTCTCCCTGGACTATACACACTACCCCACTGGCATCTCCAATGGTGAGACCACCCCCAAGTCTGATTCACAATACACCGCTGCCATCTCCAATGGTGACACCGCCCCCCCCCCCCAGAGAATTCAAACTACCCTGAGGCCATCTCCAATGGTGACACCATTCACCCGACTATTCATACTACCCGGCTGCCATCTCGAATGGTGACACAGTCCGCTGGACTATTCAAACTATCCCGCTACCATCTCCAGTGATGACACCGCCCCCCGGGATGATTCATACTACCACGCTACCATCTCCAATGGTGACACTGTCCCCCAGAATATTCACACTACAACGCTGCCTTCTCCAAAGGTGACACCATTCCCCGGACTATTCACATTACCCTGCCACCATCTCCAATGGTGACACCATCCAACCCGACTATTCACACTACCCCGCTGCCATCTCCAATGGTGACTCAGCCCCCCAGACTATTCAAACTACCAAGCTGCCATCTCCAATGGTGACACCACCCCAAAGACTGATTCAGACGAGCCAGCTGCCATCTCCAATGGTGACACCATCTCCTGAAATATTCACTCTACCCCGCTGCCATTTAAAATGGTGACATAGTCTCTGGACTTATTCACACTACCCTGCTGCCCTCTCCAATGGTGCCAGCGCCCCTCAGGCTGATTCACACTATCCCCTTTCATCTCCAATGGTGACACCACCCCCAAGTCTAATTCACACTACACCGCTACCATCTCCAATGGTGACACCGCCCCCCGGGTTGATTCATAATACCGCGCTGCCATCTACAATGGTGACATCGCGCCCCTGATAATTCAAACTACCCTGCAGCCATCTCCAATGGTGACACCATTCCCCCGACTATACACACTACCCCACTGCCATCTCCATTGGTGAAACCTTTCAGATGAACTATTCGTACTACCCCATTGCCATCTGCAATGGTGACACCGCCCTCCCTTCTGATTAATACTACCCCGCTGCCATCTCCATTGGTGACACCATGGCCCGGACTATTCACACTACCCTGCTGCCATCTCCAATGGTGACACCGACCCCCGGACTATTCACAGTACCCCGCTGCAATCTCCAATGGTGACACCGCTCCCCGAGCTGATTCATACTACCCTTCTGCCATCTCCAATGGTGACACCCTTCACCAGACTTTTCACACTACCCCACTGCCATCTCCAATGGTGACACCAACCCCGGAATGATTCACACTACTCCACTGCCATCTCCAAGTGTGACACTACCCCCCAGACTGATTCAGACTACCCCGCTGCATGTGGCAATGGTGACACCGCATATGGGCTGATTCATACTACCCCTTTGCCATCTCCAATGGTGACACTGTTCACTGGACTGATTTACACTGTTCCACAGACATCTCCAATGGTAACACCGTTCCAGGGACTATTCACACTTCCCCACTGTTATCTCCATTGGAGACATCGCCCCCCGGGCTGATTCATAATACTGCGCTGCCATCTACAATGGTGACACCACCACCCGGACTATTTACACGACCCAGCTGACATCTCCAATGGTTACACCGCCTCCAGGCTGATTCACACTACCCTGCTCCCTTCCCCAATGGTGACACCATTCCTCGGACTATTCACTCTACTCGGCTGCCATTTCCAATGGTGACACAGTCCCTGGACTTATTCACACTACCCCACTGCCCTCTCCAATGGTGACACCGCCCCTCAGGCTGATGCACACTACCCCCCTTCATCTCCAATGGTGACACCGCTCCCCGGACTATTCACACAACCCCACTGCCAACTCCAATGGTGACATCGCCCCTGGACTGATTCACACTGCTTCACTGCCATCTCCAATGGTGACACCACCCCCAAGACTGATTCAGACTACCCTGTTGCCTTCTCCAATATGACCCCCCCTTCCCCGCCGGGCTGATTCATAATACCCCGCTGCCATCTCCAATGGTGAGACTGCCACCCGGACTATTCACACTACCCTGCTGACATCTCTAATGGTTACACCGCCTTCGAGCTGATTCACACTAGCCCGCTACTATCTCCAATGGTGACACCTTTCCCCGTACTATTCACACTACCCCAATGCCATCTTCAATGGTGACACCGTTTCAAAGAATATTCACACTACCCTGCTGACAACTCCAATGGTGACACCGTCCAACCCGAGTATTCACACTACCCCACTGCCATCTCCAATGGTGACAACATCCCCTGCAATATTCACACTACTCCGCTTCCATCTCCATTGGTGAAATCTTTCAGGCGAACTATTCGTAATACCCCGTTGCCATCTCCAATGGTGACACCAACCCTGGACTGAATCACACTACTGGACACCCTTCTAAATGGTGACACCATTCCCCTGACTATTCACACTACCCTGCTGACATCTCTAATGGTTACACCGCCTTCGAGCTGATTCACACTAGCCCGCTACTATCTCCAATGGTGACACCTTTCCCCGTACTATTCACACTACCCCAATGCCATCTTCAATGGTGACACCGTTTCAAAGAATATTCACACTACCCTGCTGACAACTCCAATGGTGACACCGTCCAACCCGAGTATTCACACTACCCCACTGCCATCTCCAATGGTGACAACATCCCCTGCAATATTCACACTACTCCGCTTCCATCTCCATTGGTGAAATCTTTCAGGCGAACTATTCGTAATACCCCGTTGCCATCTCCAATGGTGACACCAACCCTGGACTGAATCACACTACTGGACTCCTTTCTAAATGGTGACACCATTCCCCTGACTATTCACACTATCCTGCTGCCATCTCCAATGGTGACACGGTCCAAGCCGACTATTCACACTACCCACTGCCATCGCCAGTGGTGACACCAACCCCTGGAATATACACACTACTCCGCTGCCATCTCCAATGGTGACACCTTTCCCCGTACTATTCACATGACCCCAATGCCATCTTCAATGGTGACACCACCCCCCAGGCTGATTCATAATACCCCACAGCCATCTCCAATGGTGACAACATCCCCCTGAATATTCACACTACTCCGCTGCCATCTCCAATGGTGATACCGTCTCCCGGACTATTCACACTACCCCACTGCCATCTCCAATGCTGAAACCGCTCTCCGGACTATTCACACTACCTAACTACCTTCTCCAATAGTGACACCTCTCCTCGGACTATTCACATCTCCAATGGTGACATCGCCCCCTGATGATTCACACTGCTTCACGGCCATCTCCAATGGTGACACCACCCCCCATGCTGATTCATAATACCCCACAGCCATCTCCAATGGTGATACCGACACTCGGACTATTCACACTACCCTGCTACCTTCTCCAATGGTGACCCCGCCCCCCCCCCCCGGATGATTCATATTATCACGCTACCATCTCCAATGGCGACACTGTCCTCCAGAATATTCACACTACCCCACTGCATTCTCCAATGCAGACACCATGCCCAGGACTATTCACACTACCCTGCTGCCATCTCCAATGGTGACACCATCCAACCCGACTATTCACACTACCCCGCAGCCATCTCCAATGGTGACTCAGCCCCCCAGACTATTCAAATTACCAAGCTGCTATCTCCAATGGTAACACCTTCCCCCGGAATATTCACTATAACCCGCTGCCATCTCCAATGGTGACATAGTCCCTGGACTGATTCACACTACCCAGCTGCATTCTCCAATGGTGACACCGCCCCCTGGGCTGATTCACACTACCACCCTGCCATATCCACTGGTGACAGCGCTCCCTGGACTATACACACTACCCCACTGCCATCTCCAATGGTGAGACCACCCCCAAGTCTGATTCACAATACACCGCTGCCATCTCCAATGGTGACACCTCCCCCCCCCCAGAGAATTCAAACTACCCTGAGGCCATCTCCAATGGTGACACCATTCACCCGACTATTCACACTACCCGGCTGCCATCTCGAATGGTGACACAGTCCGCTGGACTATTCATAATATCCCGCTACCATCTCCAATGCTGACACTGTCCCCCAGAATATTCACACTACAACGCTGCCTTCTCAAAAGGTGACAACATTCCCCGGACTATTCACACTACCCTGCAGCCATCTCCAATGGTGACTCAGCCCCCCAGACTATTCAAACTACCAAGGTGCCATCTCCAATGGTGACACCACCCCAAAGACTGATTCAGACGAGCCAGCTGCTATCTCCAATGGTGACACCATCTCCTGAAATATTCACTCTACCCCGCTGCCATTTCCAATGGTGACACAGTCCCTGGACTTATTCACACTACCCTGCTGCCCTCTCCAATGGTGACAGCGCCCCTCAGGCTGATTCACACTACCCCCTTTCATCTCCAATGGTGACACCACCCCCAAGTCTGATTCACACTACACCGCTACCATCTCCAATGGTGACACCGCCCCCCGGGTTGATTCATAATACCGCGCTGCCATCTACAATGGTGACATCGCCCCTCTGAGAATTCAAACTACCCTGCAGCCATCTTCAATGGTGACACCATTCCCCTGACTATTCACACTACCCCACTGCCATCTCCATTGGTGAAACCTTTCAGACGAACTATTCGTACTACCCCATTGCCATCTCCAATGGTGACACCAACCCTGGGCTGAATCACACTACCCCACTCCCTTCCCCAATGGTGACACCATTCCTCGGACTATTCACTATACTCGGCTGCCATTTCCAATGGTGACACAGTCCCTGGACTTATTCACACGACCCCACTGCCCTCTCCAATGGTGACACCGCCCCTCAGGCTGATTCACACTACCCCCCTTCATCTCCAGTGGTGACACCGCTCCCCGGACTATTCACACAACCCCACTGCCAACTCCAATGGTGACATCGCCCCTGGACTGATTCACACTGCTTCACTGCCATCTCCAATGGTGACAAAACCCCCAAGACTGATTCAGACTACCCTGTTGCCTTCTCCAATATGACCCCCCCCCTCCCCCGCCGGGATGATTCATAATACCCCACTGCCATCTCCAATGGTGAGACTGCCACCCGGACTATTCACACTACCCTGCTGACATCTCCAATGGTTACACCGCCTTCGAGCTGATTCACACTAGCCCGCTACTATCTCCAATGGTGACACCTTTCCCCGTACTATTCACACTACCCCAATGCCATCTTCAATGGTGACACCGTTTCAAAGAATATTCACACTACCCTGCTGACAACTCCAATGGTGACACCGTCCAACCCGAGTATTCACACTACCCACTGCCATCGCCAGTGGTGACACCAACCCCTGGAATATACACACTACTCCGCTGCCATCTCCAATGGTGACACCTTTCCCCGTACTATTCACATGACCCCAATGCCATCTTCAATGGTGACACCACCCCCCAGGCTGATTCATAATACCCCACAGCCATCTCCAATGGTGACAACATCCCCTTGAATATTCACAATACTCCGCTGCCATCTCCAATGGTGATACTGTCTCCCGGACTATTCACACTACCCCACTGCCCTCTCCAATGGTGACATTGCCCCTCAGACTGATTCACACTACCCCCCTTCATCTCCAATGGTGACACCGCTCCCCGGACTATTCAAACTACCCCTCTGACATCTCCAATGGTGACACCGACCAACCCAACTATTCACACTACCCCACTGCCATCTCCCGTGGTGACAACATCCCCTGGAATATTCACACTACCCCTCTGACATCTCCAATGGTGACACCGTCCAACCCAACTATTCACACTACCCCACTGCCATCTCCCGTGGTGACAACATCCCCTGGAATATTCACACTACCCCGCTGCCATCTCCAATGGTGACTCAGCCCCCCAGACTATTCAAATTACCAAGCTGCTATCTCCAATGGTAACACCTTCCCCCGGAATATTCACTTTAACCCGCTGCCATCTCCAATGGTGACATAGTCCCTGGACTGATTCACACTACCCTGCTGCATTCTCCAATGGTGACACCGCCCCCTGGGCTGATTCACACTACCACCCTGCCATATCCACTGGTGACAGCGCTCCCTGGACTATACACACTACCCCACTGCCATCTCCAATGGTGAGACCACCCCCAAGTCTGATTCACAATACACCGCTGCCATCTCCAATGGTGACACCTCCCCCCCCCCCCAGAGAATTCAAACTACCCTGAGGCCATCTCCAATGGTGACACCATTCACCCGACTATTCACACTACCCGGCTGCCATCTCGAATGGTGACACAGTCCGCTGGACTATTCATAATATCCCGCTACCATCTCCAATGCTGACACTGTCCCCCAGAATATTCACACTACAACGCTGCCTTCTCAAAAGGTGACAACATTCCCCGGACTATTCACACTAACCTGCAGCCATCTCCAATGGTGACTCAGCCCCCCAGACTATTCAAACTACCAAGGTGCCATCTCCAATGGTGACACCACCCCAAAGACTGATTCAGACGAGCCAGCTGCTATCTCCAATGGTGACACCATCTCCTGAAATATTCACTCTACCCCGCTGCCATTTCCAATGGTGACACAGTCCCTGGACTTATTCACACTACCCTGCTGCCCTCTCCAATGGTGACAGCGCCCCTCAGGCTGATTCACACTACCCCCTTTCATCTCCAATGGTGACACCACCCCCAAGTCTGATTCACACTGCACCGCTACCATCTCCAATGGTGACACCGCCCCCCCGGGTTGATTCATAATACCGCGCTGCCATCTACAATGGTGACATCGCCCCTCTGAGAATTCAAACTACCCTGCAGCCATCTTCAATGGTGACACCATTCCCCTGACTATTCACACTACCCCACTGCCATCTCCATTGGTGAAACCTTTCAGACGAACTATTCGTACTACCCCATTGCCATCTCCAATGGTGACACCAACCCTGGGCTGAATCACACTACCCCACTCCCTTCCCCAATGGTGACACCATTCCTCGGACTATTCACTATACTCGGCTGCCATTTCCAATGGTGACACAGTCCCTGGACTTATTCACACGACCCCACTGCCCTCTCCAATGGTGACACCGCCCCTCAGGCTGATTCACACTACCCCCCTTCATCTCCAGTGGTGACACCGCTCCCCGGACTATTCACACAACCCCACTGCCAACTCCAATGGTGACATCGCCCCTGGACTGATTCACACTGCTTCACTGCCATCTCCAATGGTGACAAAACCCCCAAGACTGATTCAGACTACCCTGTTGCCTTCTCCAATATGACCCCCCCCTCCCCCGCCGGGATGATTCATAATACCCCACTGCCATCTCCAATGGTGACAACATCTCCTGCAATATTCACACTACTCCGCTTCCATCTCCATTGGTGAAATCTTTCAGGCGACCTATTCGTAATACCCCGTTGCCATCTCCAATGGTGACAACAACCCTGGACTGAATCACACTACTGGACTCCCTTCTAAATGGTGACACCATTCCCCTGACTATTCACACTACCCTGCTGACATCTCTAATGGTTACACCGCCTTCGAGCTGATTCACACTAGCCCGCTACTATCTCCAATGGTGACACCTTTCCCCGTACTATTCACACTACCCCAATGCCATCTTCAATGGTGACACCGTTTCAAAGAATATTCACACTACCCTGCTGACAACTCCAATGGTGACACCGTCCAACCCGAGTATTCACACTACCCCACTGCCATCTCCAATGGTGACAACATCCCCTGCAATATTCACACTACTCCGCTTCCATCTCCATTGGTGAAATCTTTCAGGCGAACTATTCGTAATACCCCGTTGCCATCTCCAATGGTGACACCAACCCTGGACTGAATCACACTACTAGACTCCCTTCTAAATGGTGACACCATTCCCCTGACTATTCACACTATCCTGCTGCCATCTCCAATAATGACACGGTCCAAGCCGACTATTCAAACTACCCACTGCCATCGCCAGTGGTGACACCAACCCCTGGAATATACACACTACTCCGCTGCCATCTCCAATGGTGACACCTTTCCCCGTACTATTCACATGACCCCAATGCCATCTTCAATGGTGACACCACCCCCCAGGCTGATTCATAATACCCCACAGCCATCTCCAATGGTGACAACATCCCCTTGAATATTCACAATACTCCGCTGCCATCTCCAATGGTGATACTGTCTCCCGGACTATTCATACTACCCCACTGCCCTCTCCAATGGTGACATTGCCCCTCAGACTGATTCACACTACCCCCCTTCATCTCCAATGGTGACACCGCTCCCCGGACTATTCAAACTACCCCTCTGACATCTCCAATGGTGACACCGACCAACCCAACTATTCACACTACCCCACTGCCATCTCCCGTGGTGACAACATCCCCTGGAATATTCACACTACCCCTCTGACATCTCCAATGGTGACACCGTCCAACCCAACTATTCACACTACCCCACTGCCATCTCCCGTGGTGACAACATCCCCTGGAATATTCACACTACCCCGCTGCCATCTCCAATGGTGACTCAGCCCCCCAGACTATTCAAATTACCAAGCTGCTATCTCCAATGGTAACACCTTCCCCCGGAATATTCACTTTAACCCGCTGCCATCTCCAATGGTGACATAGTCCCTGGACTGATTCACACTACCCTGCTGCATTCTCCAATGGTGACACCGCCCCCTGGGCTGATTCACACTACCACCCTGCCATATCCACTGGTGACAGCGCTCCCTGGACTATACACACTACCCCACTGCCATCTCCAATGGTGAGACCACCCCCAAGTCTGATTCACAATACACCGCTGCCATCTCCAATGGTGACACCCCCCCCCCCCCAGAGAATTCAAACTACCCTGAGGCCATCTCCAATGGTGACACCATTCACCCGACTATTCACACTACCCGGCTGCCATCTCGAATGGTGACACAGTCCGCTGGACTATTCAAAATATCCCGCTACCATCTCCAATGCTGACACTGTCCCCCAGAATATTCACACTACAACGCTGCCTTCTCAAAAGGTGACAACATTCCCCGGACTATTCACACTACCCTGCAGCCATCTCCAATGGTGACTCAGCCCCCCAGACTATTCAAACTACCAAGGTGCCATCTCCAATGGTGACACCACCCCAAAGACTGATTCAGACGAGCCAGCTGCTATCTCCAATGGTGACACCATCTCCTGAAATATTCACTCTACCCCGCTGCCATTTCCAATGGTGACACAGTCCCTGGACTTATTCACACTACCCTGCTGCCCTCTCCAATGGTGACAGCGCCCCTCAGGCTGATTCACACTACCCCCTTTCATCTCCAATGGTGACACCACCCCCAAGTCTGATTCACACTGCACCGCTACCATCTCCAATGGTGACACCGTCCCCCGGGTTGATTCATAATACCGCGCTGCCATCTACAATGGTGACATCGCCCCTCTGAGAATTCAAACTACCCTGCAGCCATCTTCAATGGTGACACCATTCCCCTGACTATTCACACTACCCCACTGCCATCTCCATTGGCGAAACCTTTCAGACGAACTATTCGTACTACCCCATTGCCATCTCCAATGGTGACACCAACCCTGGGCTGAATCACACTACCCCACTCCCTTCCCCAATGGTGACACCATTCCTCGGACTATTCACTCTACTCGGCTGCCATTTCCAATGGTGACACAGTCCCTGGACTTATTCACACTACCCCACTGCCCTCTCCAATGGTGACACCGCCCCTCAGGCTGATTCACACTACCCCCCTTCATCTCCAGTGGTGACACCGCTCCCCGGACTATTCACACAACCCCACTGCCAACTCCAATGGTGACATCGCCCCTGGACTGATTCACACTGCTTCACTGCCATCTCCAATGGTGACAAAACCCCCAAGACTGATTCAGACTACCCTGTTGCCTTCTCCAATATGACCCCCCCCTCCCCCGCCGGGATGATTCATAATACCCTACAGCCATCTCCAATATTGATACTGCCACTCGGACTATTCACACTACCCCACTGCCATCTCCAATGGTGACACCACCCCCCGGGCTGATTCATAATACCCTACAGCCATCTCCAATATTGATACTGCCACTCGGACTATTCACACTACCCTGCTGACATCTACAATGGTGACACCGTCCAACCCGACTATGCACACTAACCTGCTACCGATTCCAATGGTGACACCGCCCCCCCGGGATGATTCATACTACCATGCTACCAACTCCAATGGTGACACTATCCTCCAGAATATTCACACTATCCCACTGCCTTCTCCAATGTGGACACCATTCCCCGGACTATTCACACTACCCTGTTGCCTTCTCCAATCGTCACACAGCCCGCTGGACTATTCACACTATCCCGCTACCATCTCCAATGTTGACACCGCACCGTCAGAATGAGTCAGATTACCACGCTACCATCTCCAATGGTGACACTGTCCCCCAGAATATTAACACTACCCTGCTCCTATCTCCAATGTTGACACCGTCCCCCGGACTGATTCACACTACCCCGCTGCCATCTGGGATGGTGACAATGTCCTCTGGACTATTTACTCTTCCCTGTTGCCATCTCAAATGGTGACACCCGCCCCAGGCTGGAATCACAGTACCCTGATGCCATCTCCAATGGTGATAAAGTCCCCGGACTGATTCACATTACGCCGCTGCCATCTCCAATGGTGATACCACCAGCCGGATTATTCACACTACCCCACTGAAATCTCCAGTGGTGACACGATCCCCTGGAATATTCACACTACTCCGCTGCCATCTCCAATGGTGACACCGTTCCCCAGAATATTCACACTACCCCTCTGACATCTCCAATGGTGACACCGTCCAACCCAACTATTCACACTACCCCACTGCCATCTCCCGTGGTGACAACATCCCCTGGAATATTCACACTACACCGCTGTCATCTCCAATGGTGACACCGCCCCCCGGGCTGATTCATAATATCGTGCTGCCATCTACTTTGGTGACACCACCACCAGGACTATTTCCACGACCCAGCTGACATCTCCAATGGTTACACTATCTCTGGGCTGATTCACACTACCCCGCTACCATCTCCAATGGTGACACTGCCCCCCAGACTATTCACACTAACCCGCTGCTCTCCCCAAAGGTGACACCGCTCCCTGGGCTGATTCACACTACCCAGCTGCTTTCTCCAATTGTGACACCTTTCCCTGGACTATTCACGCTACCCCAATGCCACCTCCAATGATGACACTGTTCCCCGTGATATTCACACTACGCTGCTGCCATCTCCAATGGTGACACCACCTCCAAGACTGATTCATACTACCGTGCTGCCATCTCCAATGGTGACTCCTTTCCCTGGACTATTCACACTACCCCAATGCCATCTCCAATGATGACACCGTCTCCCGGACTATTCACTCAAACTCGCTGCCATTTCCAATGGTGACACAGTCTCTGGACTTATTCACACTACCTTGCTCCCCTCTCCAATGGTGACACATCCCCTCGGGATGATTCACACTACCCCCTTCATCTCCAATGGTGACACCCCTCCCCGGACTATTCACACTACCCCACTGCCATTTGCAATGGTGATACCGCCACTCAGACTATTCACATTACCCTGCTGACATCTACAATAGTGACACCGTCCAACCCGACTATGCACACTAAACCGCTACCTTCTCCAATGGTGACACTGTCCTCCAGAATATTCACACAATCACACTGCCTTCTCCAATGGGGACACCATTCCCCGGACTATTCACACTATCCTGCTGCCATCTCCAATGGTGACACAATCCAACCCGACTATTCACAATACCCCGCTGCCATCTCCAATGGTGACACAGTCCATTGGACTATTCACACTATCCCGCTACCATTTCTAATGTTGACACCGCCCCCCCCCAGGATGAGTCATATTACCACGCTACCATCTCCAATGGTGACACTGTCCCCCAGAATGTTCACACTACGCCGCTGCTATCTCCAATGTTGACACCGTCCCCCGGACTGATTCACACTATCCCGCTGCCATCTGGGATGGTGACAATGTCCTCTGGACTATTTACTCTTCCCTGTTGCCATCTCCAATGGTGACACCGGGCCCAGGCTGGAATCACAGTACCCCGAAGCCATCTCCAATGGTGATAAAGTCCCCGGACTGATTCACATTACGCCGCTGCCATCTCCAATGGTGATACCACCATCCGGACTATTCACACTACCCCACTGACATCTCCAGTGATGACCCGATCCCCTGGAATATTCACACTACTCCGCTGCCATCTCCAATGGTGACACCTTTCCCCGTACCATTCACACTACCCCAATGCCATCTGAATGGTGACACCGTTCACCAGAATATTCACACTATCCCTCTGACATCTCCAATGGTGACAATATCCCCTGGAATATTCACACTACTCCACTGCCATCTGCAATGGTGACACCGCTCCCCTGACTATTCACACTACCCGACTGCCATCTCCAATGGTGACACCGTTCTCCGAACTATTCACACTACCACGTTGTCATCTCCAGTGGTGTCACTGTCGCCCGGACTATTCACACTTCCTCACTGCAATCTCCAATGGTGACACCGTCCCCTGGACTATTTACATTACTCCATGGCCAACTCCGATGGTGACACTGCTCCCCGGGCTGATTCACACTACCCCGCTGCCATCTCCAATGGTGACACAGTCCCTGGACTGATTCACACTACCCCGCTGCACTCTCCAATGGTGACACCGCCCCCCGGGCTGATTCACACTACCACGCTGCCATATCCACTGGTGACAGCACTCCCCCGACTATTCACACTATCCCACTGCCATCTCCATTGGTAAAATCTTTCAGGTGAACTATTCGTACTACCTCGTTGCGATCTCCAATGGTGACACCAACCCTGGACTGAATCCCACTACCCCGCTCCCTTCTCCAATGGTGACACCATTCCCCCGACTATTCACACTATCCTACGGTCATCTCCAATGGTCACACCATCCAAGCCGACTATTCACACTACCCCGCTGCCATCTCCAACGGTGGGTGACACAGTCCGCTGGACTATTCACACTATCCCGCTACCATCTCCAATGTTGACACCGACCCCTGAGATGATTCATACTACCACGCTATCAACTCCAATGGTGACACTGTCCCCCAGAATATTCACACTACCCCGCTGCCTTCTCCAATGGTGACACCATTCCCCGGACTATTCACACTACCCTGCTGCCATCTCCTATGGTGACACCGTCCAACCTGGCTATTCACACTACCCCACTGCCATCTCCAATGGTGACTCAGCCCCCCAACTATTCGCACTACCAAGGTGCCATATCCAATGGTGACACCACCCCCAAGACTGATTCAGACTACCCTGCTGCCATCTCCAATGGTGACACCGTCCCCCGGACTATTTACTCTACCCCGCTGCCAATTCCAATGGTGACACAGTTCCTGGACTTACTCACACTACCCCGCTGCCCTCTCCAATGGTGACACCACAACTCGGCTGATTCACACTACCCCCCTTCATCTCCAATGGTGACATCACTCCCCGGACTATTCACACTACCCCACTGTCATCTCCAATGGTGACATCACCCCCGGACTGATTCACACTGCTTCACTGCCATCTCCAATGGTGACACCACCCCCAAGACTGATTCAGACTACCCCGCTGCCTTCTCCAATATGACACCGCCCCCCAGGCTCATTCATAATACTCCGCTGCCATCTCCAATGGTGACACCGCCACCTGGACTATTCACACTACCCTGCTGACATCTCCAATGGTTACACTGCTTCGGGGCTGATTCACACTTCCCCGCTACCATCTCCAAAGGTGACACTGTGCCCCGGACTATTCACACTACACACTGCCATCTCCAGTGGGGACACCAACCTCTGGAATATTCACAATACTCCGCTGCCATCTCCAATGGTGACACCATTCCTCAGAATATTCACACTACCCCACTACCATCTCCAATGGTGACAACATCCACTGGAATGTTCACACTACTCCGCTGTCATCTCCAATGGTGACACCATCTCCCAAACTATTCACACTACCCTACTGCCATCTCCAATGGTGAAACTGCTCCCTGGACTATTCACACTGCTTCACTGCCATCTCCAATGGTGACAACACCCCCAAGACTGATTCAGACTACCTTGCTGCCTTCTCCAATGGTGACACCGCCACTCGGACTATTCACAAGACCCTGCTGACATCTACAATGGTGACACCGTCCAACCCGACTATTCACACTACCCTGCTACCTTCTCCAATGGTGACCCCGCCCCCCGGGATGATTCATACTACCACGCTACCATCTCCAATGGTGACACTGTCCCACAGAATACTCACACTACCCCGCTGCCTTCTCCAATGTTGATACCATTCCCCTGACTATTCACACTACCCTGCTGCCATCTCCAATGGTGACACCGTCCAACTCGACTATTCACAATACCCCACTGCCATCTCCAAGGGTGACTCAGACCCCCAGACTATTCAAACTACCAAGCTGCCAACTCCAATGGTGACACCACCCCCAAGACTGTCTCCCAGAATATTCACACTACCCCGCTGCCATCTCCAATGTTGACACTGTCCCCCGGTCTGATTCACTCTACCCCGCTGCCATTTGGGATGGTGACAATGTCTTCTGGACTATTTACTCTTCCCTGTTGTCATCTCAAATGGTGACACAGGCCTCAGGCATGAATCACAGTACCCCGATGCCATCTCCAATGGTGACACCTTTCCCTGGACTATTCACACTACCCCACTGCCATCTCCAATGGTGACACCACTCTCAAGACTGATTCAGACTACCCTGCTGCCATCTCCAATGGTGACGCAGCCCCTGGACTATTCACACTACCCCGCTGCCATTTTCAATGGTGACACAGTCCACTGGACTATTCACACTAGCCTGCTGCCATCTCCAATGGTGACACCATTCCCCGGACTATTCACACTACCCCGCTGCCATCTACAATTTTGACACCGCCTCCCGGGCTAATTCATACCTTCCGCTGCCATCTCCAATGTTGACACCGCCCCCCCCCCCCGGCTAATTCACACTACCCTGCTGCCATCTCCAATGGTGACACCGCCCCCGCCCCCGGCTAATTCACACTACCCTGATGCCATCTCCAATGGTGACACCGTCCCCTGGACTATTCACACTACCCCTCTGCCATCTCCAATTTTGACACCGTCTCCCGGGCTAATTTATACCTTCCGCTGCCATCTCCAATGTTGACACCCCACCCCCCCCGGCTAATTCACACTACCCTGCTGCCATCTCCAATGGTGACACTGTCCCCCAGACTATTCACACTACCCCTCTGCCATCTCCAATGGTGACACAGCCCCTTGGACTATTCACACTACCCCGCTGCCATCTCCAATGGTGACACCACCCCCAAGACTGATTCAGACTACCCTGCTGCCATCTCCAATGGTGACACAGTCCACTGGACTATTCACACTACCCCTCTGCCATCTCCAATGGTGATACCACCCCGAAGACTGATTCAGACTACCCCGTTGCCTTCTCCAATGGTGACACCGCCCCTCGGGCTGATTCTTAATACCCCGCTGCCATCTCCAATGGTGATACTGCCACCCGGTCTATTCACACTACCCTGCTGACATCTCCAGTGTTGTCACCGTCCAACCCAACAATTCACACTACCCCGCTACCTTCTCCATTTGTGACAGCGCCCCCTGGGATGAGTCATACTACCATGCTATCATCTCCAATGTACACTGTCCCCCAGAATATTCACACTACCCCGCTGCCTTCTCCAATGGTGACACCATTCCCCGGACTATTCACACTACCCTGCTGCCAATTCCAATGGTGACACCGTCCAACCGGACTATTCACACTACCCCGCTGCCATCTTCAATGGTGACACAGCCCCCTGGACTATTCACATTATCCTGCTGCCATCTCCATAGGTGACACCACCCCCAAGACTGATTCAGAGTATCCTGCTGCCATCTCCATTGTTGACGCAGCCCCCCGGACTATTCACACTACCCCGCTACCATCTCCAATGGTGACACCTCCCCCAAGACTGATTCAGACTACCCTGCTGCCATCTCCAATGGTGACACCGTCCCCTGGACTATTCACACTACCCCACTGCCATCTCCTATTTTGACACCACCTCCAGGGCTAATTCATACCTTCCGCTGCCATCTCCCATGATGACACCGCCCCCCCCCCCCCAGCTAATTCACACTACCCAGCTGCTATCTCCTATGGTGACACCGCCCCTCGGGCTAATTCACACTGCCCAGCTGCCATCTCTGATGATATTACTCCCTCCAAAACAGATGCCCTTTTCCTGACCTGATTTTCCATCCAGTGATGGGCCAATGCTGCTGCTGTGATAAGATAGTCACATGTTGTGATCCCATTTTTACGTAAGTACTAAAGTGCAGTTTGATTTGCAACTGCAGAATTTTTTTGCTGTGTAATTCTGCCAGCAGACCTAATTATCTTATAAGGTCAGATGATGATGAGTACCCTCGACTCTGCCTGCTCAGATGATTCTCTTCACTAGCAACTACTTAAAATATCCCAACACCTGCATGCTTAAGTTTATCCGAAAGGAAGCCCCAGATAACACCCCTCCTTTTTCATTCCCATGGTAATATTTATATCTGACAAAATGGACTGCAAAACGATGTCCATCACAAGGGACAATACAAGGACACTGCATAATACTTAAGGGGTCAATCCAACAGGAGTATATAACCCTGGTAAAAATATATGCACCCAATATAGGAGCACGTTAATATATGAAAAACTTCTAAAAGATTTTAAGGGAGAGACAGTAGCAATACAGTCATAGTAGGGGACTTTAATACGTCGCTGACCTCACTGAATAAGTCTTGAAGTCGAAAAATGTGCAAGGAAACTGAATCAAAATAACACAATGGATTAGATGGATTTAATTGACATTTATAGAACATTTTAACCCAAAGCTAGAGTAAAAATCACTCAAAAATATTAAAACATATGTAGGCAAAATAGGATGTTATTAAACAATGAATGGGTTATCAATGATATTAAAAAATATATAAAAAAACTTCCTGGAAGCAATTGAAAAATGAACAAACAACAGCCCAAAATCCTGGGACACAGCAAAAGCATTTTTGAGA
Organism: Antrozous pallidus; assembly: GCA_027563665.1. Taxonomy (NCBI): domain Eukaryota; kingdom Metazoa; phylum Chordata; class Mammalia; order Chiroptera; family Vespertilionidae; genus Antrozous; species Antrozous pallidus. The sequence goes on from CM050508.1 coordinate 99,405,986, forward strand.
GGAAAGTTCATAGCACTACAAGTTTACCTAAAAAAATAAGAAAAATAAATAATAAACTATTTAATCCCAAATCTTAACAAATTAGAAAGAGAACAAGAAGAAAAGCCTAGAGTGAGTAGAAGGAAAGAAATAATAAAGATTTGAGTAGAAATAAATGACATAGAAACTAAAAGTAATAATAATAATAATAATAATAATAATAATAAATGAAACCAAGAACTGGTTCTTTGAAAAGATAAACAAAATTGATGAAGGCTTAGCCTGACTCATCAAAAAACAAAGAGAGAGGACCCCAATTAACAAAATAGAAAATGAATGCAGTGAAGTAATAACTGACACCACAGAAATACTAAGGACATAAGAAAATATTATGAACAACTATATGCCAACAAGCTGAACAATGAGATTGAAATGGACAAATTCCTAGATAAAAATGCAATCTTCCTAAACTGAATCAGAGAGAAGCAGAAAACTTGAATGGGACATTTACAATTGATGAAATTGAATCACTAATTAAAAAAAACTCCCAGCAACCGAAAGGCCTAGTCTAAATGGTTTCACAGGGAAGTTATAACGAATATTTTAAGAAGAACTAACACATATGTTGCTCAATACATATATAATCTGAGAGGAAGGAAGACTTCCCACAACTTTTCTTTTTAAGACCAGCATTATCTTAATTCAAAAACCAGATAATGACACTGCAAAGACAGATAATTTCAGGCCAATATCCCTGATGAACCCAGATGTTACAATCTGCCATAAAATATAAGCAAATCAGACCCAGAAATTTATTTAAAAGATCACCCACCATGACCAAGTGTGATTTATTCCAGGGATGCAAAGCTGGCACAATATTCACAAATCAATTAACATGATACATCACATGAACAACTGGAAAGACAAAAATCACATATCAATAGATGCAAAAAATCATTCAATAAAACCCAACACCCATCTTTGATTTAAAAAAGTGTGAATCGACCTTAACATAATAAAGGCCAAATATGACAAATCTAGAGCCAACATCACACTCAATGGGCAAAAATTAAATCCATTTACCCTAAGAGCAGGAGCCAGACCAAGAGCACCATATCCAAAAAGAGTGCCCACAGAACATCAGGCTGTGAAAAGCAGCAGAGTTGCTGTCTGCCAGGAAGAGATACCCTGAAATGCACAACCCTATTTAAGGGTGCATCCACTCACATTGGACTGGAGCTGTGTGTGCAAAAGCCAGAATTGTGGGCTCTGGGGTTAGACTTTGTAGGTGGACACCCCGGTTTCCTGTACTGAGCAGTTCCCTACACTGTGAAGGATATCCTTCACAGGCTGACCTTTACCATCCAAACAGCTTTTGCTGGGGGGGTGAAGCAATTGCTCCACCTTGTTGGAAAACCTCTCCCCCAACCCTGAAATTCATAACCTAGGGCTAATCAACTCTGAATACAGTCAGACTGCATGCAGAGGAGGATTTCTGGAGGTTTGAATGTTTCCCTGATTTAATTAGGGGCCTAGGATTAGGAGAAGCAGAACTTGATGTCCTTTGCAAAGGTACCTAGTCACAGCAGAGGGAGCCACGAGCTATGGTTTGCTGATAGCTCCAAGCAGGATACTTAAGGCCAGTCACAAACACCATCTGACTCTGTCCTGCACTAGAGATTGTGAATCATAGCAGATCTACATAATAATAGAGACAAACCCAAAAAAGCAGCCAAAATGAGGAGACAAAAAAATAAACAAGCCCAAATGAAAGAATAAGAGAATTCTCCTGAAGAGCTGAACAAAATTGAGATAAGAAATTTATCAAATACAGAGTTCAGAATAATGATGACTAAGATGCTCAAGAACTTGAGAAAAGATATAGTAACTATGAAGAATGGCATAGCACTAATGAAGAGAACAGTGGAGCTGAGACTGGTTTGGCTCAGTAAATAGAGCATCGGCCTGTGGACTGAAAGGTCCCAGGTTCAATTCCAGTCAAGGGCATGTACCTTGGTTGCAGGCATTTCCCAAGTAGGGAGTGTGTGGGAGGAAGCTGATCGATGTTTCTAGCTTTCTATCCCTCTCCCTTCCTCTCTGTAAAAAATCAATAAAATGTATTTTTAAAAATAAAGAAAGAAAGAACACAGTGGAAAGAATAAGCAGCAGAGAAAGGGGAAGCCGAGAGACTCAGATCAGTGAAATAGGAGATAAGGTATAAAAAAATCACTTAATCAGAGAACCAAAAAGGAAAAACAATGTGTTCTAACATGTGGTCTAACTTTGAGAATGACTCATGTGCACTTGAGAAGAAGGTATATTCTGCAGCTTTTGGGGTGAAATGTTCTATCAATGTCAATTAAATCCATCTGGCCCAGTGTGTCATTTAGCGTCTCTGTTTCCTTGTTAAATTTTTTTTTCCTGGAAGATATATCCAATGAAGTTAACAGGGTGTTAAAGTTCCCTACTATGACTATATTGCTGTCTATTTCTCCCTTAAAGTTCTCCAGAACGTTTTATATATTTAGGTGTTTGTATAGTGGCTGCATATATGTTTACAAGGGTTATATCCTCGTTGGATTGATACATTTAGTATTATGTAGTGACTAGAATTGTCTCTTGTGGTGACCTTCATTTTGAAGTCTATTTTGTCAGATACGAATATCGCTATCCTAGCTTTTTTGTTTTCTTTTCCATCCACATGGATTTTTAAATGTAAATTTAAAGTAAAATATGAGATTAAAATTAAAATGTGTGGGGAAAAATGAACATCTTTTGTGAATTGATATAATCAGTAACCAGATAAACTTAATCCACATAAAAAGTGTCTACTTGAAGTTTCTATGTACATTTTATGACAATAATACTTAGTTTGTAAAGTTTATTTCTTTTTCTTAAAAAATATATTTTATTGATTTGTTTACAGTATAACTTATAATTAATAGTAGTACATGTTTTCCTTTGCCCCTCCCCCTTATCCTCCCCCCAGCCTCCCCTACCCCCCAGCACATATCCCCACCCTCCCCCCTTCCTGTCCCCAGTGTCTTTCATTCATTGGTTATGCTCATATGCATACATACAAGTCCTTCAATTGCTCTCCCCCGGCATCCACCTCCCATCCACCCAAGACTTCCCCCTGTAGCTTGTCAGCCTGTTCAAGGCCACCCTGCCTCTATATCAATCACTCTCCCCTGTTTCTTTTCTTCAAAAATATCTTTGCTCTGCATACTAGAAATAAATGTATAAGAACAAAAAATGTTTCGGTCTCAGTTTAAATGTTCAACTGTTCTAAGTCCCAGTTTCAGTGACAAATAGTTCTTCATGTGTACATGTCAGCAATGACATCCAGATGGTGGACACATCATGGCAATGCAAGATCCATCCTCTCTGGTTTGGTCCTGGACTGCCTGCAGACATACACAGCTGCCGACTGCTAGCATGGCAAGGTGTCTTCAGTGTCCCTCATCTCTGGACCATCCTCGTGACTGGAACAGATCCATCAGTTCCTCACAGTCGCAGGAACCCACATGGTCTTGGAGTTGTTCTCCTGAGGTTTGACATTCTGATGGACTTTTCTGAGTCTCTAGATCCATTCTTGTTCATCAGTCTATGTCAGTCATTGTATTCCTCAAATGAGTGAGATCATGTGATACTTGTCTTTCTCTGCCTGGCTAATTTCACTTAGCATAATGCTCTCCAAATCCAGCCATGTTGTTACAAATGGTAGGAGCTCCTTTTTTTCTGCGGCGTAGTATTCCATTGTGTAAATGTACCATAGTTTTTAATCCACTCATCTGCTGATGGGCACTTAGGCTGTTTTGAAATCTTAGCTATGGTAAATTGTGCTGCTATGAACATAGGGCTACGTATATCCTTTCTAATTCATATTTCTAGTTTCTTGGGGTATATTCCTAGAAGTGGGATCACTGGGTTGAATGGGAGCTCCATTTTTAGTTTTTTGAGGAAAATCCATACTGTTCTCCACAGTGGCTGTACTAGTCTACAATCCCACCAGCAGTGCAGGAGGGTTCCTTTTTCTCCACATCCTCACCAGCACTGGTCATTTGTTGATTTGTTGATGTAAGCCATTCTGACAGGTGTGAGATGGTACTGCATAGTCGTTTTGACTTGCATCTCTCGGATAATTAGTGACTTTGAGCAAGTTTTCATATGTCTCTGGGCCTTCCTTTTGTCTTCTTTCATGAAGATTCTATTTAGGTCTGTTGCCCGTTTTTTTGATTGGATAATTTGTCCTCCTTTTATTGAGTTGCATAAGTTGCCTGTAGATGCTTGAGATTAAACCTTTATCACTGATAACATTTGCAAATATTTTCTCCCATACGGTGGGTTTTCTTGTAGTTTTGTTGATGGTTTCTTTAGCTGTGCAAAAGCTCTTGATTTTGATGTAGTCCCATTTGTTTATTTTCTCTTTAGCTTCCATTGCCCTAGTAGCAATATGATAAAAGAAGTTTTTTTGAAATATGTCTGAGATTTTTCTTCCTGTAGAGTCCTCTAATATTTTTATGGTTTCCTGTCTTACGTTTAAGTCCTGTATCCATTTTGAGTTTATTTTTGTGTATGGTATAAGTTGGTGCTCTAGTTTCATTTTTTTTTGCATGTTTCTGTCCAATTTTCCCAACAGCATTTATTGAAGAGACTGTCTGGACTCCATTTTATGTTCATGCCTCCTTTGTCAAATATTAATTGAGCATAGTGGTTTGGGTTAATATCTGGATTCTCTATTCTATTCCATTGATCTATATGTCTGTTCTTGTGCCAGTACCAGGCTGTTTTGAGGACAGTAGCTTTGTAATACAGCTTGAAATCTGGTATGGAAATGCCACCGACTTTGTGCTTCTTTCTCAGGATTGCTGTGGCTATTCGGGGCCTTTTTTTGTTCCAGATGAATTTTTGGAGAGCTCTTTCTAGGTCTGTGAAATATGGCATTGCTATTTTAATGGGGAGTGCATTAAATTTATACATTGCTTTAGGTATTTTGGACATTTTAATTATGTTTATTCTCCCAATCCATGAACATGGTATGTTCTTCCACCTGTTTACATCTTCCTCTATCTCTTTTTGCAGTATCCTGTAGTTTTCCACGAATAGGTCTTTTACCTCCTTAGTTAAGTTTATTCCCAGGTATCTTAATTGTTTTGGTGTGATTGTAAATGGGATTGCTTTTTTAGTCTCTCTTTCTATAACTTCACTATTAGTGTATAGAAATGCCATAGATTTCTTGGCGTTAATTTTGTAGCCTGCTACGTTGCTGAACTCATTTATTAAGTCTATTAGATTTTTTATGGAGTCTTTTGGATGTTTTATGTACAATATCAAATAAGGATAGCTTAACTTCTTCTTTTCCAATTTGGATGCCTTTAATTTCTTCTTCTTGTCTAATTGCAATGGCTAATACTTCCAGTACTATGTTGAACAGGAGTGGTGAAAGTGGGCAACCCTGTCTTGTTCCTGTTCTTAGGGGAAATGGTTGTAGTTTTTGCCCATTGAGTATGATGTTTGCTTATCATATATGGCTTTTATTATGTTGAGTGATGATCCTTCTATTCCTAACTTGTTGAGAGTTTTTATCAAGAAAGGATGTTGGATTTTATCAAATTCTTTTTCTGCATCAATTGATATGACCATGTGGTTTTTATCTCTTAATTTGTTTATGTGATGTATCACATTTATTGATTTGCGGATATTGTACCATCCTTGCATTCCTGAGATAAATCCTACTTGGTCTTGGTGTATGATCTTTCTGATGTACTGCTGGATCCGATTTGCTAGAATTTTATTGAGGATTTTGGCATCTATATTCATGAGGGATATTGGCCTGTAATTCTCTTTCATTGTGTCATCTTTATCTGGTTTTGGTATTAGGGTGATCCTAGCTTCATATAAGGAGTTTGGAAGTGTTCCATCCTCTTGAATTTTCTGGAATAGTCTAAGGAGTATAGGTTTTAGTTTTTCCTTGAATGTTTGGTAAAACTCCCCTGTGAAGCCGTCTGGCCCTGGGCTTTTGTGTGCTGGAAGCTTTATGATGACTGCTTCAATTTCTTCCACAGTTATTGGTCTATTGAGTTGTTTAGATTCTTCTTGATTGAGTTTTGGGAGGTTGTATTTTTCTAGAAATATATCCATTTCCTCCAGGTTGTCCAGTTTGTTGGAGTACAGTTGTTCATAGTATTTTTTAACAATCCTTTGTATTTCAATGGGGTCTGTTGTTATTTCACCTCTTTCATTTCTGATTTTATTTATTAGGGTCCTCTCTTTTTGCTTCTTGGTGAGTCTGGCTAGAGGTTCATCAATCTTGTTTAATCTTTCAAAGAACCATCTTTTGGTTTTGTTGATCTTCTGTATTGTTTCTTTGGTCTCTATGTCATTTATTTCTGCTCTGATCTTTACTATTTCCTTCCTTCTGCTTACACTGGGCTTTTTTTGTTGCTTTCTTTCTAAGTCTTTGAGTTCTTGGGTTAGATAATTTATTGCCCCTGTTTCTAGTTTTTTGTTTTTTTTTGCCGTAGGATTGTAGAGCTATGAACTTCCCTCTCAAAACTGCTTTCACTGTGTCCCATAGATTTTGGATTGTTGTGCTATCATTGTCATTTGTTTCCATGATGTTTTCTATCTCTTCCTTGATCTCTATAGTAACCCAGTCATAGTTTAATACCATGCCCTTTAGTCTCCATGTGTTTTATTTCTTTGGATTGTGTCTATTGTAGTTGATTTCCAGCTTTATGCCACTGTGGTCTGAGAATATGCTTGATATGATTTCTACCTTCTTGAATTTGGAGAGTCTTTGCCTATGACCCAACACATGGTCTATCTTTGAGAATGACCCATGGGCACTTGAAAAGATTATATATTCTGTGGCTTTGTGGTGAAATGATCTGATGATGTCAATTCCATCTGGTCTAATGAGTCATTGAGGGTTGATGGTTCTTTACTGATTTTTTGTTGAGAGGATCTGTCCAATGGTGATAGTGGGGTATTAAAGTCTCCTACTATGGTTGTATTGCTGTCTATCTCTCCCTTGATGTCCTCTGGGGGTTTTTGTATATATTTGGGTGCTCCTGTATTGGGTGCATATATGTTTTCCAGAGTTATTTCTTCTTGTTGGATTGCTCCCTTTAGTATTATGAAGTGACCTTCTTTATCTATTGTTATATCCTTCACTTTGAGATCTAATTTGTCGGATATAAGTATGGCTCCCCCACTTTTTTTTTCATTTCCATTCGCCTGAATAACTTTTTTCCAACCTTTCACCCTCAGTCTGTGTGCGTGTTTTTTTTTTTTTTTTGAAGGTGGGTTTCTTGTAGACAGCAGATACATGGGTCGTGTTTTCTTATCCAGTCTATTACCCTATGTCTTTTGTTTGGATTATTTAAACCATTTACACTTAAACTTATTATTGATAGGTACTTATATGTTGCCATTTTTGTTCTTCACCCCTGTTTTCCTTCTTTGCTTCCTATTTCTTTTTCCAGCAGATCCTTTAGCATTTCTTGCATTGCTGGTTTGGTGGTGACGAATTCCCTTAGTCCTTTTTTATCTGTGAAACTCCTGATTTGACCTTCAATTTTGATTGAAAGCCTTGCTGGGTATAGTATTCTAGGATTCAGACCCTTCCTTTGTATGCCTTTATAAATTTCATTCCACTGCCTTCTGGCCTGATAGGTTTCTGTTGAGAGATCACTTGTTAGTCTGATGGGGGTTCCTTTGTAGGTGACTTTCTGTCTCTCTCTGACAGCTTTTAAGATTCTTACTTTGTCATTGGTGTTTGCCAATTTAATTATAATGTGCCTTGGAGTAGGTCTTTTGGGGTTTATTTTGCTTGGGACTCTGTGAGCTTCTTGGATTTGTGTGGGTTTTTTCTTTCCTATATCAGGGAAGTTTTCTGTCATTATTTCTTCCAACAGGTTTTCTATTCCTTGCTCAGTTTCCTGCCCTTCTGGAAGCCCAATTATACAGATGTTGTTTTGTTTCATGTTGTCCTCAAGGCTCTCCTCCTGCTTTTTAATTTTTTTTCCTAGAAGCTGCTCTACTTGGTTATTTTTTCCTACCTGGTCTTCTAGCTCACTGATGCGATCCTCTGCTTCTTCTAGTCTACTCTTAATACTTTCTATTGAGTTCTTTACTTCAGCGATGTCACTTTTCATTTCTTCTTGGCTCTTCTTCATTTCTTCTTGGCTCTTCATCATTTCTTCCTGGGTCTTCCTCATTTCCTCTTGGTTCTTACTCATATTATCAAATTTGTCTTCCATTCTTTTCAGCCACCTTATGACCATTTCTCTGAATTCTTTCTCTGACAGGTTAACTTCCATTTCGTTTACCTCCTTTTCTGGTGAGCCTTGTTTTTCTTTCATATGTGGGCTGTTTCTTTGTCTTCCCATGGTCTCTCTTCTCTGTGTATCTGGTTGTGTAGTTCTCACTCTCCTCCGAGGTACAGAGCTGCCACCTGGGCTCGAATCCCGCCCGGCGTAAAGTTTATTTCTATTAAAATACATATGGGAAGTCAAAGGGTGTTCTTTAAATGGAGTTTTCACAATTTGGTAGACACTGATTCTGGTCCTTCAGCAGTTTACTGTTTTTTATTTTTTTTTAATTATGCAGGACATGCATGCAGTGTTATTTCAGAGAGGCCTGGGTGCAGGGATGTTTTTGAAGAACAGATACAACATGCATAATGCTCATCATTTAGAGTGTTTTTAGAGCACGATGCTCAATAAATGGCAACCTGTATTACTGTTGTGGCAAAATGCATGGGGGACCGATCAGTCAGAACTCTGAGGGAGGAAAGCTTAACCTTTATTACACAGCACTGCTAGTCAAGAGGAATCTGATTCAAAGCCTGAATTGCCAATGTTGGGAGGTTTTGTTATATGTATCTTCTTCTGGCAGGCCCCTCGGGATTTGCTTTGCAGTTCTGCCGGAGTCAGTTAGAATGGGGAAGTAAGATTACTGTTTAACTAGATACTGAACAAGGCTGTAAGCCTTCAATGTTGGCCCCCTATCTTCCTTCACATCTTGTCAGAAGCTCGAAAAAGTAACCACCATGAGAGCATAATACAGACTCATAAGAAAATGAGTGGGAAAAATAGCCTCATGGGAAAATGGTATATAACCACATTACAACCTTGTTATTGAATTTAATACAACAATTATAAAACAGCATGATGACACATGCAAACTAACTGTCAGGGTAAAAAATAAAGTCAATGTTGAAAGTCAGTTTTTCTATCTTTGCTATATTATACCAGCTCCATAAAGTTTTTCTTAACTATGTAAAAAAAGAGACCCCAGAATTGTTATTGTAAACAACCTCTAACACATACCATTTATAAAGCTATAGAGATACAAATGATTATATGCTGATTACATTGCCTTTTTAGTAAAATTAAAGATACTCATGCTCACATATATGATTGTAGATGGAAAGCTGCTAATATGTACATAAGCTATGTTTTCTCTTACAAAAAGATGCTGAGTTACTGAGAACAGGAGAAAAGAGAGGTTTACTTTCCAGTGTAAAATTTAAAAATACCTTTTCTACCATCCATATGTATTTAGAAATTTAATAATATATTTAGTGATTGCCAGCATAGCATGGGAAAATATTAACAGGACAGTTGATGAAAAATGTGACATACAATAGTCATTCAATAAAAGCTATTTCTTAAATGTAAGCAAGATCATGAGCTGTTAGTATCACTTAGGTAAAGAACTTCTTCTAAACATCAGTATCAACCAACTATTCTATTTATTAGTATCACCTTTTAAAAATGTTTGGTGACTGTCCATCACTCCATTAGGGTTTCATGAACACTCATTGACCTATCTGCAAGCCAAATATATTTATCAAGTGCCTTCTGACTTTCCATAATGTCTGTTCAGTTTGGTAAGCTCAAAATGATATCTGCTTCTTTTATGACCATCTTACACCTGAACAAAATGAGATTTCTGAGGCTCACGAGGCCATGGTCTCTGCATTAATTAGCCTTTTACATAGCAATGCATCCCTGTAGGTCATCTGGGTCAAGATACTGAAATTACTCTGTCATTCCTGCTGCTGTGAGAAATACAGATTTGGTCTCTTGTGCTTTTCAAACATTTCAATTTGGTTTTCTTCACATGCATAAATGCTCATATATGCACATGACATTAACCTGTTTTATATATGTGTATTTCAGTACATATAGTTCAACAGAAAGCTCACTGGGGCCTTCCATAGCACTTAACTATTTTAAAATAAGTTATTACACAATAGTAATTTGTGGCAAACAGAGCAGTTAGCCTATTAAGTACTCATTTTCTCTTTGTACTTACTAACATAGCCCCCATTCAAATTGAGGCAGCATAAGGCTCTGCTAAAAACGTTTTCTTTCAGCCTATCTGGCTGAAGATATGGCAATGTTACATAGTTCTGGACAGGGCCACCCAGACATTTTTTTGGGGATTCCTGTATAGTTTGATCAAAAATTTATTGTAGAGGTCTCTGTTTCTGGTGAAATACATTTAACATATTTTTACTTATTTCTCCTGGCAAATGCAACTTAAAATCTTAAGAACTCTAAACTCTGAAAGAAATGTAGCTTGGGTAGGACATTGTTCACTGAAGAGAAGCATGAAGTGAGTTTTCTAGGTCTCCTTTTGGTCTCATATATCTGAGACCTAACACAAGAGAAGCCAGACACCCAGAGATATCAATTGGCACATATTTAAAGCAAATAAATAAAAAGTAAACACAACAACAGCAAAAACACTTTCTTTCTAAGCTAAAAGATTAGGAAAGGGCAGACTAGCAGGAGAAAAACCATTGTAAATAATCACTTTACTCCAACAGAGTCCACAGGAAAATTGAGGCCCAAATCTCAACTCCACCAGCAAAACCTGAGTACAGGGCCAAAATTACTCCCTGTAATTACACTCCCCAGACTTATAGTTAGGGTGACATCAGAGACATGGTAGGGCGCCAGCATGTCCATCACAAATGGGCCCCAGCCTTTCTTCAGATTGAGTGGATACACAGGGGAACCCTACACCATTTGGGGGAGCAAGAGCCTTATCTCCTGTGTGCTTGGAAAAGTGTCAGAGGAGAGCCAGGGGAGAGTCAAGGCCACATGGGAGCAGTAAAGTGGTGTCTGCCTTCTCCAGCCACTTGTGTATACATGGCAGCCTAGGTGACTTATTATTTGTTGCTTGTAAGTTTAGTACAATGCTAAGTGAGAATATATGGGCTTGGGCATGTTTTAAACTACAAATTTAACTTCATAAAATATATTTTCATTGATTTCAGAGAGGAAGGGATAGGGAGAGATAGAAACTAAACGTCAGTGATGAGAGAGAATCATTGATGGGCTGCCTCCTGCACACACCCAACTAGGGATCGAGCTCACAACCCAGCACATGTACTAACGAGCAATCAAACTGTGACCTCCTAGTTCATAGATCAATGCTCAGCCACTGAACCACACAGACCAGGCTACGAATTAAACTTTTTAAAATAACTATAAAGTAATTCAGATGACCTACGTGTTCTAGAGGAAGTTCTCTTAATGAGTGTATTTTAAAGATTTGTTTGATTTTATTGAATTTATTAAATTTATCAACATAAATGTGTTTGTTGTATTTATTTATTATCTTTTTAATTTCTGTGGGGTCAGTAGTGATATATCTTCTTTTCTCCCTGATATTTGAAATTTGTGGCTTTTACCTTTTTTCTTTGTCAATCTTGATAGAAATTCATTTATTTTATTGGTTCTTTCAAAGAGCCAGTTCTTTGTATCTTTTATCTTTAAGCATTGCTTTTTTTTGAATTTCACTTATTTCTGGTCTTATCTTTATTAAACAACTAGTGGCCTGGTATACAAATTCATGCACATTGAAAAAATTAGTTAAAATAAATATCTATACTAATAAAAGGATGATATGCTAATTAGACCAGATAGACTGGATATCTTTTGGACATCTTTCCAGTCAAAGCCATGGTGTCTGGGGCCAAGGCGGAGGTGGTTATGTATGATCAGGCAAGCAGGCAGAGAAGTTAGGGGGGATCATGCAGGCAGACAGAGGCAGTTAGGGGTGATCAGGCTAGCAGAAGAGTGCAGTTAGGGGCATCAGTCAGCCAGGCAGAAGCCATTAAGGATGATGAGGCAGGCAGGCAGAGGTGGTTAGAAGTGATCAGGCAGGCAGGTGAGCAGTTAGGAGCCAGTGGTCCTTTATTGGGAGAGGGAGCACGGATTAGAGAGGGTGTAGGCTGGGATGAGGGACTCCCTGTCAAATTTTTTGTGCACCAGGGTGCTAGTTTTTAATATTGCTATTTGCCCTTTCTCTATAATAGAAGTGTCAGAGATGAATGAAAATTAATAAAAGTGTCAGATGTATGGCCGGTCACTTAGCCTTTTATATATGTAGGCTAGGGGCCCAGTGCACAAAATTCATGCACTGGGAGTGGGTGATCCCTTAGCCCAACCTGCCCCCTCACACATACTGGGAGCCCTCAGGGGATGTCCTACTAACCACTCACCCCAGCCTGCCCAAGGCCTAAAGCCTCATCAGCCATCACCTTTCAATGGGCTGATGGCTAGCTTCGTACTAGCTACATACCTCCTCCTCCCCCAGCCCGGGCCTTTGCCCCAGCCAGCCTGAGACCAGATAGGATGGGCCTCAGACCTGTCCCCTCGGCCCCAACTGCCTTGGCCCTGCCCCCAAATAGCCTGGGCCCCCTCGGCCCCACCCCCTGTTGCCCCTGGCACCTCAGCCCAGCCCCCCGCTTCTGATTGGCTGGTGGGTATGGCTTGTGGTTGTAACAAAAGTACAATTTGCATATTAATCTTTTGTTAAATAGGATAGATATGGGACCTGGAGTGTGAGAGGGAACTCTGCAAAGTTGCTGTAATTTAGGATGTTGAACACAAATGCAAGAGTGCAGTAAACCAGGAGCAGGTCTGACAGTGCTCCAGCAGCAACATAACCTATGATCAAAGGTAAAATCACATGGCCCCACAAGGAATCAGTGTCCCTCCTCTCTGGTTCCAGGGTGCGTCACACAAGAACTGCTGCTACCAAGTCACCATAGCTTGCAGCTCCTGCATTGATCATGTTCACCCTGTTGGTCAGTGCACTTCATATGTAGCGGATGGCTGAATGGTCGGAAAGTCACTTAGCCTTTTATATATATATATATATATATATATATATATATATATATATATATATGTAAAATAGTTTAATTGGCTCTTATTTCTCTTGTCTTATAGCATAAAGGCATAGGTTTTATTTGTTTGTTAATCCTCACCTGAGAATATTTTTTCCCATTGATTTTTTTGAGAGAGTAGACAGGAGGAAGGGAAAAGGAGAGAGAAAAGGAGAGAGAGAGAGAGAGAGAGAAAGATTGATATGAGAGAGACACATTGATTGAATGCTTCCTGCATGTCTCCTGACCAGGGTCAGGGTACAAACTTCCAACCCAAGTACTTGCTCTTGACCAGGAATCACATCATTGACCTGTTAGTGCATGGGCCCATGCTCTGAACACTGAGCCACACCAGCCAGAACAGATATTTTAAATTGTCTTCTGTTATAATAGAATAATTTGTTGTCATTATTTTCCCACTAAGCAGTGCTTTAGCTCAAGAATTTTGTTAGGTAGTATTTTCACTTTCAGTCAGCTTAAACAGATTTTTTTATTGCTCTCTCTCTCTCTCTCTCTCTCTCTCTCTCTCTCTATATATATATATATATATATATATATATATATTTATATATATTATATAATATATAATTTACATATATATGTAAAATTTTAAAACATATATATATATATTATATAATATATAATTTAGGATGACATTGAATGAAATAACATTATTTGAGGTCCTGCTGGATAAACAGAGGACTCAATGTTAAAATATGTGGATAGGTAACATGCAAGAAAAACAATACAAAAGCTGACTAACTAATATAAAATTAATCCCTAATAATAATAATATATGTATAATATATATAATATATATAATTTATATATAATATTTATAATATATATAATCATATATATATATATATATATAAACTATATAATATAAATAAACTTAAAATCTTAAAAACTATAAACTCTGAAAGAAATGTAGCCTGGGTAGGACATTGTTCACTGAAGAGAAGCATGATAGTAAGTTTCCTAGGTTTCCTGACAGATGAACAAAAAAGTCACTAAGCAAGTAAGTTAAATAATTAGTTTTGGGTTTATTAAATACAGTTATATATTACAATTATTCATTTTTTGTTATTTAAACTATAAATACCACGAAATTATTCTGTGTTTTTTTCTCGAAGTGACACACCACTCATGTTCATTTTTTGGTGAATTTTGACACGTCACGCTAAAGAGGTTACCCATCGCTGATCCAAGTCAACATAATCGCACTAGACAGGGTGCTCTTCTATTTCAGGGAACACTCATACCCACCTCTGTACTCACTGATACTGGAACAATTTAGACATGGAAATTCACCTCACATGAGAAGAAACTATTGTCCCCAGAGAAAATCCACACAGATATGGAGAGAAAATGCAAACGCTACATAAACAGAGGCCCTAGCTTGGGATAGTTATTTTTATTTTTGTTTGATTTTCCTTATTAAATTTATAATGAAATGACATTGAATGAAATAACATTATTTGAGGTCCTGCTGCATAAACATAGGACTCAATGTTAAAATATGTGGGTAGGTAACATGCAAGAAAAACAATACAAAAGCTGACTAACTAATATAAAATTAATCCCTAACCTCCAGTGAGAGCAGTATTAGTGGCTTCTCAAAGCAGGAGTTTAACTAAAATATTTACTGATTTATTCGTAAAAAAGAACTGTACAAACTTAATGTGTTTATATAATTAATAATTCTATATAATAAAAGCATAATATGCAAATCGACCGAACAACAAAATGACCAGTATGTGGGGGCAGTGCTGGCAAATAGTCAGTGCTGGGCCAGCCAAGGTGCTTGCCAGCAGGCAGAGGGAGGAAACGGCGATGCGGGGTGGGGAAGGGGGAGCAGCGACCAGCTAGAGCAGAAGGGCAATGGGGGGTTCAGCACTGTCCTCTGATTGGCCCACCTGGTCATCTCTTGCAGAGGGAAGCTGGGTGGCAATAGTGGGGTGTTGGAGATAGTGCTGTTCCCTGATTGCCCATCCAATAATCTCCCACAGAAGGATGCCAGGCAGCAGTGGTAGGGGATGGGGGTGGTGCTGTCCCCTGATCTGCCTGCCTAATCGCCTCTGGCAAAGGGAGGCCAGGCAGCAGCTTAGGCTCACTCCTCATGGGGAACCATCACTAGAACATCCCCTGAGGACTCCTGAACTGTAAGAGGGCACAGGTCAGGCTGAGGGAACCTCCACACCCAGTGCATGAATTTTTGTGCACCAGTTCTTTGTTGTGGAGTGGATACGAGTGAAAAACCACTGGAGCCCAGATGAAATTAAAATTTAGGGAGCCTTTATTAGCTGGCCCAGGGACTGCTCTGCTATCCTCCAAGCAGGGAGACCAGAGAGTAGCCCTGACCCCTTTTGCAGGACCACTTTTAAGCAAATTAACAACATCCTGTTTTTGCACAACAAGCAACCCAAGACAAAACAGTTTTTCCCAAGCAACATTAGAGTCATGCCATTGATGACCATGCTATTCACAGGGTCATCCTGTTCTTCAGAAAGCTGACAGTGTTCTATCTTGCAAGGCCTACGTACTTGGAAGGGGCCATGAGACCATATCTCAAGGCCTGGCCTGATGTCAGCACTGACAACTCTATCTGGGGCATAGTCCATGGCCTCAGTAGTGCTCAAAAATTCCCACTCTACAACATTCCCCACTGGTTTTATGAACATAAGTCAAATCTTTGACAACTTTGGGTCGTTGTTGGTGAGGTAGTTATATTGTCCATGAGGACTATAATCTTGATAGAATTAATTCTCTGCTGAATAAAGTCAGTGGGCCGTTTTAAGATAAGGGCTTAAGTCAGGTGTGATGAAGCCATGTCGGGATCCCATCGACCTTGACTGTTGTGGAGGTAGTCCTTTCCAGGTAGGAGTCAGTCCTTGTGTGGCAAATTTCTTTACCCAAATAAAGTCACCAGAGTGGAAGGATGGACCTGATCAGAAGTTGGTACTGCTTTCTGAGTCGACTGTAAAGCCTGTAAGAACTTGAATAAAAATTGGTTATGGATTTCAGCTTTCTAGATTGGGTTTCCACGTAAGCTGGTGAGGTGGGTAGGTCAGGGTTTGGAAGAGTCACTAGAATCTGTGGAAGCCTCACTGGTTTTAGGGCAGCCTCCTGGGGCTGCTTTATCTGCAGCTTCATTCCCTCTTGCTTCTGGAGAGTCCGCTCTACTCATATAGGTAGAGAGTGCTAGTTGGCCCATTGTCCTTACTCTGCTCATACGTGTCTAACTGCCTAATATATTACCTTAAGGATCCTGGCCCTGAATTTTTTTAGGGAAAATGGACATCGGTGAGATCTCCTAGCTACTTCCTGCTGAGGCAGGTCAGAAGTTTTTCTCAGAGCCAAGAGATCTTTACTGTCTGTCAGAGGGACAGTGAGGCCTGGGCACAGAAGGAGGTGAACTTGTGACCTGGCGGAGACAAACTGTATCAAATGGTCTGGTGGATATATTTCCTTAAATGATATTACCCCATTATCCCCCTCTTTTTTGATTAAGGGGGCTTTTAGAAATTTTATATTGCAGTCTTGGTAACTTTAAATTTTAGTTTTTGCACACAAATATGACTGCTTTAGGTTCTTTGGATGTTAGGCAATTTTACAATGAGATGAACTACTAATAGAAATTTTAGTTAATATCTTAGGAACAGCTTTTTGTCCAGTACACTTAAATTTTCTTGAGTATTCACTTATTCACTTGTCCAATTTAAATTAATCTGAAAACTTGATTACTATTTTACTGTCAAATTTAATTCTCAAGCAAAAATCTTAGTTTACCTTGTAAATATTAGTGGAAAGGATCCTGTAAGTAAATTATATCTAGAAAATTCTTACTCCAGAAAAGTAACTTCCATTTGTAATGCCAACAGTAGGACAGCCATGAAAAACACACATGGTGTCAAAATAAGCCAAAGGAAAATCATTTGGGCAAAAATAAAAAGAATCCCAAGTCTAATTTACAGAAAAGATCCCTTTATTAACTTTTGGTCGAGAATATGTTTGTATATTTTCTGAAAACAATCCCAAGACCATATGGATTCCTGCAACAATGAGGAACTGATAGGTCTGTTCCAATCACAAATACAGACCAGAGATGGAAGACACTGACAACACCTTGCCATGGTAGCAGTCAGCAGTTGTGCATTGCTGCAGGCAGCCCAGTACCATACCAGAGAGGGTGTAACCTACATTGCTACCATATCTCCACCATCCAGATACCATTGCTGACATGTATACATAAGAAACTATTTGACATTGAAACTGAGATTCAGAACAGTAGGACATTGGAACTGAGACTGAAACATTTTTTGTTCTTATACATTTATTTCCAGTATGCAGATGCAAGATCTTTTTAAAGAAAAGAAACAGGAGGAAAAGATTGATATAGAGGCAAAGAAGCATTGGACAGACTGTCAAACTACAGGGGGAAGGCTGGGGTGGTTGGGGGGCAGGGGCTGTAAGAGATCAACCAAAGGTCTTGTATGCATGCATATAAGCATAACCAATGGATACAAGACACTGGGGTGGGGGGCAGGTGAGGACATGTGCTGGGGAGTAAGGGAGGCTTTGGAGAGGATAATAGGGGGAAAGGAAAACATATGTACTACTATTTGTAATACTTTAAAGAAAAAAAAACTTTTAAAAATGGTCTGGTGGAAGGGAAAGAAAACCTGTCAGTTTTAATAACATCTACTGAAATAGAATTTTCCTCCTCAAAATTACCCCCATGGCTATCAAAACAAATTAAGACTAATTTATCTATTATATTTAATTTGGCCTGATTGTTTGCATAAACATAACAAGAATGGTAACTGACTACCTTTTCTGGAATTTTATGATTGAATCTCAATGTGCCCTGTAGGGCCAGGAAGCCAAGCCATCTAGCTGCCATCAGGCCTGCCTGCAGTATCTGCTGAGTTAGGTGAAGTCCTCACCTTTAATGCCTCTATCCAGGCCCATGCCCTAGGCTTCAAGGCCCATCACAGCCCTCCTACTCATCGCGGCTCAGAGTGCATAGGGGTCCCGCAGGGATGTAGAGACACCTTATTGCTCCCCTTTTACTCTGACCAACTGCCAGTGATGGTAGGGTTTGGGCCTGATGCTCCAGCACCAGTTATTTTCAGGGCTACCAATCAGGATACCAGGCTTTCTCCATGGCACTCTTATTGGCTTTAAGTCTTCAGAATTCATGCAGGGATCTTTAAAACATGATACTCTAGTCAAAGTTTCTGGTTAATAAAACCACTATTGGAAACTGGTCTTATTGAATTTATTCAAAAAACTGTATTGCCATGATTTATTTATTCAATATTGCCAAATTTTGGAAGAATTTTATAAGGAGAAAAACACACTGACCTACTTTAAGATAGAATTTTCCTTGCCAGTCCTTTTTATGGACTTTCTAAAGTAATATTTTCTGAAATTATTTACTCTTTCTGGCTTACTGGCCTGTATTATTTGATTTTCTTACAACATATCTTTCTCCTTCTTATCACATGCACAATCACCTTTATAGAAACTTCTATATTAGCCTTCGAACCTTCTTTCTATGTCCTTTAAAAATGCATAACCATGCCTCATACCGTCTACTCAGTATTCCTTATTCTTTGAAACCTCAATCCTTTAATGATTCCTAAACAGTAAACAGCCAGAATTTCTTAGCTTAATATTTATGACTTAGACCTTCTGTGATAAAACTAAGAGAAGGTAAAAATATTTCTTTTTGAGAGACAACTAGACTTAAACCAGTTGTCAGCCTTAAAGATGTTATATCTTAAAGTTCCTTTGCTGAATATTCCACCACTGCCCAAGAAGTACCCAGTTGTGAATGGGGCAGAGAAATATCCATTGTGTTTTGCTAGCATAATTCAGTTAAGTAAGAAACCAAGGACACCATCAGAGCGGGTTGTCTCTCCCTGCTGTCCGGCTGATGCCCCCCCCTTTTCTTTCTGTATTAACCATTTACTCTGTCCTTAGCAGGAGAAATAAGGCAAGCAGTCTGAGATCCTGTATAACCAGGCTTTTTATACTTAAGGAAGAGCTTATCTCCCTCCCAGATTTTCCTTCTTTCTTCCAAGGTCCCATAGGATCTCATATCCTTCTTCTTCTTTACCACTTCTGTTATCTCCAACCATCCCCTTGTCCACCAGTCTAAGGCTCCTCTATCTCAGCAGGGTGAGAGTGAATTCTGCCACTTCCACCCTTTCTCACACCTGCTCTGGAGCAGTTTTTGGCTCCAGAGGACTCACTGTAAATCTATCAGGAAGGGCAGGCAGGTTGCAGTTCTCAGGATCACATGATTCTGTTTGCTAGGAGGGCTGAAAAAAGGCAGTCTACAAAGCAGTTAGTTATGACTAATCTTAACCCAACAAACCTTTGTTTAAACTTCTCTGGATTGGCAACCTTCACAAATTAACCTAGAATTCCAAAATTTTAACTAACACAGCAAAATTATAAATTAAGGAAAAGTGATTAAAAGTTCTCTACTGTCTTTCCCCTAGAGCAGGGTTTACACTATCTTTCACACAGACTCTCACACTTACATTTATCCCATCCTGAGCCTCCACCTCCTTGCTCACTCCTTCCTACTCACAAAATTTCTGTAAATCAAAAGCATTAACTTTTATAATTATCCACTGTAATTATCCACTCGCCACTTGAATTCCTGAAAATTTTTCAAAAAACATTGCAGGGGAGTACAGAAAACATGAAGCAGACAGACCATTCTAATGATAGAGACAGTTAGACAACAATAACACAGAATAACAAAGACAATAACAACCAACTGAGGATCACGAGGCACCATTGTGCACTGGGATCTGGTCTCAGAAGTAGCGCTGCGTCCAGCCTTCCAGAGACCCCAGATGGGTGCCTACAGAACCAGAAATAAGTTTCCTACTGGTAAGAACCAGATCTAGGTGGCTACGATCAGAGCCAATCAGGAAATTTAGCAGGCGGGGTCTCCAACCTCTACCAGTATCAGAGCTGAGGAATGTCTCTCAGAGATCTCCCCCTGGGTCGGAGAGTCTGGGGACCCTGGTGGGCTCCCATTACAGGACCAGTCAAAGGCTGGTGCATCTCGCTGGGGCCTCCAAATGTTGCAAAGTGGATGCGAGTGAAAAACCACCGGAGCCCAGACCAAATTAAAATTTAGGGAGCCTTTATTAGCCATCCCAGGGACTGCTCTGTCATCTTCCATGCAGGGAGACCAGAGAGCGGTCCCGACTCTTTTTGCAGGACCACTTTTAAGCACATTAACAACATCCTGTTTTTGCACAACAAGCAACCCAACATAAAACAGTTTTTCCCAAGCAATGTCACAGTCATGCCATTGATGACCATGTTATTCACAGGGTCATCCTGCTCTTCAGAAAGCTGACAGTGTTCTATCTTGCAAGGCCTATGTACTGGGAAGGGGCCATGAGACCATATCTCAAGGCCTGGCCTGATGTAAGCACTGACAACTCTATCTGGGGCATAGTCCACAGCCTCACTAGTGCTCAGAAATTCCCACTCTACAACATCTCTAGTTATATTAATATGAAATGTTAATGTTTCAATATTTGCTTTAATCTTTAACCACATTTTTCTTATTCTTTAGGTTTTCATTATCTTGAAATTTGAAGAAATTGTCCTTTTGGAAGGAATTTCATATGCTCTCTCAAACTACCTTTCTGGAACATCCTGATATTAATCCATAAAACAGCACAGCAGAACCTCCAGGCTGTTTTGAGAAAATGGAGCATTTCAGGTGTTCATTAATGCAGACTATCACTAACTTTGTCATCATTATTTGTTCAGATATTTCTTTCCTACCTTTATTGGAAGTGCAAGTCCAAACAAGGAAACCTTATGCAGAATGTTAAATGAAAAGACATGGCCCCTAATAAAGGCAAATATTAAGAGAAGTTGGATTAAGTTGGATTAAGTTCAGATTCATGAGTAAATGGAAATAAACAAAAGGTAGAGATGTTAAAAGAACTGGACCAAAACAGAGTGAGGGCAACAACAGGGACTCTGGCAGAGTGAACCTTGCAAGTAGGGTCCCATGGTCTAAAGGAAAAGCCCTACAAGCTAACTCTAGAGATTTAGGAAGCCAGAGTCTAATGGTGTCACAGTAGAGGCTGACCCTGAATGATGTTTATCATTCTCATTCCCTCACATGAATCTTTTTAAGTCTCTACTAATGATGTGTGTCTGTTTTTTCTCTAAATATTCTAAATATTTACTTTCTGTTCTTCTCTATATTTTTGCGAGCTGATTAGTTTGAGAGCCATTTTCAACTTTGGAAGATCAGATATCTGCCTGCCCATTGTGCACTAAATGCCATGCACTTATTTGCCCCATATCCGTCAGAAGGCAAAGAGGGTTATAAACAAGGTCATGTGCTTCTAAGTGGCCTTTTGTCATGAAGATATAGCCTGGACTGCAGTTGAAAATGTATTATAATAGAATCAGATATGTTATCTTTTACTTTTTCAAATACCCTACTTCTGTACCAATACTCACAGAAAAATATAATTTGAATGAATTATATCTTAAAATATATTTGTAATAGTTAAGTCAATTTTTGAAATACATACTATGTCAATATAAAATGAAAATCTATTTACATTTTCAAGAAAATAGCTTAATAGATATATCTACCAATTTTGAGATGCTTGGCATATGAAGGGGAAAAAACAAACAAACAAAAAATACCAAATCTTTACTAGAATTATGGTATTTGGAAATTTTAAGGTATAAAAAATCAAGCCAAGTTTTTTTCTCCCTGTCTACCAGAAGCACAGCTTGTCTTTCCTTTTCCCCTACCACTTTCTATTTTATATTTTAGGACTTAAGCTCCTGGAATCTGAGAACATTTGTGCCTAGGGGAAAAGGAATGCTTTGAGCAAGCATGTGCTTATGAATTTTATCAGAGTATAAAGGACCCAACTGCTTCAGGCAACATATAACCAATGTTAGGCTACCAAGATGAACAAATGTACATCTTTTATTTCTTATTGAAATCAATCTTCAATGTTTTTAAGATGAGAAGAAGGTGCTACATTGTAGCTAGAAGCATCTAGAGATTTAAGTTAAAGGAAGCCCCAGTGTATTTGAATTCTCTGCAGTAAGCATAATGGAGAAAAGTAAAGAGGTTAGAACAGTATTAGGATAACTGAAGGAGGAACACATGAGGGTAAAGGTTAAAGAATTGTACATTTAGTAGAGGACCAGTGCACAAATTTGTGCACAAGTGGGGTCCCTCAGTCTGGCCAGTGATTAAGACCTATCAGGGGGCTGGCCGACTGCAGGAAGAGATTGTGAGAAGTTGGCCTGCTGGCCTCCCTCCCCCATCAAAGCCCTGGGGGAAGGACAGTGGGAGGTCGGCTATGGGAGTACATTGATCATCAGGGGCCAGCTCCTGCATTGAGCATCTGCCCCCTGTTGGTTTGTGTATTTTGTAGCAACTGGTCCACCAGTCATTCTGGTCCTTCAGTTGTAAAGGTCGCTTTGGATTATATATATATATATATATATATATATATATATATATATATATATATACTAGAGGAGGCCCGGTACACAAAATTTGAGTACTGGGGAGGGTATCCCTCAGCTCTGCCTATGCCCTCTCCAAATCTGGGACCCCTCGAGGTTCAGGCCCAATCCCTAAATCTGCAGGAGGACATCCCTCTCACAATCCAAGACAGCTGGCTCCTAACCGCTTGCCTGCCTGCCTGCCTGATTGCCCACTAACTGCTCCTTTCCAGCCTGATTAACACCTAAGTGCTCCTCTGCCAGCCTGATTGCCCCCAACTACCCTCATCTGCTGGGATGATCACCCCAAAGGCTTTTATTAGTATAGATATCACCTTTCACAGAAAATTTTACTCAACCTGCTTAACAATAATGGCTTGACGATTGAATCATTGGGACCAAACACCAAGATTTTCTTTCTCAAAATAGTGGAGTGAATAATTACCTTGTATTTAAGTCGCCCTGAAATTAAAATGAAATAGTGACTTAGAAAAGTATAAAAGCATCATGTAAAGACAACTGTATTTTTCATATTCTGAAATGACAATAAAGTGATAAAATGAAAAACACTGTTTATTCTGCCCCTTCCTTCCTTTACAGCCTTTATTTAAACTTTGACATTTATAAAAATTTTACTCCAATTTTCATTTCTTTACATTCAATATTATTTTGTATTGGTTTCGGGTTTTATATTAGTTACAGAATAGTGGTTAGACAATCATATACTTTACAAGTGTTCCCGATATTTTCAGTACCCATCTGGCATCATACCATCATTACAACACTATTGACTATATTCCCTACTTAAGTGGTAATGGGTTTACAGATTCCTTCTAGTCTTTCTTTTATGTTGTTCACTTTTTCTTTTATTTCTCACTTCTTCCCTCATTTTCTTTATATAGTATCTCAATTGGCCATCAAATCTCAGTGAAGATACTGGGACACTTCAGTTAACACTGGAAGCTTCTGTGAGTCACATCAGTCAGTCCAGTACACTGCAGTGCTGCACCCCTCCACTAAGGTAGCACCACCCCTCAACCCTATCTAATGACTGCAGGCAAAGGCAGAGCCTATGTGGGGTGTCTTTATAGAAAGATGGAGGGGCATTGCTTGGAGACCCTTTCAACACCTGCCTCCTGGCCAGCAACTTTGCCAAAGCTGTGGCAATAGCCCTGGAGCTGCCCCTCAGGCAGTCCCCCAGTTGGGCCTAATGTCTCTTCTTCCACATTCGGCCTTCATCCATCCCTCGCCCCTGCAGTGCTTGGACTCCAGACCTGAAAGAAAAGAACCAAGACCAAGAAGGACAAAGCCCAAAGGAAGTGAGTCTTGAACCCCCACATCCCATTCTCTGGATTTCCTCCTGCACCTCCTCTCTGTGTCACATCTTGAATGGGCACCCTGTGGCCCAGCCACATGGCCTCCAGGCAGCCTGGTAGAGTTGGTCTCTGAGAAGCTGTGAATCTGTGGCCAGAGGCCCTGTCTGGGTCTCAGCCACCCTATGCCTGTGATGTTCCCAGAGCCCCGTGGGCATGGCTAAGCAGGCCCACCACTCCTCCCTGGGGCTGCAATGTTCCCAAGACCCAGTGGGCGTGGCTAGGTAGGCTGCTGCACCTCCTGGGGCCTGTAATGAACCCGGACCCACAGGTAGCATCCCACCTCCCAGGCCCAGATGAACTGGTACCTATCCAGTGGTGTCTGGCACTGCCCACCAGGCCTTCCTGACCCCCGATATACCTAGACCTGCCATCTTTGATGGTTAATTTGCAAACTTACTCTGATTGCCTGGTGGGCATGGCTTGGCATAGCAGAGTGATGGTTAGTTTGCATGCTTCTCTTTTATTAGTGTAGACTAGAGGCCCAGTGCACAGAGTCACATGCAATAGGGTATATACATACTGTTCTAACATACTTGAGGCCTGCTGCACAAAATTCGTGCATGGGGGTCCCCTCAACCCAGCCTGCACCTTCTTCAATTCAGGACCCCTCAGGAGATGCCCAAGAACACCTCTCCCACCTCCGCGGCAGCACTAAAGATATCCGACTGCTGGCCTAAGCCAGCAGTCAGACATTCATCCCTGAGGGCTCCCAGACTGTGACAGAGTGCATGCAAGGCTGAGGGATGACCCCTGAGTACACAAATTTCATGTACCAGGCCTCTAGTATTAATATATATTTATGTTATTGTTATGCATAAGTATGTTATAATATGCTTTTAACTGTTCTGATATTAAGAAACTTGTGTTCTTTGCCCCTGAGCACTTCTCCTCCTTGGCCATGGTCACGGTGGCAAAGGGAAGCATCAGGGTCCCGGTCTCCCAACCATTTCTTTAAGTCAAACAGAGGCAGAGGTGGAGATGTCCCCCAGGTTCCAGGTGCTTCTCACGAAGTTACCAATACTGGCACATAGTATTCCAACTTCGTTGGAAAGGTGGCAGGCTCTTTGGAGAAAAGTGTCATTGTTTCCTATCATCTTTCAAAAATTTCTGTTGCAAATTCTATCAACCAAAATGGAAGAGCTTGACTTTGTTTATCAACACTACCAAGGAGTTCTGAAAATACATTGTACTTGGATAACCAAACCACAGAAGATTAAATTACAGAGATGCTGTGTTCAAATTTAGCTAATTTAGTGGCTATCAGGTTTTTCTGAATTCCATCTAACTGAAAGAAAACTAAGATAATCAGTTTAACAAACAGCAGACCTTTTAAAGTCAGCAAGAATGAGGTAAAACCTGTGTAAATTACATTTAAGAAATCTACCTTTAAAATGAAATGTCAAAAAAAATTTATCAAAATGCTGATGCTTCCCTTTGTTGGCAAATTTTTGACTATACCGAGCATGCTTCCAGATAAAAACACCAATTGGAAAATGTAGGAAAAATTATTAACTTATTAGAAATTCATAAAGTGGATCAAGTCAGACATGATGCATAACAGGAGGTGAAAATTTTCCTCTCCAAATTTAAACTGGAAGATAAATATGACAGGGGGATGCCTTTTGCAGTCTGGAAATAAAAGATGCCTTTGAGCAGGCCAGGGCACGCTTTTTCAGAATGTGTTTCAGCAGAGACCTGTATCTGTCTGAGGTGGACTCATCAAGGAAGGCACAGAAAGAGGCGGTGGCTGCCACTGACACCCTCATGATGATGCGATGTATAAGAACAGTCACTAGGTTATGTGCTTTTTTGTCTTTATCTAGCACATCCAAACGAATCATTCTGTACTGCCAGCCAATTTTTCCCCCACCAGGAAATGCTTGGCACTGTTCATAACTTTTCTCCTGTCTCTAATAATCCACTTTTCCTCTGATACTTCACAATGCACCTGCCACCCATAAGACCTCGGTAAAAATCCAAAAATAAAGGGCCTAATTTTGAAAAATAAGTATGTATACATAATTGCTTTGTTTCTATGGACATTTCTTTGTGGATTAACACATATGTGGATTCACTTAAAAATATGCATTTGTGTTTTAAGTACATACAGGTATTTATCACACATTAATATGTGATATATTTTTCATACTACATAAGATAAAAATCACATCATATGTTATATACAATGAATGAAGAGGCTATATACACCCCTATGTTCATAGTAGCACAATTTACCATAGCTAAGATTTGGAAATAGCCCAAATGCCCATCAGCAGATGAGTGGATTAAAAAACTGCGGTACATCTATACAATGTAATACTATGCTGCTCTAAAAAAGAAGCAACTCTTACCATTTGTAACAGCATGGATGGAACTGGAAAGCATTATGCTAAGTGAAATAAGTCAATCAGAGAAAGATACATATCACATTATCTCACTTATTTGTGGAATATAATGAACAATGTAAACTGATAAACAAAAACAGATCCAGAAACAGAATAGGGAAGGTAGGGGAGAGTGGGGTTAATGGGGAGAGATCAATCAAAGGACTTGTATGCATACATATAAGCATAACCAATTGATACAGACACTGGGGGAGGGGGGAGGGCATGAGTTGGGGAAGGTGGAGGGCTAAAGACACATGTGTAATACCTTAATCAATTAAAAAGAAAGGTGAGGACTAATTCATAAGATGTTAGAAGTAAAGCAGATTAAGATCATGTATTTGGAGAGTCACAGTTCTGGATTCCATTCTTAGTGTGACATTTACTAGTGATCAAATTTCAGGCACATTTTGAAAAGGGTGGATAGGGTTTGTAGAGTCATCTCTTTCAAGTCTATGTCAAAGTAGGTCATTTAGAAGAAATAGAGTTTCTGAGTAGTGCTGGCATTGGGTACCTGAACAGAGATTAAATCTTGCCATTCAATATTAGTCACTACTTTCTGTAAGTGGCAGAACCATGCTGGAAACCACAAAGGGAATCAAGGAGGCCTGAGAGAAACACAACTACCCACAGAGATCAGAAGAAAGATCTGATTGCAGGTGAAAACAAATAAATGGAAAGGTTTCTCATCATTTCAGTGTGCTACCCACGAAGCCTGAGGTTACCTTTTGACTAAATGGGAGTATGTTAAAGAAGTGCATGGGTCTCCAGACTCCTTATGTGACCAATTCCATGTCATGATTGAGCTTCATCTTTTGAATATCATCTTTTTCATGAAGAAATTTTTCTTTTCTTCTAATTATAACACATTTTTATTTTTCATTGTTTAAAGTATTATAAATAGTAGTACATATGTCTCCTTTTCCCCTCACTGACCTCCCCCAAGCCTCCCCTACCCCCCAGCACATGCCCTCCACCTTCCCCCCAACCCCCGTGTCTTGTATCCATTGGTTATGCTTTTATGCCTGCATACAAGTCCTTCGGTTGATCTCTTGAGGCTCCCGCATAACCTCCCCTGCCTTCCCCCTGTAGTTTGAAAGTCTGTTTCATGCTTCTTTGCCTCTGTATCTATTCTACCCCCCATTTATTTTCTTTAAAACAATCTTATCTTTCAGACTAGAAATAAACACATGAGAACAAGAAATATTTGAGTCCCAATTTTAATGTCCAACAGTTCTGAGTCCCAGTTTCAACGTCAAGCAGTTCCTCATGTATATGTCAGCAAAGATAGCTGGATGGTGGACAAATGTTGGCAATGCAGGTCCGACCCTCTCTGATTTGGTCCTAGGCCACCTGCAGCAATGCACAGCTGCTGATGCTAGCATGGGAAAGTGTCATCAGTGTCTTCCATCTCTGGACTGTTTCTCCTCTTGTCTTTGTGGTTGGAGCAGACCTGTCAATTCCTCTCTGTTGCAGGAATCCACATGGTCTTGGAGTTGTTTTCTTAAAATATACAAATATGTTCTCAACCAAAAGTTAATAAAGAAATCTTTTCTATAAATTTGATTTGGATCCTTTTTATTTTTGCCCAAACAATTTTCCTTTGACTTATTTTGATATCATGTGTGTTTTTCATGGGTGTCTTGCTGTTAGCATTGCAAACGAAAATTAGTTTTCTAAAGTAAAATTTTTCTAGATGTAATTTACTTACAGGATATTTTTCCTTACATGATATTACCTTACTATCCCCCCTCCTTTTTGATTAATAGAGACTTTTGGAAATTTTATAATGTAGCCTTGATAACTTTAACTTTTAATTTTTGCACAAAAATATGTCTGCTTTAGGTTCATTGCATGTTAAGCGATTTTATCATTAAATAAACTTCCAATAGGAATTTTAGTTAATACTTTAGAAATAGCTTTTTGTCCAGTACAATTAAATTTTCTGGAATATTCACTTATTTCAATTAGCCAATTTAAATTAATCTGAAAACTTGATTACTATTTTACTGTCAAATTTAATTCTCTAGCAACAATCTTATTTTACACTGTAAATATTATTGAAAAGGATTATTTGCATTCTTGAGTATGCCCTGAGCATTCCTGGTGCTAGGATGGTTTTAGATTTAGGGCAACTGCTGTCGGCCAAGTCTCTATCAGTTACCTGGGTCCCAATTTGTGCTGGGAGTGGGAAGCAAAATAGCCATGGGGCCAGGAAACCTCCCTCAGAAGGGATGAAGGTTCAGGCCTCTGCAAGGTCGTGGGGGTGAGGTTCTATTGACCTTCAAGTTCTCTTCTGATGGCCCCTCTTGTGACTGTGTCTGTCTTAAGTTGTTCCTTCCCTGAGGAATCTTACCCATCTCTGGCTAACCAGACATCCTCCAAAGCCAAGCAGTGTCATGTGAGATTCAGTTCATATTTTTTATTTTTAAAGTAACGTTACACATTTATTTACTTTAATTAAAATACAGGAACTTTAAAATTTAGATACTAATATATAATAGTATCCTGTATATATATCCCTATATAATAAAGAGGCAATATGCAAATTGACCATCACACCCTCACAAAGATGACCAGGCTGGCAGGGGTAAGTGAGGGATGACCAAACAACTGAACAAGCAGGTTGTGTGGAGTGAACAGGCCAGCTCGGGGGCTGTGAGGCAACCAGGTTGGCAGGGCAGGCAGTTGGGAGTGACCAGGCTGCAGAGGGAGCAGCTAGGAGATAGCAGGCCAGCAAGGGGGGGACAGTAAGAGGTGACCAGGCTAACAAAGGGGGGCAGTAAGAGGCAACTAGGCCAAGGGGGGGGGACAGTTAGAAGCAACCAGGCCAGTGTGGGGGCAGTTGGGGACAAGCAGGCAATCATAGGGGACAGTTGGGGGTGACCAGAATAGAAGGGGGGCAGTTAGGGGCAATTAGGTTGGCATGCAGGTGAGTGATTAGGAGCCAGTGGTCCAGAATTGTGAGAGGGATATCTCACAACCACTAGCAGGGTCGCCTTAGACCATCGGAAAACACAAATATTTACATTATTATTCATTAACAGTAGCAAAACTAGAGTTATGAAGTAACAGCAAAAATAATTTTATAGTTGGGGGTCACCACAACATGAGGAACTGTAATAAAGGTTGAGAACCACTGTAAGAAGGTTAATTCCAATACTTAGAACAAAACACTTTATTTCTACAAATGACTAGGTAGAGAACTAATCCATCAAACACAATGAATAACCCAAACAAAGGAGTTAAAAAGTAAAATAAAAATCTCCAGAAAATAAATGTAAAGACATGAATGCCTATGACTTAAATGACAGAAAATTCTAGGTTTCAATTATGAAAAAGAACTCAGAGATACAAGAAAACTCAGGAAAACTGTTCAACAAGTTCAGACATAAAATCAATGAACAAAAGAAGTACTTTCCCAAAGATACAGAAACTAAAAAGAAACAGAAATTTTAGAATTAAAAACTTAATAGAGGAGATCAAGAATGAATTACAGAGCTTAGGAAAGAAAACAGACCAGATGGAAGAAAGAATTAGTGATACTGAAGATAAAAATTTAGAAATGACTCAGGTAGAACAAGAAAGAGAATCAAGAATATAAAAATGAAACAAGTCTATGAGAACTCCAATAGAAAGGAAAATATAAGAAAACTGGGGATATAAAAAGAGGAGAGTGAGAATGCAACAGAGGACTTATTTAAACAAGTATTAATGTAAACTTAAAAAACCTATGGAAAGAACTAGGCCCTTGAATCTGGAAAGCTAATATCATATCTAATTATATCAACCCAAAAAGTCATTCTCCAAAACATGTTATATTAAATCTGTCAAAAGCTACAAAAATTGATTTACATGGCAGCTAGGGAAAAAGAAGACAGTAACCTATACAGATAACCTCATTAAACTATCATTGAACATTTTAGCCTAACCCTACAAGCTAGTAGAAAATGGAATCAAATACTCAAAATGTTGAGAGAAAACACCAGCCAAGAATAATATATCCAGACAAATTATGCTCTAAATCTGGAAAATAAAGGTTTTTGTTTTTTTTCCCCATGCAAACAGGAGGTGACAAAATTTACCACCACAAGACCTGTGTTGATACAAAACTATAAGATAACTAGTAGACAGATAGAAACAAGAACTTGCAACTCTTGCTGAGAACACAGTGTTTAGACTTAAAAATTTAATAAAGGTAAAAGCATTTTAAAAAAAGGTAATGCATACCGCAATTTGAAAGTAAACACACAGCATACAAAGAAATAAATTGTGACAACAAAAACAGAAATGGGAAAAGGGAAAAGATTGAGTTTGCACAGGTGCAATGAGAAGAAAAAGGACTATTGTGCAAATGCAACTTTTTCCATAATACTAATGGTATTCACAAAACAAAGATATAGAACTCAGACACATAGCATAAAAAAGGAAATAGGGGAGACAATCATAGGATATAACCAAACAAAACTAGCTGAGGGAAACACACACACACACACACACACACACACACACACACACACACACACTAGCAATGGCTACACAGACCTAAAAAAACAAACAAACAAACAAACAAAAAAACAAAGATAAAATGTCTGTAGAAAGTTCTTATAAATTAATCATCTCTGTAATGTAAATGAAGGGAATGCAGTAGAATAGCTGATGAATTAAAAAACAAAACTCAATTACTTGCAGCCTTCAGGAGACTCATCTCAGCTGCAAAGACAAAGACAGACTCAAAACGAAGGAGTGGAAAATGATAATAGATTTAAAGATAAAAGAGGTAACAAGAGACAAAGATGGATAGTTTATAATCATAAAAGGGATAACACATCAAGAAGACAAAATATTTGTTAATATATAACATCCTGTCAGGAGCACCAAAATAAGACAAATATTAACAGAACTAAAGTGAGAAAATGACAAAAATACAATTAAAGCAGGGGAATTAAATGCCTCATTCACATAAGTGAATAAATAATACAAACATAAAATCAATAAGGAAATATCAGCCTCAAATGGACATAAAGAATATTTACAGAGCTATTTGCACCAGAATTTACATTATTTTTTGTGCACATGGGACATTTTCCAGGACAGACCATATATTGGAATACAAAACTAGTCTCAACAAGTTTAAGAAAACTGACTTTATACTGAACATATTCTCTGAATACAATGCTCTGAAACTAGAAATCAACTACCAAAAGAAAACTGGGCAAACCACAAACATGTGAAAATTAAACAACATGCTACTGAACAATGCATGGGTCAGAAAAGAAATGAGAGATCAAAAGACACAGAGACAAATAAAGGGGCAAATCCATATATCAAAAATTTAGGGAAGTCCAGGCCAGGGATGTGTCCATGCCTCAGAAGTTAGAGCACAGGCCTGCACATCAAAAAGCTGTGGATTCGATACCTAGTCAAGAGCTCATACCTGGGTTGCACCTTCAGGAGGCAACCATTCCCTATATCTCTCTCACATTGATGGTTCTCTCTCTCTCTCTCTCTCTCTCTCTCTCTCTCTCTCTCTCTCTCCCTCCCTCCCTCCCTTCTAATCTCTCTAGAAATCAATGGAAAAGACATCTTGGGGTTAAGAATTAGCAAAAAATAAGGGGGGACAGTGAGGTGCAAAAAAAGAGATAATGAGAGGGAAGTATAAGGAAAAATAAATAAAATTTATAGTAGTATTAAACAAAATAGAGAACAAAAAAGAGCGTGTTCTTTGAAAGATAAATAAAATTAAGTTCATGGCTAGATTAACTAAGGAATAAAGAAACAAATTCAAATAATCTAAATCAGAAAGAAAAGAACTTCCAAATGACATCACAGAAATAAAAGGGACTATATCAAAATACCACAGAAAGGTATATGTCAGCAGATTTGATACCTTAGAAGAAATGGACAAGTTCTTAGAAATATGTAATCTTTCCAGACTGAAACACAGAGCACTAGAGAATTGAAATAGACTGATTGTCAGTAAATAAGTTGAAACAGTCATCAAAATTCTCCTCCAAAAAGAAAAGCCCAAACGAGTCAGCTTCAATCTACTAAAATGTTCAAAGAAGACTTAATCTTCATCCTTCTCAAATGCTACCAAAAACTTGAAGAAGACAGAATGCTTCTTAACACATTTTATGAGGACAAAATTTTTCTGATACTAAACCTAGCAAGGAAAACACAACAAAAGAAAACTACAGGGCAATATCTTTGACAAACAGAGATTCATAAATCTTAAACAAAATGCTAGCAAATCAACTACAACAGTATATTGAAAATAAAATAGATCACTATTGAGTGGGTTTTTCCAGGGGCACAAAAAAGGTTAACCATATGCATATCAATAGCATATTAACAAAATGAAGGATAAAAAGTATGATATATAAACATACATATATGTGTGTGTATATATATACATATACATACACACACACACACAAACACACACACACACACACATATATATATATATATATATATATATATCTAGAGAGAGAGAGAGAGAGAGAGAGAGAGAGAGAGAGAGAGAGAGAGAGAGAAGTAGAAAAACCATTTAACAAAATACAGCATCCATTGGTAATTAAAACACTCAAAAATGGGTATAGAAGGTAAATACCTAAAAATAATAAAAACCCTCAGTTAATGGTGAAAAACTTAAAACTTTTCCTCTAAGATCAGGAACAAGAGGATTCCCACTTTCACTATTGTTATTCAACACAATACTGGAAGTCCTAATCAAAGCCATAAGTCAAGAGGAAGAAATAAAAGACAGGCAAATTGATAATGAGAATGTAAAATTGTCATTTTCAGACATAGAAGCATGGAAAGCCATATGCAAAAGAATTAAAGTAGACTGCTATTGGACATCATACAGTAAACACAAAAGATTCACTCAAAATGGATTAAAGACCTAAATATAAAACCTGAAAAATAAAATACATAGAACAAAACATAGATTCTAAACTTATGGACTTAGGTCTCAGAGAAGCTTTTATAAACTTGACTCTAAAAGCAAGAGAAGTAAAAGCAACAACACATGAATAGGAGTGCATAAAACGTAAAAGCTTCTGCTCAGGAAAAGAAACCATCACAAAAACAGAAAGGCCACTGGCTGGGTAGCACAGTTGGTTGGAGCCTTGTCCCAAAGTGCCAAGATGGCAAGTTAGATACCTATTCAGAGCACATGCAAGAATCAACCACTGCATGAATAAGTGGAATAACAGACCTAGCAGACCTCTGTCTCTCAAATCAATCAATCAATCAATCAATCAATCAATCAATCCACACAGAAAGACAACCAACTGGAAGGGGGAAGATATTTATAAATGATTAGAGGCCTGATGCATGAAAATTCATGCACTGGAGTCGGGGTCCCTCAGCCCAGCCTCAGTCCGAGAACCCTCAGGGGTGGGAGGCGACAGGCCAATCAGGGGAATATGACACCCCCATCACACCTCAGCTGTTGCCAATGCCGGCAGTACAAGCCTCAGCCAGCCCTGGTTACCTGATCCTTGGGCCGGCCCTGGGTGTCTGGGGTGCTGAGGGGACTGGGGGACTCTGGAGGACTCTAGCCCTGGGGACTGGGAGGCTGAGGGGACTGGGGGACACCTGTCACCCCAGAGGGGTTGAGGGAACTGGGCGCTGCCATCTTGTGGCTGTGGGCATGCCATTTTTGGGGGTATGGCAGTCAATTAGTATTTTCCCTCCTTGTTGGCTATGGGCACTTCCATCTTTGTGAGGGTGTGATGGTCAATTAACACATTCTCTCTTTATTAGATAGGATACCTCTGATAAGTGGCTAATATCATATATATATATATATATATATCCTATCTAATAAAAGAGTAATATGCAAATTTGGCCACACCTTTGCTATGCTACCAGCCAATCAGGAGCGGGGGTGGGGGGGCAAGTGGTGTGAGGTGGAGGGCAGGGCTAGGCCAGGCAGCGATGGCAACCCCTTCCATCAATCGCAGCAGAGGCGGTGGTCAGCCTACAGCTGGGTCCACAAAAGGTCTCTCCCCCTGGCTTGGGGAGAGACCTTTTGCAGACCCTGCTGTAGGTGGCTGGGGTGGGCAGAGGGTGGGCCGGGCCAGGCAGTGCTGGTGGCTCCCCCCTCCCCATTGATTGCAGCAGCAGCGGGTTTGGGCAGGGTCCAGCCAGCAGATCAGTTGCATTGCAGGGCGATCTGCTGGGTTGCCAAGGCCAGGGAAATAAAGCCTCTTCCAACAGGATTTTTTTCCCAGACCTTGGAGTGGGCTTGGGAGGGGGTGGGGCCAGGGCCAGGCAGCAGATCAGCCACACAGCAGGGTGATCCCCTGGGTTGCCAAGGGTGGGGGAATAAAGCCTCTTTCAACAGATTTTTCCCCTGGGCCTTGGGGCAGGCTTGGGCCAGGGCTGGGGGCTACCCAGCCAGCGATAATTGAATCACAGGGTGACCGCTGGCTGGGGTCCCCTGGCCGAGGTCCCCTGCCCAAGAATGAAAGCCTCAGTCAGAGGCTTTAGGCCTTGGGCAGGTTAGGGGTGAGTGGTCAGTAAGACATCCCCTGAGGGCTTCCAGTATGTGAAAGGGGGCAGGTTGGGCTGAGGGACCACCCACCCCAAGTGCACGAATTTCATGAACTGGGCTCCTAGTGCGTATGTATATATATGTGTGTATGTGTGTGTGTGTGTGTGTGTGTGTGTGTGTGTGTGTATATTTCATACCAATCTACAACAACAAAAATTAACAATGCAATTAAAAAAAGTCAGAGGATCTGACTCTTCACAAAGAGACATACAAATGACCATCAGGTATATGAAAAGATGCTCAAGTTCCCTATAAGTAAAATACAAATCAAACCCACAATGAGATACCACCTCAGACCTTTTAGAATGCTTACTATCAATAACACAAGAAATAACAGCTGTTAGAGAAGATGTGGAGAAAAAGAAACATTCATACACTGCTAGTGAAAATAGAAATTGGTTCAGCTACTATGAAAAACAGTATGAAAGCTCTTCAAGAAATTAAGAACAGAGCTATCATAAGACTCAGCAATCCCTCTTTTGGCGATCTTCCCCCGAGTTAGAAAACATTTATTTGTAAGACACATGTGCCCCTATGTTCACTGTAGCATTATTTAGAGTAGCCAAGACATGGAAACAACCTGTGTTCTTTGAAGAGTGATTGAATATAGAAGACAGGCATGCAGTGAAATACTATTCAGTCATAAAAAAGATGAAATACTACAATTTGTGACAACATGAGTGGCTCTTAAGAGTATGATGCCAAGTGAAATAAGTCAGATGGAAAAGGAAAAGAACCGTGTGTTTTCATCCATACATGGAATATAAAAAAGTAAATACCGTATTTTCTGGAGTATAAGATGACTGTGTGTATAAAACGACCCCTAACTTTTCCAGTTAAAATATAGAGTTTGGGATGTACTCGCTGAATAAGACTACCCTTCTTCCAATGTACACCAAATAAAATTTTTAAAAAACATCAGATTTGATTTAAAAATGGTAATTTTGAGATTTTCCTGGGTTAAAAAGTCATCTTATATGCCAGAAAATATGGTAGATGAATACACAACCAACAAATAAATTCATAGACCCAGACAACATATGAAGGTTACCAAAGGGAAAGGAGTTGGGGAAGTTAAAAGCATAATGGAGGTCAGATATGGTGATGTAAGGAGATTAGACTATGGGTGGTGAAAACACAATATAATATAAAAATAATGTTTTATAGAATTGTACACTTGAAATGTATAAATGCTATTAACCAATGTCACCCCAGTGAATTTAACAAAGATATGCTGGAAGTCAGTCAGTAGAAAATCAGAAAGCCTCTTAAGAATACACAAATACAAAAAGTGGGCTAGTCATTGTCTATGGGTCCTTCACTCACCCCCAAATAACATGTTTTACATCTGCAATGAGTTTGTGCATTTCCCTAGCTTATTTCTAAAATATTTTATCTCAGGTGTTTCTCTGAGTAAGTTTTTTATATTCTATTTTACTTATCCACTAGATATATAAATTATATTGTATCTATACTAATAAAAGAGTAATATGCAAATTGGTCAGGACTCCCTCACAGTAATGACCAAACAGCAGGTTGCATGGGGTGACAAGACCAGCAAGGGGGTTAGTGAGGGACAACCAAACGACTGAACAGCAGGCTGCATGAGAGACCAGGCTGGCAGTGGGGGGGAGGGGAGACATGAGGGGCGATGAAATGATGGAAAAACAGGTTGTGTGGGGCCACCAGGCTGGCAGTGGGGGGTAGTTCGGGGAGACTAGGCTGATAGAAGAGAAGTTGGTAGCAACCAGGTTGGCATGGGTGTAGTTGGGGCTGACCAGGCCGATACTGGGGGGCAGTTGGGGGAACCAGACTGGCAGGCAGAGGTGGTTAGGGGTTATCAGGCTGGTGGGGGGCCAGGTAGGCAGGCATATGAGCAGTTAAGGAGCCATGGTCCCAGATTGTAAAAGGAATGTCCTACTGCTGGCCTGGATTGGGTCTAAACCAGCAGTCGGACATCCCCTGAGGGGTCCATAATTGGAGAGGGTGAAGGCTGGTCTGAGGGGACTCCCCTGCTCCCTGTGCACACATTTCATACACTGCGATTCTAGTCTATAGTTAAAAGCATAATATGCTAATTAGACCAGATGTCCTTTTGGGATGAAGCTGGGGCTGCAGCCATAGGATTGAGACAGCCACCATAGCTGTGAGGGAGGGATCCAGGCAGTCATGGCTGCAAAGGCCTACTCTTGCATGAATTTTGTGCATCGGGGCCTCTATACACAAACACACACACACACACACACACACACACACACACACACACACATATATACATATATATATATACACATATATATACGTATATATGTATGTATATCCTATCTAATAAAGAGGGAGTATGCTAATTAACCCTCATGCCATCACAAAGATGGTGGCACACACTGCCAATAATGAGGGAATATGCTAATTGACTGTCACACCCTCAAAAATAGTGGCCCCCACAGCCACAAGATGGCAGCGCCCAATCCCCTCAGCCCTGCCAGGGCAGCAGGTATGTGGCAAGGCCAGCCCCCCCGCCACCCCCAGGCAGGTCCAGCTGCTCTGTGCCTGCCTCTGGAGTCTTCCAATCTCCTAGGCCCTCCAGCCACCCAGGGCTGACCCAAGGTACAGGCAAGCCACAGATGGCAGCTGCCCAGACACTCAGGGCTGGCCAAGGCTTGCGTTACCAGCAGTGGCAGCAGCAGAGGTGTGATGGGGCCTTCACCTGATTGCCAGGTGAACTCCTGCCCCTGAGGGCTCCAAGATTGTGAGAAGGGTCAGGCTAGACTTAGGAACCCTCTCTCCAGTGCATGAATTTTTATGCACTCTGCCTCTAGTATTATCATAAAAATGAATGCAGCTCATTTTAAATCAACATGTAGAAAAACTCCACAAAACTTAACATTCATTCTGAGAATATTTTGCCACGTATGGATCTCCACATGCTTCCCCCCCCCCAAAAAAAAAACTTTATTATTAATTTACTAAGACTACAGATTATCTCTGAGCCTAATACTCATTTTTTTTTCTTTTCTGAAGAACTCTCACTCGCCTTAAAGAGAAGTTCCCATGGAGAAAGGCTTTCTTCAGTCAGGGGAACTGGGTCTCAGGTGACTCTCAGCATTAACAGCGCCAAGGAGGGGGAAATGATCATAGCTAACCTTAGGTAGTAGGTGCTTGCCAGGGAAGAGCTCGATGCTTTCAGACAGTGCCTCACACTAGTCCCCTTTTTCTAACACATTTAGGGGGAACCAGATGTATTGTTGTCTTTTTTATCCTCTGCTATTATTTAATAGAGACAGTCATCCAATACAAGCAGAGCTTTATTGGTTCAACATAAGTACAAATGTGAATCATGTATTCTGTTCCTCTGCAAAGCCTCTTTTCACACTTACTGTGAATTGATGCAGCAATCACTTTCTTCTCAGTTCTGTTAAATACGATTAAATTAACAAATTCACTAATGGCTCTTACCCTCTGAGAGTTTCTAAGTAATGAAACCTATTTCTCTACTTGCATGTGGGTAATGCTCCATAAATTCAACAGTTATCATTGCAGTAGTTGTTATTCTTTGCTCTCTCACACCCCTCCTGAGACATGGGAGTCAGACCAATTCCAAAAAAAAACCCCAAAAAAACAAAAAGAAACCCCACAACACACGTGCACACTGGGAAACCAACAGCACCAACAACAAGCATCCATTCTCCTTTATATCAGGGAAATCAAACTAGAAAGACTCCACACTAAGCCCCTCACAAGAGGGTTGAGAGGAAACACTATCTGGGGAGGAGCAGAATGACATCCCTGCCCATAGGAACACAGCAGTAAAAAAGGGGGAAATTTCTATTTTGTGTTCTAGTCCAAATAAGTGTCTGTATGATATGATGAAATAGGAAAAGTTTTTGGAGCCACAGAGACTTGGGTATGAACCTCAGCTCCCTGAACTACTGGATCTGGGACCTTAGTTTAATATGCTTAACTGTAAAATGGAGTGTGTGGCCCTACATTATAAAAATGTCTCCAGTCTCAGGTCCTGTCTCAGGGACTTAAAATCCATGCCTATGGATTTGAGCCCAGACTCTGCTAAAATTTTCATCAATTTCCTCAAAATTAAAATCAGGGAATCAGGCTGCAGAATTATTTTCTGTTGTAACTTAGAGCACTGTAAAGTATTTTATTCAGAGATTTCTAAATATCTCAGGGAGCCCTTGGGAATTCCCACTCTTTTTCCACCAACCTTATTTTGTTTGCTAGCACTTGCCTTCGTGATGAGCTCTTGCTTTTGTTTAATATCTTTCTAGGCTGCCAGGGCTTTGTGGGCTTCAACATGCCCCTGTGAATTTAAATAGCCCCACCTGCGAAATGCATTAAAAAGCCAAGGTAAGGATTCTCTTAGATGCCACTATATGTATTCTAACTATATGCTTAGCATTTGGGATTTCTGATTCATTCTGAGACTTCAGTTCAAAATTCCATTACTCCTGAGTCAAGGGATATATGTTGTCCTTATAATTTATTGAAGTTAATATTAACCGTGAAAGGCAAATTTTGAAAAGTAAAGCCAGTATCAGCCTTTATCTATATAACACTGAACATAGAGATTTTACTAATTTAAACTAAACACCCTGAAAATGCTCTCCTAAGGTTCTGAAATTAAGACCCACATCACCCTGCTCCACCCACGCCCATTCTTCACCACACGGTTGTCTATGTTCATAGGTTATACATATATGTATAACAGTTCTTTGGTTGATCTCTTTCTATCCACCCACCCTCCCCTGGTTTCCTTCTGAGATTCCACAGTTCCTGTTTCCATATCTCTGGATGTATTTTATTCATCTGTTTATTTTGTTCATTAGATTCCACATATACTATTAAATGCAATCATCTGATAATTATCTTCCTCCTACTGGCTTATTTTGCATAGCGTTATAGTCTCTAGGTCCTCCATGCTATCTCAAAGGATAAGAGATCCTTCTTTTTCACTATTGCATAGTATTTCATGGTGTAAATGTACCACAGGTTTTTTGTTTGTTTGTTTGTTTTAGCCACTTATCTACAGATGGATGCTTGGGCTGCTTCCAGATCTTTGCTATTGAAGATAGCACTGCTATGAACATAGGGGTGCATATATTTTTTCTGATTATATTTTGGAATTCTTAGGATATATTCCTATAAGTAGGAATACTAGGTCAAATGGTAGTTCCATTTTTTTTTTGAGGAAACTCTGTAATGTTTTTCATAGTTGCTACCCCAGTCTGCATTCCCACCAGCAATGCACTAGGATTCTATTCCCTCACCATTACTTATCTGTTGATTTGTTGATGGTAGCTTTTCTGACAGGTCTGAGTTCTTTTCTGATATATAATTGGCAAATATGTTCTCCCATACAGAGGGATCCCTTTTCAATTTATTTATGGTTTCTTGTGCTGTGCAAAACTTTTTATTTTGACATAGTCCCATTCATTTACTTTTTCTTTGTTTTCCTTGCCAAAGGAGATGTATCAGAAAACATGTGGCTATGAGAAATATCTGAGATTTTTCTGCCAATGGCTTCTTATAGGATTTTTATGGTTTCACAACTCACATTTAAGTCTCTTATCTATTTTGAGTTTATTCATGAGTATGGTGTATGTTCGTGGTCCAGTTTCATGTTTTGCATGTATTTATCTAATTTTTCAACATAATTTATTGAAGAGGCTGTCTTGACTCCATTGTGCTCTTTTCTTCTCCTTTATCAAATATTAATGATTTGGTTGGATTTATGGGTTCTCTTTCGCATTCCATTGATCTATATGCCTGTTTATGTCCTATTACCAGGCTGTTTTGGTTATAATGGCTTTGTCCTGTAATTTGATATAATGTATATTTTTTCCCAAGATTGCTGTGGCTATTTGTTTTATTTTTTTCTGGTCCCATAAGAATTATTAGAATATTTATTCTAGATCTATGAAATATGCTATAGATTCCTTTGGATAGTATGGACATTTTAATGATGTCAATCTTACCAATCCATGAACATGGCATATGTATCCCTTGCTTGTATTTTCTTCTATTTATTTTTTTCATTGTCCCATATATGTATTTTTTAATCTTTATTGTTCAGTTTATTAATTACATTGTTCCCTTTTTTTCACCCTATAGTTCCCCTCCACCTGGTACCCATCCCACCCTCCGCCCTCACCCCCCTCCACTGTCCTCTCCCATAGTTGCATGATTTTTGTCCAGTCTCTTGCTGCACTTCCCACACCCACTTTCTCTCCAAGAGTTGTCAGTCCATTCCCCCTCTATGTCCGTGATTCTGTTACAATCACCAGTTTATCCTGTTCATCAGCTTATTAATTCACTTGATTTTTATATTCATTTGTTGATAGATGTATATTTGTTGTTCCTAATTTACACTTTTATCTTTTTCTTCTTCCTCTTCTTAAAGAATATCTTTCAGCATTTCATATAATATTGGTTTGGTGGCGATGAACTCCTTTAGCTTTTTCTTATCTGCGAAGCACTTTATCTGACCTTCAATTCTGCATGATAGCTTTGCTGGATAGAGTAATCTTGGTTGTAGATTCTTGCTGTTCAACACTATGAATATTTCTTGCCACTCCTGTCTGGCCTGCATCGTTTCTGTTGAGAAATCCGCTGACAATCGTATGGGTGCTCCCTTATAGGTAACCATCTGTTTTTCTCTTGCTGCTTTTAATATTCTCTCTTTGTCTTTTGCTCTT
Source organism: Antrozous pallidus (assembly GCA_027563665.1). Taxonomy (NCBI): domain Eukaryota; kingdom Metazoa; phylum Chordata; class Mammalia; order Chiroptera; family Vespertilionidae; genus Antrozous; species Antrozous pallidus. Next base: position 99,447,739 of record CM050508.1, read on the forward strand.
GGCATTTTAATTATGATGTGCCTTGGTGTGGTCCTCTTAGGGTTCCTATATATTGGGGTTCGGTGCACTTCTTGGACTCCTAAGTCAATTTCTTTCACCAGGTGTGGGAAGTTTTCAGTCACTATTTCTTCAAATAGGTTTTCATTGTCTTGCTCTCTCTCTTTTTCTGGCACCCCTATAATTCGGATGTTGGTATGCTTGAGGTTGTCCCAGAGGCCCCTTACACTATCTTCAATTTTTTTTATTCTTTTGGTTTCTTTCTTTTTCAGCTGAGTGGAATTTACCTGTTTGTATTTCAAATCTTTAACTTGGTTCTTGGGATGCTCCAGAGCACTTTTAGGTCTTTGTATATTTTTTATCTCAGTCAGTGTATACTTAATTTCTGGTTAGTCCTTTTTCATATCCTTGAGAGTCTCCTTTATATCCTTGAGGGTCTCCTTCATTTCCTTGTAGGACTCATTCATTTCCTTTGCAGTCTTGCTTATTTCCTTATAGGCCTTGACCTTTTGTTGGAGCCTCTTGAAAAACCCTATAACCGTGGTTTTGAATTCCATGTCCAGTCGGTTTTTTTTTTCTCCATTTCTTTCACATCTGATTTCTTTCCATGTCTCTGCATGGTGGCTGCTTCCCTAAGTTGGTCAATTAGCTTTGTGTGGTAGACGTCCTACAAGGGAAAGTGGCTCAGCCTCCCCAGTTGCCTGAGGTGGATATGGGCTGCACAGTCTTGCTGAAGTTAAGCTCAGGTTAATCGTTGTTAGCACTTGGAGGGGTTGACCTCCAGGCCAATTGTCTGTGAAGTTCAGCTGTGCTCAGGTTGGATGGGCGGAGTCTCTGGGCCAAGCAGACAGCATTAGCTCCGCCCTATGCAGCCCCAGGGAATCTGTGTCGGTGGAAATGGCTGCCAGCACCTCTGAGAGAGAGCCGCTGCCAAGCTCCACTGGTTGCCGGGGAATTCAGACTCTCCCCAAATGAGTCTGCACACCCAACGTCTCACCCAGGGTTGTAAAACAAAGCAGTCTGATGGTTTCCCGAATGAGTGGGCGAGTCGCAGAGCGCTCTCTGTGCGGTCACGCAGCTGAGCTATTCCCAAGGTCACATGCAAGCTGCCTTCTCCACAAGCCAGCAGACTTGGCAGCACCCGAGCTTCAGCGTGTCCTCCCACTGTCCAGTTTTCACCCCGTATGATAGTGGGTTGGTTCCCTGGACTTTGCCCAGAGCTGGAGAATCAGTCCAGTGGGATGTCTTTGTCTCCCCGTTTGAGAAAACTGGCCGGTTTTCAGCCGCTCGCCCTCTCCGCTGGCGCGCGCTCCAAACCTCGCTCCGCACGAATCTTTCAATGCTGTCCGCCGCCGCTCCTCTGAGTCACAGTGCCTTATTTTCACTTTTATTTGTGGAATTTTCACTTGGCCAGCTTTCTGGTGATTCTGGATGGTGTTTGTTCTTTCGTTAAGTTGTAGTGTTAAAATTGCTGAGTATGATGGCAAGATAGGTGTTTTACCTCTGCTGCCATTTTGGTTCTCTCCCCATATATGTATTTTTTAGTACAGTTCTTTTACTTCCTATGTAAAGTTTATTCCTAGGTATCTTAATTTTTTTTGGTGCAATGGTGAATTGGATTGTTTTTTTTTTTAGTTTCTCTTTCTGAGAATTCATTATCTATGTATATAAAGAGATGGGATCTGTTACATCCAAAATGACCAGAGGGATGACCAAACACCAGGAATCCCATTCATCTGCACTGTGGACCCTGACAGGAGGGAGGAGGGAGCCCCATTGGATACCTTGCTGTCAGTTGCCAGCCAGCCAGGAATTCCATTCACCAGCACCCCAGATCCTGACAGAAGAGAGGAAGGAATACATCTAAAGACTAACTATTGGAACAAAGTACCTCGAAGCTGAAAGAAGCCATTGTTGGCAACAGAATGTATCTGAAGACCAACTATTGGCACAAGGTATCTGCAGCTGAAAAAAAGCATCATCATTAACAGAATATGTCTGAAGACAAACTATTAGCACAACATACCTCTGAAGCTAATAGGAGCCAGCATTGGCAACAAGATGTATCTGAAGATGAATGATTGGCAAAATATAGCTCTGCAGTCAAAGAAGACAGCGTCATTAACAGAAAATGTATGAAGATCAATGTGCCTCTGAAGTTGAAAGAAGTTGGTGGCAATGAGAGAATATGTCTAAAGAATAGTCACCAACAAGTATTACCAATACTGGTAGGAACTGCTTTCACAACAAAAATGGAGTACATGAGGATGAAATTATCGAACATACTTGTGGTGGAATGATTGTTAGACATCAATTTTGCCTATCACTAAATTTCTCTGATGAAAAAACATCTGATGGAAAATTTACTCAATGTTGTAGCAAAGGTAAAGTTTGTCCAAATGATATACATTTTCAAAAATATCCAACATATTTAAAAAATTAATGATAAACAAAGATTCTGACAATAAAAATGTCATGGTAAATATTCACTCAATAAATAGTTCTTTTATTTTTGCTTCAATGGGTGAAAATATTACATCACCATCAGGATATGGGCCATAATGTTTTAGAATACATGGACAAGTTTATCACCATACTGGAACTTTACATTTTTTGGATGATGTTTCTCAGAGGTTTGCTCAACTCTGTATTTTAGATATGAAGGAAGCATTGAATAAAGATTAGCAGTATCAGAAGACCAAGGCTGCTCAGAAATACTCATGATCAACATAAACAACCTAATGCATGCAATAAGTGAGTTAATAAAATCATACAAGATGTTACATGAGGAAGAAAAGGAAGCCCAATCTGAAACAGCAGCAAAAGGTATTGCTCCGACAAAAGTAACAATGGTGATTAAATATGATCATAACAGTGATCTGCTTAGATATGATTCTCCCTGTGTAACCGAGGTTGCTGTCATATTCAGAAATAAATGTGGAGAACCTCCTTTTGAAAGGGACTTGCTTATTCATTGTAAACCAGATCCAATAATCCAAGTGCCACTAAAATGAAACAAATCAATATCATGCTTCCTACATTAGATGCAATGACATAGCCTATTCTTTTTCCACATGGTGAAAAAGGCTTGGGAACAGATATACATTAAGACTCAGAGACAACACTGTACTCAACAATAATACTGGACAAAATGTAAGGACACGAGTCACACAAATGCAGTATTATGGATTTCATCTCTCTGTGTGGGACAAGTTCAATTCTATTTTAAGTGCAGGAAAATTAACAGTTTATTGTTGATTCATATTAAAAAATGGAATCCAATTGAATAAATTTCATTAAACCAAACCAATCTAAGCTGAGAGTTGAAAAATATAGTGGTTTGATGGACTATCTCACGTCTAGACCTGAAAATGACAATGTGCCGATTGGTAAAATGATCATACTTCCATCATCTTTTGAAGGTAGTCCCAGAACTGTGCAACAGCAATATCAGGATGCTATGGCAATTGTAATGAAGTATGGCAAGCCCGATTTATTGATAACCATGACATGCAACCCCAAATGGGGCAGATATTACAAACAATCTACAATACTAGCGAAATGTTGAAAACAGACCTGACTTCATAGCCAGAGTTTTTAAATATTAAGCTGAATGCTCTTTTAAATGATTTATGTAAATTCCATTTATTTGGAAAAATAATAGCTAAGATTCATGTCATTGAATTTCAGAAACAGGGACTGTCTCATGCTCACGTATTATTATTATTAGATAGTGTGTCCAAATTACATTCAGAAGATGACACTGACTATATAGTTAAGGCAGAAAATCCAGATGAGGACCAGTATCTTCAACTTTTTCAAACTGTAAAATTTGAAAATTTCAATATGGTACATGGACCATTGCAATACAAAATCCAAATAGTCCATGTATGGAAAATGGAAAATGTTCAAAGGAATATCCAAAAGAATTTCAAAATGTGACCATTGAAAATGTTGATGGATAACCTACATACAAATGAAGACCTGGTAGTACCATTTCTATTGGAAATAAAATAGTCTACAATTCTTGGATGCCCCTTAATAGTGCCTCAAATATAACTGTCATATAAATTTTGAAGTCTGTGAATCAATTAGAAGTGTCAAATATCTATTTAAAAATGTCTATAAAGGGCATGATTGTGCAAATATTCAAATTTCTGAATAAATATTAACAATCATGACAAAGTACAGGACTTCATTGACTCCAGGTATCTGAGCGCTCCTAAGGCTGTTTGGAGACTTTTTGGAATGCAAATGCATGACCAATCTTATTCAGTCATAAGATTAGCTACTTATTTGCCTAATGGTCAGAATTTTTATTTTCATGCCATGATTTTGCTGGAAAGATACGATTGACGATGCAATCATCCTTAATATGCCCAAACAACTTTGGTAACTTTTTGAATACATCTGTGTATTTGGATGTCCTTCTGCTGCAAACAAATTATAGTATGAGAATAAATCTCATTTTATTGAAGATTTCTGTTGGAAATTGCACCAAAGAGAAGGTGCCTGTGTGAACTGTGAAATGCATGCCCTTAATGTAATCCAAGATGTATTCACATTGCATGGAATGAAAAATTCACATTTCAAACTTCTGGGCTATCCTTTATTAATGAATATAAATACATGTGATGAATTGTACAAGCGATAATACCTATAGGTTTTGATCAATTCTCTGAATGATGAACAGTTGGCAGCCTTTCACACTATAACTTCAGCGATTGAAGTCCAAACTTCACACCCCAAATGCTTTTTCTTGGATGGTCCAGGTGGTAGTAGAAAAACATCCCATATAATAAAGAGGTAATATGTAATTTGACCCTCATGCCCTCAAAGATGGCTGCCTATGACCAGGCCAGCAAGGGAGTTAGTGAGGGATGACCAAACGATTGAACAGGGAGGCTGCATGGGGCAACCAGGCCAGCAAGAGTGTTAGTGAGGGATGACCAAATGACTGAGCAAGCAGGCTTTGTGGTGTGACCAGGCTGGCAGGTGGGGGAAGTTTGTGTGACCAGACCATCGGCAGGGGGCGGGGGGAGTTAAAGGCAACCAGAACACTGGGGGAGGGGGGAGCAGTTGGGGGCATCCAGGCTGTCAGAGGGGCAATTAGAAGCAATTAGGCCAGCTTGCAGAGGCAGCGAGGGGCAGTTAGGGGCAACCAGGCAGGCAGGCAGGTGAGCAATTAGGAGCCAGCAGTCCAGGATTGTGAGAGCAATGTCTGACTGTTGGACATCTCACAAGAGGTCCTGTATTGGAAAGGGTGCAGGCTGGGCTGAGGGGACCACTCCCCATGCATCATTTCATACACTGGGCCTCTAGTATCTTTATAAAGTCTTAATACTTTGTGTTAGAGGTCATGGTGGTAATGATTTACCCACAGTGTTTACAGGGGTTGCTGCAAATTTACTTCTTGGGAGAAGAACTTTTAATTCTCAATATAAATCACCAAATCCATTAAATGAAATTTCAATTTCTAGACTCAATATAAAGAGTGAAGCTGAAAAAACCATTACAAAGGACAACTTCTTATTATTGATGAATGCACCATTACATCTAGTCAGGGAATAATTGCCATAGACAGATTATGAAGAGAAATTATGAATTTAAAGGTTGCATTTGGTGGGAACATTCTCCTTGGAGGGGATTTTTGACAATATTTCAGAATTGTACACCATGTTATGTGTTCAGTCATAGTACAAACGAGTTTAAAGTACTATAATGTTTGGGGATGTTTCAGAAAGTTGTCTTTTAAAAACAAATATGAGATTAAAGAATTCTGCTTATAGTGAATGGTTAGTAAAACTTGGAGATGGCAAACTGGACACCAGTTTTCATTTAGGAATGGATATTATTGAAATCCCATATAAAATGATTTGTAATGAATTTATTATTGAAGCTAACTTTGGAAATGCTATATCTGTAGATAATCTTAAAAATATTTCTAAACATGTGAGTCTTTATCCAAAAAATGAGCACATTCAAAAATTAAATAAAGAAATTATGGTTATACTTGATGGAGATTTTCAAACATATCTGAGTGATGATTCCATTGATTCAAGGGGTGATGCTGAAAAGAAAAAAATTCCCATCAAATTTCTTAATAGTATTACTCCTTCAGGAATGCCATGTCATAGATTAACATTTAAAGTGGGTACCGTCATCATGCTACTGAGAAATCTTAATAGTAAATGGGGTCTTTTAAATGGTACAATATTTATTATGAAAATATTACTACCTAATGTTATTGAAGCTGAAGTAGTAAGAGGATCTGCAGAAGGAGAGGTTGTTCTGATTCCAAGAATTGATTTGTTCCCATCTGATCCTGGCCTCCCATTTAAATTATTTTGAAGACAGTTTCCTGTGATGCCAACATTTGTGATGACTATTAATAAAGCACAAGTACAACCTACAGACAGAGTAGGATTATTCCTACCTGAATCTGTTTTTGCACATGGTTATATGTTGCTTTCTCTGGAGTTTGAAGAGCATGTGATGTTAAAGTTAAAGTTGTAAATACTTTATCCCAAGGGAAATTAGTCAAGCACTCTGAAAATGTTTTCACTCTTAATGTGGTAAACAGTGAGATATTAGAAAAATTTTAATCAATTAAATCAGTAATTATTTGTATCAGTGTTGATTTTACATCATGTTTTTGTCGTTATATCATGTGATTATTTATTTATTTATAAATTTATAGATTATTTTCATATACATTTTGCTAATCTTTCATCTCTGACACTTATAAAAGTCAAATAGCAATATTAAAATATTACCTTTAATTAATTCCCTTTTAATATGCACAAATTTCATGCATAGGCAACTAGGCCTATCTAATAAAAGAGTAATATGCAAATTGGCCATATCTCTGATAAAGCCATGTCCACCAGCCAATCTGGAGCAAATTATGCAAACAAACCTCAACCAAGATGGCTGCCACCACTGAGAGCAGGAGGGAGGCTTAGGTTTCCATGGCAAAGGAGGAAGCCAAGTTTTCCACCTGCTGTTGCTGTCCTAGGCCTCCACTAAATGCTACAAAGTTTCAATTATAGAAGATACCTAATCCCAACAGAAATGGCGACAGCCACGGAGCTAGAGAGAGAAAAGGCTAAGGTTTCCAGGGAGATGGAGGAAGCCAAATTTCTGCAGCCCTACTTTAGGCCTCCACTCCAGGCTACAAAGTTTCAAACAGAAATGGCTGTTGCCACAGAGTGAGCAGAAGGCTTGGCTCAACTCCAGTCTACAAAGTTTCAATTGTAGAACATAAATTAATCCCAGATCCCAGGGCCTCCACTTGGGTCCCTGGGGGACAAGGTCAGCCTGCAAACCACTATAGGCCCCTTGCCTAGACCGCCCCATGCCCCAAGGGAACCCCCACCCTGATCCAGGACACCCTCCCTTCAGGTCCCCACCCATGCACCAGGCCTCTATCCTATCTAATAAAAGAGTAATATTTGGCTTTAGAAAATTTGGAAAACCAAGATGGCGGCATAGGTAAAACACCTATCTTGCCATCATACTCAGCAATTTTAATACTTCAACTTAACGAAAGAACAAACACCTTCAAGAATCACCAGAAAGCTGGCCGAGTGAAAATTCCACAAATAAAAGTGAAAATAAGACACTGTGACTCGGAGGAGCAGCGGTGGACAGCAATGAAAGATTCGCGGGGAGAGAGATTTGGAGCGCGCGCCAGCGGAGAGGGCAGGTGGCTAAAAACCGGCCAGTTTTCTCAAACGGGGAGACAAAGGCGTCCCACTGGACTGATTCTCCAGCTCTGGGCAAAGTCCAGGGAACCAACCCACTATCATACAGGGTGAAAACTGGACAGTGGGAGGGCACGCCAAAGCTTGGGTGCTGCAGGGTCTCCCGGCTTGTGGAGAAGGCAGCTTGCACGAACAGCTCAGCTGCAGTGACCACGCAGAGAGCGCTCTGCAACTTGCCCTCTCATTCGGGAAAATGTCAGACTGCTTTGTTTTACGACCCTGGGTGAGATGTTGGGTGTACAGACTCATTTGGGAAGAGTCTGAATTCCCCGGCAGCCAGTGGAGTTTGGCAGCGGCTCTCTCTCAGAGGTGCTGGTGACCATTGTCCCCGGAACAGAGTCCCTGGGGCTTCATAGGGCAGAGGTAACGCTGTCTGCTTGGCCCGGAGACTCCGCCCATCCAACCTGAGCACAGCTGAGCTTCACAGACAATTGGCCTGGTGGTCAACCCCTCCAAGTGCTAACAACGATTAACCTGAGCTTAACTTCAGCAAGACTGTGCAGCCCATATCCACCTCAGGTAACTGGGGAGGCTGAGCCACTGTCCCTAGTAGGAAGTCTACCACACAAAGCAAATTGACCAACTCAGGGAAGCAGCCACCATGCAGCAACATGGAAAGAAATCAGATGTGAAAGAAATGGAGGAAAAAAAAACCGACTGGACATGGAATTCAAAACCACGGTTATAGGGCTTTTCAAGAAGCTCCAACAAAAGATCAAGGCCTATAAGGAAATAAGCAAGACTGCAAAGGAAATGAATGAGTCCTACAAGGAAATGAACGATACCCTCAAGGAAATGATCAAGACCAACGTGAAAATGAATGAGTCCGACAATGAAATGAAGGAGACCCTCAAGGATATAAAGGAGACTCTCAAGGATATGAAAAAGGACCAACCAGAAATTAAGCATACACTGACTGAAATAAAAATATTATAAAAAAGACCTAAAGGTGCTCTGGAGCACCCCAAGAACCAAGTTAAAGATTTGAAATACAAAGAGGTAAATTCCACTCAGCTGAAAAAGCAAGAAACCAAAAGAATAAAAAAAATTGAAGATAGTGTAAGGGGCCTCTGGGACAGCCTCAAGCATACGAACATCCGAATTATAGGGGTGCCAGAAAAAGAGAGAGAGCAAGACAATGAAAACTTATTTGAAGAAATAGTGACTGAAAACTTCCCACACCTGGTGAAAGAAATTGACTTAGGAGTTCAAGAAGCACACAGAACCCCAATATATAGGAACCCTAAGAGAATCACACCAAGGTACATCATAATTAAAATGCCAAGAGGAAAAGACAAAGAAAGAATATTAAAAGCAGCAAGAGAAAAACAGATGGTTACCTATAAGGGAGCACCCATATGATTGTCAGTGGATTTCTCAACAGAAACGATGCAGGCCAGACAGGAGTGGCAAGAAATATTCAAAGTGATGAACAGCAAGAATCTACAACCAAGATTACTCTATCCAGCAAAGCTATCATGCAGAATTGAAGGTCAGATGAAGTGCTTCGCAGATAAGAAAAAGCTAAAGGAGTTCATCACCACCAAACCAATATTATATGAAATGCTGAAAGATTCTCTTTAAGAAGAGGAAGAAGAAAAAGATAAAACTGTAAATTAGGAACAACAAATACACATATATCAACAAATTAATCTAAAAATCAAGTGTATTAATAAGCTGATGACCAGGATAAACTGGTGAATGTAACAGAATCACGGACATAGAGAGGGAATGGATTGACAACTCTTGGGGAGAAAGGGGGTGTGGGAAGAGCAGCAAGAGACTGGACAAAAATCATGCAACTATGGGAGAGGACAGTGGAGGGGGGTGAGGGCGGAGGGTGGGATGGGTACCAGGTGGAGGGGAACTATAGGGTGAAAAAAAGGAAACAATGTAATTAATAAACTGAACAGTAAAGATAAAAATAAATAAATAAATGAGTAATATTCAAATTGACCATCACTCCAACACACAAGAGGGCTGCCCCCATGTAGACACAAGATGGCTACCACAAGATGGCCATCAGGAGAGGGCAGTTGGGATGCACCAGGCCTGCAGGGGATGGCAGTTAGCGGTGACCAGGCCAGCAGAGGAGGGAAGTTGAGGGCAAACAGGCTGGCAGGGGAGCAGTTAGACATCAATTAGGCTGGCAGGGTAGTGGTTAGGGGGTGATCAGGCTGGCAGGCAGAAGCAGTTAAGGGCAATCAGGGAGGCAGGCAGGCAAGCAGTTTGGAGCCAGAAGTCCTGTGTTGTGAGAAGGATGTCTGACTGCCCATTTAGGCCCGATCCCAGTAGGGGATCCCTCGAGGGGTCCCAATTGGAGAGGGTGCAGGCTGGCCTGAGGGACATCTGCCCTGCCCCCTCATGCACAAATTTTGTGCACTGGGCCTCTAGTATTCTAATAAGTACAGAATGACAGGAGCTACAGAGCTACAGAGATCTGGTTCTGGAAGGTTGCTGAGGCCTTATTCAGTCAGGAAAACAACAGGCTGTCCTTTAAGAGCTTTGAGCCTAGTTAAAGCTCTTTTAATCACTAACCGTCTAGACTTCATTTTTATAATACATAAAGTGAACTGTTGAGTAAGTTTCTTCATTTCCTGAAATCTTCACGTTTTTATATTTTAAATTAAATGAAAATGAGATTAAATTCGGAATCATAAAATGATAGTGGCAATATATTTTAATAATCATCAAACTTGTGATTTATCAAAAGATGATGTATGTTCATGCCCACCCAGCATAACTCAGTGATTGTCCAGTGATTGAGTGTCAGCCTCTGAGCCAGGAGGTCACAGTTCAATTCCGGGTCAGAGAATATGATTGGGTGGGCTCCATCCTCAGTGTGGGGAGTGCAGAAAGCAGCCAATCAATTATTATCTCATCATTGATGTTTATATCTTTCACTCCGTCTCCTTTCTTCTCTGAAATTAATCTATAACAATAAAAGTGCAATATGATAACTAGACCAGACAGCCAAAATACCTTCCTGATGTCCTTCAGAATTACCTTCCAAATGAAGTAGGGGTTGTGAAGGCTGAGCCACTTGCATGAATTTTATGCATCAGGCCTCTAATTGGTGTAGAAATATGCTATTGATTTCTGGTTGTTAATTTAGTATCTGGCTACATTTCCAAATTCATTTATATTAAGTCTAATAGATTTTGGTGGAGTATTTCGGATTTTCTGTGTCATGTCATCTGGAATTGAGAATTTTGCTTCCTCTTTTCCGATTTAGATGCATTTTGTATTCTCTTTTCTGATCACTGCAATTAGCCCTTCCAATACTATTTTGAATAAGAGTGGTGAAAGTAGACATCTCTGTCTTGTTCCTCTTCTTAATGGAAATGTTTTTAGTTATTTCCCATTGAGTATGATGTTGGCTAATTGTCACATATGGCCTTTATTATGTTGAGATATGATCTCTCTATTCCCACTGTGCTGAGAGATTTTATCAAATATGGTTACTAGATTTTTTCAATGTTTTTTCTACATTTATTGGTATAATCATGTTTTTAAACTTTAAGTTTGTTTATGTTATTTATAACACTTATTAATTTGAAAATAATTGTATCAGCCTTGCATCCATGGAATTAATCCCACTTTGTAATGATGTATGATCTTTTTAATGTATTGAAGGATCTGATTTGGTAATATTTTATTTAGGATTTTGGCATCAATGTTCATCAGAAGATATTGACCTATAATTTTCTTTGTTTATAGTGACTTTATTTGTATATAGAACTAGACTAATGATGTTCTCATAAAAAAGAGCTTGGAAATGTCCTTTCCTCTTGACTTTTTTTTTAATAGTTTGAGGAAGGTAGGTGTTAATTCATTTTTAATGTTTGGTAAAACTCCTCTGTGAAGCTATCCAGGCTTGGTCTCTTGTTTGCTTAAATTTTTAAATTACTGCTTCAATTCCATTAGTTTTTATCATTCTATTCAAGTTTCTGATTCTTCCTGATACAAATTTAAAACATTATATGTTTCTAGGATTTTATCCATTTCACTCAGTTTGGACAATTTGTTCTTAATATTTTCTTACAATCCTTTATATTTCTGTGCTGTCAGTTGTAATTTCACCATTTTCATTTCTGATTTTATTTATTTGGGTCCTCCCTCTTTGTTTCTTGATTAGTCTGGCTAAAGGTTAATCAATCTTTTTTATTGTTTCAAAGAACTTGCTCTTGTTGTCATTAATCTTTCTATTTTTCTCTTAACCTCTCTGTCATTTATTTCCACTCTGATATTTATTATTTATTTCCTTCTGCTGGTCTGGGCTATTCTTTTTAATTATTTTAGTTGTAGTAGTGTTAATTAGTTTATTAGAGATTATTCTTGTTTCTTGTGGTAGGCCTATAGTGCTATGAACATCCCTCTCAATGTTTTTGCTGTGTCCATAGATTTTGGGTTGTTGTGTGTTCATTTTGATTTGCTTCCAGGAAGTTTTAATTTTGTCCCTGATCTCATTGGTAACCCATTAATTCAAGCTCATGAATGTTTTTTAGTGTTTTTCTTATTGTTGATTTCTAGTTTCATATCATTGTATTTCAAGGAGATGCTTGATATTATTTAAATCTTCTGGAATTTGTAGAGACTTATTTCATGTCCTAACATATCTTTAAGAATGCCTACTGTGCACTGGAGTAGAATATATAGAATGAAACTTAGATGAGAAATGTTTTGCTAATGTTAATTAAATCCATATAATCTAGTGTGTCACTCAGGGACACTGTTTCCTTGTTGATTTTTTTTTTTCTGGAAAATAGTCCCTTTGAAGTCAATGCGGTATAAAAGTCTCTAAAAATGACTGCATTGGTGTCTTCCTCTCCATTAATTTCCTCCTAGAGTATTTTTACTCTTGCTCCTATTTTGTGTATATCTATGTTTACCAGGGATATATCTTTCACTGGATTGATTCCTATAGCATTATATAGTGACCTTCTTTGTTTCTTATTATGAACTTTGAATTAAAGTCTATTTTATCAGATATGAGTATTTCTACCCCAGCTTTATTTTCCTCTTTTCCATTTGAATGAAATATTTTTTCCATCCTTTTACTCCTGTGTGAATATTTTGTTCTGAGCTAGGTTTTTTGTAGACAGCATATGTATGTGTCATTTTCTTATCCATTCAGCAACCCTATGTGTTTTGATGGTGTTATTTAATTACTTTACATTAAGATTATTATTGATAGGTACTTATTTATTATCATATTTATTCTTTATGCCTATGATTCTTATATGTTGTTGTTGTTGTTATTATTATTGTTATTATTATTATTACAATAGTAGAGGCCTGGTGCATGAAATTTGTGCATGGGGGAGTGTGTCCCTCAGCCCAGTCTGCATCCTCTCCAATCTGGGATCTCTTAAGGGATGCTCAACTGCCTGTTTAGGCCCAATCCCATGGGCCTAAATGGGAAGTCAGACATCCATCTCACAATCCAGGACTCCTGGCTCCCAACCAGTCACATGCCTGCCTGCATGATTGCCCCTAACTACTTCTGCCTGTGAGTCTGATCACCCTCTAACCACTAACCTACCAGCCTGATCTACACCTAACTGCTCCACCTCGTCCATCCAACTGCCCTCTCCTATAGGCCTGTTCCCCCACAACTGCCCTCCCCTGCTGGCCTGATCACCCACAACTGCCCACCCCTGCCAGCCATCTTGTGGTGGTCATCTTGTGTCCACATGAGGGCAGCCATTTTATGTGGTGGAATGATGATCAATTTGCATATTAATCTTTTATTAGATAGGATTACCTTTAAAAATTCTTGCAATGCTGGTTTGCTGGTAATAAACTCCTTTAGATATTTTTATTTATTTATTTTTTGTCTGGGAAGCTCTGTATTTTTCATCCTATTTTGAAGGATGGCTTTGCTGGATACAGTAGTCTTGGTTTCAGATCATTGCTTTTTATCACCTTAAATAATTCATGCTATTTCCTTCTGGCCTGCATTGTTTCTGTTGAGAAATAAACTGATAGACTTATGGCTGATCCTCTGTAAATAACAAATTGCTTTTCTCTTGTTGCCTGTGTGATGCCCTTTTTGTCTTTAATGTTTGGTTTTTAATTATGATGTGTCTGGGCATGGGACTCTTTAGGTTTATCCTGCTTGGGATGCTCTGATTCTCCTCAACTTTTGTGACTTTTTCTTCACCAGGTTAGGAAAGTTTTCTGCCATTATTTCCTTAAACAGGATCCCTATTTACTGTTCACTTTCTTCTCCTCTTTTACCCTTATGATGTGGATATTGATATGTTTCCAATTGTCCCATAGTTTTCTTAAACTGTCCTGTTTTTAAATTATTTTTTATTTTTTGTTTATCTGATTGAATGATATTTTTCTTCTCTGTTTTCTAATTTGCCAATCTTACCCTCAGCTTTCTCTAAGCTTCTGTTTATTATTTAAAGTGGATTCTTTATTTCTGCTAAGTCATTCTCCATTCCTGACTGGCTGTTTTCAAAGTGTCTACGTATTTTTTTTAATATATTTTTATTGGGGGTGAAAAGATGGCGGCGGGTCAGAAGGACGCGTAATCATTTGTGTCCCGGGGTAGACGGGGTGAGCAGCTGAGGGTCGCGGGGGGAGTGTTTGTTGGCGAGTGGGGGGACAGTAGGGCTTTGGGAGAAGGAGGGGGACTGCTAGATTAGCCGCCCTTAACAGAGCGGCTCCGGTGCAGCTCGGTTCTCTTCCGGAGCCTGGCTCAGAGGCGGCTGCGCCATCTTAAAGGGGAAGAGCCTAAAAATTTTACAGTTGCGGTACCCACTGGGCGTCTAAGACTCCCACCTCCCCCCCAACATTGATTCCTAGTTGGTGAAGAAGCGGACTCCGAGGAAACCTGTGCTCAACCACGGAAAGGTCAGGTTTTTCCAGGGGTTAAGGGAGCTGGTAACACAGGGAGATTCGCGCCTGGCGAATAAAGAGGAAAAACGTGAGGCTGTTGGAGCCAGCAAAGGTGGAAGAGGGTCCTCGGAGCTGGTGACAGGAGGGGGGGATACATAGAGGGTGACACATTTGGACCTGAAGGAGAGGGCCAGCCTGGCAGTTTTGGGAGGGAGCCGGCTGCCAAACCCAAGGGGAGAAAGGGTTTCACGAGCAGGACGTGAGTTCGAGCGCCTGTGTTTGTCCTCTCTAAATCCGAATTTCTCAGCACTGAACAAGGAAGGGGGATCCCCTGGTGGAAGAGAACCTGGGTGACCACAGGGGCGAGCTGTTTTTCTGACGCTGGGGATCAGAACAGGTCCTCACAATTAGAGAGGCAGCTCTGGGGTAGCCTATTTCCACAAATCAGTAGTAAATACCATAGACATAGCGGGATTTTAGATCAGGCTAGAGAGGACCAATAGACCCAGAGGTCAATTCACAAACACTGCCACCTAGGGGCTGAATCATAAAGTGTCTCTTGGGTAACACAAATTAAGGAATCAATTTTATTTCTGCTACTATTTAAAATTTTTATAAGTGCCATTTTATTCCATCTTTATTCTACTCAGAGATTAGTGATATGTAGTCTTTTTTCATCTACCCTTTAGTATCTCTTTAATCTACTTCAACTTCCCCCTTATGCCAGCACTCTCTTGCTAACCTTTCCTTAGTCAGTGTCTTATTCCCCTTACACTTTTTCTGGTTTAGATTTTCCTTATTCTCTCTTTTTAGCCCCTGTTAAAATTCCACCCCACTTTTATATCCAATCTCCAACCACCTGCTCCAAGTCCATACACATCTAATGCTTCTCCGACTTCACTATCCTAAAATGGTTTTCTCTCGGTCCTGCTGATGTTGTTTATATTTTATGGATATTTATGAGATTGGTTTGGTTATTCTTTCCTTTTAATTTGCTTTGTGGGGCGAGAGTTGGCATTGTTTTGTGTATTGGTGATGTTTACATTGTTTTTTGATAGATTTAAGCTTCTGTGTTCCCTAACCTCCCTTGATATTAGTTGTTGTATGTAGTTTCTATCAGTCTCCAGGTACTCGTTGCTGGCTTTTGCTGGGATTAGTGGCGGTCCTCTGGGAGGTTCCAACCCATATTTATAGTTTACTCCCTTTTCCTTTCTTTTTACTCCTTCCCCTTTTCCCAACTTTATTTTGGCATTCCCTTTTTTTATACTTTCTCTCTTTCTTTCTTTTTTTTCTTTATTTTGTGTGTGCGAGTGTGTTTTCTCTTACTCTCTCTTACCCCACCTATCACCTAATTTACCTTCCTCTGGCAATCACTTTTAATTTGGAGTTACCAATACTGTGAATACATTCTTCTTCTGTGCCTGGTGTGCTGCACCTGGTTGTGTTATAGTCTGAGCCTTTAAATCAACACAGGAGAGTGAGAACTACATAACAAGACACACAGAGAAGAAAAACTATGGGGAGACAAAGAAAGAGCCCACCAATGAAAGAAAAACAAGCCTCACCAGAAAAAGAGGTAACCGAAATGGAAGCAAACAACGTGTCAGAGAGAGAGTTCAAAGAAACGGTCATAGGGTGGATGAAGAGAACAGAAGCCAACACAAGTAAGAAACATGAGGAATTGAAGAGGAATCAAGAGGAAATGAAGAAGAGCCGGGAAGAAATGAATAAGAAATATAAAGAAATGAAGAAGAATTATGAAGAAATGAAGAAGAATTATGAAGAAATGAAGAAGACCCAAGAAGAAATCAAAAGTGACATTGCTGAGGTAAAGAACTCCATATAAAGTATCAGGAGTAGATTAGATGAAGCAGAGGACCGCATCAGTGAGCTGGAAGACAAGGTAGGAAAAAACACCCAAGTAGAGCAGCTTCTAGGAAAAAAATTCAAAAGCAGGAGGAGAGCCTAAGGGAACTTTGGGACAACATGAAACAAAACAACATACGTATAATAAGGCTTCCAGAGGGACAGGAAACTGAGCAAGGAATAGAAAACCTGTTGGAAGAAATAATGACAGAAAACTTCATTGATATAGGAAAGAAAAAACCCACACAAATCCAAGAAGCTCACAGAGTTCCAAGCAAATTAAACCCCAAAAGACCTACACCAAGGCATGTTATAATTAAATTGGCAAACATCAACGACAAAGTGAGAATCCTAAAAGCTGCCAGAGACAGACAGAAAGTCACCTACAAAGGAACCCCCAACAGACTAGCAAGTGATTTCTGAACAGAAACTTATCAGGCCAGAAGGGATTGGAATGAAATATACAAAATTATGCAAAGAAAGGGTCTGAATCCTAGAATATTGTACCCAGCAAGGCTATCAATCAAAATTGAAGGCCAAATCTGGAGCTTCACAGACCAAAAAGGTCTAAGGAAATACATTACCACCAAACCAGCAATGCAAGAAATGCTAAAGGGTCTGCTGTGAAAAACAATAGAAAGCCATGAAAGAACATAGGGGCAAAGAACAAAAATGGCTACAAATAACTATCTATCAATAACTACTTTAAATGTAAATGGTTTAAATGCTCCAATCAAAAGACATAGGGTAATAGACTGGATAAGAAAACACGACCCATATATCTGCTGTCTACAAGAAACCCACCTCCAAAAAAAAGATGCACACAGACTGAGGGTGAAAGGATGGAAAAAGGTTCTTCAGGCGAATGGAAATGGAAAAAAAGCTGGGGTAGCAATACTTATATCTGACAAATTAGATCTCAAAGTGAAGGATGTAACAAGAGATAAGGAAGGCCACTACATAATACTAAAGGGAGCAATCCAACAAGAAGAAATAACTCTGGTAAACATATATGCACCCAATATAGGAGCACCCAAATACATACTAAAACTCCTAAAGGATATCAAGGGAGAGATAGACAGCAATACTATCATAGTAGGAGACTTGAATACCCCATATCACCATTGGACAAATCCTCTAAACAAAAAATTAGTAAAGAAACATCAATCCTCAATGAATCATCAGACCAGAAGAAATTAATTGACATCTTCAGATCATTTCACCCCAAAGCCACAGAATATACATTCTTTTCAAGTGCCCATGGGTCATTCTCAAAGATAGACCATGAGTTGGGTCATAGGCAAAGTCTCTCCAAATTCAAGAAGATAGAAATCATATCAAACACATTCTCAGATCACAATGGCATAAAGCTGGGAAATCAACTACAATAGAAACAACCCAAGAAATCAAACACATGGAGACTAAATAGCATGCTATTAAACTATGACTGGGTTACTAGAGAGATCAAGGAAGAGATAGAAAACATCATGGAAACAAATGACAACGACAGCACAACAATCCAAAATCTATGGGACACAGTGAAAGCAGTTCTGAGAGGGAAATTTATAGCTCTACAATCCTACTGCAAAAAACTGGAAACAGCGGCAATAAATTATCTAACCCAACAACTGAAAGAGTTAGAAAGAAAGCAACAAGAAAAGCCCAGTGTAAGCAGAAGGAACGAAATAGTAAAGATCAGAGCAGAGATAAACGACATAGAGACCAAAGAAACAATACAGAAGATCAACAAAACCAAGAGCTGGTTCTTTGAAAAGATAAACAAGATTGATGAACCTCTAGCCAGACTCACCAAGAAGCAAAGAGAGAGGACCCTAATAAATAAAATCAGAAAAGAAAGAGGTGAAATAACAACAGACCCCATTGAAATACAAAGGATTGTTAAAAATTACTATGAACAACTCTACTCCAACAAACTGGACAATCTGGAGGAAATGGATATATTTCTGGAAAAATATAACCTCCCAAAACTCAATCAGGAAGAAGCTAAACAACTCAATAGACCAATAACTGTGGAAGAAATTGAAGCACTCATCATAAAGCTTCCAGCACACAAAAGCCCAGGGCCAGACGGCTTCACAGGGGAGTTTTACCAAACATTCAAGGAAGAACTAAAACCTATACCCCTCAGACTATTACAGAAAATTCAAGAGGATGGAACACTTCCAAACTCCTTCTTTGAAGCTAACATCACCCTAATACCAAAACCAGATAAAGAAGAAACAATGAAAGAGAATTACAGGCCAATATCCCTCATGAATATGGATGCCAAAATCCTCAATAAAATTCTAGCAAATCGGATCCAGCAGTACATCAGAAAGATCATACACCATGACCAAGTAGGATTTATCCCAGGAATGCAAGGATGGTACAATATCCGCAAATCAATAAATGTGATACATCACATAAACAAATTGAGAGATAAAAATCACATAGTCATATCAATTGATGCAGAAAAAGCATTTGACAAAATCCAACACCCTTTCTTGATAAAAACTCTCAACAAGGTAGGAATAGAAGGATCATACCGCAACATAATAAAAGCCATATATGATAAACCCACAGCAAACATCATACTCAATGGGCAAAAACTACAACCATTTCCCTTAAGAACAGGAACAAGACAGGGCTGCCCACTCTCACCACTCCTATTCAACATAGTACTGGAAGTATTAGCCATTGCAATTAGTCAAGAAGAAAAAATAAAAGGCATCCAAAATGGAAACGAAGAAGTAAAGCTATCTTTATTTGCAGATGACATGATATTGTACATAAAAAACCCGAAAGACTCCATAAAAAAGCTAATAGACTTAATAAATGAGTTCAGCAATGTAGCAGGCTACAAAATCAATGCCAAGAAATCTATGGCATTCCTATACACCAATAGTGAACTTACAGAAAGGGAGACTAAAAAGCAATCCCATTTACCATCACACCAAAAAAATTAAGATACCTAGGAATGAAAGTAACTAAGGAGTTAAAAGACCTATTCGCGGAAAAATACAGGACGCTAAAAAAAGAGATAGAGGAAGATGTAAACAGATGGAAGAACATAGCATGTTCATTGATTGGGAGAATCAACATAATTAAAATGTCCATACTACCCAAAGCAATCTATAAATTTAATGTACTCCCCATTAAAATACCAATGACATACTTCAGAGACCTAGAAAGAACTCTCCAAAAATTCATCTGGAATAAAAAAAGGCCCTGGATAGCCACAGCAATCCTGAGAAAGAAGCACAGAGTCGGTTGGATTTCAATAACAGATTTCAAGGTGTATTACAAAGCTACTGTTCTCAAAAGAGCGTGGTACTGGCACAAGAACAGACAAATAGATCAATGGAATAGAATAGAGAATCCAGATATCAACCCAAACCACTATGATCAATTAATATTTGACAAAGGAGGCATGAACATAAAGTGGCATCAAGAGAGTCTCTTCAATAAATGGTGTTGGGAAAATAGGATAGATACATGCAAAAAAATGAAACTAGACCACCACCTTACACCATACACAAAAATAAACTCCAAATGGATACAGGACTTAAACGTAAGACAGGAAACCATAAAAACATTAGAGGAAGCTACAGGAAATAAAATCTCAGACATATGCCAAAAGAACTTCTTTGATGATACTGCTCCTAGGGCAATGGAAGCTAAAGACAGAATAAACAAATGGGACTACATCAAAATCAAATGCTTTTGGACAGCTAAAGAAACCATCAACAAAACTACAAGAAAACCCACTGTATGGGAGAACATATTTGCAAATGTTACCAGTGATAAAGGTTTAATGTGAAGCATCTACAGGCAACTCACACAACTCAATAAAAGGAGGACAAATGATCCAATAAAAAAATGGGCAACAGACCTAAATAGAACCTTTTCTAAAGAAGACAAAAGGAAGTCCCAGAGACATATGAAAACTTGCTCAAAGTCACTAATTATCTGAGAGATGCAAATCAAAACGACTATGCGGTACCATCTCACACCTGTCAGAATGGCTTACATCAACAAATCAACAAATGACAAGTGCTGGCGAGGATGCGGAGGAAAAGGAACTCTCGTACACTGCTGGTGGGATTGTAGACTAGTACAGCCACTGTGGAGAACAGTATGGAGTTTCCTCAAAAAACTAAAAATGGAGCTCCCATTCAACCCAGTGATCCCACTTCTAGGAATATACCCAAAGAAACTAGAAAGGCGAATTCGAAAGGATATATGTACCCCTATGTTCATAGCAGCACAATTTATCATAGCTAAGACTTGGAAACAGCCTACGTGCCGATCAGCATTTGAGTGGATTAAAAAACTGTGGTACATCTACACAATGGAATACTACGCTGCGGTAAAAAAGAAAGAGTTCCTACCATTTGTAACAACATGGATGGAATTAGAGAGCATTATGCTAAGTGAAATTAGCCAGGCAGAGAAAGACAAATATCACATGATCTCACTCATTTGAGGAATATAATGAATGACACAGACTGATGAAAAAGAATGGATCCAGAGACTGAGAAAAGTCCATTAAAATGTCAAACCCCAGGGTAAGTGGCAGGTGGTTGGAGTAAGTGGGAAAGTCAATATATTTGAATGCTTGAACTAAGGTAAGTGATTTGTGTTTTTACATCCCTGACAAAGTTTATATGAAGTTATAAAAAAAATTGGCAGCTAGTTTGAGATTGAATTAACATGGCCTAGAGCATGTCATCTCTTATGGATACCTGTTCTTAGGCTAGGCCCTCCTTAACCTCCTGTGACACCACAATACACTTACATGATATTATTCTACAATGTCATTATAATATTTGATATTTGACAACAGCATATTATACAATTATCCCAAATAAACTTACAAACTAATTCTTTGAATGTTGGGCAGCAACTTAAAAAAAGGATAGGAAATCCCTTTCAGAAGGGATTAAGGCACTGGGAAGGCATCCGAGCATTCTATATTGGCCCCTCTGGCCCTTTTGCCAAGAGGGACCCTCTTCTTATTATCCAAATACACACAGCTGATGCGTGAACTTTCAGTTCAAGCTTTAGCTGAAGTCTCTGGGCAGTTGGCACCATGGATCTGTCTCTCGACCAGTGGCGTGAGCTAGGCCCTCTCTGGAGAAGAAACCTGGGTCACCGAGATATGTGATCAGTACCGGGACCCCGCCAGCAGGTGAGGGGACCCCATGGCAGGTGCTGGACGTGGAGGCCAGGGGGGCATAGATTACAAAGGAGAAAGGACTGAACCTCACATCACCCTGTTTGGCCCCAGAGGATGGCTGGTTAGCCAGAGACGGGTAAGATTCCTCAGGGAAGGAACAACCTAAGACAGGCACAGTCGCAGATGGGCCAACAGGAGACAACTAAAAGATCAACAGAGGTGGGGCACAGACCCTCATCCACAAACCTTGCAGGGGCTTGAATTCTCACCCCTCCTGAGGAAGGTCTCCTACTCCCACGGCTGCTATGCCTCCCATGCACAACTCAGACCGGGACCCAGGTGGTAGACAGAGACTCGGCCAGCAATAGCTGCCCTATGTCTAAATTTAATTTATTACAAGGAATTCTGAGGACCTACTCTAAAATGCAAATATTCCTTTACACAAGTATTTTTTCCTGGGTAAACTAAGATTTTTGCTTGAGTATTAAAATTGACAGTAAAATAGTAATCAAGTTTTCAGATTAATTTAAATTGGCCAAGTGAAATAAGTGAATACTCAAGAAAATCTAACTGTACTGGACAAAAAGCTTTTCCTAAAACATTAACTAAATTATCTATTAGTAGTTCATCTCACTGCAAAATTGCCTAACATCCAAAGAACCTAAAGTAGTAATATTTGTATGCAAAAATTAAAATTTAAAATTACCAAGACTGCAAGATAAAATTTCCAAAAGCCCCTATTAACCAAAAAAAGGGGGTGGGGGACAGTGCGGTAATATCATGTAAGGAAAAATATCCTATAAATAAAATACATGTAGAAAATTCTTACTCCAGAAAAGAAAATTCCATTTGTAAAACCAGCTGCAGGACACCCATAAAAAAAAACACACATGGTGTCAAAATAAGCCAAAGGAAAATCATTTAGGCAAAAATAAAAAGAATCCCAAGTCTATTTTGCAGAGAGGATCCCTTTGTTAACCTTTGGTCGAGAATGTGTTTGTGTGTTTGCAGAGAACAACTCCAAGACCATGTGGGTTCCTGCGACAGTGAGGAACTGACGGGCCTGTTCCATCCACGAGGATGGTCCAGAGATGGCGGTTGCTGACGACACCTTGCCATGCTAGCAGTCGGCAGCTGTGTGTGGCTGCAGGTGGCCCAGGAACATACCAGAGAGGATGGATCTTGCATTGCCACGATGTGTCCACCATCTGGATACCATTGCTGACATGTACACA
The DNA here is from genome assembly GCA_027563665.1 of Antrozous pallidus. Lineage (NCBI taxonomy): Eukaryota > Metazoa > Chordata > Mammalia > Chiroptera > Vespertilionidae > Antrozous > Antrozous pallidus. The sequence continues at coordinate 99,470,634 of CM050508.1, forward strand.
TGAAGAACTATTTGACATTGAAACTGGGACTCAGAACAGTTGGACATTGAAACTGACACTCAAACTTTTTTTGCTCTTATACGTTTGTTTTCAGTATGCAGAGGCAAGATATTTTTGCAGAAAATAAACACGGGAGAGTGATTGATATAGAGGCAGGGTGGCCTGGAACAGGCTGTCAAGCTACAGGGGGAAGGCTGGAGTGGAGGGGAGGCAGATGCTGGGGGAGATCAACCGAAGGACTTGTATGCATACATATGAGCATAACTAATGAATGAAAGACTCTGCGGTGGGGAGGGAGGCAGGTGGGGACATGTGCTGGGGGGTAGGGGAGGCTGGGGGGAGGATAATGCGGTGGGGAGGAAAACATATGTACTACTATTAAATATAAGTTATATTGTAAATAAAATTTAAAATATATATATATTTTTATTGACTTCAGACAGGAAGAGAGATGGATAGAGAATTAGAAACATCAATGATGAGAGAGGTCATTGATTGGTTGCCTCCTGCACACCCACTACTGGGAATTGAGCCCGCAACCCAGGCACGTGTCCTTGATTGGAATCAAACCTGAGGCCCTTCAGTCCGCAGATCCAAACCACCTAGGGCTATGTTACTTTTTGTTGTTGTTGTTGTTGTTTATGCAGTTGAGCATCCTTATAATAATAATTCTGAACTTTATATTTAATAAATTGCTTATCTCCATTTTGGATAATTCTCTTGTTCTTTCATTTGAGGCTTGTTTCTTTTTGTCCCCATTTTGACTGCCTTTTGGGGTTTGTTTCTATGTATCAGGTAAATTTGCTACTACTCCCAGTTCTGGTATGGTGGCCTTATGTAGTCGGTGACCTGTGGTATCCAGTGACGTAATATCCCTGATAACCAGGTCTGGTGCTCTAATGATGTCCCTCATGTGCACTGTACTGTTGTAACTGAGTCTAATTGCTATTGGCCTATTTGTGCATGGACTCAACCTCAGAATGATTAACAGTGAGGCTGAACTCCCACAGGAGCATGCAGGCTGCCGTGAGGGGCTTATCACACAAAGCAGAATTCATCTCAACAGGATTTGGAGCCTATCGATATCTCCTTGTGGACATGCTACTTGTGAAGCTTATTGGACCCTGCTCCATTGTTGTCTGAATCTGGCCTCTAGGTTTATTGGTTTTAGGCTTCTTTGGAAGGTCTTTAGTGCCAGTGTCAGATGGTGTTTGTGACTGGTCATGAGTACCCTGCTTTGAGGTATCAGTGTTCCACAGCTTGTGACTCCCTCTGATGTGGCTGGGTACATATTCAGAGGACCAAGCTGCACACCAACATCTATTTTTTTTCTAGCTTCAGGCCCAGGAGTATGTCAAGCAAAGTTTCAAAGTAACTGAAGTTTGCCTCTGCCTGCAGATCTTTGTTAGTTGGAGTCACTTTATAAACCTCAGGCTACAGTCTTGATGAGTGTAATTCCAAAGGATGGGGTAAGAGTGTTTCTAATTGATGGGGCAATGCCATCTCTCCCTCCCCAACACAACCTCCAGTGCTTTCAGGGCAAGATGTTATGTTGGCATATTCCCTGGTTTTGTTATTCTGGGCTAGGGAGCCCAGCTTTGGGTTTAGACCACATATGTCTCAGGAATGTAAATGTAAGAAAATATTCAAACCTGTCAAGAATTTTGTAAGTTTATTTGAGCCAAATTTTTGACAATTGCTGGGCAGCAGAATCTCAATGTGTTGAGATATTGCTCAGAAGAGTGGTGATTTTTTTTACCTTGTTTGATACATTATAATCAAAAGAGGAGATATAAGTGGGTTACAGAAACTCCATTGATGATAGATTAGGCAGGTGCAAGATAACAAAGCAGGAAAACCACTGGAATTGGATATAAAGTAGAATGATAGACACATACTTCTTTTACTTAGTTAATAGTCAATAATTAACTCAATAACAATGAAGGGATTTGTGGTCTCCACCGAGAGCTGCCTGTGCTTTGAGGGGGTCCAAAAAATAAAAGAAAAATTACCTTGATATTCCAATGACATGTTGTCAAAATGCAAAATGACAATAGGCTCAATTAAAGTAAAGATTGACCTTAGGGAATATACAAGCCTAGGACATGACTTCATACCATAATAGCATTCAGTTAAAGTTTTAATTTCAGACCATCCTTTGTGGTTACTCTAGGTCTTTGAGTTTACATGACCAGTGCACAGGCCTTCCTTGAGCTTGTTAGGTTAGCCTGTGATTCCCTTTTTGTCTACAGGGGAAACATCTCACAGCTGAGACATCCCTTTGGAATTGTAGTTGCTGCCTGTAGGAGTCCAGGTAACTCTCTTGTGCCTCTGCACTTTCTACCAAACTCAATATGTCCTTCTCTTTACATCCTTGGTTATAAGAGTTCCCGCCAGCTAGTCTTCAGTTGGTTTCAGGATGATTTCCCTATATTTCAGTTGCAATTCCACTCTGGTTCTGGGAGGTCAGTGTATCTTCAATTATATCTGTTGCCATCTTGGAATCCCCAAAAAAGTGGATTTAAGCGAAGGCACAAAAATATATAAAGTGTGAATTTTTAAACAAAAACTTAATATATATGAACTGAAAAGAGAAAATGAGTATCTGTTAAGAGTTGTATTATAATTTTATATGAAATACAATATCTAACATTGTGTCTGTGTGTGTGTGTGTGTGTGTATCCAGAAAAACAAGTGTGCAGTTAACAAGAATTGCAAAAAGAAATTAAATTGATAGATAAGATAAAATACATAGTTAAGAAGGCCACAATTTGTCCTTGCTGTGTGACTCATTTGACTGTGTCCTCCCGTGCAATGAAGGATACTGATTTCATTCACAGTCAGGGCACCTGCCAGGTTGCAGTTTGATCTTGGTCAGGGTACACGTGGGAAGCAACTGATCAAAGTTTCTCACATTAATTTCTGTCTCTCTCTCTCTCTCTCTCTCTCTCTCTCTCTCTCTCTCTCTCTCTCTCTCTCTCCTCTCTCCCAGAGGTCTGTGATGCTCTTTCTTTCTCTCTCTCCCTCTTCCTTCATCACTCTCTAAAATCAATAAACACTTATTTTTAAAAAGGCCACAATTTCCATGGACTAATTGAACAAGAAACCTATAAGTTTCTTGTTATAAGACAATCTGAGTTCAAATTACAATTAATGACAAAATATATACTAAGAATTTCCCACAAAATAATGCAGAATGAAAAGAATGAGAAAAATTTTTCACTATTTCCCAGACACAAAAGATTACTTTTTTTTATAAATAAAAAGGAATGGAAATGATATTGTACACCTCATAATCACCTGATAATTACTGTGAGTTCCAAAGAAAGTCATAGGAAACACTATAATTTTTTCTTTAGTTATTACTTACTTGTCAAGTAAAATAAAATATTTCTAGCTACCCATTTTCATATTTTCAGTTAATGTAACACCCAACTAACCCACTGAGGCAACTACTCACAAAGTACACAAAAATAAACCCTGTATGACTCAAAGAAGTATGGATAATTTATGTTTGAGAATGAAAACTAAAGCAAGTTATCTACTAAAGGAAGAGAACTTGTGGCTATGGAGACCTAATAAGTTCATTAAAACAATTCCATAAAATATATTTAAAATTGCTAAAAACAACCATTTCAGAACTCTGGAAATTGAACAATGAGAGAAAATAATTATGCTAAAAATTACATAAAACCACATTCAAAAATTTAAATGAAAATAGAATAATAAATACAAAAATGAGAGATCTCAAGAGAGATAGAACCTATAAAGAGAAATAAGTATAATTTTATTTTTAATTGTTAATTTTTAAAAATTATATTTGACATTTAATATTATGCTATATCCTGGTGTACAGCATAGTGGTTAGACATCTATATATCTTACAAGTGTTTGCCCCGATATATATCACAATTATTCCTATGCTGTTCTTTACATCCCCATGACTATTTTGTAACAGCCAATTTGTACTTTTTAATCCCTTCATCTTTTTCACCTGACTCTTCCATCTGGAAACCTATAGTTTATTGTTTTATATCTATGACTCTGTTTCTGTTTTATTTGTTCATTTTTTTTCTATTTTACATATAAGTGAAATCATATAATATTTGTCTTTCTTGGTATGACTTATTTCACTTAGCAATTTTATTTAGCATAGTACCCTCTAGGTCTATCCATGTTGTCACAAATGGCAAGTTTTCATTATTTTTATGGCCTGGTAATCCTCCACTGTATATATGTACAACTTCTCCTTAATCTAGTCATCTACTGATGAACACTTAGGTTGCTTTCATATTTTAGCTATTATAAATAATGATTATAAAGATGCATGTATCTTTTGGAATTAATATTTGGATTTCTTTGGATAAATACCCCAAAGTGGAATTGATGGAACATAAGGTATTTTTATTTTAAATTTTAAGGAAACTTTATAATGCTTTCCATATAATCTACAATTATCAATCCCAACAATGATACACAAATGTTTTCTTCATCATTACTAATCATCAGAAAAATGCAAGTTAAACCACCATGAGATATCACCTCACACATGTCATAATTACTATTAACAATAAATGAACAAGCAACAAATGGTAGCAAAGATAGAGAATAGAAATGATAGTAATTTGTGTGTTTTTTTAATTTGTGTTTTTTAATTTTATATTTTTAATTCCTAGAGCAACTTATTTTATTTTATAATTGTTTAATCTTTATTGTCAAGAATATTATAGATGTTCCTCTTTTCCCCTCCATTGCCCCTCTCCACCAAGTTCCACCATGTCCCAGGTCTTCACCACCCTATGGATAGGTAGCACATATATCCATATAAGATTTTTGTTTAATCTCTTCATCCCCCTCCAACCTGATTTCCCTCTGAGATATGTCAGTCTGTTCCATTTCCATGCCTCTGATTCTATTTTATTCACCAGTTTATTCTTTCATACAATTTCTTATTAGTTTATTTTCATTTTTAGATTCAATTGTTGATAGATATGTATTTATTACCTTTTAACTGTTCATATTTTTTCATCTTTTTCTTCTTATTTTCCTCTTTATAAAGAATACCCTTCAGCATTCCATATAATAATGGTTTGGTGGGGATGAACTCTTTTAGCTTTTTCTTGTCTGTGAAGCTCTTTATCTGACCTTCAATTCTAAATGATAGCTTTGCTGGGTAGAGTTATCTTGGTTGTAGGTCTTTTCTATTCACCAATGGAGTATTTTTTGCCACTCCCTTCTGGCCTGCAAAATTTCTGTTGAGAAATAAGCTGACAGTTGTATGGGTGCTCCCTTGTAGGTAACTAACTGTTTTTCTCTTGCTGATTTTAAGATTCTCTATCTTTAGCCCTTAGACTTTTTAATTATGATGTATCTTTGGTGGTATTATTTGGGTTCCTCTTGTTTGGAACCTTATGTGCTTCCTGGACTTACAATTCTATTTATTTCACCAGGTAGGGGAAGTTTTCTATAATTATTTCTTCAAGTAAGTTTTCAATATGTTGCTCTCTCTCTTCTTCTGCTCCCCCACCTCACCTGTTGTGGATGTTGGTATGCTTGAAGTTGTCCCAAAAGATCCTTACACTATTTTATTTTTGGATTCTTTTTTTCTTTTTTTCTCTTCTAATTGAGTGTTTTTGCTTGATCACATTTCAAATCATTGATTTGACTCTCAGAATCTTCTACTCTACTGTATATTATTCTTTATTTCACTCAGTGTATGCTTAATATCTGTCTGAACCTTTTCCAATCTTTGGCATTCTCACTAAGTCCCTTGGAAATCTCATGAAGATCTTTGAATAACCTTATAACCCTGGTTTTGAATTCTATATCCAGTAGTTTGCTTTCTTCCATTTGTTTCATTTTTGACATTTTTCTTTGTTTCTGGATTTTGGCTGTTGGTTTTTGGGGGTTTATTTGTACATATTGGATAGAGCTGCTATGTTTCCTTTAGTTGCTCAAGTGTCCTTGTGTATTCGGTGTCCTATAAGGCCCAGTGGCTTAGTCTTCCCAGTCACTTGAGCTGGGCATTCTATGTACACCCCTTTGTGGGCTGTATGCACAGTCTTATTGTAATTGACAATTGATTGCTATTTGTGTCACTGGGAGGAATTGACCTCCAGGCTAATTGGCTGTGAGGACCAGTTGGAACTACAGTGGTAGAAAGCCACTCTGAGTTACTGCCCTGATACCAGACAATCCAGTTTCTTCTCATATGTGTCTAGGTCCCCCAGAGCCTTGCCCTGGAGCTGGAGATCAGAGGAAGTGGGAATTCTGTATCCCAGCCCTTTAAGGAGATCAACTGATTCTCCAGCAGCTTCCATGTCAGTGAACCACAATCCAGCTAGTTTTTACAGTCCATAGTTACAGGGACTTCTCTTCCTAGCTCTGGGACCCTGGGATGGAAGTCTTGTTTGGGTTTGGGGCCCCTTGTTCCTCATGGGTGTACTCCACAGAGACTGTCTCCCTCCTGATTAAAAATAACAGCACATGTGGGTATCAGATGAACCCATTTTGCTCTTCCACCCCTCCTACCAGTCTTTCTTCTTACTTCTCTAGTTGTAGGACTTCCATTCAGCCAACTTTCAGGAAGTTCTGAATGATAGTTATTCTGTATTTTAGTTGTAATTTTGATGTGGTTGTGGGAGGTGGTTAGCATAGGCATTTACCTATTTGCCATCTTGGGTGTCTTCAGTACTTTATTATTTATTATTTTTTAATTAAATTTATTGGTTAAAAAGGTCATATAGGTTTCAAGTGTACATTTCCATGATACAAAATTTGTACATTACAGTGTGGCCATCAGACAAAGTCAAACAATCTTCCAATCACCAAATGTTAGACCCCTTCCAGCTTCCACTCCTCTCACCTCCTTTCCTCTGGTAACCACCATATTGTTGTCTGTGTCCATGAATGAAATTATGGTACTTTAAACAGACTTTGCTGGCATAATGAAATATGCATATATAAAACAAGAATAAATAAAGTTATATACCTACCTAATACAATAAACAAATAATAACTAAAAATGCTGTTTAAGCCACAGGACACATTAAAAAGAGAGAAAGAATAAAATTTGGTAAATTTGACTTCATCACAATTAAAATTTATTTTTATACAAAAGGTATTATTATTTTTAAAAACAAGCCACAGACTGGAAGGAAATATTTGCAACATATACAGGGTGAGCAAAAGTAGGTTTACAGTTGTAATACAAATAAATAATACAATAATGAATGAATAGTAATACAAGGATCAATTGTTTTGTGTATTCACAACTGTAAACCTACTTTTATATTAAAAAGAAAGCCAACATAGATGTGATGTTTCTATGTTCATGAGTATGTTTATGGGCCTGTGTGTTTAATTTCACCAGATGATTCTCCAATTTATGTGGATGTTTAAAAGACTAAAATGGATAAGACAAACTTTACAGACATGCCCTAGTTGTTTGAAATATAATTACAGTACTTAAGAGAGTAAGATACAGGCACATGAATGGACACATAAAACCTGTCAGATGTAACAGGATTTCAGGAGCAAAGCTCTGGGTTATAACATTGTTGAGCAGGGTGAAAAAATGGACATTTCAATTAATTATACTGGAAAAAAAGATATTTATGTTTAAAAATAAAATTCACAGCTGCCTCACACAAAAATCCTTACATACAAATATTCAAATCAATCTAGGTGGGTTGTAGCAATACATTTAAAACTAAATTTGAACAGATAGAGAAGAAAATGTTAATAGAGAAAAAACAGAAAGCAATACAATGATAGAAAATATTTACAAAATAATAACAGAGAACTGACCCCAATACACAACATAATTCCATTTGAGTAGTCAGAATTTCTATACATAACCCTGAAGAAAAATTAGCACATATAACATATTAGGAAAACAAATCACAGAAGGGAAATAATGAATTCTATAAACCTAGGGGAAATTGTTTAACTATAGTAACTAGGATGAATACTCACCCAAATCACCTCATTGAGCAAAGGATTTAGGTTATATAATATAGTACTGTGCTATTTATAAAAACTTATTAATAGTCTAAACTGTAAAATTTTTAAAAATATATTTTTATTTATTGCAGAGACAAAGGGAGAGGGAGCGAGATACAGACACATCAACGAGGAGAGAGAATCATTCATTGGCTGTCTCCTGCATGTCCCACACTGGGAATCAAGCCTGAAACTTGGGTATGTGCCTTGACTGGAATTGAGATTGGGACCCTTCAATCCACAGGCCAACACTCTATCTACTGAGCCAAGTCAGATAGGGCTAAACTATAAATTTATAAAGGATATGTAAATATATAATTTTAAAAAAAGGATAATTTTTGCACTGGCCAGGTGATTCAGTTGGTTGGAGCATCATTCCGTGAAGATTTGGGTGGAACCAAGATGGTGGCATAGACAAATGTTGGTACTTGCATCCTTCCACAGCCACATGAACATTACCACCAAAGTACAGAACAACCATCATCCAGAACCGCCTGAAAGTTGGCTAAAAGGAAGTCATACAACTAGAGAAGTAAACAAGAAAGCATGTTGAGACTGGTAGGTAGGAGGAGTGGAGACGCAGAACTGGCTGGTCCCACACCCACATGTGGTGTGTTTCTAATTGGGAGGGAGATCTTGGTTGAGGAGGCTGTGAAGAAGAAGGGGTCTCAGCCCCACACCAGGCCACCAGTCCAAGGTTCCAGTGTTGAGAAGATGATGTGAAGTTCCCATAATTTTGGGGTGTAAAAGCCAGTGGGGATTATGGCTGAGTGACACAGAGAATGCTGGGGACCCAACAGTTTCTCTTAAAGGGTCAGTGCTCAGACATACTGATTCACTCCCTCTGAGCTCCAGTGCTGGGGTGGCAGCTTGAAAGGATCCAGCAACATACACAGAGGAACTGAAGTGCGTGGCATCTGAGAAAGAACTAGGGGGTGGCTTTCTCCTAAACAAAAGTGTTCACAGGAGGTTTCTTATCCTGAAACCTCCCCTATCACAGAGCTGTCTGGCGACCACATCTGAGTCCCCAGCAAGCTGGCCCACACTTTTGCTGCACCCTGGTGATTCCCTTAGATTTCACCCCACCCAATTTGAAGGCCCACCCAAGCTGTTTGCAGTGTCTTTTCCATATGAATGGCCTGTCCTGGCTCAGCCTTGACTTTATTAAGATCTCTCAAATGAGCAGTAGCTGCATTCAGTGTGCCCCATATCTCTCTACAAGTGCCTCCTGGGCCTAGCAGTAGCAGCAGTTTGCCAAGGTCCACAGCCTGGGCTCTCCTGGATATCTCCTAGCCCAAAACAAGTAGCAGACATCTGCAGATTAGGTGGCATCTGCCAGGTGATCCCAGGCAAGGTACAGGCACTGGCTTACATAGCACCTTTAAGGAGACCCCAGCGAAGGTGCACCCAGAAAACAGCTTCAGATCATCCCATATTACAACTCTATCATATCCACAAGTGACACACTCCAGGCAAAGACTCGGTGAACACCAAAGCCCCACTAAAGCAAGTCCTGCTCCTTAGGGGTGTCACCTGCACAGAAGTTGTTCCACAACCAATTGGCCTGGGGTGAGTTTCTCTCAGTGATGCCAACAGCAATCAAGGGTCAATTATAAGACTGTACACACTTCCCACAGAGGGGTCACCTAGAGAACCCAGCTCATGTGACTGGTGAGGCTGAGCCACTGGACCCTACAGGTCACCTACTACACAAGGCCACTCTATCAATTTCAGGAGACATAGCAACTCTACCTAATACATAGAAACAAACACAGAGAAGCAGCCAAAATGCAGCAACAAAGGTACATGTCACAAATGAAAGAACAGAAGAAATCTCCAGAAAAAAAAACTACATGAAGTGGAAGCAAGCAAACTACTAGGCACAGAGTTCAAAGCAATGGTTATAAGGGTGCTCAAGGAACTTAACTTGAAGGGACTTAGTGAGACTTTCAAGGATCTTAATGAGAATTTCAAGGACATTAGAACATCAAAGACATGAAAAAGGATAAGTCAAAAATGAAGAATACACTAACTGAAAGGAATAAATTAAAAGGAATCAACAGTAGAGGATGCTGAGGGAATATGAAGAAATAAAAAAACACCCAATCAGAAGAGTAAAAGAAAACTGAATCCAAACATATAAAGACAGTGTAAGGAATCACTAGAACAACTTCAAAGGTACCCACATTCGCATTATGGAGGTGCCAGAAGGAGAAGAGAGAGAGCAAGATATTGAAAAATCTATTTGATAAAATAATGATACAAACCTTCCCTTACCTAGTGAAAGAAATAGACATACAAGTCCAGGAAGCCCAGAGAGTCACAAACAAGATAAACCCAAAGAGACCTACACTAAGAAAGAGAATAATTAAAATGCCAAAGGTTAAATGACAAAGTAAAAGCAACAAGAGAAAAACAGTTAGTTACCTATAAGGGAGTGCCCATATGACAGTCAGCTGGTTTCTCAACAGAAACTTTGCAGGCCAGAAAGGAGTGGCAAGATAAATTCAAAGTGATGAAAAGCAAAAGAAAGGACCTACAAACAAGATTAACCTATCCATCAAAGCTATCATTTATAATTGAAGGCCTGATAAAGAGCTACTAAACCAGTACTATAAGAAATGTTAAAGGGTCTGTTTAAGAAGATGATCAAGACAAAGAATGAGAAGAGGAGATAAAAATATAAACAAAAATGGCAATCAATGCATATCTAACAACAATTGAATCTAAAAATCAAATAAATAAACAAGGAATTTAATTAACAAAATAAACTGATGAATAAAATAGAATAAGGTGCATGGAAACATAGAATAGACTGTAGAATCTCAAAGGGAAGGGGGAGGGTGGCAAGAAGAGATTAACCAAAGAACTTGCAAGCATATATGCATTACCATGGACACAAACAATAGGGTGTTGAAGGCCTTGGATGGGGCAGGATCCAGGTGGAGGAGGGCAATGGGAAGGGGGTGCATCTGAAATACTCTCAACAATAAAGATAAAAAAAGAATGTGTGGGTTTGATTCCCAGCCAGGACAAATACCTAGGTTGTGAATTAAATCCCTGTCAGGGCATGTATGGGAGGCAACCGATCAATGTGGTGTTTATCTCTGTCTCTTTCCCACAGACACACACACACCCTCCCTCTCTACCTCTCTCAAATCAACAAACACATCCTTGGGGGAAGATTATTTTAAATGTTAATTTTTCCCGAAAAGGATATATTTTATTCAAGTAACTGCAAGTAGACAGACCCAGGCTGGGACAAATAAGGATTATCTCCTCCCAGACAGAACAAGGGGAAAGGTGGGTCTACACTCTCCGCTGCCCCCACAGACCCCTGCTCACTCTGTTGCAGAATCCTAGGGCAGAGCCCCAACTTACCTGGAACTGGGGCAGGCTATCTCCAGCCTGTTTTCTTCTGGTCCCTTCCCAAGAGCATCTTGGAGGGGAGCGGGGCCAAAACAGGAGGCAGTGAGGGTGAACATTTGGCGCTGGTAGCAACAGCAATGACAGATGTCTAAGAATGAAACAATGAACAAAAAACAGCACAACTGTCCAGAGATAATTTGTGGACAGGAAAATGGAACCAGAACCTTGGGGGGTGGGGGAAAGCAGGGGTGGGAGTGGGCAAGGCTCGTTCCTTGTTAGTGCTCCATGTGAGGGAGGGAAAATGGGAGGTCTAGATGGAAGCAGATGTGGTCCAAGGCTCACACCCTTCCTGCCTTCCCACTATGTCTCAAGGGGGCGCTATTCAACCTAGTGCAGGGGCTAGGCACCTTGTGAAAGAGAAGAAAGTGGGTGTGAGCAGCACCTGGTAAGACACAGCTTGGTTAGGACATATTGGGGCCAAGCAGCCTTATCCATGGCAACGGGAGCTGCTGCCAGGTCCATGGAGTGGGCATGTCAGAGTGAACTGGGACTTGGTCCCTTTAAGGCCAGGGGAGCCCTCCCAGCCCCCAATGGGAAGCCAGAAATAAGAGTGGGGAAGGGACTCCTTAAACCAGCACCCATTCAGCAATGTCCCCATCACAGAGGGAGCAGAGCGTTAGTAGGCTCCCGTGCTGCTAAGTGGGAAGTCAGTTTTGTCAGGAGGCCCAGGGAACGCACTCTGGGTGCTGGGACCAAAGGAACCTGCTTGCCACTCAGGCCACCGGCCTGCCAGAGTGCGGTGTGGCATGGCATGATGTGGTGTGACATGGTGTGGTATGATGTGATGTGGCATGATGTGACATGGCATGGAGAGGCATGATGTGGCATGGCATGGTGTGGAGTGGTGTGACAGGATGGGCAGGTGTGCCCTGGTGTCCGGGCAGGGAGGGCGGGGATGGACACAGAGTTAGTTGACCAGTCCCAGAAGGAAGCTGCTCTTCAGGGTGGGGCTGGGGGCCCGTCACTGCTCCTCAGAGGACCCAGAAGGTGTCCTCTCCCTATACTAGGGCTTAGGGTCTGCCCTTGGCTTCTTGCAGGAGTCCTTCTGGTTTCCGGGTCTTGGCTGTGCCCTGGTTTTGCTCCCTGACTTTACCAAGGTCTCAGGGATGGGCACTTGGCCTGCTCCTTCCAGGCCTGCCCCCGCTCAACTCAGCACTGCCCTTCTCCTGGGGGACTGAGGGCCAGTGGACTTCCAACTTCACTTCTCTTCTCCCCCACTCCCAGGCAGGCGAGGGAGTGCCATCCGGGCCGGGGGCTCAGCCACTGGCCTGTGCACAGTGGGCTGGGTGGCAGCAGGGCGAGGACCACCAGGCTCCCTTGCCGCCTTCTTGGATCCGCTCCAGGACCAGTGCCCAGGCTCGGAGCCCTGTGAGAGAAGCGCACCTGCCCGGGACTTTAAAAAGCCAAAGAGTTAAATCTTTATGGGTGGACTGGAACTGTATGTCAATAAGGGAGAATAAAATGGGGACTTCATTTTTTGGCCAGGTTTTGTATTATTATTGTTCTTGCATATAAAACATTTTTAAAAATAAAAAGAAATGAGTGCAACATATTAATTTTAACTTCAATTAAGCAAATATAAAACTAACAAGATAAGAAAAAGAAATGATAATTTCTAGAGGCCCAGTGCAAAATATCCATGCAGGTGGGGGGTATTCTTCAGCCCATCCTGCACCCTCTCCAATCTGGGACTCATCGAGGGATGTCTGGACAATCCTGGACTGCTGGCTCCCAACTGCTTGCCTGCACCCCGCAAGGGATATCTGACTGCCCATTTAGGCCCCATCCTCAGGATGGGGCCTAAATGGGCAGTCAGACATCCCTCTTACAATTTTGGACTGCTGGCTCCCTCTGCTTGCCTGCCTTCCCTCCTGATTTGCCGTAACCGCTTCTGCCTAGCAGCCTGATCACCCCCTAACCACTCTCCTGCCAGCCTGATTGATGCCTAACCACTGCCCTGCCAGCCTGTTTGCCCCTAAATGTCTTCCCCTGCAGGCCTAGTCCCCTGCAACTGCTCTTGCTTGCAAGCTTGGGTTCCTCCCAACTGCCCTTCCCTGAAGGCCTGGTCATCCCAAACTTCTGTCCTCTGCCAGCCTGGTCATCCCTAACTGCCCTTGCAGGCTTGGTCCCTTGTAACTGTACTCTCCTGCTGGCTATCTTGTGGTGGCCATCTTGAGTCCACATGGGGGCAGGATCTTTGATTAATGGGGGCATTTTATGTGTTGGAGTGATGGTCAATCTGTATATTACTCTTCTATTAGATAGGATAGAGGCCTGGTGCATGGGTCGGAGCCAGCTGGTTTGCCCTGAAGAGTGTTCCAGAACAGAGTGGGGGTTACCTTGGGGCATGGCACGGCCTGGGCGAGGGGCCTGTGGAGGTTTACAGGCCAGCCACACCCTCCAGCGACCCAAGCAGAGGCTCTGGGATCTGGGATACATTTATTTTCTACAATTGAAACTTTGTAACCTTAAATGGAGCAAAGGCTGCTGCTTGCTCCATGGCTGCAGCCATTTTTATTGGGGTTTATGTATCTTCTCTAATTTAAACTTTGTAGCCTTGAGTGGAGCTAAGCCATTTATGTTGAGATTTATTTATCTTATATAATTGAAACTTTGTAGCTTTGAGTGGGGGCCTGGGCCCACCAGGGTATACATTTCTGGGGAAATCCAAGCCTTCTGCTCACTCCATGGCTGCATCCATCTTGTTTGGGTTAATTTGCATACTTGTTCCTGATTGGCTTGTGGGCGTGGCTTGTGGGTATAATGGAGGCACTGTCAATTTGCATAGCACTCTTTTATTAGATAAGATGTGCTTTGTGTTTTTTCCCTCTACGTTAACTCTTTCAATTTTCTTCCCAGTTATCTTTGCATAGAACAGACCTTTCTAATATGAAAGATACCTAATTTATCTGTGATTTTTCTATGCTATTGTGATTTTTGTGTCCTTTGGTATTCTTAGCCAAAAACCACACAAACAAGTTTATATTTTATTTTAGACTTCATATTGTTTATGATACATTTATGGCTTGGATTTATTTTGAATTGAATGTTGTCTACAGTGTAAAGCTATGAGGTTCCTCTGTGCTGTTTTCTTTTTCTTTCTTTTTTTCTCTTTTTTTTTTGTAAAGATCTGCTCCTGAAAGATGTCCTGTGCAATGTGAGGGGATGACTCATCACAGGAAACCATAGAGGCTGTCTTCAAGCTCTAATCCCAGAGCCCCCAACCCTGGCTTCTGCTCACACAGTTTCAGTCCACTCTGTCCACTCTCTGCTGGAGCACAAAGTAAATAAATGTTGTGCAATGAACCTTAAATGCCTGCATTTCCAGCCATTTCTCGATGGCAGATAGCGACTTTGATGCTTTTCACAGACAGATGTGGTATGCCCACCTTTCTCAGTTCTGGTGCTCTGGACTAAGGTGCCAATCTTGGGGATTAGACTCCAGAGTTCTCAGTGGCACCCCTCTGCACTCCCCTCCCTCCTCCACACACACACAGCTGAGATATCCCTCTAGAACTTCAGTAACTATCTGTGGGAGACCAGCCGGCTCTTTCTTGCCTCTGTACTTTCCAGCAGTTTCTCTGAAACTGCACTTTTCACCCTCGATTATCAGGTTTCTTTCCAGCTAGTCTTCATTTCATTATGAAAGATGTTTTTCCTGTATTTTATTTTACTTTATTTATTTATTTATTTATTTATTTATTTATTTATATATTTTTGCTGTTGCAAATGGTAAGAACTCCTTTTTTTAATTTATTCTTTTTGTTCTACATTTTTTTGAAGTACAACTTAGATTTAATAGTAGTACATATGATTTCATTTTCCCCCCATTGTCCTCCCCCCAGCCTCCCCTACCCCCAGCACATGTCCCCACCTGTCCCAGTGTCTTTCATTCATTGGTTATGCTCATATGCATGCATACAAGTCCTTCAGTTGATCTCCCCCAGCATCCAACCCCCACCCTCCCCAGCCTTCCCCCTGTAGCTTGACAGCCTGTTCAATGCCTCCCTGCCTCTATATCAATCACTCTCACCTGTTTATTTTCTGCAAAAATTTCTTGCCTCTGCATACTAGAAGTAAATGTATAAGAACAAAAAATGTTTGAGTCTCAGTTTCAATGTCCAGCTGTTTTGAGTACCAGTTTCAATGTCAAATAGTTCTTTATGTGTACGTGTCAGCAATGGTATCCAGATGGTGGACACATCATGGCAATGAAAGTTCCATCCTCTCTGGTTTGGTCCTGGGATGCCTGCAGCCAGGCACAGCTGCCGACTGCTAGCATGGCAAGGCGTCGTCAGTGTCCCCCATCTCTGGACCATCCTCGTGTCTGGAACAGACCCGTCAGTTCCTCACTGTCGCAGGAACCCACATGGTCTTGGAGTTGTTCTCTGCAAACACACAAACACATTCTCTACCAAAGGTTAACAAAGGGATCCTCTCTGCAAAATAGACTTGGGATTCTTTTTAATTTTTGCCTAAATGATTTTCCTTTGGCTTATTTGACACCATGTGTGTTTTTTCATGGGTGTCCTGCTGTTGCCTTTACAAATGGAATTTACTTTTCTGGAATAAGAATTTTCTAGATGTATTTTGCTTACAGGATATATTTTTTTACATCATATTACCCTCCTACCCCCCTTTTTTGATTAATGGGGGCTTTTGGAAATTTTAGATTGCAGACTTGGTCATTTTAAATTTTAATTCTTGCACACAAATATGACTGCTCTAGGTTCTTTGGATGTTAGGCAATTTTACAGTGAGATAAACTACTAACAGATATTTTAGTTAATGTTTTAGGAACAGCTTTTTGTCCAGTACACTTAAATTTTCTTGAGTATTCACTTATTTCACTTGGCCAATTTAAATTAATCTGAAAACTTGATTACTATTTTACTGTCAATTTTAATACTCAAGCAGAAATCTTAATTTACCCTGTAAATATTAGTGGAAAGGATTATTTGCATTTTTGAGTAGGTCCTGAGCATTCCTGATAATAGACTGAATTTAGATATAGAGCAGCTATTGCTGGCCGATTCTCTGTCTGCCACCTGGGTTCCGGTATGAGTTGTGCATGGGAGGCGAAGCAGCCGTGGGGGCAGGAGACCTCCCTCAGAAGGGGTGAGAGTTCAGGCCCCTGCAAGGTTTGTGGGTGAGGATCTGTGCCCCACCTCTGTTGACCTTTTAGTTCTCATCTGTTGGCCCCTCTGCAACTGTGCCTGTCTTAGATTGTTCCTTCCCTAAGGAATCTAATCAGCCATCCTCCGGGGCCAAATAGGGTGATGTGAGGTTCAGTTCTGTCTCCTTTGTAGTCTATGCCCCCTTGGCCTCCACGTCCAGCACCTGCCTTTGGGTCCCCTCACCTGCTGGTGGGTCCCAGTACTGATCACATATCTCGGGGGAACCAGGTTTCTTCTCCAGTAAGTGCCCAGCTCACACCATTGGGTGAGAGACAGATACATGGTGCCAATGACCCAGAGGCTTCAGCCACAGCTTGAACTGAAAGCTCAGGCATCAGCTGTGTGTATTTGGATAGTAAGAAGAGGGTCCCTCTTGTCAAAAAAGGGCAAGAGGGGACAATATAGAATGATTAGATGCCTTCCCAGTGCTTTCATCCCTTCTGAAAGGGATTAATTCCTTCCCTATTCTTTTTTTAAATTGCTGCCCAACATTCAAAGAATTAGTTTGTAAGTTTATTTGGGATAGTTACATAATATGCTGTTTCAAATATCAAATATTATAATGACATTGTAGAATAATATCATGTAAGAGTATTGTGGTGTCATGGGAGTTTAAGGAGGCCCTAGCCTAAGGACTGGTGTCCATAGGAGATGACAAGCTCTAGGCCATGTCAATTCAATCTCAAACTAGCTGCCAATTTTTTATAACTTTATATAAACTTTGTCAGGGATGTAAAGACACATATTACTTACCTTAGTTCAAGAGTTCAAATATATTGACTTTTCCCCTTATGACCATCCCCTGCCACTTACCCTGAGGTTTGACATTCTGATGGACTTTTCTCAGTCTCTGGATTTGTTCTTGTTCATCAGTCTATGTCAGTCGTTATATTCCACAAATGTGTGAGATCATGTGATATTTATCTTTCTCTGCCTGGCTAATTTCACTTAGCATAATGCTCTCCAGTTCCATCCATGTTGTTGCAAAAGGTAGGAGCTCCTTCTTTATTTACTGCAGTGTAGTATTCCATTGTGTAGATGTACCATAGTTTTTTAATTCACTCCTCTGCTGATGGACACTTAGGCTGTTTCCAAATCTTAGCTATGGTAAATTGTGCTGCTACGAACATAGCGGTTCATAGATCCTTTCTAATTTGCGTTTCTAGTTTCTTGGGGTATATTCCTAGAAGTGGGATCAGTGGGTCAAATGAGAGCTCCATTTTTAGTTTATAGAGGAAACTCTGTACTATTCTCCACAGTGTCTGCACCAGTCTACAATGCCACCAGCAGTGCAGGAGAGTTCCTTTTTCTCCACATCCTCTCCAGCACTTGTCATTTGTTGATTTGTTGATGTAAGCCATCCTGACCAGTGTGAGATGGTACTGCATTGTCGTTTTGATTTGCATCTCTCGGATAATTAGTGACTTTGAGTAGATTTTCATATGTTTCTAGGCCTTCCTTTTGTCTTCTTTTGAAAATATTCTATTTAGGTCTGTTGCCCATTTTTTTTAATTGGATCATTTGTCCTTCTTTTATTAAGTTGTAGGAGTTGCCTGTAGATGCTTGAGATTAAACCTTTATCACTGATAACATTTGCAAATATTTTCTCCCATACAGTGGGTTTTCTTGTTATTTTGTTGATGGTTTCTTTAGCTGTGCAAAAGCTTTTTATTTTGATGTAGTCCCATTTGTTTATTTTCTCTTTAGCTTCTGTTGCCCTAGGAGAGGTATCACTGAAGAAGTTCTTTTGGCATATGTCTGAGATTTTTCTTCCTGTGGTTTCCTCTAATATTTTTATGGTTTCCCTTCTTATGTTTAATCCTGTATCCACTTTGAGTTTATTTTTGTATATGGTGTAAGTTGGTGGTCTAGTTTCATTTTTTTTGCATATATTTGTCCAAATTTCCCAGCACCATTTATTGAAGAAACTATCTTGACTCCATTTTTTTTGTTCACGCTTCCTTTGTCAAATATTAATTGAGCATAGTGGTTTGGGTAGATATCTGGATTCTCTATTCTATTCCATTGGTCTATATGTCTGTTCTTGTGCCAGTACCCGACTGTCTTAAGAACAGTAGTTTTGTAATACAGCTTGAAATCTGGTATTGAAATCCAACCGACTTTGTGCTTCTTTCTCAGGATTGCTGTGGCTATTCGGGGTCTTTTTCTATTCCAGATGAATTTTTGGAGAGTTCTTTCTAGGTCTGTGAAGCCATTGGTATTTTTTAATTGGGAGTACATTAAAGTTATAGATTGCATTGGGTAGTATGGACATTTTAATGATGTTGATTCTCCCTATTCATGAATATGGTATGTTCTTCCACCTGTTTACATCTTTGTCTATCTCTTTTTTAGGGTCCTATAGTTTTCTGCTAATAGGTCTTTTACCTCCTTAGTTAAGTTTATTCCTAGGTATCTTAATTTTTTTGGTCTGATGGTAAAAAGGATTAATTTTTAGTCTCTCTTTCTGTAACTTCACTATTAGTGTATAGAAGTGCCCTAGATTTCTTGGCATTAATTTTGTAGCCTGCTACATTGCTGAATTGATTTATTAAGTCTATTAGGTTTTTTTTTTTTTTTGGAGTCTTTCGGGTGTTATATGTACAATATCATGTCATCTGCAAATAAGGATAGCTTTACTTCTTCTTTTCCAATTTGGATGCCTTTTATTTCTTCTTCTTGTCTAATTGCATTGGCTAATACTTCCAGTACTATGTCGGACAGGAGTGGTGAAAGGGGAGATCCCTGTCTTGTTTCTGTTCTTAGGGGAAATCTTTGTAGTTTTTGTCCATTGAGTATGATGATTGTTGTCGGTTTATCATATATGGCTTTTATTATGTTGAGGTATGATCCTTCTATTCCACCTTGTTGAGAGTTTTTAATCAAGAAAGGATGTTGGATTTTGTCAAATGCTTTTTCTGCATCAATTGATATGACTACGTGATTTTTATCTCTCAATTTGTTTATGTGATATATCACATTTATTGATTTGTGGATACTATACCATACTTGAATTCCTGGGATAAATCCTACTTGGTCATGGCATGTGATCTTTCTGATGTACTGCTGGATCCGATTTGCTAGAATTTTATTGAAGATTTTGGCATCTATAATTCATGAGGGATATTGGCCTGTAATTCTCTTTCATTTTATCCTGTTTGTCTGGTTTTGGTATTAGGGTGATGCTGGCTTCAGAGAAGGAGTTTGGAAGTGTTCCATCCTCTTGAATTTTCTGGAATAGTCTGAGGAGGATAGGTTTTAGTTCTTCATTGAATGTTTGGTAAAACTCCCCTGTGAAGCCGTCTGGCCCTGGGCTTTTGTTTGCTGGAAGCTTTATGATGACTGCTTCAATTTCTTCCATATTTATTGGTCTATTGAGCTATTTAGAGTCTTCCTCATTGAGTTTTGGAAGGTTATATTTTTCTGGGAATATATCCATTTCCTCCAGGTTGTCTCATTTTTTTGGAGTAGAGTTGTTCAAAGTATTTTTTAACAATCATTTGTATTTCAATGGGGTCTGTTGTTATTTCACCTCTTTCATTTCTGATTTTATTTATTAGGGTCCTCTCTCTTTGCTTCTTGGTGAGTCTGGCTAGAGGTTCATCAATCTTGTTTATCTTTTCAAAGAACCAGCTCTTGGTTTTGTTGATCTTCTGTATTGTTTCTTTGGTCTCTATGTCGTTTATCTCTGCTCTGATCTTTACTATTTCGTTCCTTCTGCTTACACTGGGCTTTTCTTGTTGCTTTCTTTCTAACTCTTTCAGTTGTTGGGTTAGAAAATTGATTGCCACTGGTTCTTGTTTTTTTTGCAGTAGGATTGTAGAGCTATGAACTTCCCTCTCAGAACTGCTTTCACTGTGCACCTTAGATTTTGGATTGTTGTGCTATCATTGTCATTTGTTTCCATGCTGTTTTCTATTTCTTACTTGATCTCTCTGGTAAACAAGGTCATTGTTTAATAACATGCTGTTTAGTCTCCATGTGTTGGATTTCTTTGGATTGTTTTTATTGTAGTTGATCTCCAGTTTTTTGCACTATGATCTGAGAATATGCTTGATATCATTTCTATCTTCTTGAATTTGGAGAGACTTTGCCTATGACCCAACACATGGTCTATCTTTGAGAATGACCCATGGGCACTTGAAGAGTATGTATATTCTCTGGCTTTGGGGTGAAATAATCTGAAGATGTCAATTTATTCCAGCTGGTTTAGTGAGTCATTGAGGATTGATGTTTCTTTACTGATTTTTTTAAAGAGGATTTGCCCAATAGTGATATTGGGGTACTATAGTTTCCTACTATGATTGTATTGCTGTCTATCTCTCCCTTGATGTCCTCTAGGAGGTTTTTTTTTATGTATTTGGGTGCTCCTGTATTTGGTGCGTATATGTTTACCAGAGTTATTTCTTCTTGTTGGATAATACTTCCTTTAGTATTATGAAGTAGCCTTCTTTATCTCTTGTTATCTCCTTCAGTTTGAGATCTAATTTGTCAGATATAAGTATTGCTACTCCAACTTTTTTTCCATTTTCATTCGCCTGAAGAACCTTTTTCCATCCTTTCACCCTCAGTCTGTGTGCATCTTTTTTTTTTTTTTGAAGGTGGGTTTCTTGTAAAGAGCAGATATATGGGTCGTGTTTTCTTATCCAGTCTGTTACCCTATATCTTTTGATTGGAGTATTTAAACTGTTTACATTTAAAGTTATTATTGATAGGTACTTATTTGTGGCCATTTTTGTTCTTTATCCCAGTGTTCTTTCTTTGCTTCCTATTTTTTTTACAGCAGACCCTTTAGGATTTCTTGCATTGCTGGTTTGGTGGTAATGTATTCCCTTAGACCTTTTTCGTCTGTGAAACTCCTGATTTAACCTTCAATTTTGATTGATAGCCTTGCTGGGTACAGTGTTCTAGGATTCAGACCCTTTCTTTGCATGACTTTGTATATTTCATTCCAATCCCTTCTGTCTGATAAGTTTCTGTTTAGAAATCACTTGCTGGTCTGATGGGTGTTCCTTTGTAGGTGACTTTCTGTCTCTCTCTGGCGGCTTTTAAGATTCTCACTTTGTCGTTGATGTTTGCCGATTTAATTATAATGTGCCTTGGCATAGGTCTTTTGGGGTTTAATTTGTTCAGAACTCTGTGAACTTCTTGGATTTGTGTGGGTTTTTTCTTTCCTATATCAGGGAAGTTTTCTGTCATTATTTCTTCCAACAGGTTTTCTATTCCTTGCTCAGTTTCCTATCCCTGTGGAAGCCCTATTATGCAGATGCTGTTTTGTTTCATGTTGTCCCAAAGTTCCCTTAGGCTCTCCTCCTGCTTTTTAATTTTTTTCTAGAAGCTGCTCTACTTGTATTTTTTCCTACCTTGTCTTCCAGCTCACTGATGCGGTCCTCTGCTTCTTCTAGTCTACTCCTGATACTTTCTATGGAGTTTTTTTTTTTTTTTTCACCTCAGCAATGTCACTTTTTATTTTTTCTTGGCTCTTCTTCATTTTTTCTTTGGTCTTCTTTATTTCCTCTTGGGTCTTCTTCATTTCCTCACAGTTCTTCATTTCTTCTTGGGTCTTTTTAATTTTTCTTGGCTCTTCTTCATTTGTTCTTGGGTCTTCTTAATTTCTTCATGGCTATTCTTCATTTCCTCTGGGTCTTCTTTATTTTCTCTTGGTTCTTCTTTAATTCCTCTTGGTTTTTACCCATACTGACTTCTATTCTCTTCAGCCTATGTCCATTTCTCTGAATTCTCTCTCTCTCTCTGACAGGTTGCTTGCTTCCATTTCATTTACCACTTTTTCTGGTGAGGCTTGTTTTTCTTTCACTGGTAGGCTGTTTCTTTGTCTCCCCATAGTCCCTCTTCTCTGTGTGTCTCGTTACGTAGTTCTCACTCTCCTGTGTTGATTTAAAGGGTCAAACTACAACACAACCAGGTGCAATGCACCAGGCACTGAACAGGAATGTATTCACGGTATTGGTAACTCCAAATTAAAGGTGATTGCCAGAGGAAGGCAAATTAGGTGATAGATGAGAAAGAAGAGAGTAAGAGGAAACTCACACACAAAAGAAAGAAAGAAAGAAAGAAAGAAAGAAAGAAAGAAAGAAAGAAAGAAATGCCAAAATGAAATTGGGAAAAAGGGGATGAAGTAAAAAGAAAGAAAAGGGGAAAATAAACTATAAATATGGGTTGAAATCTCCTATAGGACAGCCACTAATCCCAGCAAAATCCCGCAACAAGTACCTGGAGATTGATACAAACTATATACAACAACTAATATCAAGGGAGGTGAGGGAACACAGAAGTATAAATCTATAAACAAATCAATGCAAACTACATAAAAACAAAAAACAATGCCACCCCCCCTACAAAGCAAGTTAAAAGAAAAGAATAAGCAAACCAATCTCACAAACATGCATAAAATATTGATATAATTAGCAGTTAGGTAAACAACATCAGCAGAACAGAGAAAAAAACAATTTAGGATAGTGAAGTCAGAGAAGTGAGAGCTGTGTATGGACTTGGAGTATGTGTTTGGAGATTAGATATAAAAGTGGGGTGAAATTTTAACAGGAGGTAAAAAGAGAGAGTAAAGAAAATCTAAAGCAGAAAAAGTGTAAGGGTTACAGGACACTAACTAGGGAAAGGTTAGCAAGAGAGTGGTGGCATAAGGGTGAAGCTGAGGTAGAGTAAAAAGATACTAAAGAGTAGGTGAAAATAGACTGTATAACACTAATCCCAAAGTAGAATAAAGATGAAATAAAATGGCACTTAAAAAAGTTAAATAGTAGTAGAAATAAAATAGATTCCTTAATTTGTGTTATACAAGAGTCATTTTGTGATTCAGCCCCTGGGTGGCAGTTTCTGGATTGATCTCCGGGTCTATTGGTCCTCTCTAGCCTGAACTAAAATCCCACTATCTCTGTGATATTCAATACTGATTTGTGGGAATGGGCTGCTCCACAGCTGCTTCTCTAATGGTGACCACCTATTCTGATCCCCAGCCTCCAGAAAAATAGCTCACTCCTGAAGTTTCCCAGGTTATCCCCCACCAGGGGATCCCACGTTCCTGGTTTAGCACTGAGAAAATTGGATTAGGAGAGGAAAGAACTCTAGCACGCAAACTCAAGTTACGCTTGTATGTCTGCTTGAGGTGCAGACTTACTTGGAAGGTTCCCATGGAGATACTAGCAGACTCAGGGAAAGACTGCATTGCTTGACCATAGAACTAGGACCATTTTTCACTTGCATCCCCAATTAGCACTACTGTTTTTGTGTAGAGACATCTCATCACACAGCCACTCTTGGCCTTACCCTACAACTCCTTGAGACCTGAAAGGTGGCGTCTGGCCTCAATGTATACTGAGAATTTTGTTGAATGGCCTCAGCTACAGAACTGGCACCAAGACTGAATCTGTATCAATCTGATGAATACTTGCCTGTAGCTGGTGGTTCACTGAGAACCTATTGCACACAACTTACGTATTGCCAGAGGCTTTTTCAGTGACTGAGCTTCAGTGGCAGGTGGCAGGCAATGGTGGATCTCAGGATGCCTTGGGCCTTTTGCTGACCAGCAAACTCAGTGTGCAGTTTGGCCTCTCCCATACACACTCAGGCCCAGGAAGGACAGCCACAAACTGGATTGTTTGTAGCAACAATACATAGCCTAGGCTGGTCACATGCAGCGCCTGATGTTGTCCCACACCAGAGTCTCCAAATTGGCCCCAGAATCAACACCCAAGGGAGATATTGACAGGCACCAGACCCTGCTATAGCAAATTCCACTTCCTGAGGTCAGCCCCAACATAGCAGCTCAGAGATTGATCTGGTAGGAGATTGATCCTTACAAGTCAGTCTGAATGAAGGATGGGCAGGCCAATAGCAATCAAAATTCATCTACTGCAGTAGCGATCACATAACCTACACAAATGATATTACTGGAGCACAAACTCAGAATATCAGGGAGACTGTGACCCTGAGACACAGAAAACGCTGACTACATAAGGTCACACTACCACGCCTGGACACATAGCAGATCTACCTAATATCCAAATACACAGAGGCAGCTAAAACAGGGGAATATAAGGAAAAATGACCCAAGTGAAAAAACAGGAGAAACCTAATCCCCAAAATGGAAATAAAGCAATCTATCAAATACAGAGTTAAAACAATGGTTATAATGATGCTCAAGAAACTTAGAGGAAAAATAGATAAACTGAGTGATACCTCAAAAAGATAGTAGGCATAAAAACTGACATAGATGCTATATTAAAAAAAACAATAAAATTAAGAATATAATATATGAAATGAAGCATGCACTAGAGCAAGTATGACAAACTCAGAGGCTAATACGGGCCAAATAAACAAGTGTTAGGCTTAAAACAAGTGTTAGGCTTAAAACAAAAGCTTCAATTTTCATAGAAACATAGGTTTATTACGATAGATATGTTGACTAAAAAAGGTTGAAATAAATGAGCAATCATTAACATAAAATAATAGAATATTTTAATAAAATTAATATTTTTTTTTACCGTTAACTTGCCGGACACTGAATAATTGCACAATCCAGAACTGCTGGCTCCTAAACGCTCCTAATCAGGCCTACTTGCCTGATTACCCCTAAGCGTTCTGCCTGCCAGCCTGCTTGCCCCCAACTGCCCCTCCCCTTTCTGGCCTTCTTGACCTCAACTGCCCCCTCTTCCTGGCCTGATCGCTCCCAACTGCCCCTCCACAAGCCTGCTTGCCCCCACCTGTCCTACCTGCTGGTCTGATCACCTCCAACTGCCCTCCCCTCCTGGTCTGATTGCCCCTAACTGCCTCTGCCTCGGTCCCACCACCATGGCTTTCTCCATAAGGACTTTTAGAAGGTGTCTCAGTTTAATTAGCATATTACCCTTTTATTAGTATAGATATGCATAGACATGGGCAATAGGGAAGATCTTGGGGGGTTGGGAGGGGTTGGGAGGAGGTGGGTAAAGAGGGGAAATAGGAACTAAGATGGCGGCAAAGGCAAAACACCTATCTTGCCGTCATAATCAGCAATTTTAATACTACAGCTTAACGAAAGAAAAAACACCTTCCAGAATCACCAGAAAGCTCGCCGAGTGAAAATTCCACAAATAAAAGTGAAGATAAGACACTGTGACCCGGAGGAGCGGCGGCGGACGGCGTTGAAAGATTCGCCCGGAGAGAGGTTTGGAGTGCGCGCCGCGGAGAGGGCGGGCGGCTGAAAACCGGCCAGTTTTCTCGAACGGGGAGACAAAGGCGTCCCACTGACTGATTCTCCAGCTCTGGGCGAAGTCCAGAGAACCCACTATCACACGGGGTGAAAACTGGACAGTGGGAGGGCACGCCGAAGCTCAGGGGCTGCCGGGTCTCCCGGCTTGTGGAGAAGGCAGCTCGCGTGCGAACAGCTCGGCTGCTGACGGCGCAGAGAGCACACCGCGACTTGCCTCTCATTCGGAAAACCGTCAGACTGCTTTGTTTTACGATCCTGGGTGAGACATTGCGCATGCAGACTCATTTTGGGAAAGTCTGAATTCCCCGGCAACCGGCAGCCGGTGGAGCTCCTTAGCGGCTCTCTCTCAGAGGTGCTGGCGGCCATTGCCCCCGGCACAGAGTCCCTGGGGCCGCATAGGGCGGAGCTAACGCTTTCTGCTTGGCCCGGAGACTCCGCCCACCCAACCTGAGCACAGCTGAGCTTCACAGACAATTGGCTTGGAGGTCAACCCTCCAAGTGCTAACAACGATTAACCTGAGCTTAACTTCAGCAAGACTGTGCAACCCATATCCACCTCAGGTAACTGGGGAGGCTGAGCCACTGTCCCTTGTAGCACGTCTACCACACAAAGCTAATTGACCAACTCAGGGAAGCAGCCACCATGCAGCAACATGGAAAGAAATCAGATGTGAAAGAAATGGAGGAAAAAAAACGACTAGACATGGAATTCAGAACCACGGTTATAGGGTTTTTTAAGAGGTTCCAACAAAAGATCGAGGCCTATAAGGAAATAAGCAAGACCACAAAGGAAATGAATGAGTCCTACAAGAAAATGAACAACACCCTCCAGGATATAAACGAGAGCTGCAAAGAAATGATCAAGACCAACGTGGAAATGATCAAGATCAACGTGGAAATGAATGAGTCCTACAAGGAAATGAAAGAAACCCTCAAGGATATAAAGCAGACTCTCAAGGATATGAAAAAGGACCAACCAGAAATTAAGCATACACTGACTGAAACAAAAAATATTATACAAAGACCTGAAAGTGCCCTGGAGCACCCCAAGAACCAAGTTAAAGATTTGAAATACAAAGAGGTAAAATCCACTCAGCTGAAAAAGCAAGAAACCAAAAGAATCCAAAAAATTGAAGATAGTGTAAGGGGCCTATGGGACAACCTCAAGCATACCAACATCCGAATTATAGGGGTGCCAGAAAAAGCGAGAGGCCAAGACAATGAAAACCTATTTGAAGAAATAGTGACTGAAAACTTCCCACACCTGGTGAAAGAAATTGACTTAGGAGTCCAAGAAGTGCACCAAACCCCAATATATAGGAACCCTAAGAGGACCACACCAAGGCACATCATAATTAAAATGCCAAGAGCAAAAGACAAAGAGAGAATATTAAAAGCAGCAAGAGAGAAACAGTTGGTTACCTATAAGGGAGCACTCATACGACTGTCAGCGGATTTCTCAACAGAAACGATGCAGGCCAGACGGGAGTGGCAAGAAATATTCAAAGTGATGAACAGCAAGAATCTACAACCAAGATTACTCTATCCAGCAAAGCTATCATTCAGAATTGAAGGTCAGATGAAGTGCTTCACAGATAAGAAAAAGCTAAAGGAGTTCATCACCACCAAACCAACATTATATGAAATGCTGAAAGATATTCTTTAAGAAGAGGAAGAAGAAAACGGTAAAAGTGCAAACTAGCAACAACAAATACACATCTATCAACAAATGAACATAAAAATCAAGTGAATTGATAGGCTGTTGAACAGGATAGACTGGTGAATATAACAGAGACATGGACATAGAGAGGGAATGGACTGACAATTCTTGGGGAGAAGGGGGTTGTGGGAAGTGCAGCAAGAGACTGGACAAAAATCTAGCAACAATGGGAGAGGACAGTGGGGAGGGGGAGGTGAGGGTGGAGGGTGGGATGGGTACAGGGTGGAGGGAAGCTATAGGGGGATAAAAAGGGGAAACAATGTAATTAATAAACTGAACAATAAAGATTAAAAAAAAAAGAGGGGAAATAAGAGACAGATGTAATACTATCAACAGCAATATATATACACTGAGTGGCCAGATTATTATGATCTCTGAACACATAATCTGGCTACTCAGTGTATATCCTATATTATAAAAGACTAATATGCAAATTGTCCCCTTGACCAGGAGTTTGACCACAGGCATGCTGGCCAACTGCCCATGTCCCCTCCCCCTGGCCAGGCTGGCTGGATCCCACCCATGCACAAATTCATGCACACTGAGTGGCCAGATTATTATATGTTCAGAGATCATAATAATCTGGCCACTCAATGTATATATATTAAAAAAAAGAGAATGCAAAAAAAGGAGCGGAAAGGGAGAACGTAAAAAAGGCAGATTTGGGCAGTTTACCCCCTAAGCAGAGAATCCTGAGAAGCCTGCAGTCTAAGGCTTTTAGGATGAATTTGCCAGATGTTTCTCATGAATTCTGGGAAGACCACAGTAAAGTATAAAGGGACCTTGAGAATTAATCTACTCCAAAATATTCAGCAAAATAATTTTGAAATCTATACACAGGAGGGTATATAAGCTTCGGACCTCTACCCAACTCATTCTTCAGATTGGCTGAGAGCCCCA
This sequence comes from Antrozous pallidus, assembly GCA_027563665.1. Taxonomy (NCBI): domain Eukaryota; kingdom Metazoa; phylum Chordata; class Mammalia; order Chiroptera; family Vespertilionidae; genus Antrozous; species Antrozous pallidus. The sequence continues at coordinate 99,499,090 of CM050508.1, forward strand.
TCTGCTCTTCATAAACCAGATGTCCAGGTTTTCTTGCTTTGCTTCTTTAATAAATGTGCATGCTTTAGTTGCTTTAATAAATTGGCTTCTATTACACAATCAAGGTATCCTGTATAAATTAATTTACTTGAAAGACAAGGATTGAGGTTTGGGACAGCCCACTCTCACGGACTCAGGGGGCTGTTGGGGAATCCCTCTCTGGTGTTTGTGAGAGGTGCCGCTAACAAATGGATAAGAAATCAAGGTCCATGTATGCATTGTCTGCAAGAGACTCACTTGGCATAATGGCCTCTGCTTGGATGAACCTTGATGAGATTAGTTTTAACTTCTGACCCTGTTCTCTAGTTCAGTAATGCCAAAATATCATTCAGTCTTACATGAGAAAAAAAGTGGTTTGCTGAGATTAAATACCACTTATAAAATTAGAAGTTCAATGAAACTTCAAAGTAAAATGCATGCTAATCTCCTTAATCCAGGATTTTATTTTAAGTACCTATTTTTCAATATAATGAAAAATGATAAATAGGGAAATTAACACAACAAAAATAATTTAAAAGTATTTTTATTGATTTTAGAGAGAGAGGAAGGGAGGAATGGAGAGAGGGAGAGAAATAAAGAAACATTGATTGGCTGTCTCCTGATCGAGCTCTCAACATGGGCATGTGCCCTGACCTGAAATACTGCAGATGGTCTCTTGGTTCAAGAAATGACTGATGCTCAATCAACTGAGACACAGTAGCCAGGTAACCCAAATGGTTTTTAAGCATGTTAACAGGTGTAAGATCTTGTTAAATTTCTGTCATCACATGTGCCTGCCTCAAGCAGTTCCCTTCCACCCGGCTTTATGATTTTTAAATTGTTCTCTATTATAACAAATCAGCTTAACATCAGTAAATTTCTTTTATTAAACTTAAAGTTAATAAATTCTGTTTGATGACCCAAAGAGACTGCCAACCAAACAAGTGCATATGCTTTATGAAAATAATTTCTCTGAGTAACACATGGGCCTTATATTAGAGAGCCTTGTTCTGGGTAAAATTTACATCACTGTTTTTCAAAATGTAATGCTTTGGTGATTTGTCCTGAATCACACGGAAAGACTGTTAAACATCAGAATCTTTGGCCACACTTAGATATTCTAATGGTATAAGTGGTGATAATATAGTGTAACTGCCATCTAAGAACTACAGACAACTCTAAGTTGCTTTGTGAACTTGACAGTGTTTTGCTGCTAACCTACATTCCCCTGCCCACCCCTCACATATTATTCTTTTTCATTTCAATTTTTTAGTGAGACCTGCCTTGCACAATGATAGAAAGTTGGTTGTGTTTTGATTAGTGAGACTAAAGGTGAGTTAAAAAAAAGAACACCTTGATTACAATAGATCAGGTTCTGTACTTTTCTTTATGGAACACAGTTCATTTACTTATTTATTTTTATTTAAAAAATGATTGTATTTATAGATTTCTATTCACTGTTTAATTCATAATGCATTTATTATTGATTTCCTAGTCAGGCCCAATGATGTGAGTAAAATTCTCTATAGTTTTTGTCACTTCTTTCTGTCCTAAATATTTTATGGGTAAGCATACATGCATGTTTGTACATACAAACACACACTACATGCACACACAGCTCACAGTCTTTGAAGTGTTTACTATATACAGGTTTTAAGCTACCAATTTTATACACCCCTATGATTCTATTCAAGCCTCACAAAAAATTTATTTTGGATGGGGATTCAATATGGAAAGTGAGACAAGTAAAATAAATTACCAAGGCCACATAGCAAGAATATATCAGGACAAAATTTAAAGATTATCATTGTTTAAAGCCATGTAGTTAACATTTAACTCTTCAGGGAACCATTAAACACTTATAGAATTTTCCTCCATAGATATTATAAGAAATTCCTAAATAATAGTTATCCATGGCACCAGTTACTAAAAAATAAGTTGATGTGTGTTAGCAAAGGTCTCTAATGTTATCTGGCTTCAGACAGCTATATTCCCGTATGTTGGAAGGAATAGAAATAGAATTCTTAAAAAATATCTAAGGCATTTATAACACTTGTCTTACATATAAAAATAAGATGTAACATTAAATAGTGTTTAAATGTAATATATATATTTATATCATTCATCTTGTAATTTCTCACCACTGTTCAAGAAAATTCTATGTGCACTAATGATAGGGGTATTAATCTAGCATCTCCACTCTGAATAGTGGTTCTAGTTTCAATTCCTGTCAAGCCACATATTTTTTTAGAGAAACAATTTCCTTTGAAGTTATTGTTTAGGAGATACAGGTTGAAGAGACAACACAAGTAAGAAACTTGCTTAGAGGAATTCTGAGAATGACATACTTTGACAGTAAAGTATCAGAAAATGAGGACTGCCATATTTTACTAAGAATAGTGCACAAAAAGGGCATGCCCAGCTTTTTTTTTTTTTTTTTTGTAAAGTAGATGAATACAAGGACCCTAGCGTGTTTGTAGAATTGAATATTAAAATATTTCCTGTATGCATCAGAAGTACTATGGTGGTTCATTATACGCCAAAACACCATCTCCCTTTTCAAATTTAAACTATTTCTAAACTAGTCTTAATCAAAATAAAACTTGACTTAATAAACCTTGAAAAAAATGAGAGCTTCCAGTTATTAATTTTAATTCTTAATTTTTTAAGACAGCAATTTTCAAATTTTTGTTTATTCCCAAAGGTAAAGGTATCTTCTTCATATATTCATGAGAAAGAAGCAAAGTCAGTGAAATCCAATAGTACATCCAAATAGCATCCAACCAGTGGTAGGGAGAAAGCTGGTTCAGTTTTGCAGAATCCTCTCAAGTGGCAAAATGCCTGCTAATGCTGCATGTTGGTAGCCGTAGATGCTGCTTTGTTTTCTGTGGCTTGATAAAACGTAGCCAAAAAATAAGCCACGTTGTTCCCTATTGGCCTCATTTTGTATTATTTCTAACAAGTCATTCTTCTGAATCCTTATGAGACTAGATGATCATTTATGGGAAATCAACTCTCTTAAGATATGGAGAACTGGAACTTTGAATTATTGTCCTCTAGGGATAAGTACAAACTCTGTTTTTCTGTATGTAGGTGTAATTGTGTGTGCATATTATTATTATTTTGTATTTTTAATTCCTGAAGATGAAAAGTTCAGAGAATGCATGAAACATGAAATTTTGTGGCTTAATGGGCATTTGGGGTCATCTTTATTCCATTTTCCCTAATAATTTTGGCTCCAATATTCCTGTCACTATAATATATACTATTCATAAATACCTTATGAATTTAATATTATTATTATTCCATGATGCATAAATGATGGGACAAGTTTTTTAAAAGCTTGTTTACCTTTTTTTCATCTGGAAGGAGGAATAAAATAGTACTTATTTAATATATTAAGTAGATTATTTTTTTTAATTTTAAAGCATTTAAAATATTGCCTGTCACATAGAGGTAAATTAAAGAAACAAATAAATAAGTAGCATTTAAACTAAATATGTTAATGACAAATTTTTTAGAAAGTTCACTTAAATAAAATTCTTAATAATATTCTTATTTTAAAGGAAAATACATGGTCCCTTAAAAAGCACATATTGTTTAATTTAAGTGCTATTTTAACTTATTTCTTTTGCTAAAAGCATGTATTGTCAGTAAACAAAATTAAGTATAAAATGATATTTTGCTGTCACATCCAAACAAATGTTAACCTCTAGATTGAACTTTAATCCAACTGACAAATCTATTAAATTTGAGTTATTTTTTTAATGTTTTGTGTTCTTTTAAATTTTGAAAAATAAATATACTTAAAATAACATATTATGGGTTTGATGATTATATTATCACTTAAAATAAACAAAATTATCTCTATATGTTCACTATTTCACACAGGCTTCTATTGAACTCGAGTAATCCAGAGGGAATATGACAATGACCAAATTCATGAGACCAGACTAACTCCAATCTCTTGTGGCAAGTTTGCACAGTAACTTAGAGGATTCTGAGAGTCACATGCTTTGGCAGTAAATTATCAGAGGATGCAGACTTTATGGTCATCTTTAGTTTCTTTAATTTATATTTCTAATATTTCCCATCTCTAACCACTGAACTCTAGTGAATTTTGAAGCATAATGTAAAACTTGGGATACAATAACATATGGAATAGTAAAAGTAACCATAATCGATAAACTGTACCACTATTACTAATACTGTAATACAAAATAGGCATTTATAGTTAACTAGAAGCCTGATGCGCAAAGATTCATGCTAGAATGGGCTTTCCTTTCCCTGGCTGCTGGCACTGCCTCTCCACTCTGGCCCAGCCCCTTTTCACTCAGGCCCCGGGACCACCTATTTCCACTCCAGCCCCACCTTCCCAAGCTGCCCAGAGGCCCTGAGAGACCAGGAGTGGGGCAGAATGCCCCAGTCACTCAGGCACCTATATATGCAAATTAACTGTTATCTTTGTTGGGTTAATTTTCATATCACTCCTGATTAGCTGGTGGCATAGTGGAATTTACATGTTTGTCTATTATTAGGTAAGATGGTATAAATAACATTACAGTGTGTTGAATAAACTTTGAGTGACGACCTGGCAGATACATCAAGTTAACTGTCTCAATCCATGTATAACTGAATTGCAGGACTTGTTTCTCACCACAGATGCACTCACAGGAGACTCTGTTCCACCCACAACTGTCTGCTGAGTGTGCACTGTTGTGTGTGGAGAGACCTCTGGGTGGGACTCCACAGAGAATGGCACTGTACAGTAATTGTCTTCATTTCATCCTTGGACCACTCCACAATGCATTTGAAGTATAGAAGCAATGGCAGTAGCTGAAATCTATTTGTAATATAAATTGAGGTTTTGCCACATAGTGATTTACAACATAAATGTGTGACTTAGGTTAACTTTATTTTAAACATAGTTCCCTGTTCCTTTTAATTAGTGACCCCCAGTCCTTCTTTACTTGCTTACTCAGCACCAGCAATAGAAGACAGATAAATGTTGGAGAAGGGGAATAAGGTTAATTTTAAAATCATTGAGATATTGGATTACACACAGGAACTACATTTAAATGGCTTTCTACCTGACTAGAAATGAGAGAAGTGAGAAAGTGAGGCATTCTGCCAATGAATTGTGTTCTTCCCAAATTCATATATTGATGTAACTCCCAAATTAACTATATGCAAAGATAGAGCAATTAGAGAGATAATTAAGGCTAAATGAGATTATAAGGGTAGGGCCCCAATCTGATGGGATTGGTATCCTTAAGAAGAGAAAGAGACATCAGAGCTATCTCTGTCTCCATTAGGCACCAAAGAAGGCCATCCTATGTGAGGACATAGCCAAAAGGGGGCCATCTACAAGCCAGGAAGAGATCACCAGAAAACAACTCAGACAATGCCTTGATGTTGAACTTCCAACCTCCAGAAATGTGAAAAATAAATTTTTATTGTTTAAAATTTGGTATGGTATGCTGTTATAACAACCTGAGCTGACTAATGCAGTCCCTGAGAAGAGAAGACAGGCTAATGGTTGTTTGCTGACAAAGTTTCAGTGTTACCAGAAACCTAGTCAAGATTAGGATTAAAATTGGGAACTCAGTTTCTTTCTAGGGTATCTGCATGTTTATGTATAAACTAGAGGTACAGTGTATGAAATTTGTGAACTTGGGTGTCTCTCAGTCTGGCCTGTGCCCTCTTGCAGTTCAGGAGCCCTCAGGGGATGTCCTATCGCCAGCTTAGGCCTGATCCCCATGGGGAGCAAGCTTGAGCTGGTAGATGGACAACATCAGTGCAGAATGTCTTCCCCCTAGTGGTCAGGGCACTATATAGTGACAAGTTGTTCTGCTGTTTGGTAGATTTGCATATTAGCCTTTTATTATATAGGATATATATGTTCAGTGCACTTATTTCTAGAATTGGAAAATAATTGTTGATAGAAATCTAACAGCTAACTTGATTCAGTCCTATGTCTATTCCATCCTTAAAAAAAAACAACCCATAATATTTCTATGAATTTAGTTTTATGCTGAATTTTTGAAGTGACCAAGAATTAATGAGTCCTGCAACATAAAATGCAGATGATGTAGTTGGAAAACCAGGACTGAGTTTCCCAGGGAAGCTTTCACCACACTGATTACTGTGCATTTTAGCGTAAAGCAAGCATGTGGCAGGTGAAGTCCAAGCAAGGAAAATACTTACCTATTAACATGGATTATCTGAAAATCAATTTAAATTCAAGTAATATATTTTTACTATAAATACATTTACAAAATTTGTGCATGGGAGTGGGTCCCCTCAGCCCATCTTGCACCCTCTCCAATCCGGGACCCCTCTCACAATCCAGGATCTCTGGCTCCTAACTGCTCACTTGCCTGCCTGCTGGCCTGATCACCCCTAACTGCCCCCCCCCCACAACCAGCCTGATCACCCCTAACCACCTCTGCCTGCTGGCCTGGTCATCCCCAACTGTCCCCTTACTCCCCCCCACACTGGCCTGGTTGCTCTCTACTGCCACTCCTACCAGCCTGGTCACCCCATGCAGCCTGCTGTTCAGTCATTTGTTCATCTGCTGTTTGATCGTTACTGTTGCTATGATGGAGTCCCAGAAAATTTGCATATTCCTCTATTATTAGTATAGATAATAAAGATAACCAATTTAGTTACTGCTTTGACCTCACTGTATGAAGTCTGACAAAAGCTTGTCCAGAAACAAGAATGATTTAATATAGCACATAGGAAGGTGCAATTTAAACCCATAGTCTTAAAGCCTTTCTCCTGATCAATTAGGGTCTTATGAGGACCTAAAGCCTTATCCCTCACCCATATTTTATAGCATAAAAATAAATATTTTCTCCTACTGTCATGAATCTAAGAGCATTGTTTTTGAGAAGTTATAGTTGCACAAATCTAACCCTACAATAAATACATACAAGTCTTAGCTGGAATTTACTAAATAATTATATTGTGGCAAGTGAAGGCAGTAGTCAATAGCAGTTACTCAAGAGACAGAGGTTGTGATGAAGAAGCATGTATTGATTTATTCCATAGAACGTGGTACTTTGGTTCAATAACTGTGACTGGCTAAAGGAGTAGGGCTTAGGGAAGTATAGTGGCAGCTCTGGAAATGCCAGGACTTAAGTACAAGTAAACCAAATCCAACTAAGCAGATAATTGTCACCTGATAATTTTTTCAGTCTCTGTTATCACAAAGATGATGGTGTCAATTGATGTGCTGATAGGAAAATGAAGGAGAAACAACGATAGTGGGAAAAATAATATTTTCTTCACTTAAATCAGGGGCAATAATTAGAGAAGACAAACCTTGGGAAGGTTGTCTCTTAGACTGATGAAAAAAATTATGATGCCAAACAAAATACTCAAGCTATATAGTTATAATAAAAGCACCGGAATATCTAAAATAATAGTTGTGCATCTTAATAATTACCTTCACAATGAAAAGAAATTAGTATGCATTCCCTTCACACCTCTTACCATGAGTGTTAATGAATTAATCTATGTTCATTTTTACCTCAGAGACTTATTATCTTTTGTGTCCTTTACACAATGCACACGTTTTCAGGATTGTGGTCAGAGGTGGACATCTCTTTTTGTTTAAATGAACCATCCTAATCCACCAATGTGAAATCTATTTAAATGTGACATGTCCTTTTTCTTTTATCCTAGTAAAACAATATAGGTAATTCTTTCTGAAGTTTCTAGGAAACCTTAAGTATTACTTCTGGATATTCTATAACTATTTTATATAAAGTAAACAAATGATTTCCAATAAGATAAATATTTAGGAGCTCAGATGTCCTGTGGTTTATGACACTTCATGTGCACTGATATTATAGGAATCTTTATATCACAATCTCACTCATAGTTCAAAGATCTTCCCCAGCCCTGAGCCATTTATAAAGCATCTTGTTGCTATCCAAGCCTGCCAGTTTTTTATTTTGTTGCCCAAATCTTACTGTTTTTGAAATAAGTTTCATGTTGTCAAAAATTTCTTTTCTCACTAGCAGGATGGCCATGTGAATAGTTTAGTAGACTATCTCCCCAGTGAAACAACCATTTAATTGTTAAACAATTATATTAAAATTTAAATTACCTGAGATTTTTCCTAGGAGCACATAGAAAACAGATAAAAATTTATTTAAAAATATATTAGATGGCCAAGACTGGTTTGGCTCAGTGGATAGAGCGTCAGTCTGTGGACTCCAGGGTCCTGCGATTCTGGTCAAGGGCATTTACTTTGGCTGCGGGCACATCCCCAGTAGGGGGTGTGCAAGAGGCAGCTGATCAATGTTTCTCTCTCATCAATGTTTCTGACTTTCTATCCCTTTCCCTTCCTCTTTGTAAAAAATCAATAAAATATATTTTTTAAAAAATAAAATAAAAATATATTATATGTTGGAAAGAAAAGCAAAAATCTTGAGTGTGTGTGTGTGTGTGTGTGTGTGTGTGTGTGTGTGTGTGGCATTTTAGCTATGATCTGCTTCTGTAGCCACTCTCATACACAGCTCTGTGCAGAAGACTCCAATTTATCAATACAGCTCCTAGGGCAATGGAAACTAAGGAGAAAATAAATAAATGGGACTACATCAAAATAAAAAGCTTCTTCACAGCAAAAGAAAAGATCAATGAAACAAGAAAGCCCACTGCATGGGAGAACATATTTACCAATTTTATCTCTGAAAAGGGTTTAATCTCCAAAATTTATAGGGAACTCATATAACGTAACAAAAGGAAGGTAAACAATTCAATAAAAAAAATGGGCAAAGGACATAAATAGACACTTTTCCAAAGAGGACATAAAGAAGGCCAACAGACATATGAAAGCATGTTCAAAGTCACTAATCTGAGAGATGCAAATCAAAACAATAATGAGGGCCCTAGCCGGTTTGGCTCAGTGGATAGAGCAACAGCCTGTGGACTGAAAAGTCCCAGGTTTGATTCCGGTCAAGGCCATGTACCTTGATTGTGGCCATATCCTCCATAGGAGGTGTGCAGGAGGCAGGTGATCGATGTTTCCCTCTATCTTTCCCTTCCTCTCCATAAAAAAAATCAATAAAATATTTTTTAAAAACAATAATGAGATACCAGCTCACATCTGTCAGAATGGCTATCGTTAACAAATCAACAAAAGACAAGTGCTGGAGAGGATGTTGAGAAAAAGGAACCCTCCTACACTGCTGGTGGGAATGCAGACTAGTGCAGACACTGTGGAGAACAGTATGAAGTTTCCTCAAAAATTAAATATGGGACCTCCATTTAACCCAGTGATCCCACTTCTAGGAATATATTCCAAGAAAACAGAAACATCAGTCAAATAGGATATATGAACCCCTATATTCATAGCACAATTTATAGTAGCTAAGATTTGGAAACAGTCTAAGTGTCCATCAGCAGATAAGTGGATTAAAAATGGTGGTACATCTACACAATTGAATTATTGAATTCTACACTGTTGTAAAACAGAATGAATTCTTACCATTTGCAACAGAATGGATGGAACCAGAGAACATTATGCTAAGTGAAATAAGCCAGCCAGAGAAAGATAAATATCTCATGATTTCATTCATTTGTGGAATATAATAAACAACATAAACTGAGGAACAGAAATAGAACTGAAGACATGGAAGCATCAAACAGACTATACAACCCATGAGGGAATGTGGGGTGAGTGAGGGGGTAAGAGATCAACCAAAAGACTTGTATGCATTCACGTGAGCAAAACCAATAGACACAGATCATGTGTGTTGGGGGTGAGGGCTTGTGCTGCAGGCTAAAGGGTTGGCAGGGGAGAGGTTAATAGGGGAAAAAAGAGACTTATGTAATACTTCAAACAATAAAGAATTTAAAAAAAATAAAAATGACTGCAATCTTTGTGTCTGTGGTACACCCTTCTCCCAGCACCCAGTGTAAAGCTATGGCTGTACTTTAGGAAGTATAGGCAGCCAAGATTCTTCATTGTCCTCCTCAGCAATATGTTTCAGAAGTTACATTCCATGAAGGTGCAGCCAAGAGGATCAAGAGGATCTGTACCCCTCCCACCCACCCACCCACATTCATAAGGCAGAAGTTGTACCCTGGGCACAGCAGGTGATTAGTACTGTGCATTGATTTTATACATTGATACTTTCATCATGAGAGAGCCAAAACAAAAAGACCAATGCTACTATCACCATACAATGCCCATGCATAGGGTAGATTTATTCATCTGGCAGAAGCAGGCCACTGTCTCTACCCGCAGATAGAGAGCAACAGCATAGATGTTCTGTCCAGGGTACAAGGCAGACTGAAAGAACAGAGATCTCTGAAACTCTCACCAAGGTGATCACATTTATTTGAAACAATGCATGTGAAGCTTATGCCCAAGAAATACCGTGGTAGTAAGAAAATGAGCAGAAGCTAGTAGTTTCATGATGGGAGTAATAGAAAATGAAACAATAGATGGGCTTTAAGTTCAGTAAAGCGAGTTAGTGAACGAGATAGCTAAGAAGGCCCTTTTAAGACTGGAGCAAGATTTAGAGATGGGCAACACTCTGTTCATGCCAAGAGCTCCACTTTATTGGATCACATTGTGGTGTGGAAGTATTGATGCCCCGAGGTGTTCTTAGACACACACACACACACAAAAAAAAAACAATGAGCTTACAACTGGTAGAAGGAAACAGCAGGCTGTGAAACCAAGGAGGCAGACCACCTAAAAGCTTAAGTTTAGCAGGGAGTTCAGAAAGGCACAGTCAGGGATGTTGCCTAAGACCTGATCATCAGAGAGACTGTGTGCACACTCAGGCAGTGCCCTTTGGCGGGTGGCATTAGAACTATACACTGTAGGGAAATAAATTACACTTAACCAGTCCAGCCAACTTACTAAACAAACAACAACAGGACCTTGGAGGTTGGAGTGCGGACTGGGATGTGGTGTCCTATGTGGCTGCATATATAAACGGTTCAATTTTCAATAAAGAAGAAAAAAAAACATGCAAAGAACAGAAAAGTGTGACCCATACACAGGAATGAAAATGCATGACATAGGAAGTTCCTTTGAGGATACCTAAATGTAGAAAAAATGGTATCTTACTAAAGATGTGAATACAAGCTCTTATCCCTATATTCAAAGAATTAAAGGAAACCATATTTGAGGAATTAAATTAAGGTGATAGTAATATCACATAATAAAGGAAAATTGCAACAAAGAGAAATATTACAAAAGAAACCATATGCAAAGTCTGGAGTTGAAATTACAATAGCATAAATGGGAAATTCACTGGGGGATAATTAATAAAGTTGAACTTGAAGAAGAGAGAATATGAATTTGAAGGTAGATTGAGTTATGCAATCTGGAGAACAGAGAGAAAAACAAGTAAAGAAAAATGAATAGAGCTTCAGAGAAATGTGGAAAGCTACTAAGTACAACAACATATACATAATGGGGGTACAGAAAAGGAAGAGAGAGACAAAAGAAGTACAAATATATTTCAGGAAATAATGGGAAGAACTTCTATAATTTTATAAATCTAATTAATTGTGAATTCATGAAGCTCAATGAATGCCAAGGAGATCTATAATTAGACACATCATACTTAAAATGCTGAAAAACAAAGAGAAAAATGTGAAAGCAACCAGAAAAAAAGCAATCATAATTTACATTGAAACCCAGATAAGACCAACAGCTGACATCTCTCTTAGCAATTTGCTTTTTCATATTAAAAGTGAACAAGTAATTCCACTAATAAATTATGTATGTGAAATTATAAGGCCATGTCACCTAAAGGTATAAAGTTATGTGCTACTTAATGATGGGAATGACTTCTAAGAAATATACTCTTACATTTTTCTGTTATGCAAATAACTTGTAGCACATTCACAAACCTACCCCTCTAGCCAGTATGGTGTAGCCTATTGCTCTTATGCTACTGCCTGCACAGAATCCTAGCTAATGAAATTATAATATGCAAATTGACCATACCTCTGCTACTCACAAGCCATGCCCACCAGCCAATCAGGAGTTATACGCAAATTAACCCCCAACCAAGATGGCTGCCAGCCACAGAGAGCTGGAGGGAGGCTTGGGTTTCCCCGGCAATGGAGGAAGCAAAGCTTTCTGCATGCCCTTGCTGGCCTAGGCCTCCACTCAATGCCACAAAGTTTCAATTATAAAAGATACATAATACCAATAGAAATGGTGGCAGAGATGGAGCTGGAGAGAGCAGAGGGTTGCCCCTGGCAATGGAGGAACCCAAGCTTTCTGCAGCCCTGGCCTGGGTTAGCCTCTGCTTATCACTACAAAGTTTCAATTATAAAACGTAAATGTCCCAATAGAAATGACAGCAGCCACAGAGCCAGCAGGAGGCTTGGCTTTACTCCAGGCTACAAAGTTTCAGTTGTAGAACATAAATAAATTCCAGATACCAGGGCCTCCGCTTGGGTCACTGGGGGGCATGGCTGGCCTGCAAAACTCCACAGGCCTCTTGCCCAGGTCGCCCCATTCCCCAAGGGAACCCCCACCCTGATCTGGGACACCCTTCAGGGCAAACCAGCTGGCCCTCACCCATGCACCAGGCCTCTATCCTATCTAATAAAAGAGTAAGATGCAGATTGACCATCACTCCAACACACAGCTGGCTGCCTCCATGTAGTCAAATATCCTGCTCCCATGTAGTCAATGTTGGACACCACAAGATGGCCAGCAGAAGAGGGCAGCTGGGAGGGACCAGGCTGCAAGGGAGGCAGTTGAGGGCAATCAAGCCTGCAGAGGAGGGAAGTTCAGGGTGATGAGGCTGGCAGAGAAAGGAAGTTGGGGGCAACTGGGCCTGCAGGAAAGGGCATTTTGGGGGGGGTGTCCCAGGCCTTCAGGGGAGAGCAGTTTGGGAGGAGAAGGCCTGCAGGGGAGGGCAGTTAGAGGTGACCAGGCCTGCAGGGGGGGACAGTTAGGGGCAAACAGGCTGGCAGGGAAGCAATTAGGCATCAATCTGGCTGGCATGGGAGTGGTTAGGAGGTGATTAGGCTGGCAGGCAGAAGTGGTTAGGGGCAATCAGGAAGGCAGGCAGGTGAGAAGTTGGGAGCCATCAGTCCTGGATTGTTTAGGCTCAGTAGGATCGGTTCTAAACGGGCAGTAAGACATCCCTCAAGGGGTCCCAGATTGGAGGGGGTGGAGCCTGGGCTGAGGTACATTCCCCACCCCATGCACAAATTCCGTTCACTGGGGCTCTAGTTAAAAATAAAGTGCTAGCCCAGCTGGTTGAGCATTGACCTATGAACCAGGAGGTCAGTTAGATTTCTGGTCAGCACACATGACCGGTTTGCAGGCTCAATCCCTGGTAGGGGGCATGGAGGAAGCAGCTAATCAATGATTCTCATCATTGATGTTTCGATCTCTTCCCCTTTCTTTCTGAAATCAATTATATATATATATATATATATATATATATATATATATATATATATATATATATAAATGAAATAAAATACTAAAAAAATAAAGTGCTGAGATTAAAACATACTCACACACAAAACTTGTATTGGAGACTAGAGAAGCTTGAGGGACTATACCCATTTAAAATACATGATTATGCAAGGGACTTTTGGGAGAGTGAAATTATCCTCTATGATACTGTAATTAGGAACATCTGACATTATGCATTTGTCAGTACCTGTTGAACTGTATAGCAGAAGGGTGGAAACTCAGTCAAAACAAGCTGAACAGGAGTAAAAGGAACAGAGACTTAAGGTCACATATACTGCAAGTAATCTTTACAACAGATAGAGAAAAAAGAAAATGGGATTGAATATGACAGAGGAGAAGAGACTCAATGATCAGGAATTATTCCAGCATGTATATTTACTGGGGAAGAAAATACACAGAAGAAATTATTAATATTTAGTAAAAATAATGTCTGTGTGGTTAAAGTAACTCATATGCAGTATAATATCAATTTATATGTGGCAATAAGTAACTCTTTCTCAATTGGAAAAAGCTATGTTCTTTCAGGTTGAAAGGGCTGAATATCAATGAGGGTAAATTATTTTTTAATGATCCTTACTTAGACATTAATATGAAATTTAACACAAAAATAATGTTTTAAAGCTTCTATGATGAAAGAGGTGTGCAAATTATTTTATTATAGGGTGTCTTATCAGCAACATTGGAAACTAGATTTTATAAGAAAATCTATAAGTAAGTGCTAAAGTTTATGAGTATAAAAACAATATTTAGAATTAATTAAAAGTTTCTGTTTCAACTGACAGCAGACAAAAGCCTACAGAATGTTGAGGAAAAAGAATTTTGAGTCTGTATTTCAGATCAAGAATTTCTATAATGTATTCAAAATGCTGCCAATACAAAGACTCAATATATTTCTGTTTCGTACACACTTTTTGAGGAGAAGTCTTAAGAAAAAGGGCTTCAGTTAACCAAAAGTAGGTATCCGAAAAGTGGATCATGTGGGTTAAAATTACAGAGGATATTGAAGCCATTTCAAAATGTGTTTTGCCAAGAATCCTGACAAGTATTTTATTGGTTCTGAATTAAATTATAAACTCAGAGGGCTCCGTGAAATGTGTTTTTCAGGGTAAAAATTGAATTACTTCCATAAAATAAATAGCAATGTAAAATAGCCATACTAGGGTCAATAAAGGAAAAAATAATAAAAGGGAAAAAAAGTTAAATACTCATAGGGAAACAAGCAAATACCAAAAACAAACAACAACAAAAAAGGCACAAGAAAGTTGTTGCTCAAATAAATTAAACCAATCTCTCCTTTTTTAAGTCTTTAGCAAAAGATAAGTTTTTATTGATTTTTAGAGAAAGAGGAATGGAGAGAGAGAAACATCCATGTGAGAGAAACATTGATTGGTTGACTCTCACATGCGACCCAACTGGAGATTAAACCTGTAACCTGGATATGTACTCTCACCAGGAATCAAACCTGCAACCTTTTGGTGTATGTGAAGATACTCCAACCAACTAAGCCATACAGCCAGGGCTAAAACAACCTCTTATTGATGGAGATAAAAGGACAGTCCAAAATACTTATTATTTCCACTGATTTTCACAAGGTAGTCCTGGAATTATACAAATGGAAAAGCAATTCTAGGAATCTACCTAGCTTTATTGTAAACATTATTAATGTAAAATTAACAATAAATCACTACTTAGTGATTTTCAGGTTACAAATGAAATATAGAAAAAGTGTGGAAAATTTAATTATAATTTCAGGGCATAATATAAATAAGGTCAACCTTAAAATATAAAAATGCAGTTGATGGAAGTCAATAAGTAAATGCAGAGTACAAAGGTCAACTAATATGTCAATTGATAAAGAAGTTAAGCGACATTATAAAATTTATAGAATAGGAAATATAAGCTCAAATATGTACAGAGAGTCTGTGAGTGTGTGTATGTTATTTGATGAAGGTACCCAAAAGACAAAGAAAAATGGAGATATAGTGATGAATTTGAAAGGGAAGAAAAGAGATAAGAACAGTTTAGTGAGTTTATTCTCACTTTCATAAGAAAATATACAGGTAATTGCAAAAATTTATGAATAATAAATAAAAACATAACTATATAATTTACAGTTAATTAAGAGTGTCTGCCTCTGTTACCCATGAACCCCTTGCAGAAGGATGCCAAGCTTTCCTGGGGGGGTGGGTTGCTGAGACCCACTTAAAACTTCATTTGAATACCCCTTTCATTTTATGACCAGGGACAGTTAAAGCAGCAAACATGTCCCCTAAAGGGAGGGGACCTCAACCCCCTGAAAGATGGCAGAGAAGAAATCCTTGGCATTGAAAGCAACAGGAAGTGTATTAAACCGCCTTTCTTATTATTGTTGTCTGGTCAGGAAAGATGGAGATATAATGATGAATATAGTGAGAGTGCAGTTACCTGGCTTCGATGAAAAAGCAGAGAACCAGGGTTGAGAATCTTGCATAACAGAGTGGTTTCATGTTTGTGGAGAGTAATGATTGAATGCTTGTATTATGTTATTAATGTCATTTTTCTAGTGATACGTTGTATGAGTCATAGACAAGGGGAAGATACTGTCCTTCTCCTTGGGCTACTTGAAAAGCTCTCCTTGTCTTTGGTTTACTTCATGTTAAAAAAAAAAGAGCTCATAGACAAACAAAAGAGGGAAAGGGGAATGAGAGAGCAGAAGAAGAAAAAAAGGGAAATAAATAAATGGAGACAGGAGATTTGACTTGAGATGGTGAACACACAATACAATATATAGATGATGTAATATAGAATTATAGATCTGAAATTTATGTAATCTTATTAACCAACTAAGGCTCTGTTCAAGAATTGGTGCACAGGTGGGATTCCTGGTCTGGCTGGTAATCGGGGCCAGGTGGGGCTGGCCTCCTGCAGAGAGGGACCATGGAAGGTAGGCCTGCCATGGAGGGGGTACCGCAGGAGGTTGGCCGGTTGCAGGAAGTTGACTGTGGGAGCACACTGACCACCAGGGGGCAGCTCCTGAATAGAGCATCTGCCACCTGGTGGTCAGTGCATGTCATAGCAGCCAGTCAACAGGTCATTCAGTCTACCAATTGTAATGGTTGCTTAGGCATAGATGTCTCTACAATAAATTCAAATTAAAAATAAAATAAAAAGAGAGAGAACCAAGATGGCAGCAGAGGTAAAACACCTATCTTGTGGTCATACTCAGCAATTTTAATACTACAACTTAACAAAAGAACAAACATCTTCCAGAATCACCAGAAAGCTGGCCGAGTGAAAATTCCACAAATAAAAGTGAAAATAAGACACTGTGACTCGGAGGAGCGGCGGCGGACAGCATTGAAAGATTCGCGTGGAGAGAGGTTTGGAGTGCGCGCCAGCGGAGAGGGCGGGAGGCTGAAAACTGGCCAGTTTTCTCAAACGGGGAGACAAAGACGTCCCACTGGACTAATTCTCCAGCTCTGGGCGAAGTCCAGGGAACCAGCCCACTATCATACGGGGTGAAAACTGGACAGTGGGAGGGCACGCGGAAGCTCGGGTGCTGCCGAGTCTGCCGGCTTGTGGAGAAGGCAGCTTGTGCGAACAGCTCAGCTGTGTGACCTTGCAGAGAGTGCTCTGCAACTCGCTCTCTCATTCGGAAAACTGCCAGTCTGCTTTGGGTGAGACATTGGGCGTGCAGACTCATTTGGGGAGAGTCTGGATTCCCTGGCAGCCAGTGGAGCTCCACAGCGGCTCTCTCTCAGAGGTGCTGGCGGCCATTGCCCCCGGAACAGATTCCCTGGGGCCGCATAGGATGGAGCTAATGCTGTCTGGTTGGCCCGGAGACTCCGCCCATCCAACCTGAGCACAGCTGAGCTTCACAGACAATTGGCCTGGAGGTCAACCCCTCCAAGTGCTAACAACGATTAACCTGAGCTTAACTTCAGCAAGACTGTGCAACCCATATCCACCTCAGGTAACTGGGGAGGCTGAGCCACTGTCCCTCGTAGGAAGTCTACCACACAAAGCTAATTGACCAACTCAGGGAAGCAGCCACCATGCAGAGACATGGAAAGAAATCAGATGTGAAAGAAATGGAGGGGAAAAAAAATGACTGGACATGGAATTCAAAACCACGGTTATAGGGTTTTTCAAGAGGCTCCAACAAAAGGTCGAGGCCTATAAGGAAATAAGCAAGACCACAAAGGAAATGATCAAGACCAACGTGGAAATGAATGAGTCCTACAAGGAAATGAACAAGACCCTCAAGGATATGAACGAGACCTGCAAGGAAATGATCAAGACCAATGTGGAAATGAATGAGTCCTACAAGGAAATGAAGGAGACCCACAAGGATATAAAGGAGTCTCTCAAGGATATGAAAAAGGACCAACCAGAAATTAAGCATACACTGACTGAAATAAAAAATATTATACAAAGACCTAAAAGTGCTCTGGAGCACCCCAAGAACCAAGTTAAAGATTTGAAATACAAAGAGGTAAAATCCACTCACCTGAAAAAGCAAGAAACCAAAAGAATAAAAAAAATTGAAGATAGTGTAAGGAGCCTCTGGGACAACCTCAAGCATACCAACACCCGAATTATAGGGGTGCCAGAAAAAGAGAGAGAGCAAGACATTGAACACCTATTTGAAGAAATAGTGACTGAAAACTTCCCACACCTGGTGAAAGAAATTGACTTAGGAATCCAAGAAGTGCACCGAACCCCAATATATAGGAACCCTAAGAGGACCACACCAAGGCACATCATAATTAAAATGCCAAGAGCAAAAGACAAAGAGAGAATAATAAATGCAGCAAGAGAGAAACAGTTGGTTACCTATAGGGGAGCACCCATACGATTGTCAGGAGATTCCTCAACAGAAACGATGCAGGCCAGACGGGAGTGGCAAGAAATATTCAAAGTGATGAACAGCAAGAATCTACAACCAAGATTACTCTATCCAGCAAAGCTATCATGCAGAATTGAAGGTCAGATGAAGTGCTTCGCAGATAAGAAAAAGCTAAAGGAGTTCATCACCACCAAACCAATATTATATGAAATACTGAAAGATATTCTTTAAGAAGAGGAAGAAGAAAAAGATAAAACTGTAAATTAGGAACAACAAATACACGTCTATCAACAAATGAATCTAAAAATCAAGTGTATTAATAAGCTGATGAACAGGATAAACGGGTGAATGTAACAGAATCACGGACATAGAGAGGGAATGGACTGAGAACTCTTGGGGAGAAAGGGGGTGTGGGAAGTGCAGCAAGAGACTGGACAAAAATCATGCAACTATGGGAGAGGACAGTGGAGGGGGGTGAGGGCGGAGGGTGGGATGGGTACCAGGTGGAGGGGAACTATAAGATGAAAAAAAAGGGAACAATGTAATTAATAAACGAACAATAAAGATAAAAAAATAAAAAATAAAAAAATAAAAATAAAATAAAAAGACTAGTAAATAAAACAATCAAACTTTTTCTATCCCAGCATGAACTCCCTTCTGCAATGCTGACTTCAGTCCCTCCATTGACAGGTGGAGTCTTTCTCTCCACCACTGGAAGCAGGGCATGTGACTTGTCTTGAGAAGGAGACATTAGCAAACATGATTTAAGTGAAAGCTTAACAGTATGTGCCTATTTGGAAAGAAAGCAAACTGATGGTTGCCGGAGGAGGGAGAAGGGACTGAGGGGCCTGGGTGAAAGAGATGAAGGGATTAAAAAGTACAAATTGGCAATTACAAAATAGGCACGTGGATATAAAGTGCAGCCAAGGGAATATACTCAGTATTATTGCAAATGCTGTGCACAGTGCTGGGCTGTATTGGAAATAGTGGGGATCACTTTATAAAGCATATAACTGCCTAACCTCTAAGCTTCACCCCTGGAACTAATAAAAAGAACATTCAAAGTAAAATAATAAAAATAAAGGACGTCTTATTTGATCTTGTTTTTCAAAGGGATTCAATGAATGGTACAAAGAATTCTAGGTTGTTTTTTTGTGTGTGTTTTTTTCTTGTCTGCTTATATTATTAGCTTTGTGGTTTTGGCCAATATATATCAAATGCCTATTATGTATAGGGCACCATGGTACTCACTCAAGTAAAGACAATGAAAAGCAGACAAACAATGGAAGCACCTGTTTTTAGCCCATTTTCAACCATGAAAACAAGAGGATAATGGGTAGATGAAGCAATAACTACCATACCACTAAAAAAAAAAAAAAGCTAATTATATTGCAGTGAGGGATTATAAAACATTGCAGAAAGACCTTTGAAAATGTAAATTAGGTGTTGAACCTGGAAATTTTCAGGCTCATTACAATGGATAAATTAATATTTTTATCCTATTCTGTTTTTTACAGCAATCAGGAAAAAATCAGTTCAATTTTAAGAATTATGATAGCATACATATATTCAACATGAAAAATGTTAATTCCTCAGGGAGATTTTTTTCCTTAGGCCTTCAATTTGATTTTAAAATGGATGAAGTGAATGACAGTATTTTATTATCAAAACCCCACTAGGAAAGTATTTTGACCTGTCTAGTAAGTTATGAATGTCATGTTGATTTTCTTTTTATTAATCTACTGAGAGATAGTATTGACTCCTTATGAAACTTGGTGGTGGAAAAAATAAACTACACAATGGTTGCTCTTAATCTTCTTTCTTCTCAGTGGTAGGAAGCAAGGAAAAACTAAATACTTTCACATGATGGTTATAGCTGGTCACTTACCCTAATTTCCAACATTCACAATGCCTATATATAGGTATTGAAAATTCTATATAAGAAAAACCTAATATGCTAAGTGTCTGACCATTCATTTGACCATTCAACCAGTTGCTGTGACACTCACTGACCACCATGAGGCAGGCACTCCAACCAGTAGGATAGCTTGCTGTTGGGGTCTGGCCAATTAGGACTGGGCAAGATGGGCCAGACATCTTCCAGTCCCCCCTGGCCCAGATCATGCACCAATGGTGTTCCTTATCCTGGCCTGCGCACTCTCACAATCTTGAACCCCTCAGGGGATGTTGGAGAGATGGTTTTGGCCTGATCTCTGCAGGCCAGGCTAAGGGACCCCCCACTGGTGCATAAATCCATGTAATAAAATAAAATTGTAATAATTTCAACTGAAACGTATATACTATTTTCATGCCCTTTTTCATTTGATCAATAAAGAGTGAATATACTAAACTTGCAACCTGCCTTCTTTTTCCTAACATTCAAAACAGAAATTAAGATACAGCCATGAAAGCCTTTCTATAACATCATTCATAGAAATGGTATGCGTTCATATTGCAGAATTAGTTTGCTGTAGTTGCTTTCTCTTGCTATAGTGAGTTTCCAAGTTGGCAATGTTTTGGTCATTTTTAATGGATCATGTGTCAACCTCACCCCTGTTCTGAAAGAGTATAATCTTTCAAGCCCACACTTACTTCAGATACCTCTCCCCATCCCAGTGTATCCAACTGCACTCCAAGTCAGTGCTTAATAACACTTTTACAGATTCAATCCAATTGCAGTTCCTCCCATAGTACTTCATTGAAACAGGGAGTTATGAAAAATTTCAGCCCTGTCTTGAAGATGGGTAAGACTCAATACATACTTTTCATTTTGAATTTCATGTCAAAACCAATAGTACCTTGATATCTTAGGATCTCAAACATGGTCAGGAGTGTCAATCTTCTTCTCTAAGATCATTGTCAGTAGTTCTCAGAGGGTAGTAATCAGACCAGCATCATCAGCTGGAAAGTTGGATGAAATACAAATTCTTGGATCTGCTTCCAAATTTTTGAAACTCTAGAGGTAGAGTCTAGCGATCTGTGTTTGACCAAGGTCTCGGGTAGTTGCAGAACATAGGACCTGGTCCTGTTCAGCTCTTCCAGCGTGTGGGCTCTTGACTTTGTGCAGGATAAATCTCACTACATGAGTTCAGGTGACTATGAGGGAACATTTATTAAAGCTGGGGTCAATAAAACATGAAATATATTAGCACAGAAAAAGCAACAGGAGAGCCCAGCTGGGCTGCCTTAGCTCTCTGGAATCTCAGAGAAAAGGAAAGGGTAAGGTGGGTGCTGTCCCCAGGGGAGAGCACTTAGGTCCTTTGTCTTGAAGCTTCTATCTCTCTTGCAGGCTGGAATCTTGGGGGAGATCTCAGGGGAGGGTCTTGATAGAATACCCATCGGTTTCCAGGTGGGCTCCCTCACGGCGTGGTCAGTGTCAGGGCAGGGGCTCATTTGTCATCACAGCTGGTCCTGCTATCACTCACCTGGTTTCGTTGTTTTTTTGCATCTGGAGCTGAACTATAACTGAGGCCTCGATGTTACCTCTAAGGAGGGGCCTTCTGCATCTGCTGTGCATTGGCCTGTGGTTTAACTCTGCCTCATTGTCCCTGTACCACTCATCTTGGCTCACTGGCCTGTCTCCATAATAAAGTTTGAAAATGAACTTTCTCTTTTATTGCATTTTGGTTCAATCTGTTGGACTGGGTTTGAATTCTTATCCCTACTCATAGTCTCTTATTGAGCAAAATAAGCAACCTATGGTGAAGACAAAAACCAAGAGTTTAAATTCGGATTAACATAGTTTTAAAGTCTCTTTAATATTATTCAGTTGTCTCTGCTTTCTTAGTATGAGTTCTGAAGGGAAGATTCAAAACATAGAGAAAAATATATACATTGATGAACAACCCCCCAAATAAGCACTCAATAAGCAGGCATTTTATTAATGACGGCCCATTTATAATTCTATTCTAAAAGGTGTTCACTTAAAAAAAAAAAGGCACAAAGGTGTCATTTGTGTTCCAACAAGCTAGAGAGATCTCATTTTTTTTTAGAATATTAGCATATTGACTCAAACAATAAATGAAAAGATAAAACATGATTAAGTGAGATTTATTTCAGGATAATTATGATTAATTAGAGATTCAAAATTAATAGATCATCTTAAGAGATGAGAAAAAGCCTGGGACGGCAAACCCATTTACCATTAAAATCCTCCTCAAACTAGAAATAGGTATACATGTCCTCAGTCTGAAAAGAGTATCTAAGAAAGCTCAATTGCTGACATACTTCAAGGTAAAAAATTGAGAAGTTTTTGCTTAATTGAGAACAAAGCAAAAATGTTTGCTGTCACTATCTACAAGAATTTCACCCCATTGAGATAGAGAAGAAGAAAAAGCAGGAAGACATAGATTAGAAAGCAAAAAGTAACTATTTATTCAGATATGATCAATTAAAATAGAAACTTCTATAGAATCTACAAAAATATATTAAAAATAATATAGTGAATTTAGGAATGCTGCAGTATAAAAGATCATTATAAAATTCATTTCAATTCCACTTACTAGCAATGAACATCAGAAAGTAAAATTTAAGTTAATAAGATTGACAAAATCATCAGGTTCAGAAAGGAAAACTTAGAGATATACTTAACAAATATGTGAAATTTTCTACATGAAGAATTATAAACCATTGATTGCTAAAAGAAATTAAAGAATGCATATCTGCATACATAAATTATCTTATTCCAGTCATAGAAGAAGTGTAACTGGGGTTTCAGTGTAGCTAAAATCAGAGCCAGTAAATGGCGAGAGATATCACTGTGAGTACTCTTTAGATTGTTATGTTCTTTATTGTTAAGATGTCAACTATCCTCTATAAAATTCCAATCAAAATCCCAGCAGAAACATTTGTATAAAATTACAAATTAATTTTTAAATTTTTATGGAAACCCAAAGGACCTTATTTTACCAAACTAATCTTTAGAAAAAACAGGGAAGATGTTCAGTGTATCTCAGTGGTTCAGCTTTGACCTATGACCGAGGTTCAATTCCCAGTCAGGGCACATGTCCAGGTTATGGTTCAATCCCCAATACAGGGGTGAAGGAAGCAGCTAATCAATGATTCTTTCTTGTTATTGATCTGTCATTTTCTCCCTCTTGCTTCCTCACTGAAATAAATAAAAATACATGTTAAAAAATGAGAAGAATTATACAACCTATTTTCTAAACCAATTATAAAGCTACTGCAATTAACATAGTTTAACACTGCTTTAAAGAAAATAAGTCGACCATTGAAACACAAATGAAAGATCTAGAAATGATCCCAGCTTATGTGGTCAATTGTTTTCCATCAAGCTGCATGAAGATTACATTTTAAAGAAATGGCTTTCAGCTCCTTGAGAAAGACACTCCTGAGTTGGGGAGGTACATTTATGTCTCAAAAGAATACCTTTATATCCTTTTGAAAAAGGATTTCCAATTGTAATTACAGAACATTCTGTAAACAGGAAGGCCAAGAGGCTGTCATCAGGTGTTGGAGAGAACAAACAGTACATTCCACCAGCTCTCAACTTTCTCGGGCTGGGACTTCAAGCAGGAACTGGGGTCATTTTGAGGACACTGCCTTATGCTGATAGAAGCCTGGGAGAGCTTGGTCATCTCTCAGAACAGAAGTTTGGAAAAATTTGTTATTGTGCCAAGAGTTTTGTAATCCTGAGCTGTAAACAAGAAACAACCTAAATATCCAGCAACAGGGAGATGGACATATAAACTCTTCAGCAATAAAAATGAATTAACTTTTGCTGAGACCAGTTTGGCTCAGTGGATAGAGCATTGGACTGCGGACTGAAGGGTCCTGGGTTCGATTCCTGCAAGGGCATGTACCTTGGCTGTGGGCACATCCCCAGTAGCGGGGGTGCAAGAGGCAGCTGATCGATGTCTCTCTCTCATCGATGTTTCTGACTTTCTATCCCTCTCCCTTCCACACTGTAAAAAATCAATAAAATATATTTAAAAAATGAATCAACTTTTAATACACATGGCTAACCCTAAAACCATAATGCTCTGCAAAATAAACCAGACACCAGAGTTCATTCTGCTTGCTTCCATTCAAATGAAGAGATGAAACTAATCTATGTGAAAACAAAAGAAAGGAAAGAAGTTTCTCTGGGGAGGGGATGGGGTTCTCCTCGGTGGTGTCTCCTGATCTCCCACTTATAACACCTTTCATGTGGCTCTGTGATAGTCTGTTAACCAGCTTTCCCCCTGTGCTCCTTGTGTTTTGATTATTTCCAAGCTCCAGGAATTTTCTCAAGCTCCAGTGCAGGGTTGATGACAAATTAATGTTTATGGGACCAAACTGAAACCCAAGTCTTATTGAGTTGGATAGCAACATTTCCAGGGAAAAATTCTAGTTTATCAATCTCTTTTCCTTTAGAAAATAGGAAAGAGGGCTTGAATACTCATTGTACTTGTGCTATAGCTACTCCCACTAGCTGTTGGGGGTGCTGCTAGAATAAGCAATTCTGGAGAACCCCATGGGAGATGAGATGGCAGAAAGTTTTATTTCTATGGAATTACACTCTTGGATTTCAAAAGTCACATTTATCTTAGTCTGGTAATATAAGAAATATAACTGGGGTTTCAGTGGAGCTAAAATCAGAGCTAGTGTCCAGTTTCCTTCCCACATTTGCTTAGTCAATATAGCATCAGGCTAGCTGAAGGTCCTTAGTTAATTGTGTGGTTCCCCATGGCTGTGGGCCATATAGGTGAATACCAGAAAACCCAGAGTGAGTCAGGAGCACATTAATCCCAAGAGAGATAACACCTTTGTTCAGGGGACTATGTATCCCCTAATTTTCCTGTACTTGCTGTGACCATGCCCATTCTGGCCACTGGCCTCTGCTCCCAGGTTTGACTGGTAGTATGTACTTCCCCAGTCCCCCAGCTTTGCTGGACATGCATCTATCTCCCTTAGGGTGGTTCCTTGTAGAGTGTGAAGCTTCCCATTGAAGTTGCTCAAATGACTTGCCTATAATGTATGACTTCCCCCTTTCCTCCTTTCCTATCCTATACTAGAGGCCCGATGCATGAAGATTCGTACAAGAATGGGTCTTGCTTCCCCTGGCTGGCAGAACTGCCTTCACTCCTTCCAACCAGGAGGTGCCTTTCTGCCTTCCCACACTGCCTAGAGGCCCCGAGTGGCTGGGGCAGTGTCGAATGCCTGTGTTGTTGCCATGGCAATGACTCAAGCATCCCACTCCACCTCTGGCCACTCAGTCCCTGTGCATGCAAATTAACCCACCAGCTTTGTTGGGTTAATTTGCATACTCACTTCTGACTGGCTGGTGAGTGTCATGAAGGTATGATTAATTTGCATCTTACTCTTGTATTACTGTAGATAATAAAAGGCCAGAAGCTATAAGCGTCACAACCAGAATGACTGTTCTACCTGTCACCATGAAGTGCTGACTAGGGACTGGCTAGTGGTGGTGGGAGGCAGGGGGCAGAGAGCATGGAGCATCATAGGGCAGGGGTGGCAAGTCTGGAGCATCACGGGGTGGCAATGGTGAATGTGGAGTGTCATGGGGCAGCAGAGGCAAAAGATCATTGCAGGGTCGGGGTGTGGTGATGGAGGTGGAGGAGCATCATTGGGCAGCAGCATCGAGCATTGCAGGGCAGCGGACATGGCCCTAATGGCAGCTAGGCTTACAAACCTTAACTGCACATGATTTTGTGTGCTGGGTCTCTAGTTATCAAAAACTAGCTAAATACAATAGTATTATTGGAACATATTTTTGTTTCTTCATTAAGGTTTGTTGTCTATTTGTAATCATCTTGGAGGGCATACACAAGCATAAAATATCCCTCATTTAATCTACTGGAAAAAAATGAAGAAAACATAAAATCCATAACAGAAAAATTCTGAAACACTTATCGATCCTTTAGCAATTCTCTTGCCTAATCAAGTAGCTTTGAAGAAAAAAAATTTGAATTTTTAGAATAAAATATATGCTTGGCTTGTTACAAGATTATAAATCATAGGAAGGGATGCCAATTAATTTTAGTAATGCACTGATGTATGTAGCAATGTGTTTGATAGCCATAGAAAGTCTTTATTATAAGTAGAAAAATACTTCTTAAAAGATGACTTTGTAAACGTTCCACAGGCTGTTATCTCTTAAATGCTACCATAATAAAGAAATAAAATAATTTTAAAAAGATAATGCCTTACATTCTTAGTTACAATTTATTTAGAGAGAAATGCTAATTTGTCACATTTTTTTCCAGTGATGCAAAATATGGATACTCACCAGAAGAAATATGATGCAAAATGGATTAAAGAATTAAATGTTACACTTAGAATTATAAAAATCGAGAAAACATAGGCAGTAAATATTAAACCTTTCTCATAGCAATATTTTGTTGATATATCTTCTTGAGCAAGAAAAATAAACAAATGGGACTACAGAAAAATAAAATATTTTTGCACAACAAAATAAACCATCAACAAAATTAAAAGACAACCCACAGATTGAGAGAACATTTGTCAATGATACATCTGAAAAGAGATTAATATCAAAAGTTTATAACTCAACATCAAAGAAAATAATCCAATTAAGAAATGGGCAAAGGACCTGAATAGATAGTTCTCCAAAGCAGACACACAAATGGCAAATAGACATAATAAAAGATGCTCTACATCACTAATCATCAGAGAAATGCAGATTAAAACCACAATGAGAAATCATTTCTGAACTGTAAGAATGGCTATCGTCTACATCAACACAATAAGTATAGGTGAGTATGTGGAGAAAAGGGTACACTGTTGGTGGGAACGCAGACTCTTGCAACCACTGTCAAAACTGATAAGGGGTTTCTTCAAAAAATTAAAAATTGGACTTTCTTATGACCCATCCATTCCATCTCTGGAAATTTAGGGGAAGGAACCCAAAATACTAATTCAAAAATTGTATGCACCCCTATGTTCATTGCAGTGTTATTTATGGTCACGATTTGGAAGCAGACCAAATACCCATTAAAATGAATAGATAAAACAACTGTGGTACATTTACACAGTAGAATACTACAGGCCATTTAAAAAATAAGGAAATTTTACCCTTCACAACAGCAGGGATGGACCTGGAGAGCATTATGCTAGGTGAAATAAGGCAGCCAGAGAAAGACAAGTACCATATGATTTCAATTATATGGAATCTATTGAAAAAATGAACTACCAAGCAACAGAGAGACACTCTCATGGACAGAGAGCAGGCTTACTGCTTGGGTAATGTATGGGGGAGTGGATGAGGGCATAGGGGGTAAATGACAATTGGGGTAAAAACAAATCATGAGACAACTAAAGAAAAAAATAACATGTGCAAAGTCTAAAAAAGCTGTTTAAAAAATCTATGATGAAAAAATGTGACAGGATACTTCACTTATGAATGGAAATATAAAATATACCACTTGTTTTATAATTTTAACATTCCCTTGAGGACAAAGGTATCCAGGTCATAGGTTAGGCAAATGTTATAATTTTCTGCCTTTTACCTGTCTAAAGATTCAAAACAGTCATGCAACTCTTAGTATCAGGATGCAGCTAAAAGTGATACAAAATATAGTGTGACATATAAAGTGTCTTAAGTCTACATTTGTTTGCAAATCTATATCAAAACACATTTATTTTACTATCATACTTTATAACTATTTCTTTTCACTTGTCTTATTTTCTTTCTTTGTAGATGTTATTTCTAAAAATATAAGTGAATAAACAGCATGATTTATAGTACCCCATTGGTCTAATCTGTGTCTTTTCTTCTAGTCACACTGAATGGCATTTTAAGTTCATCCTCTTTTCCAGGTGGTATTATATGAGTAAATGGAATCATTTGCTTCCTGAACTCTGAACTCAAAATAATTAGGAATATCAGCTCGGGGATTTCCCTGACCATATCTCAGGGATGGTTCACACCAGGACTTCTGATGATTGACTGGCAGACAGAAAACAGTGCAGGAAACCTCTCTTGGACTTCCTTTTGTGTGGGCTTTGGGCTGGATCTTCTGAAATAAATGGGAAAGCTCTTGACCACATATTTATTCTCTGTTTTGCCTTAGTTGGAATTCACAAAACCTACAAGCTTCTTAGAGGAGAAAATATGTGTGCCTAGAGTGCTTCAAAACATCAGGTCAAAAGGATTAAATCAAGAAAATAATACCATTAACAAAATGTGTTACTTTCTTTCGGAGGGAAAACTCAGCTAAAAGGCATGTTCTCCCAGAATGCCCACTAACTCCTTACACAATAGGGAAAAAAAAATAAGAAGGGAATCAAATAATGACCTAGGCGGTTTTATATCTATGCTTTCTTGCTGACATATTAATATACTAGATATTTAAAGTGATTCAATGTAACAAAATACTTTTGCAGTCAACAGTATTTTAGTATTATAATATTCTAATGTATTATAATTTTTATTAGTTTAAACAATTAGCAATTATCATTAATGAAAGAGCTAGGCTTCTATTTAATAACCAAAGTTATGAAATAATATTGATTATGTCTATCAAAACATTTGTGCAAAATGAATATTCCCAGAACCATGAGAGGATGTATCTCTATATCCAATAATCAAAGCTGAGTTAAGTTCCCAATGGAGAACCAAGATGGTAACATAGGTAAACACCTAATGGCTGTCCTGCACAACAATTTCAGAGCTACAACTAAGGAACAGAACGGATATTATCCAGAACCACCAGTAAACTGGCTGAGTGAAATTCCACAAATAGAAGGAAAGATAAAGGGACACTGACTCAGAGGAGCCATGGAGGGCAGAGTTGCTGATAACCTGCGGAGAATGAGGTGCGGAGTTGTGCACAAAAGGAAGGGACAGGTGGCTGGTTTTCACGAATGGAGAGGGAGACAGAGGCATCCCACTGTACTGACCCCCGAGTTCCGAGCTAATCTCGGGAACCCAGACTCATATGGGTTGAAATTGGACCTTAAGGAGGAAGCACACTGAGATTTGGCAGCTGCAGAGGTGCGTGAGCTGGCGGATTGTGCACATATGGCAGAGGTGCACAAACTTGCTGAGAGGACTCATGACTGGTTCTCTCATTCAGAAGAGAAAAAAAAACCAAACCACCAGACTGCATTGCTTTCAAATTCTGGGTGAGAATTTTGGTGTACAGACTCATTTGTAGAGAAACTGAACTCTCTGGCAGTGGTCAGAGCTTGGGGACAGCTTTCTCTCCATTGCCGCGGGTCATAGAGACCTGGGCACCAGAAACCAAGGCTGTCTGCTCATCCCAGAGACTCCGCCCCATCCAAGCTGAGCAAAGCTACTCTACCAGCATAAATACAGCTGATTCTCACAGCCAATTGGCCTGGAGGTCAACCCTTCCCAGTAAAACCAACAACAATCTAGGCTTAACTACAACAAGATTGTGCAATCCATAAAGGAGTACACCAAGAGTATTCACCCCAGGTAACTATGGAGGCTGAGTCACTGTACCCTAGAGAATACCTACCACACAAACCTACGAGACCAACTTAGGGAAGTAGCCAAAATGCAGAGATAATAAAAGATAATAAATCACACTTGAAAGAAATGGAGTGGAAAAAAACGACTGGATAGAGAGTTCAAAACCACAGTTATAAGGTTTTTCAAGAGGCTCCTAAAAAAGGCCAATAAAGTTAATGAGACCCTTGAGGGTATATAAAAGGACCAAGTAGAAATTAAGAACACACTGACTGAAATAAAAAATATTATACAAAGATCTAAAAGCAGACTAGAGGACTGCAAGAATCAAGTCAAAGATTTGAAATACAGAGAAGAAAAAACACTCAGCTGGAAAAGCAAGAAGCAAAAAGAATCCAAAAAATTGAAGATAGTGTAAGGAACCTCTGGAACAACCTCAAGCATACCAACATCCTAATTATGGGGGTGCCAGAAAAAGAGAGAGAGCAAGATAGTAAAAACCTATTTGAAGAAATAGTGACCAAAAACTTCCCCCACCTGGTGAAAAAAGTAGACTTAAAAGTCCAGGAAGTACACAGAACCCCAAACAATAGGAATCCAAAGAGGACCACACAAAGACACATCATAATTAAAATGCTAAGAGCAAAAGACAAAGAGAGAATATTAAAAGCAGCAAGAGAAAAACAGTTAGTTACCTACAAGAGAGTACCCATACGATTGTGAGCTGATTTCTCAACAGAAACTATGCAGGCCATATGGGAGTCGCAAGAAATATTCAAAGTGATGAATAGCAAGAACCTACAATCAAGATTACTCTACCCAGCAAAGCTATCATTCAGACTTGAAGGTCAGATAAAGTGGTTCGCAGATAAGCAAAAGCTAAAGGAGTTCATCACTGCCAAATCAGTATTATATGAAATGCTGAAAGATATTCTTTAAGAAGAGAAGGAAGAAGAAAAAGATAAAGATAAAAATTATGAACAACAAATGCACATCTATCAACAAGTGAATCTAAAAATCAAGTGAATTAAAAATCTGATGAAAAAAATAAACTAGTGAATATAACAGAATCATGGGCATCGAAAAGGAATGTATTGACAATTTTGTGGGAGAAAATAGGGAGGGAGGTGCAGGAAGAGACTGGACAAAAATCATACACTTATAGATGAGGAAAGTGGAGGGGAGGTAAGGGCAGAAGGTGTGATGGATACCGGGTGGGGGTGAGATTTTGGGGGGGGGGAGGAATATAGAAATTAATAATATGAAAAATACAGATTTATTTAAAAAATAATCAGAGCTACTGAGTGGGTGGGAAGAGATCAAAGAACCTGCATGTATATATGCATAACTTATGGCCACAGGTTATAGTGTGCAGAAGGCCTGGAGAATCAGTGTGGGGTGGTGTGGTGAGGTCGGGTAGGCTACAGGCATCAATATGGAAAAGAGAGAACATATGTAATTCTTTCAACAATAAAAATTGGAAAAAAGAGCTACCAAGTATACCTAAAAATGGTTTCAGAGTGACTCCAATTCTAAGCAGAAGAATGGCACATCCTCCAGTGACCCATTCATCATGATCTTTGTTATGTACACTACTTTTACCTAGTTCTGTGATGTCAAACTTATGACACGCATGTCGGCACTGACACGTGAAACCATTTTCGATGACACACGGCAGTATACAGTCACACACAGAGAAGTATGGGGACACGTGCCAAGAAGGATGTTCCATCTTCAGCTACTGCATGGCCAGGTGCAGTAGCTTAGGATGAAACATTTGCTATAGTGTAGAGTAGACACTCTGTGCCAGAGGTCTGTAGGCCAAAACAACAAACTCCGGCAAAGAGAGTCTAGTTCTGGGACTTCCCAGTTAGGCCTTTAGGGGATCTTTGACCTCACTTCTGGCCGGTGGAGCAGGGAACAGCAGAATTCCATGGGGGACACATCTCTGGGGGCCCTGTGATTGCCATTACCAGCAACCACATAACCACAGCAACCATCATCCAATCTACTGTTCTGGAGTGTTGTGGATTTCTAATTGACCATCATTACTGACATAAGTGAGGGGGAGGCTGGGAGAGGCCAGGTCCTGTACTATCGGTGCTGCTCCCCACCATTAGAAATAGCTGCAGCCATCTTAATTTATATAAGGAATGCTATTTTGCAGCATAGTGCAGACTCCATTTCACAACTATTACTGTTGTGCATCCTTCTTAACCCCTATTTCTGCTTATTAACCCCACCCTTTTTGGAAAGGCAGTTACATGTGCCACCTTGTGGTAACTTAAGCTAGTTAACCCCTAATTGCCTGCAGGGTTAACAGGTTACCTACAATTCTATCCCTTCTGTCACTTCCCCATGATGGAGAACCCAAAAAATAAAAATAAAAATAACAAGGTTAAGTAAAAAAAAGTGCTAGTAGTTGTAACCAACCCTTTGAAAAAACATGGATTGAGATATATGGCATTATAGAAAAAAAGGGCAGATCATTTTGTGTTCTGTGTACTTAAACTGTAGTAAGCAGAATGTGGAATATAAATAGACATTTTGAAACTAATCATTCCCAGCTCTTGAAAAAAAAAGTGAGGATGAAAGGAAGGAATGCATTTCCAGGCAGCTACACCTTTATAAGAGCCAATATAATTCCATCTTTAAATTTAAGAAAGGTTCTACAATTTAACATCTGCAAGTTTGAGCATTGCTCACTCCATAATGCAGCATGGAAAAGCACCGAGTGAGGGAGAATTTATTAAAGAAACTCTCCTAAGATGTGCACCAGTTCTATTTCACATTATGCAGAATAAAGATGCAATTTTTAAGAGAATATCTGAGTTACCACTCAGTAGAAATATCATAAAAGACCAAATAATGAGGCTGAACACAAATGTACAGCATCAGTTAAAGAGAGACTTAAGTAATTGTAAATATTTTTCTGTCTCTCTTCATGAAACTACTGATATCACATCACAAGCTCAGTTGGCCATCATTGGTTGATATTCAGATGGTCTCACAATGAGAGAAGAGTTGATAAAGTTAGTATCAGTGCCAACAAGTACATCAGGAAGCAAAATATGTAAGGTTGTTATACAAATATTTCCAGTGACAACAAATGGGGCACCAAACATGGTTGGGAAAAAAGTTGGATTTGTCAAATTGTTTATGGAAGCTATTGGCCATTTGATTGTGCCTTTTCATTTCATTACCCATCAGGAGGTTTTATGTGCCACGGCAGGAGTCACCGACTTAAACGACTTAATGTCAGTCGTTACAAAAATAGTTAATATAATAGCTACTCATCCCCTTCACAAGCGAGAAGTTTTTGCACTTTTACTGGAGGTTGATTCCACCTACAGTGGACTGCTGATGTACAATAATGTAAGATGGCTGAGCCGAGGCAAAGTTCTTGAGCGCTTTGTGGGGTGCTTTGAATATATTAAGGTATTTATTGAGGATAAGGATCTGGGAAACTTTTCTCAGCTCAATGATGATAAGTGGGTTAAAATCCTGATAATTTTTACAGATCTCTGTTCATATTAATGAACTTAAGTTAAAATTACAAGGTTTTGGAAAAAGTATTGACGTTATGTTCGGATACATAAAATCTTTTGAAAATGCACTTAAAATTTTCAAGCAAGATGTAGAAACTAAAACTTACAAGTATTTTCCTTGAGTAACAAAATATTTTGAGAAGGCCAGTGCAACTGTACAAAATGAAAGGAATCCTTGCATATAAAGTATCAGCATGTTTTAGACTCATTAAGTATCAGCATGTTTTAGACTCATTACTTGACCAGTTCAGTGATAAGAGTTAATCAATTTAGAAGCCTAGAACAGACCATAAAAATAATTAAGTATCCTGATGTAGTAGTCTACAATAGTTTGGAATTAAATGGTTTTCAATGGATGCAAATTGATGATTTGGAGATGCCACTTGCAGAATTTCAAGACAGCATCTGGGCTCAGGTGTTTGTCGACTTGAGGTCAAAGCTTGAGAGTCTGGAAAGGTACCACTTGGAGAAGTGCACTATGAAAAGGAAATTTGGAGTGCCTGGAACCGATTATCAGAAACTTTAGCACCCTGAAAAATATAGCAATGGCTTTAGTCACATTTTTTCCCTCTACATACTTTTGTGAGACCTTATTCTCAGTGTTTAGTAATATTAAAACCAACAAAATAAACAGATCGACAGATGAAGTTAATGAAATTATAGCGCTTGCTTGGGCTTGAAGCTTACAATTGAAGGTTTAGCCAATGAAATTCAGTGACAAAAAAGTCACTAATAGGCAGGTTAGTTAAAGAATTCCCTCTCCCTCTCACTTATCTTAGTTCACGGCACCCTACACAAGTTAAATAATATCAAGACCAACAAAAGTAACCAACTGACAGATGAACAAAGAAGTCACTAAGCAGGTAAGTTAAATAATTATTTTTTTTGTTTATTAAATACAGTTATATATTACAATTATACATTTTTGTCATTTGAACTATAAATTTTGTGAAATTTTTATGTTTTTTCTTGAATTGACACACCACCCAAGTTATGCTTTTTTTGTTTGTGAATTTTGACACACCAAGCTAAAAAGGTTGCCCATCACTGACCTAGTTCCTGTAGTTGTTTTTACAGGTTGTCTGCACTTATCACATAACTGATGTGCATGAGTTTCAGTTCCCACAGTTGAGTTAATCTACCATCAGATACCATGGTAGATTAATAGTAAGTAATTTCATATAGTACAAACTTTACTGCTATTTCACAAAATGTTGTATAAATAACACACATCACAACATATCACCAATCCTGGCATATCCTTTTTTTTTTAATCTTTATTGTTGAAAGTATTACATCTGTCTCCTTTTTCTCCCATGGACATTTCCCATTTGCCCCACACCCCACCCCAGGCCTTCACTGCTCTATTGTCTGTGTCCTTGAGTCATGCATCTAGACACCTAAGTTCATTGATGATTTCTTTTCTTGCCATCCTCTCCTGCCATCCCTCTGAGATTTGACAGTATTCAATGTTTGTTTGTTTGTTTTGTGTGTGTTTTTTTAAATCTCTGAGTCTATTTTTGTTCATCAGTTTATGTTGTTCCTTGGATTCCACGTATGAATGAGATCATGTGATACTTGTTTTTCTCTGACTGGCTTATTTCGCTTAGGATAACACTCTCTAGGACCATCCATGCTGGTGAAATGGTAAAGTGTTCTTTCTTTTTTTGCAGCTGCGTAGTATTCCATTGTATAGATCTACTCAGTTTTTTAATCCACTTATCTGCTGATGGGCAATGACGCTGTTTCCAAATTTTATCAATTCAATTGTAAATTGTGCTACTATGAACATAGGGGTGAATATATTATTTCTGATAATGTTTCTGATTGCTTAGGATATATTCCTAAAAGTTGGATTTCTGGGTCAAATGGGAGTTCCGTTTTTAATTTTTCAAAGAAACTTCATACTGTTTTCCATAATGTAGGCATTCCTACCAGCAGTGTATGAGGGTACCTTTTTCTCCATATCTTAAGCCAAAACTTGTTGCTTATTGATTTGTTGATGATAGCCTTCTGACATGTGTGATGTGGTATGTCATTGTCTTTTTTATTTGGATCACTCAGATGATTAGTGACTTTGACCATCCTATCTAATAAAAGAGTAATATGCAAATTTGACAGTACCTTCACTATACTGCCAGCCAAATAGAAGAGTGTGGCAGGGCCAAGTGGCTCAAGGGGCGGAACTCCGTGGTCCAAGCGGCGGTGGCCCTGCCCCTCACGTCACCACCACTGCTCTGTGAGGCCCCGCAGAATGGGCGCCTCAGGCCAGCCAGTTTTGCCAGCGCAGCTTCTGCTCCCCAGGCTGGAGCTACCACGGCGGGATGGGCAGGGCAGCGGCATGAGTGGCGGGGGCTTTTTCTGGCCCTGGGGTTAGGCCCACCGGGCTGTGGGTGGGTCCACCCAGTGATGGCTGGGCCCTAATCCATCATGGGGCCCTGAGGTTGCCGGGTGCTGGGCTGTAGTCAGAAGAAAAGAAATACACTGTACACAGGAATAAACATAAACATTACAAAAGATTTCTCATCAGAAATAGTGTAAGGGAGAAGATAGTAGAGCAACATCATCAAAGTACTCATAAGGGGGAAAATCCTCTCAATTTATAATTCTAGACTGAGTGAAAATATTTTTAAAATAGTCAAAATATATATTAAGTATTTTATACTATTTTAGAAATAGTTAAAATATTTTTATATATAAATAGATAGAATTTTTTAATCACTAGCAGATTTGTAGTGTAAGAAATGTTAAAAGAATTCCTACAAGCAGAAATAAAATTTTTCCAGATACAAATAATGATCTATACCAAGAAATGGAAAACACCAAAGACAGTATATGCATAGAAAAAATATAATAGAAGTTTCTTATTATTGAAATATATTTAAAGATAGTTAACTATTTAAACAAATAATAATGTGATGTCAGTTTTATAATATCTGTGTAAGTAACATACATGACAACAATAGTACAAAGATTGCCTTGGAAAAATGAAATTTTGTTATAGTGAAGTTTTTATACAAGGTGAGAAGTGGTAAAATATCCACTTGAAGGTAGACTGTGACAAGTTAAAATCCTATATAATGAAGAGCTAATATGCAAGTCATCACACCTTCATGCCATCATGCCATAATGGCTCAGCACTCAACACTGGAGAGAGAGGAATGGGGACCAGACAGGCTACGCACTGGGAGAGGAACAAGCCACCCACTCCACAGTCCCGGATGCCAACAGCTGTGCCTGCCTCTCTGGCCCAAGAGAGGGACAAGCCTCCTGCCTTGCAGTCCTGGGTGCCAGCAGCTGCACCTGCACCCGTGGGCCAGGAGAGGGACAAGCTGCATGCACTGTGGTCCTGGGTACCTGCGGCTGCCTGTGGCTGTGGCTGGCCTGAGTGAAGCTGGCCCAGGTCCTACATGCCTATAGCTGGCCAGAGGGAGGGAAGCCTGGGTCCCAGGTATGGGGCAAGGCACAGGCAGTTAGGAGCAATCAGGCCAGCAGGGGAGCACTTAGGGGCAATCAAGCAGGCAGGCCGAGGTGGTTAGGGGTGATTATGCAGGTAGGCAGAGGGGTTAGGGGCAATCAGTCAGGCAGGCCAGTGAGCAGTTAGGAGCCAGTGTTCCTAAATTGCAAGAGGAATGCAAACAGTCAGACATCCCCAAAGGGATCCTTGATTGGAGAGGGTACAGGCTGGGCTGAGGGAATGCTCCCCACCCCCCGTGCACAAATTTCGTGCACGGGCCACTAGTGTTTTCATATGTCTCTTAGCCATCTGTATGTCCACTTTGGAGAAGTGTCTATTTAGGTCCTTTGCTCATTTTTTTTATCTTTATTGTTCAGTTTATTAATTACATTGTTTCCCCTTTTTATCCCCCTATAGCTCCCC
This sequence comes from Antrozous pallidus, assembly GCA_027563665.1. Classification (NCBI taxonomy): domain Eukaryota; kingdom Metazoa; phylum Chordata; class Mammalia; order Chiroptera; family Vespertilionidae; genus Antrozous; species Antrozous pallidus. Next base: position 99,536,266 of record CM050508.1, read on the forward strand.
TCCACCCTGTACCTATCCCACCCTCCACCCTCACCTCCCCCTCCCCACTGTCCTCTCCCATTGTTGCTAGATTTTTGTCCAGTCTCTTGCTGCACTTCCCACAACCCTTTTCTCCCCAAGAATTGTCAGTCCATTCCCTCTCTATGTGCATGTCTCTGTTATATTCACCAGTCTATCCTGTTCAACAGCCTATCAATTCACTTGATTTTTATGTTCATTTGTTGATAGATGTGTATTTGTTGTTGCTAGTTTGCACTTTTACCGTTTTCTTCTTCCTCTTCTTAAAGAATATCTTTCAGCATTTCATATAATGTTGGTTTGGTGGTGATGAACTCCTTTAGCTTTTTCTTATCTGTGAAGCACTTCATCTGACCTTCAATTCTCAATGATATATTTGCTGGATAGAGTAATCTTGGTTGTAGATTCTTGCTGTTCATCACTTTGAATATTTCTTGCCACTCCCGTCTGGCCTGCATCGTTTCTGTTGAGAAATCCGCTGACAATCATATGGGTGCTCCCTTATAGGTAACCAACTGTTTCTCTCTTGCTGCTTTTATATTCTCTCTTTGTCTTTTGCTCTTGGCATTTTAATTATGATGTGCCTCGGTGTGGTCCTCTTAGGGTTCCTATATATTGGGGTTCGGTGCACTTCTTGGACTCCTAAGTCAATTTCTTTCACCAGGTGTGGGAAGTTTTCAGTCACTATTTCTTCAAATAGGTTTTCATTGTCTTGGCCTCTCGCTTTTTCTGGCACCCCTATAATTCGGATGTTGGTATGCTTGAGGTTGTCCCAGAGGCCCCTTACACTATCTTCAATTTTTTGGATTCTTTTGGTTTCTTGCTTTTTCAGCTGAGTGGATTTTACCTCTCTGTATTTCAAATCTTTAACTTGGTTCTTGGGGTGCTCCAGGGCACTTGCAGGTCTTTGTATAATATTTTTTTGTTTCAGTCAGTGTATGCTTAATTTCTGGTTGGTCCTTTTTCATATCCTTGAGAGTCTGCTTTATATCCTTGAGGGTTTCTTTCATTTCCTTGTAGGACTCATTCATTTCCACGTTGGTCTTGATCATTTCCACGTTGGTCTTGATCATTTCTTTGCAGCTCTCATTTATATCATTGAGGGTGTTGTTCATTTTCTTGTAGGACTCATTCATTTCCTTTGTGGTCTTGCTTATTTCCTTATAGGCCTCGATCTTTTGTTGGAGTCTCTTAAAAAACCCTATAACCGTGGTTCTGAATTCCATGTCCAGTCGTTTTTTTTTCCTCCATTTCTTTCACATCTGATTTCTTTCCACATCGCTGCATGTTGGCTGCTTCCCTGAGTTGGTCAATTAGCTTTGTGTGGTAGACTTCCTACTAGGGATAGTGGCTCAGCCTCCCTGGTTACCTGAGGTGGAAATGGGCTGCACAGTCTTGCTGAAGTTAAGCTCAGTTAATCGTTGTTAGCACTTGGAGGGTTGACCTCCAGGCCAATTGTCTGTGAAGCTCAGCTGTGCTCAGGTTGGGTGGGCGGAGTCTCCGGGCCAAGCAGACAGTATTAGCTCCGCCCTATGCGGCCCCAGGGACTATGTGCCGGGGGCAATGGCCGCCAGCACCTCTGAGAGAGAGTCGCTGCGGAGCCCCACCAGCTGCTGGTTGCTGGGGAATTCAGACTTTCCCAAAATGAGTCTGCATGCGCAATGCCTCACCCAGGGTCGTAAAACAAAGCAGTCTGACGGTTTTCTGAATGAGAGATAAGTCCCGGTGCGCTCTCTGCGCCGTCACGCAGCCGAGCTGTTCGAGCAAGCTGCCTTCTCCACAAGCCAGCAGACCCGGCAGCACCCTAGCTTCGGCGTGCCCTCCCACTGTCCAGTTTTCACCCCATATGATAGTGCGTTCTCTGGACTTCGCCCAGAGCGGGAGAATCAGTCCTTTGGGAGGCCTTTGTCTCCCCATTCGAGAAAACTGGCCAGTTTTCAGCCGCCCGCCCTCTCCACGGCGCACGCTCCAAACATCTCTCCGCGCGAATCTTTCAACGCTGTCCGCCGCCGCTCCTCGGAGTCACAGTGTCTTATTTTCACTTTTATTTGTGGAATTTTCACTCGGTGGTCTTTCTGGTGATTCTGGAAGGTGTTTGTTCTTTCGTTAAGTTGTAGTATTAAAATTGCTGATTATGAGGGCAAGATAGGTGTTTTACCTTTGCCGCCATCTTAGTTGTCCCTTTGCTCATTTTTTAATTAGATTGTTTATATTTCTTTTGTTAAGTTGTATGAGTTCCCATAAATTTTGGATGTTAACCTGTTATTGGATATATCATTGGCAAGTATGTTCTCCCATCCAGTGGCCTCTCTTGTTCTTTCTTTGATGGTTTCCTTCTGCCATGCAGAAGCTTTTTATTTTGATGTAGTCCCATTTGTTTATTTTCTCTTTAGTTTCCATTGTACTATAAGATGTATCCATAAATATACTGCTATGAGAGATGTATGAGATTTTGCTGCCAATTGTTTCTTATAAGATTTATTTTTTTGTATGGTGTAATTTGTTGGTCTAGTTTCTTTTTTTCTCTTTTTTTGCATGTTCAATTTTCCCAACACCATTGATTAAAGAGACTGTTTTGACTCCATTGTATGCTCTTTCCTCCTTTGTCAAATATTAATTGAACATAATGGCTTGGATCAATTTCTGGATTCTCTGTTCTGTTACATCGGTATATATGCCTGTTATTATTCTAGTACCAGTCTGTGTTGAGTACAGTGCCTTTGTAGTATAACTTGATATATGGTATTATGATTCCTCCAACTTTGTTCTTTCTCAAGATTGCTGTGACTATTTGGAAGTGGGTTTTTTTGTTTGTTTGTTTGTTTGTTTTTTCCCAGATGAATTTTTGGAATATTTTATAGGTTTGTGAAATATTCCATTTGTATTTTCACAGGGATTACATTGAATCTACAGATTGCTTTGGATAGTATGAACACTTTAATGATGTTGATTCTACCAACCGATTAACATAATATATTCTTCCACTTGCATATATCTTCCTCTATCTCTTTTTCAACATCCTGTTTTATGAGAATAGGACTTTTACCTCCTAGGTTAAGTTTATTCCTAAGAATTTTAATTTTTTGTTGCAATGGTAAATTGGATTATGTGTTTAGTTTCCTTTTCTGAGAGTTAATTAATTATGTATAAAAATGTCATAGTACTGGAAGGCCTACCCACAGTGATTAGACAAGAAGAAAAATAAAAGGCATCTAAATTGAAAGAAGGCAGTAAAACTCTTATTATTCACAGATGACATGATATTGTTCATAGAAAACCCTAAAGACTCCACCAAAAAACTACATGATTTAATAATTGAATTTGGCAATGTAGCAAAAATAAATGGCTATTTTAAACACCAATAATAAATTCACAGAAAGAGAACTTACACAAATAATTCCATGTACAACAGCAATAAAAAATTAAGATTATTAGGAATAAAAAGCTCTATTTGAAAATGAAATGTATTTTATTAAACACTGCCTTATGTTTATTCAAATGTGTGTATACATCTCTCTCTCTCTCTGTATATATATATATATATATATATATATATATATATATATATATATATAGTTTCCTGGTAAAGGCAAATACATGGACAAATATTTTTAAGAGTATCATTGCAAATCTAATTAGGAACTCCACTTTTTATTTACAGAATAGTTAAAAGACAGTGGCAGAACCCTGGCCAACGTTGCTCAGTTGTTCGAATGTCAGCCCAGGAACGGAATGAGTGAGAGCTTCATTTCCAGTTGACGAAACATATCTGCGTGGCAGGTTAGATCCCCAGCCTGGTAAAGTCACAGGTGGGAGCAACCAATTGATCTCTCTCGCACGCGCGTGCGCTCTTGCTCTCTCGCTCTCTCTCACCTTCCTTCCCTCCCTTCCACTCTCTCTAAAAATCAGTGGGGAAAAAAATATCTTCAGGTAAGGAATAACAAAAAAGATAATTGCATAAAAATAATCATAAACATCTGTTAATGGATATACAATGTATAAAGATGCAGTCTGTTACTTTAATAACATAAGGGAGATGGTCTAAAGGATGATTCAAGGCAAGTTGGTATCAATTTAAGATAAACAGTTATCATTTTAGTATGTTAAATGTAATCTCCACAGTAACCACAAAGAAAATAAGAATACATGCAAACAAAATGAGGAAAGGAATCAAAATGTGTCACTACAAAAATTCACATAAATACAAAAGCAGGCAATGATTTAGGGACTTAAAGGAGAAAATATTATAAGACACATAGAAAACAAGTAGCAGTGGCAAAAGTATGTTCTCCTTTATCAGTAATTACTTTCAATGTAAAAGGATTAACACCCCCCCCCCTGAAAAAAACGACTTGTCAGCAAAATGGATTTAAAAACATACAAAATAAAAAATGAAAACATATATTTGCATCTTGTCTTAGATCTAAACACATTAAAAGGATGAAAGTAAAATAATGGAAAGAGAAATGTCATGCTAATAGTAAACACATAGAAAACATTCATAAAAATAATTATTACGTTAAATTATACTAAGATAAGTCAAAATAGGCTTTAGATTAAACTTTCTCTCAAGAGATAAAAAGGACATTATATCATCATAAAATGTCTATTTATCAACAAGATAAAAACATTTATAAATGTACTAGAGGCCCGGTTCATGAAATTCATGCATGGAGGGGGTCCTCTCAGCCTAGCCTGCACCCCCTCCAATCCAGGACATCCCTCTCACAATCCAGGACCACTGGATCCTAACTACTCACCTGCCTGCCTGCCTGATCACCCCTAACCACCTCCTCTCCTAGCCTGGTAACTCTCAACTGCCCCTACTGCTGGCCTACTTGCTCCCAACTGCCCCCCCGCCCCGCAGGACTGGTCGCCCCAGGCAGCCTGCTGTTCAGTCATTTGTTCACCCCTCACTAACCCCTCTGTTGGCCAGGTTGCCCCACACAGCCTAATGCTCAGTCATTTGGTCTCCTTTCACTAAACCCCTTGCTAGCCTGGTCACCCTATGCAGCCTGTTCGGCCACCAATTCAGTTGTACTGGCCACTTAGGCTTTTATATATACACTGAGTGACCAGATTATTATGATCTCTGAACACATAATAATCTGGCCACTCAGTGTATATCCTCCAGTCTAATAAAAAAGTAATAAGCAAACTGACTATACCTCCACTACACCCACCAGCCACACTCATCAGTCATTCCAACCAGCCAATCAGGAGCAAATATGCAAATAAAACAAACCAAGATGGCTGCAGCCACAGAGAGCAGGAGGGGAGGCTTGGGTTTCCCTGGTGCTGGAGGAAGCCAAGCTTCTGCAACCATGGTGGGCCTAGGCCTCCACTCCAGGCTACAAAGTTTCAATTGTAGAACATAAATAATTCCCAGACACCAGGGCCTCTGCTTGGGTTGCTGGGAGTCGAGGCCAGCCTGCAAACCACCATAGGCCTCTCACTCAGGCTGCCTCATGCCCAAGGGAAGCCCCCACCCTGATCTGGGACACCCTTCAGGGTAAATCAGCTGGCCCCCCACCCATGCACCAGGTCTCTATCCTATCTAATAAAAGAGTAATATACAGATTGACCATCACTCCAACACACAAGAGGGCTGCCCCCATGTGGCCACAAGATGGCCACTACAAGATGGCCAGCAGGGAAGGGCAGTCAAAAGGGAACAGACCTACAAGGGAGGGTAGTTGGGGTGGATAAAACCTGCAGGGGAGGGCAGTTAGGGGTGACCAGGCCTGCAGGGGAAGGCAGTTAGGGGCAAACAGGCTGGCAGGGAAGTAGTTAGGCATGAATCAGGCTGATGAAGGAGTGATCAGGCTGGAAGGAAGAAGCGGTTAGGGGCAATCAGGAAGGCAGGCAGGCGAGCAGTTAGATTGTGAGAGTGATCTCAGATTGGAGAGGTTGCAGACTGAGCTGAGGAACTCCCCCACAATGCACAAATTTTGTGCACTGGGCCTCTAGTATATAATAAAAGGCTGATATGCAAACTGTCCCCTCAACCACAAGTTCAACCAGCAGGCAGGTTGGCCAACCGCCCATGTCCCTTTCCTCTGGCCAGGCTGGTCGAACCCCACTCATGCCCGAATTCATGCACCAGGCCTCTAATATATATAAACACACTGTGTGGCCAAATTATTATGCATTCAGAGATGATAATAATCTGCCCGCTCAGTGTATAGATATGCAAAAAACATTAGAACTCCAAAATCTATAAAACAAACATTGACAAAAATAAAAGAGGAAAAAGATACCTCTATCGTAATTAGAGGAGACATTGTTGTTACAATTTTAGTAACATAAAGAAAACCAAGAGAGAAGGTCAAGAAGAAAATGGAAGACTGAAAAAACTTTATAGACTCATTGAAACTGACAGACATCATCAGAACACTCTATCAAATAACAGAATAATGCACACTTTTCTATGAGCACAGGGTAATTCTTCAGGAAAGTTCACATGTCAAGCCACAAAACAAATCAATACATTTCAAAGTCATAATACATTTCAAAACATTGGATTCATAAAGCATATTTTCTAATAATGATACGGAATTTTTAGACTGGAACCTGGATTCTTTGTCTGCTAGAGTCTAAGAATGAATCTACAGACCGAGGTGGTATAGCAAAGGTGGAAATTTATTAAAGAAAAGTACAGTCCCCCATGTGGGGAGAGGGAAGGGCCCCACCAACTTCCTGTTTCCATGGTTTATGAAGGCTGCAGTTCCTGTGTCCTAATACCCACTCTGATTGTTCAATATTCACATTCAAATTGGTTATTATAGTGACTCCTGAGGCCCTCTCCCTCATTGTCCTTCTGTTCCCTCTGGGCTTTTTTCCTTCTTTATTTTATAAATATAGACCTCTTGGCTACTTCCAGTCCCCTTTCTTATGGAAATGAAGCTTCACCTGGTTTCCTGTGTTATTTATGGAGATGTACCTTCTCTCTGATAGGTACTCCACTCCCCAACTGGTGGGTGGAGTTATGATATAATTGGCATCTCCCACAGAGACATTGAATCACCAATCAGTGCATGCCAAGTGCCTTGTCCCACCCCTTCTCATTCCACTCTGGGCCCAACCCCTTCCTGTTCCTTCTCTTAAAAGCTGTTTTCAGTGCACCACATGGCACCTTTCTCCTGGACTGTTCCCCTGATAGCGGGTCTCTTCTGGTCGATGCAGGTGCTACCTCCCCTGCTTTGCCCTCCTTTCCTGGGCCACTCTTCCTTCTGCCATTTCAGATATGGGTGCTGATGGCAAATCACCCTTTAGCTCTGAAAACTTCTCTGGCTTCAGCGCCTCTTCACCCGACCCTTTTCCCTGCTCTACCCTTCCTAGAGAACAACTTTCTTGCTGGTACAAGCTTATCAAATATTTAATGGAAGGGAAAAGAAAAAAGTCCTAAAGTTAACTGTTGACAAGAATTGTAAAAGGACGCACTACACCAGGCCATTAAAGAAACACCAGTAGGCCTCCTCTCCTCACCCTCCCTCGTTTGCCAGGCTTTTTCTAACTCCAGGATACCCTTCTGGCATCTCTCTCTCCCCCTATCTCTCCCAGACATCTCTAAGCCTTTCCAAATATTTACTAATGATAAACAGGGAATAGCTATGGGGATCCTCACCCATTCTCTAGGGCCAGCCTCCACTACCTGTCCAAACAGCTTGATCCTATGGTTTGGGAATGGCAGCCTGGCCTCCGGGCTCTGGCTGCAGCTGCTGCACTCACCAAGGAGACCCAAAAGATCTGCCTCCAGCAACCCTTACAGGTCTTCTTCACCCAGTGACTACAGGACCTTCTGTCCCACCAATTCTTAACTCTTCTCAGCCCCTCTTGCATGCAAGAAGTCCATCTCCTATCCCTCGAGAATCCTGACATCTCCCTAACTCAGTCCCCAGCCCTGAACCCGGACACTCTCCTCTCCGCTGCCTCCACCCAGCCTGTGCAACGCACTTCAGCCCCAACCTGCCGTAAGTTGTCAGAGGCCCTCACTCAATCTTGGGTGGGACTGTCAGATCTTCCTTTCTCTAAACCTGACTTAACTAAACTGCACATACCCTACTCCCCACAATAATCGGATAAAATCAAGAGGATCAACACTTTCCTTAAAGAGCATCTAACTAAACTCTCTCTAGAAATTCACAGCTCTGGGCCTGACCTCCTGCCCATGGCCCTGACCGGAATCCGGGCTACACCAAGGAGCCCCACCTTCTTAAGCCCTTTTCAGGCAACTGCTCTGGGAACACGCTGACAGATTTCTGCCCAGTCCAGGACCAGCCGACCATGGCTCCAGGACCAGCCCTCCAGCCAAGGGGACTCTGTCCTCCTCAAGAACCTTATCCACCCTCAAGTTGTGTTTCAGCTCCAGGCCCAGAAAAGCAGCAAAACCAGACAAATGATGCGGTGGCAGCCTCAGGACCAGCTTTTACCTCCCAAGTAACTCAAAGGGATTGCTCTCAAGACTTCACCAACTAGTCCCTTGGGGAAACCATGCTGCTGCACCCTCGTTAAGCACAGAGAACACCCCCTGTTTAGGGCTCACTTACTCCATGGATCCTCTGATTATTAGGCACACTGGTATCTATTTCTTCAATTTTGCTCTCTGGCTTCTGTCTGATGTTCTATTTCACTAGTCTTTTGCAGAACAGAATGCAGGTGTTCACCAAACAGAAGGTGGGAGAGATCTGTCTGGTCTTGAATTCAGAACCTAGTACCAGAATCCTTGAGACCCCAGACCTTTGCTGGCTGCTGCCCGCTCATGACTCCTCCAAGAACCCAGGGACAAGGGCCTTCTCGCAGCAGCAAGTAACATCAGTAGCCCAAACAGCCCTGCAGAACCGACGGGCCCTTACTGCAGAAAGAGGAGGAACTTGCATGTTCCTTCAAGAAGAATGTTGCTACTACATCGAGCCCGGCCTGGAGGAACAGAACGTGCAGACCCTGACTGAGCTGAGTCAAGAATTATGTGCAAGACACTCCCAGGACAACTCTCTTTTTGGCTGGCTTCAAAGCCCTTTAGCTACCTAGATCCTATCCCTGATAGGGCCCCTGATTCTCATCTGTGTGTTTTTTTACCCCCTAGCTCACTGCCTCCTAAAATTCATGTGCTCCCGGATCGCACAGATGTCACGGGTGGCAGTAAACCAGCTCCTGCTCCACTCCTACACTCTGCTGCCCTCCGACCCGCCTCTGCCTGAGCCTGGCCTTTAACATCCCCCCATCCTCTTTGCCCCTGGTCAGCAGGAAGTAGTCAAGACCATTTGGCGCCCCCTATCACCAAAAGGCCGGGATGTTAGGTCTAGGCAGTAGGAGGGGAAATCCAGACCTGATGCATGCATCCAAAAGGTAGATGGTGACAGAGATACAGAGATAGTTGCTGCCTTCCTAGCCTTCCTAAGACCCCTGACCTGAGGCAAAAATTCCACACCTCTCATGCCCTCCGCCCTCCCCGCACTAAACTGCTGTAGAAAAGAAATACCGATGCCCCCTTTTGGCACAAACTTCCCTGGCCCACCATCGGACCAGCAAATTTCACCCGGGAACGCAGATTAAAACCTCCTCCCATCGCCTGGACTCGCTGTGCTTTGTTTCCTGCATTACAAACCTTACAATATTTATATGCTTACTTTTTTAAATCCCTTTTTATGGTGTGTCTAGGTATGTCAGTAAACTGTAATAAAGTAAAATGAATTACTTTAATCTCTTTTTCATAATGTAAAATTATCAAATATGTCTGTACTTTTTCCCGCTCCTATTATTTGGCTGAAATTCAATATTTTATAGAAAATAGTTGATCAAAATAAACTACACAAATGGTTGTGTAACTGCATTTGATGTTAAAACATGTAAATGAGAAGTTAATGTTTCCTGAGTCCATGCAGCCAACATGTTCCCAAGCACCAACCAGCCGAGAGTCCTCCACACCATCCCTGGATGCCTTGCTTCTTAGGCTGAAGGGAACTTCCGAAAGGGATGCTGATCTCCAGACTCTTCTACCTCATGTGAATCGGTTCTGCCTTTAGCCTACGGAATTCCAGATTGTTTCACAATTTAAGATGCAAATATGCACCATCTATGTTTGTCCCCTTTCTTTTTTTTAATTTTTATTAATTTTTTACAGAGAGGAAGGGAGAGGGATAGAAAGTTAGAAACATTGATGAGAGAGGAACATCGATCAGCTGCCTCTTACACACCCCCTACTAGGGCTGTGTCGGCAGCCAAGGTACATGCCCTTGATAGGAATCGAACATGGGACTTTTCATTCCACAGTCTGATGCTCAATCCGCTGAGCCAAACTGGTTTTGGATACCCTTTATTTTTTATAATTAACTAGGAACCCGGTGCACAAAATTTGAGCATGGAGGGGTGTCCCTCAGCCCAGCCTGTACCTTCTCCAATCTGCAACCCCTCGGGGATGTCCAACTACCACAGGATCAGGCCTATACTAGCAGTCAGGCATCCCTATCCCAATCTGGGACTGCTGGCTCCTAACCACTTGCCTACCTGCCTGATTGCTCCTAACTGCCACTGCCTGTCAGCTTGATGCCCACGACAGTTCCCCTGCTGGCCTGAATGCCTCCTAACTGAGCCTTGGGCCATTGGGCAGCCGCCATACCCGGCTTCCCTGAGCCTCAGGCAGCCGTTTCTGCTTTGTCCAGAAGGACATCCAGGTGGTCGTCTGGAATACATCCAGTCTAATTAGCATATTACCCTTTTATTAGTATATAGACTAGTGTCCCAGTACACAGATTCATGCACATTGAAAGGAAATTAATTAGAAGAAATATTTTACTATCACTATTTAGCCTTTCTCTATAATAGAAGTGTCAATCAAATCCACGATTGACAATGACAGATCAAAACACACACATGAAATTGGTGCCAGTGAGAGCTTTATATGTATCGTGCATGAGTGAATCAATTTAGACTTTTATAGATATAGAATGCACTTGCTTAGTTAGACTTGCTTTCTTATTTAGCTAAACTTTTTCCAGCCCAGCAAAGCACTCCAACTTCTCTTTCAGTTTATTGTAAACAGCACAGCAGTTAATATCAAGATGGAGGAGATTATTATTGGAAATCACACAGGGAGAACAAAGGGTAAAATATTTAAGGAAGCAGTGTTTAATGCATTCTGTGCAGTGAGAAAACCTGACATCATTTTCAAGGTCCACCATTTTTCACTTCTTTTCAGTTGGGTCAAGTTACTATGGGGGGGGGGTAATCAGGGGTGGAGATGGCTAGGAGAGGGTCTGAGGGAGGTTGGCCACAGGCCCTGCCCCCCAATCATTGTGGGAGAGGCTGATCAGGAGTGGGGCTGGCTGGTGGGAGGGGCCAAGGAAAATTGACCTGCCAGGCCTACCCTATATTGGGCTAGTTTGCTGGCTGCAGTGGGCATCATACCAATCGGTGGTTTTGGTAATTATGGCATCCTGGTTACTGGATTTATATTTATATAGATTTGTGAAATTTATGAAAGAAATGGTAAGGCCTTATAACACATTTTTTTTTTAGTTTCCAAATTACTGTGCATAGACTTCTCCAAAATAACTAGAACTAACTAATAAAGAGATTCATAATGTCTTCTCTTCTTGAAAAAGTATCTACACTAATAATAGACAAACATTTAAATTGACCATACCTCCAAAAGGCCCACAGACAATCAGGAGTGAGTATGCAAATTGACCCAACAAAGATGGTGGCTGCCAGGCCAGGAAATTTGCAATGAAGCAAGTGGACGAGCAGCACAATGAGGGCCATCAGCAGGCCCACGCTGGTCATCCACTAGTGCGATGGTGGTGCAGGGCCCTCACTGGCCGGGGGCAGCAGGGAGGTGGGCAGCAATGAAGGCACCAGAAGTCTAGCTGTGATGGCCATGTCATGGGGGAGAGGCATAACTAATCACAGGTTGCCAAGCTGTGGAGGCTTGGGGGCAGGCAGTGTGGTTGGATTGGGCTGCATTTGGGGAACACCCCAGAGGTCAGGGTGGCTGGGCACCTCCCACAACCAGGCTCAGCAGCTAAAGGAAATAGTGAAGCCGGGGCCTGACTCTTGGTCAGACAGACGGTCCCCTCAGCACCTCAGCAGAGAATGGCTACCTGGGCAAATGCCTAAGGAAGGGCTGGCAATAAAGGCTTTCACGTGTGGGTGGGCCCACCAGCATTTCCATCTTCACTCTCTTCATTATCATGAAAAGTAGGAAACCCTTCCCCACTGTTGAGCCAGGAAAATGCCTCATCTGCCTAAGAACCCGTCTTATAAGTCTTACTCCCATGATGGCCTATGAGATAGGAGTTAAAAGCTCAGGCTCTGAAGGGAGAGATGAAGGGAGTGTTTTGCTTCCCAATCTCATCCTGAGTGGGCTGGGGCCTCCCATCCAGGGACCTTCCAAGGGCTCAGCTTGCATATCTGTGCAATGAAACCATTGCAGGGCTCTGGAGCTGGTGGGTGAGGGCTATGAAAGCCAGTGCCTGGCACGGTGTGATGCTCATACATATTACACGTGGTTCTAATGGCTGTCAGGCGGTGCTGTGACACAGGACATGTGCTTCCGAATTTTTTTAATCCTGAGTTGAAGTCTGTTTGGCCCTCATGGTAATCCCCATCTAGTTGTGTTAGTCCTTGCTTAACTCTGCTGACAATGGGAAGAGAGAAATGGATCCTGAGCAGTAGAAAAACCACCTTCTGAAATGACCCCTTCTTGGCACACCCAGCATTATGTTATGTCCTTTTTCTAAGATAAAAAAGTTGCACGTTGCCTTGGACTGGGGACATTATCTTGTGATGAGTATAAGGGGCTGTTACCAGGCCACAGCATGAAATATGCAAATTGGCCCTTGGTTAAACCACAGGGAACTACCGGTTGCTATGATGCACACTGACCACTGGGATCAGATACTCAATGCAGGAGCTGCCACCTAGTGGTCAGTGCACTCCCACACGGGGAGCTCTCCTCAGCCACAAGCAGGGCTGATGGCTGCTCCCACCTCCTCTGCACAGCTAAAAATGTTCTACTGCAGCTTAGGCCCTCTGCCATAGGGAAACAGGCCTAAGCTGCCACGTGGACATCCCCTGAGGGCTCTGGGGCTGCCAGAAGGTGCAGGCTTGGCTGAAGGACAACCCCCCCCCCCCCGCCACACACACACACACATAAAAGTGCAAGAATTTCTGTGCACTGGGCCTCTAGTTTGTTTATAAACTGTTGTTGCTAAGGGGAGAAATATATCCCAAACTCAATTATAGAGGGGCAATATTCTTTTGAAATCATGCACCACAAAACTTCTATTTAACTATTCATAGCAGGAAACTCAGTAAGAATTATTTAAAGCACATTAACCTACCTCTATGAAAAAGTTGTTGCATAAAGAGAACCATTCCTCTAATTAAATCTAAAAACTATAGCTATGAAACTATAAATTTTTATCTATGCTAGCAGTGGCTATAAAGAAGATTCTAAATTAAAGTATTAATTTCCCCCTATACACAATAAAAGCCTTAAAACTTTCATAAAAGGAATCTGGGTTTTCTTGGCATTTCTAAGTGGATGCCCTGATTTTGGCAGACATTTTCTATCTCAAAATAAAGCCTTTGCTATTTGTGATAATATCTAAAGCTTAAATTTGCATTTTTGGCAACTGTTTTCTGAGCAGGACTCTACCATAAAGGTACTTAGTTTCTTTACTTATTTATTTATTTATTTATTTGTTTGTTTGTTTGTTTGTTTTCAGTCAGTTGTTTTTGATCTGCCAGTTGCACCAGACAACATCATCTGCTCTGTTGCCAGGTCAATGGTTAAATCTCCTCTCTCTAGGGTAGGAAAATCTGTTCTTATCATAAAACTAGAATTCCAATGCACAAAGAAACATGCAAGAATGGCCTTCCTTCCTCTCGATGCCAGCACTGCCTTTGCTCCAGGCCAGATGAATCTTTCCACCTGCTTGTTACCTGGGTATGTAAATTATCCCACCACCTTTGTTGGCTCAATTTTGAGCGTGGTGTGTCAAAATTCACCAAAAAACTGAGCATAACTTGGGTGGTGTGTCACTTCGAGAAAAAAAAAAACATAATTTCACAATATTTATAGTTTAAATAACAAAAATGTATAATTGTATTTAACACACCAAAATCTAATTATTTAACTTACCTGCTTAGTGACTTCTTTGTTCATCTTTCAGTTGGTTTCTGTTGTTGTTCTTGATATTACTAAACTTGTGTGGGGTGCCCTGTACTAAGATAAGTGAGGGGGAGGTGGAATTCTTTAACTAACCTGCCTATTAGTGACTTTTTTGTTGCTGAATTTCATTGGCTAAATCTTCAATTGAAGGTTGGTATTTTGTATACTTTAAGCCCAAGCAAGCACTATAACTTCATTTGTCAATCTGTTTCTTTTGTTGGTTTTAATATTATTTAACACTGAGGCTAAGGTCTCACAAAAGTACATAGAGGGGAAAAATGTGAGTAAAGCCATTGCTATATTTTTCAGAGTGCTAGAAGTTTCTGGTAATTGGTTCCAGGCACTTCAAATTTCCTGTTGGCAGTGGCACTCCTCTTGATTCTCCAAACTGCACCTTTCCAGATTCTCAAGCTTTGACCTCAAGTTGACAAACACCTGAGCCCAGATGCTGTCTTGAAATTCTGCAAGTGGCATCTCCAAATTATCAATTTGCATCCATTGGAAACCATTTAATTCCAATTACTGTAGACTACTACATCAGGATACTTAATTATTTTTATGGTCTGTTCTAGGCTTCTAAATTGATCAAATCTATCACTGAACTGGTCAAGTAATGAGTCTAAAACATGCTGTTACTTTATATGCAGGGGTTCCATTCCATTTTGTACAGCTGCACTGGCCTTCTCAAAATACTTTGTTATTCGAGGAAGATACTTATAAGTTTTAGTTTCTACATCTCACTTGAAATTTTTAAGTTTACTTTCAGAAGCCTTTATGTATCCAAACATAATGTCAATACTTTTTCCAAAAGATTGTACTTTAAGTTCAGTTCATTAATATGAACAGAGATCTTTAAAAAATATCAGGATTTTGACCCACTTATCATCATTGAGCTGAGAAAAGTTTCCCAGATCCTTATCCTCAATAAATACCTTAATATCTTCAAAGCACTCCACAAAGAGCTCAAGAACTTTGCTTCAGCTCAGCCAACTTATATTATTATACATCAACAGTCCACTGTAGGTGGAATCAACCTCCAGTAAAAGTGCAAAAACTTCTCGCTTGTGAAGGGGATGAGTAGCTATTATATTAACTATTTTTGTAACGACTGACATTAAGTTGTTTAAGTCAGTGAATCCTGCCTTGGCACATAAAGCCTCCTGATGGATAATAAAATGAAAAGGCACAATCAAATGGCCAATAGCTTCCATAAACAATTTGACAAATCCAACTTTTTTCCCAACCATGTTTGGTGCCCCATCTGTTGTCACTGGTCACTGGTCATGAAATATTTGTATAACAACCTTACATATTTTGCTTCCTGATGTACTTGTTGGCACTGATACTAACTTTATCAACTCTTCTCTCATTGTGAGACCATCTGAATATCAACCAATGATGGCCAACTGAGCTTGTGATATGATATCAGTAGTTTCATGAAGAGAGACAGAAAAATATTTACAATTACTTAAGTCTCTCTTTAACTGATGTTGTACATTTGTGTTTAGTCTCATTATTTGGTCTTTTATGATATTTCTACTGAGTGGTAACTCAGATATTCTCTTAAAAATTGCATCTTTATTCTGCATAATGTGAAATAGAACTGGTGCACATCTTAGGAGAGTTTCTTTAATAAATTTTCCCTCACTCAGTGCTTTTCCATGCTGAGCTATGGGGTGAGCAATGCTCAAACTTACAGATGTTAAATTTGTAGAACCTTTCTTAAATTTAAGGATGGAATTATATTGGCTCTTATAAAGGTGTAGCTGCCTGGAAATGTATTCCTTCCTTTCATCCTCACTTTTTTCAAGAGCTGGGAATGATTAGTTTCAAAATGTCTATTTATATTCCACATTCTGCTTACTAGAGTTTAAGTACATAGAACACAAAATGATCTGCCCTTTTTTTCTATAATACCATATATCTCAATCCATGTTTTTTCAAAGGGTCGGTTACTGCTACTAGCACTTTTTTTTTACTTAACCTTGTTATTTTTTTTATCTTTTGGGTTCTCCATCAGGGGGAAGTGACAGAAGGGATAGAATTATAGGTAGCCTGTTAGGCCAGCGGGCAATTAGGGGTTAAACTAGCCTAAATGACCACAAGATGGCACATGTAACTGTGTCTTAGGAAATGGCAGTGTTGATAAGCAGAAATAGGGGTTAATAAGGATGCACAACAGTAATTGTGGTGAAATGGAGTCTGCACTATGCTGCAAAATGGCATTCCTCATATAAATTAAGATGGCTGCCACTATTTCCAATGGCGGGGAAAAGGCACCTGTAGCCTCGCCTCTCCCAGCCTCCCCCTCACTTATCTCAGTAATGATGGTCAATTAGAAATCCACAACACCCCAGTTGTTGTGGTTATGTGGTTGCTGGTAATGGTGATGATAGGGCCCCCAGAGATGTGTCCCCCGCCGCATTCTGCTGCTTCCTGCTTCGCAGGCAGGAAGTGAGGTCAAAGATCTCCTAATGGCCTAATTGGAAGTCCCAGAACTAGATGCTCTGTGCCAGAGTTCTATTGTTTTGGCCTACAGACCTCCAGCACAGAGTGTCTACACTACCACAAATGTTTCATCCTTGGCTATTGCACCTTGCAGTATCGCAGCCAAGGATGAAATGTCCTTCTCGGCATGCGGCCCCATACTTCTCTGTATGCAACTGCATGTGGCCATGTGTCCTCAAAAATGGCTATGTGTGTCAGTGCTGACATGCATGTCATAGGTTCGCCATCACTGTAATAAAGTCTCCTAGACTTACTGTATTGCTATCAATTTATCCCTTAAAGTCCTCTAAAAGACTTGTATATTTTTATTTGGATGCTTATATGTTTACAAGGGTTTTATTTTCTTGTTGGATTAATCCCTTTAGTATTTTATTGTGACCTTTATTCTCTTTTGATGTCCTTCATTTTGAAATTCATTTTGTATTGCTACCCCAGCTTTTTTTCTGTTTCCATTTGCATGATTTTTTTTTATCCCTTCACTTTCATCCTTTGTGAGTTTTTTGTTATGTGGTGCATATCTGTAGGCAGCATAGAATTGATTTTGTACCCATTCAGCAACCTTATGCTTTTGATTGAAGCATTTAATCCATTTACATTTATGGTTATTATTGATAGGTGCTTACTGACTGCCTATTTACTTATCTATGCCTATCCTTCTCTCTCTAGTTCTTCTCATTATAGAAGTCCCTTTAACATTTCTTGTACTGCTGGTTTGGTGATGATAAACTCCTTTGGTCTTTTTCAGTCTGGGAAGCTCTTTATTTCGCCAGCTATTTTGAAAGATAGCTTTGCTGGATATATTAATCTTTGTTTCAGATCCTTATTCTTTATTACCTTGAGTAATTCATGCCATTCCCTTCTGCCTAAGTTTCTGAAGAGAAATCAGCTAACAGCCTAATGGGAGCTCCTTTGTACGTAACAGTTTGCTTTTCTCTTACTGCCTTTCAGATACTCTGTTTTTAATTTATTATAATTTTAATTATGATGTTTCTGAGTATGGGCTTGTTTGGGTTCTTTTTGCTTGGGACTCTCTGTGCCTCCTGAACTTGCATGACTTTTTTTTTGACCAGGTTATAGAAGTTTTCTGCCATGATTTCTTCAAACACATTCTCTATCCCTTCCTCACTTTCTTCCCTGTCTGGTATTATGATGATACAAATATTATTAACACATTCTGGACAGATCAGGAGAATTGTGTTTTTGTTCTAAGGCTTGTGGCCAATCATGAGAATTCTTTTAAAATATATTAGCTTATAAGAACATGTTATAAATAACTTCAAAATGCAATGAGTATTTAATTTTAAACCATGTCTTTAACATTTATATATTATGTTTTTTGTACTCATTCAATAGAAACTTATCTGGCCACTAGGTAAAGCTAGCAATAAAACCACTGGTCTGCAATGTATTAAGTTTTGTGTTATCCCACAGCTTCCTTAAGCTGTTCTCTTGTTTTTTAATGGTTTTCTTTTTTTTCTTCTTTGATTGAGTAATTTTTGTACCCTGTCTCCAAATTCACTGAATGAATTCTTAGCTTCCCCTAATGTGTTGTGTTTTTTTTCTAATGTATTCTTTATTAGTGCTATGTTATCTTTCATAGTTAATATATCTTTTCTCATGCTGTTGAGCAACCTTGCCATCACTATTCTGAACTCTATGTCTGATAAATTTTCTATCTCCATTTTGTTTAGCTCTTCTGGACAATTCTCTTATTCTTTTATTTAGGGGTTGTTTTTTGTCTCTTCATTTTGGGTGGCTATTTGTGTTTATGTATAAGCTACAATATCAATTCTCTAAAGCAGCACAATTTCAGACACTGTATGTGACTGGACATGAGTACTCTGTTTGGAGCTATCAACAAAACAGAGCTTGTGGCTCGCTTTGCTGTGGTTGGGTGCCATTGGAAAGAACTAAGATGTCCACCAAAGTCTGCTTTCCCTGTTCCCAGTCCCTGAATTAGATGGGGGCCCACCTCTACCTGTAGTCTCATTGAAATTCAATTTTGATTAGCCTCCAGGTTATAGACCACAGAGTAGGGAGAAAGGTCTTCCAATAGAGTGGGGCAACCGCCTTCCCCCCAGGCAAAAACTACCTGGATAGCAAATGTTCCCCAGAGAAAAATGTCTTCTGCATTGTGAGGGAATTGCTCAGCACAGGAAACCAGGGTGGCTGCCCTGCAAGCTTCAATCTCAGAGCCCCCAAATCTGTCTTCTGCTCACACAGGTCTATTCCACTCTGTCTTCCCTCTGCTGGAGCCAAGGTGAGTGGCTATATATAAAATTTTGTGTCTTGGTCCTTTATGAGAGTGCCTGCATTTCTAGCACCTTTGTGCTGGCGGACAGAAACCCTGCTGCTTTTCAAGATCAAATGTCTTGTGGGCACCTTTCTCAGTTATAGTGCTCTGGGCCAGGAGCTCAGCTTGGGTTTTGAACTCCAGAATTTTCAGTGAAACCCCAGAGCTGAGATATCTCTCCAGAACATGAGCTTTTGTCTCCGGATGCCCGACTAGCCCTTTTGTGCCCCCACACTTCCTACCAATCTGTATGAAATCTCCACTTTTCATCCTTGGTTATCAGATTTCTTCCAACTAGTCTTTAGTTGATTCTTCAGGGTGGTTTTTCTGTATTTTAGTTATATTTCAAGTTTGCTCCTGAGAAAACGTCTGCGTAGCTTCCACTTAATCTACCAACATTTTTTTGTTCTTTTCTCTTTATTTTTTTCTTTATTGATTAAGGTATTACATATGTGCCCTTATCCTCCCATTTCCCCCACCCCTCACTCATCTCCTCACCTGCCTGATGTCTGTCCTTTGGTTAGGCTTATATGTATACATACAAGTCGTTTGGCTGTCTCTCCTCCTTATCCCCATCCTCCAACTACCTTCCTTCTGAGGTTTGCCAGTCTGATCGATGCTTCTCTGTCTTTGGATCTGTTTTTGTTCATCAGTTTATGTTGTTCATTATATTCCACAAATGAGTGAGATCATGTGATATTTATCTTTCTGTGACTGGTTTATTTCACTTAGCATAATGATCTTCAGGTCCATCCATGCTGCTGCAAATGGTAAGAACTCCTTCTTTTATAGAACAGAGTAGTATTTCATTGTATAGATGTACCATAGTTTTTTAATCCATTCATCTGCTTATGAGCACTTAGGTGGTTTACAAATAGTTTATAAATTTTTCATTAGTTTATAAATTTGACAGGGTCATCTGAGAAGCTTTCTACCATTTCCTTGATTATCATTCAACTTTGTATAGTAAAGGGAACTTGTACTCTAATTATTCCCTGAGGTCTCCTTGCCACCTGCAATGGGAAGAGACCTATGGGTAAGATTCCTAGGTATGGAGGTACTGGGCTCCCTGAAGTGTAAGATGTGGTTGTTTCAGGACTTGTTGCCTTAGGAACTTTTGTTGTGGCTATCTCCTCCTTTAAGGAAGGTTTGGGACCATTCATCATTACAGCGAGCATGGCAGGATCTATTTTGTAACCCTTAATTTAGACTGCTGTTTTCAGGCCATGTTTTCTCTAATTTATATTGTGACCAGGCTGTGTTGCAGAAAAAATGTTAATCTATTTATTTTTAGAATTTAGAGATCAAATATATCCCAGTTGTTCAAAATTTATCAAAATAATGAGTTGAGAAATAGAGGTGGTATTTCTCATCTGTATGTGAATAGAGGAGGAAAGTACTAGGGACTCCAGACCTCAGGCTGGCAAGCCTTACTGGGTGTCTCTGTACTTTGCCTATCTTATATGATCTCCATGATGGCCAGTCACAGAGAGGATAAATTTATTGCACTCTGGCATGGTACTTTTTCTATTCTGTTGAGGAGTAGGCTTCCTTGTATCATAGCCACCATAGACATTGTACTGGCATGCCTTATTTCATGGTTTGTGTGCCTCCTTTCCTGAGGGCTTCTCTACTCCTCTTATAATGTCTCCACCATAATTTTTGTACTTTCCTGAAGTAACCTCTGCAGGGTGAACTCCTGTCTGTTGGACTTCCTGTGTTTCCTGATTGCATGCTCTCTGGGCTTGCCAGAGACCACAATCTTATTAAAAAATTGGACGATTGATATTCCAGCTAATTGATTTAATAATGGGATTGGTCCCTCTTCCTTCTAGGTTTTATGATGAGAAAGAAAGATGTTAACCCAGTAGGTGTAGGCACTGCATGAAAGATAAACTTTCCCCTTGGCTTGAATTCTTTCCCTTGTACTTTCATCTCCAGAGCTCCTGCTCTCATGCATGTGAAATGCCAAATAAATATGGGAGGCTACATTTACTCGAAAGAAGGTTGGGATGCCTACACCAGGAGTGACTCCAAAGATTTCCTTATAGTTGAAAATTAGGCATCTCTTTCTGTCCCTGTCTGCCTTTTCTAGATATCTGGGAAAGCTCTTAAGAGTGTGAGAGTCAGGGATCTGTAACCTGACTGTAAAAGAGATCTGAGTCCCATGCATGGTAGGGATTACCCAAAGAATGTGAAAGAGGGGGCTCCATTGGCAGGCCCAAAGAAGCTGGACAAAGAGATGGAGCATAATACCCTCATCATGTGGTATCTACCCCCTATATTTTTGGCATATGCAATGACCTTCCAAAGTACAATTTATAGAGTGGAAGGTGAGAATGTTGGGTGCCAGGGCACATTAAATAATAGTAAGGCATGTGTGACAAAATGATGGGCTGTGAGTGTGGGCAGGAGGAAGTCATGAATGCAAGTGGATCTCCTCCAAGTCAGTGTGCTAGTTGTGGAGGGGCTTCCAGAGGCTGGTCATTCCACTCATCTTACCTGCCTGGTTTCTCCCACAGGCCATCTAAAACAATCATAATGACTTGGAGTTCTGGGTGTTCAAATCTCATGTGCACTCCCTGGAGGGTCAAATTTAATTACAAGTGTATTCTGGAATTCTTATGAGGCCCAAACATGCCATGAGGAGGACTCTCCAACAGCTCGGCAAAGACCCTCAGTTGTCTGAGTGTGTCTGCTTGTGCAAACTGAGGGAAGCTATGTTTCTTATCTTTGTGCCAGTTCATCACCTGGTGCTTTAGTCACTTTTTCCCCCCACTAACAATCATTTCTCCCCAGTTAACCACAATTACTGCCTTACCCTCCCGAACCTGGACATAAAGCAAAGCAAAATATTCTCTTCTCTGACCTTGAGATCAGAATACTTATAGCTTTGAAATTTGAAATTTGAAATCCCAGTCACAGTACCAAGGTGTTAGTGGTGGTCAAAGGGTGTCTCTGGCTAGAAATAACTTTTGGCCAGACATAGGACTCTGCACCCCCAGTTATTATCTTGGTTTTAGGAATTAATTCAAACAAGAGGCAACAAATAACAACAAAAGTAGGTAAGGATTTATTTGTAGGAAAGAAATACACTCAGATAAGGCCTAAGCGGGCAACTGAGTTAGCCAAGACCAAATCAAGTGCCCTGATATTTGTGTCCCTTAGGCTGGGACACCCCTAGGCAAGGAACAAGTCACCCCTCCCTCATATCTGAAAACTGTTTCTTTAAGTTATAATGTCCCTTTATCCAGGTGCTATGCCATTGGTTAGACCACATTCTAAAGGACTCTGACTCTTTCCTGCTCACACAGAGACTTGCTACCTCCATTGTTTATTTTCAGTTTGTTCTGTCTCACACTTACTTCTTCCAAGCCCCAGCTGCCTCTCCCCGTTCAGATATTTCTATCTTCATACTATACCAGCACTACAGTACATGCCAGAAGGAAGCTTATCTCACACATGTGTTTCCTCCATCAGGCACTGCATGACCTTCTTATGCTCGGCGGCAACAGACAGCACTTCAGCACAAGGTTTGTAGGCCATTTGAACTGTTAAAGTCACCAAGTGAGTACAAATTTTATATTCCCATCAGCAGCTATGAGAATTTCAGTTGCTTTACATTATTGCCAACAGGAGGTATAGTCATCTTATTTCTTTAATTTTTGCCAGTCTAATGTGTATGCCATGAAACCTCATTATAATGTTATTTGCATTTTCTAAGTATTAATGATAGTATGCATCTTTGTATGTGCTTATTGGCCATTTGTATATTTGTTGTGAATCATCTAAAATATTTTGTTATTAAAAATAGATTGCTTATTTCTTATTATTTCTAACAGTTATTTATGTCTACTAACTACAAATATGTACCCTGAAATTTGTTGTCAATGTTTTATTTCAATATGTGGCTTTCATTATTGTTTTTTAAATGGTATGTTTAAAAACACACAGTTCCTAATTGTTATCAACTACAATTTATCAAGTAAAAAACGGTAAAGTTTTCAATATTATTCAATCAATTTCAAAATTGTGTTGGTCTAACAAAGCAAAATTAAATTTTTACTCATTACAGAATCAGTTTGGGTTTGTTAGAGAATATTTGCTCACTACAGTTACTCAGACCTCGAGTGAAGGAACCTCATGGGGACACATGCACCCCTTTTCCTTTTGGCAGGGTAAGGCAGGATCGCACACAATGCCTCCAAACTTCCTCTCTCAGTTACGCAAGTTGTTTCTATATGGGATTCATTGTTCAAAGCAATTCACATGGCCATATTAAATTCAAAAGGTTCTGGGAAATGTAGGTACATGTATATTGCATAGTATGGAGGTCACAATGTTATTTGATATATAAAATGACTTAGGTGAAAATGCCATCATTGATATCCATTTACAGATTTATATGTTGTTCATTAAACCTTCCAAAAATATGAATTTGACCTCTGGGGTGCAACTATTTGGAGCATTCACTACTTTACTATGGAAAAAAAGAGCTCTTCCATACACATACACACACATAAATGTCTAATATCTAGACTAATAAAAGACAAAAATGTTAATTGACCATACATCTGCTACATCCACAGCTAATTAGGAATGATATGCAAATTAATCCAGCAAAGATGGCAGGTAAATTTGCATATGCAGGTGGATGGGGGAAGCGCCCTATGCCTTGGGCAGGATCCAAGGGGACCTGGGCAGGTGGCGGTTGGCAGTGCCCTAAGCCAATAGCTGGGTCCAAGCTGCCCACTGCCCTTCCGCTAGCTTGGGTCCAAGCAGCTCTGTGACCACTGGGAGAAGAGGCCAGGCAGAGCCGAGACTCACCATTATGATCACTGGGCGAACAGGACAGGCAGAACAGCCCCTCAATCCCAGGTGAAGAAGCCGCTCCACTGACCAATCTGCAGTAGGGATCTGTTGGGTTGTGTGGTGGGGAGTCCAGGGCCTCTAGCCTGCAGCCATGGGAAGTCTTCCTTTCCTCAGAGTTAGGAGCACCAGCTCCAGGTCTACCCGGTGGCCTGTTTCTGACTGTGGGGGTGAGGTCCTGCAGGCTGGGGTTTGATCCCCACGCATTAGCAGTAGAAGACCAGTGCCTTTGTTATTGCTGTGTATCTGGGTTTTAATTGGACAAATGCCCAGTGGTCCCAGTGGCTAGCTTAGCAAAATCTTTTAGGAGAAGAATTCTGTCTGGGTTTCTTCAATTTCCCTCAACCCTTACTCACCCCTCCGTAAAGGCACAGAACAAGCAAGGCCCTTAAATAAAAATCAGAGGTCTCCAGCAAAGGTGGGCCTCTCTTATCACAAGTCATTTGGATTGGATGGCCTTTGGGTATTTATCTAGGCACCATGACAGAGAAACACAAGCTGAAGTCATGATCTCTGCCCTTAAAAAATTCACAATCTTATTAGAGCAAGTGTATGATAAAAGTGCAGTAATAACATCAGAATGTAAGGCAACAATACAGACAGGAACAGAGGCAATTGCTAGGATGATTTTCCAATAATTAGTACAAAGAGTATGTGGTATGAATTAAATAAAAAATATGTGTGGAAGTAGCTGCTTCATGAGTAAGGCATCCCTTCCTATTTTAAAGGAAGCTGAGTTCCACGTAAATTGTGTGCTATGCTATGATATCTGAGGCGCAGGACAAGGGAGGCCCTAAGTGTACTATGCTTTGATATTTGAGTCATTCTTTATTGTTCAATGTAATTTATTTCTGTAAGCCTCAGTTTTGTAATAGTTAAATTACTAGAATAATACATCTTGCTATAAAATATTACTAGAAGATCAAATGATCAGGTGACATTTATTGTTATTTTCTATAAATGAAAATAATCTCTGATATGCTAAAGTGATTGGTATTATAGAAATATTCAGATGGAGAGACCGACAGGCTTGATTACAAGTGAGGTTTACTATCACAACCCAAATTTATTGCATTAAAAAAAGCAGGGAGTCAACTAGAAAATGAACCAAATATAAGCCCTGTAAAGGCAAGTGTAAATTGGATAAGCTTTGCTATTATAAGAACAAGAAGAAAAAATCAGACGCAGGAATGAAAACCACATTGCATCCACTCTAAGTAGCTGTTGAAGAAAAAGAATGGTTTACTATGAAAATACTTAATACAGATTGCAAAGACATTTGTTCAAAGAGAATTTCCTAGAGTAGGTGATATTTCAGTTATTTTTTTTTTAATGTGAAGAGGTTCTATTCAGGACCTTTGCCCATCTTTTTATTGGATTATTTATCTTTTGTTAAGTTGTATGAGTTCTGTATAAATTTTAGAGATTATACCCTTATCTGAAATAGCATTGACAAATATGTTCTCCCATGCAGTGGGGTTTCTTGTTGTTTTGTTGATGGTTTCTTTTTCTCTGCAGAAGCTTTTTATTTTGATGTAGTTCCATTTGTTTATTTTCCCCTTAGTTTCCATTGCCCTAAGAGCTGTATCTATAAAGATATTGCTATGACATATGTCTGATATCTTGCTGCCGATGGAGTCTAGTAAGAATTTTATGGTTTCCCATCTCACATTTAAGTTCTTTAACGATTTTGAGTTTGTTTTTGTGTATGGTAATAAGTTGGTGATCTAATTTCATGTTTTTGCATGTATCTGATCAGTTTTCCCAGAACTATTTATTGAAGATACTGTCTTTATTCCATTGTATTCTCTTGCCTCCTTTGTCAAATAGTAATTGTGCATAATGGCTTGGGTCTATTTCTGGGTTCTCTGTTCTATTCCATTGATCTATATGTCTGTTCTTGTGCTATTACCAGGCAGTTTTGAGAACTGTGGCTTTGTAATATAGCTTGATATCTGGTATTGTGATCCCTCCAACTTTGGTCTTTGTTTGCAGGATTGATGTAGCTATTTGGAGTCTTCTTTTATTTTTTACTCCAGAAGAATTTTTGTAGAATTTGTTGTAGGTCTGTGAAATATGCCATACATATTTTAATGGGGATTGCATTGAATCTATAAACTATTTTGGATAGTATAAACATTATAATGACTTTGATTTTACCAATCATGAACATAGTATGTTCTTCCATTTGTTTGTCTTCTTTTTTCTCTTTATATTTTTAAGTTTCTAAATTTATTTTCTATTTTTTCCATTCCTCTTTTATTGGTTAAGTATTAAATGTGTACATATCCTCTCATTGCCCCCCTATACCATAACCATACATGCCCTCAGCCCCCAGTGTCTTGCGTCCATTAGTTATGCTTATATGCATGCATACAAGTCCTTTGGTGAATTTCATATCTCCTGCACCTCTCCCCAACCTTCCCACAGTAATTTGACAGTCTGTTTGATGTTTTACTACTTCTTGATCTATCTTTTTGTTCATCAGGTTATAATGTCCTTTATTATCCATAAATGAGTGAGATTATGTGGTATTTTTCTTTCATTGACTGGCTTATTTCACTTAGCATAGTGCCCTCTAGTTCCATACAGGCTGCTGCAAATGGTAAGAATGCCTTCTTTTTTAGAGCAGCATAGTATTCCATTGTGGAGATGAACCATAGTTTTCTGATCCACTCATCTGCTGATGGTACCCAGGCTGTTTCCAAATCTTAGCTATTGTAAATTGTGCTGCTATGAACATAGGGGTGCATGTATCCTTTCTGATTGGTGTTTCTGATTTCTTGGGATATATTCCTAGAAGTGTTATTACTGGATCAAATGAAAGTTCCAGTTTTAGCTTTTTGAGGACATGCCATACTGTTCTCCACAGTGGCTGAACTAGTCTGCATTCCCTCCAGCTTTGCATGAGGGTTTCTTTTTCTCTGCATTCTCTCCAGCACTTGTTGGTTTGCTGATTTGTTGATAATTGGCATTCTGACAGGTGTGTGGTGGTGCTTCATTGTCATTTTGATTTGTATCTTTCAGGTAATTAGTGACTTTGAGCATGTTGTCATATTTCTTGGCCTTCCTTCTGTTTTCCTTCAAAAACATTCTGTTTAGGTCCGTTGCCTATTTTTTTATATTGGATCATTTATTTTTTTTTTAACTAAGTTATATAAGTTCCCTGTAGATGTTGGAGATTAAGCCTTTTTCAGTGATAACATTTGCAAATATGTCGTCCCATATACTGGGCTTTCTTTTTGTTTTGTTCATGGTTTCTTTTGTTGTGCAAAAGCTTTTTATTTTGATGTAGTCCCATTTGTTTATTTTCTCTTTAGTTTCCATTGCCCTAGGAGCAGTATCAGTGAAGAAATTGCTTAGGCATATGTCTGAGATTTCTCTGCCTGTGGATTCCTCTTGTATTTTTATAGTTTCCTGTCTTATGTTTAAGTCCTTCATTTATTTGGAGTTTATTTTTGTGTATGGTGTAAGTTGGTGATCTAGCTTCATTTTTTTCATATATCTGTCCAATTTTCCCAACACCATTGATTGAAGAGACGCTTTTGACTCTATTGTATGTTCATGCCTCCTTTGTCAAATATTAATTAAGCATAGTGATTTGGGTCGATATCAGGGTTTTCTATTCTATTCCATTGGTCTATATGTCTGTTTTTGTGCCTGTACTAAGCTGTTTTGAAAACAGTGGCCTTGTAATACAGCTTGAAATCTGGTATTGAGATCCCACCTACTTTGTTCTTCTTTCTCAGGATGGCTGTGACTATTTGGGGTCTTTTTTATTCCAGATAAATTTTTGGAGAGTTCTTTCTAGGTCTGTGAAATATGCCATTGGTATTTTAATGGGGAGTGCATTGAATCTATAGATTGCTTTGAGTAGTAATGGACATTTTAATGATGTTGATTTTACCAATCTATGAACACGGTAGGCTCTTCCATCTATTTATGTCTTCCTTTATCTCTTTTTTCAATGCCCTATAGTTTTCTGAGTAGAGGACTTTACTTCCTTAGTTAAGTTTATTCCTAGGCATCTTAATTTTTTTTTTAGTGTGATGGTAACAGGGATTGTTTTCTTGGTCTGTCTTCAACTAAGTTTATTGTTTTTTGTTTGTTTGTTTGTTTTTTTAATATATTTTATTGATTTTTTACAGAGCAGAAGGGAGAGGGATAGAAAGTCAGAAACATCGATGAGAGAGAGACATCGATCAGCTGCCTCTTGCACACCCCCTACTGGGGTTGTGCCCACAGCCAAGGTACATGCCCTTGCCGGAATCGAACCCGGGACCCTTCAGTCCGCAGTCCGACGCTCTATCCACTGAGCCAAACCGGTCTCAGCACTAAGTTTATTGTTGGTGTATAGAAATGCCATAGATTTCTTGGCATTAATTTTGTAACCTGCTACATTGCCAAATTCATTTACTAAATCTAATAATTTTTTTATGGAATCTTTAGGGTTTTCTATGTATAGTATCATGTCATCTACTGATAAGGGCAGTCTTATTTCTTTTCCAATTTGGATGCCTTTTATTTATTCTTCTTGTCTAATCACTGTGATTAGTAATTAGTACTATGTTGAACAGGAGTGGTGAAAGCTGCCATCCCTATCTTGTTCCAGTTCTTTGGGAAAATTACTTTAGCTTTTGCCCATTGAGTATGATTTTGGCTGTGTTTATCATATATGGCTTTTATTATGTTGAGGTATAATTTTTCTAGTCTAACATTACTGAGAGTTTTTATTAAAAATGGGTGTTGGATTTTGTCAAATGCTTTTTCTGGATGAATTGATATGACTATGTGATTTTTATCTCTCAATTTATTTATGTGATGTATCATTTTTATTGACTTGCGGATAATGTGCCATCCTTGCAACCCTGGGGTAAATCCTACTTGGTCATGTGTATGATCTTTCTGATGTACTGCTGGATCTGATTTGCTAGAATTTTGTTGAGGATTTTGGCATCTATCTTCATGAGAGATACTGGCCTGCAATTCTATTTCATTGTGTTGTCTTTATATGGTTTTGCTATTAGGGTGATTCTGGCTTCATAGAATGAGCTTGGAAGTAGTCCTTCCTCTCGAATTTTTTGAATAGTCTGAAGAGGATAGGTTTTAGTTCTTCCTTGAATATTTGGTAAAACTCCCCTGTGAAGCCTTCTGGCCATGGGTTTTGTTTGGTGAAAGCTTTTTAATGACTGCTTCAATTTCTTCCATATTCATTCTTTTATTGAGATGTTTAGATTCTTCCTGATTGAGTTTTGGAAGGTTGTATTTTTCTAAGAATATGTCCATTTCCTCCAGGTTGTCCAGTTTGCTGGAATAGAGTTGTTCATAGTATTTTTAAACAATTCTTTGTATTCTGTGGGGTTTGTTGTTATTTCACCTCTTGCATTTCTGATCTTATTTATTTGGGTCCTCTATCTGCTTTTTGGTGAGCCTGGCTAGAGGTTCATCAATCTTGTTTATCTTTTCAAAGAACCAACTCTTGGTTTTGTTGATTTTTTGTATTTTTTTTTTTGTCTCTATGTTGTTTATCTCTACTCTGATCTTCGTGATTTCCTTTCTTCTGCTTACATTGGGCTTTTCTTGTTGCACTCTCTCTAAGTCTTTGAATTGTAGAGTTAGGCAATTTATTACCACTGTTTCTTGTTTTTTGTTTTTTTCAGTAGGCTTGTAGAGCTATAAACTTCCCTCTCAAGACTGCTTTCCCTGTGTCCTATAAATTTTGGATTGTTGTGTTTTCATTGTTGTCAGGATGTTTTTTATTTCTTCTTTGATCTCTCTGGTAACCCAGTCATTGTTTAATAGCATGCTGTTTAATCTTCAAGTGTTTGATTTTTTTATTGTAGTTGATTTCCAGTTTTATGCCATTGTGACCTGAGAAGATGCTTGATATAATTTCTGTCTTCTTGAATTTGAAGAGACTTTGCCTATGTCCTAATATGTGGTCTATCCTTGAAAAGTTACATGTGCACTGGAGAAAAATGTGTATTCTGTATCTTTGGGGTGAAATGTTCTAAGGATGTTGATTAAGTCCATCTGCTCTAGCATGTCATTTAGGATTGTTATTTCTTTGCTGATTTTTTGTCTAGTTGATTTATCCAGTGGAGTCAGTGGGGTATTAAAGTCCCTTACTATGACTGTATTGCTATCATTTTCTCCCTTGATATCTTCCAGAAGTTGTTTTATGTGTTTGGGTGTTCCTGTGTTGGGTGCATATATGTTTACCAGAGTTATATTTTTTTGTTGAATTGCTCCCTTTAGTATTATGTAGTGGCCTTCCTTTTCTCTTGTTATGGACTTTAATTTGAGGTTTATTTTATCACATATAAGTATCACAACCCTAGCTTTTATCTCATTTCCATTTGCCTGAAAAATGTTTTCCCATCACTTCACTCTCAGTCTGTAAGAATCCTTTGTTTTGAGATGGGTCCTTGCAGACAGCAAATATATGGGTCATGTTTTCTTATCCACTCAGCCACCTTATGTCTTTTGATTGGTTTATTTAACCCATTTATATTTAATGTTAATATTGACAAGTATATGTTTGTTGTCATATTTTTCCTTAATGTTTGTGTTTCTTCTTGCCTTTCTCTTTCTTGTTTTTAAGCAGTCTGTTTAGCATTTCTTGCATTGCTGGTTTGGTAGTGATAAACTCTCTTAGCCCTTTTTTTGTCTGTGAAGCTCCTGATTCCACCTTCAATTTTGAATGATTGCTTTGCTCGGTATAGTATTCTTTGGTTCAATCCCTTGCTTCACATCACTTTGTAAATTTCACTACATTCCTTTATGGCCTAGAGTGTTTCTGTTGAGAAATCAGTTGGTATTCTAATAGGAGAACACTTGTAGGTAACTTTCTGTCTCTCTCTGTCAGCCTTAAAGATTCTTACTTTGTCATTGGCATTTACTAATTTTATTATGATGTATCTTGGTGTCAGTCTTTTAGGGTTCATCTTGTTTGGACTCTATGTGCTTCTTGGACTTGCATGGTTGTTGTTTTTTTGCCAGTATCAGGGAAGTTTCTGTCATTATTTCTTCAAATAGGTTTTCTATTCCATGCTTCTCTTCCTCTCTTTCTGGTACCCGTATTATGTAAATATTGTTTTTTTGTGTTGTCCCAGAGCTCCCTTAGGCTTTCGTCTTGCTTTTTAAGTTTTCTTTCCAGTTGCTGCTGTGTTTGTGTGTTTTTTCTACCTTGTCTTCTAATCTGCTGATGTGATCCTCAGCCTATTCTAGTCTACTGTTTAAGCCTTCCATTGTGTTCTTTATTGCACCTATATCATTCTTCATCTCCTCTTGGTTCCTTTTCATGTTGGCAACATTCTTGTTCAGCTCCTTATAATTCTCATTGAGTTGTGTGTATTTGTCATCCAGCCATTTAAACATCCTTATAACCATTTTTCCGAATTCTTTCTCTGATAATCTGGTAGCCTCAATTTCATTTAACTCCCTTTATTATGATTCTGTTTTTATTTTCTTTGGGGATTGCTTTTTTGTCTTCCTATGTTTTTCTGTAATGTTATTATAGATTCAATTGCTTTGCTACCCAGGTTCCTTTGGGGATGGTGATACTGATATAATCTCTCAGTTCTTCTGGGCTTGGTAATTTAATGCAGCTCCCTACTTGAGCTATTTGGGTTCTCTTGATGAAGGCCTGAAAGCTGGAGAGGCACAACTGTGGTGTCTTGAAGTTAGCAGCTGTGGAGGACCATGTCCCAATTTTTGCTGTCATGCATCCTTAATTGAAATCATGCATGCACAGCAGGGACTGACAGAGGCACCCAGGAACCATCTATTGGGGTGCTGGGGCTCAGGGGTGCTGCACTCTGGAAAGGCATGACTGTGGTGTCCAGGGTGGGCATACTCAGCGTTTGCTGCTATACCTGTGGTGGATAGGTGCTCACTCTCAGTGGTGGCTCACAGGGGCACCCATGGTGGTACGTTTGCCTGTGAGGCACACTGAGGCACTCTATAAGGTCCTGGCAGTGTAGCTGTGTAATTGAGGCACCTGTGGGCAGGTATCAACTATGAATGAATCCAGAATTTCTACTGCTGAGGGGGGTTGAAGGGGAAAGTGTTCCCCTGTTTTTCCAAGACCACACCCAGAGAGAGCTTACAGTGGCTCCCACAAGTGCCCTATGGATAGATTAGATAGGCTCAGAGTGCCTGCCTGTTGGAAATTTACATCTGTGGAGGTGCATTTGCCAGTGCAGAGATATGACATACTGTGAGAGGTCCTGGCACTGAAGTTGCAAAGCTGGGGTGTCCATGGGCAGTTATTCATGAAGGGTGAGTTCAGAATTTCTACAGCAAGGCCGCGCACCCTTGTCTGTACAAAATCACACTCCTGGGAGCTCCCAGTGGCTCCCAGGCACTGCCTATGGAGTGGTGTGTCCTGGATGTCACTGCTCTGGAAACATGCTAATGTGTTTTCCAAAGTTCTGCTGCTGAGGAGGGGAAGGTTGCACTTACTGCTGCCAAGTGGTGCACTTTTGGACGTGGAGGTCTCAGGGTCCACGGGTCAGTGGGTGGGGCAGCAAGATTTTGGCTGGAGTGGCTCCTGGGTTGCGAGGCAGTTCCAAGGCCTTTCTGGGTAGTGGTGCTAATAAGTTCCTAGAAATGGCCATTCTCCCCTTCAAGATAGTGTGAGTTCCATGCTGGATTTCCACAGTCCGGGTAATGCCAGCAGCAATGATAGTCTCTCCCTGTCCAAGAGAGCCTGGTCTGCCAGCCCCTGCTGCTCCTGGGAGATTTAACTGTCCCTTACTCTCTGATACACATACCACACACATCCACACAATTTCCTTTCATATCCTCACTCATTCACCTCTTTTCCCTTACCTCTGTCCTGCCAGGCACCATCCTTCTATCTCTTTTTTCAATTTCCTGTAGTTTTCCAAATACAGATCTTTTACTTTCTTAGTTAAGTTTATTTCTTGGTATCTTAATCTTTTTTCTTTTTTTTTTTTTTTTTTTGGTGTAATGGTAAATGGGATTTTTTTTTTAATTTCTCTTTCTGTGAGTTCATTACTATTGTACAAAAACACCATAGATTTCTGAGTGTTAATTTTGTATCTTGCTACATTGATGAATTCATTGATTAAGTCTAATAGTTGTTGTTGTTTTTTTAAAAGTTTTTTTAAAAATACATTTTATTGATTTCAGAGAGGAAAGAAAAGGTAGAGAGAGTTAGAAACATCAATGATGAGAGAGAATCGTTGGTTGGCTGCCTAATCCATACCCCCCGCCTCATCCTCGGGGGATCAAGCTCACAACCCTTTCCTGTGCCCTTGACTGGAATTGAACCCAGGAACCTTGAGTCTACATGCTGACACTCTATCCATTGAGCCAAACCAGGTAGTTTAGGTTAATAGTTTTTGATGGAGTCTTTGGTGTTTTCTATGTGCAGTATCAGGTAATCTGTGAATAAGGATAGTTTTACTTCTTCTTTTCCAATTTGGATGCTTTTTATTTCTTCTCTTTGTTTAATCATTATGGCTAGCACTTTCAGTATTATATTGACCAGGAGTGGTGAAAGTGGGCATCCCTGTCTTGTTCTTAGAGGAAATGTATTTAGTTTTTTTTCCCATTGAATATAATGTTGGCTGTAGGTTTGTCATATATAGCTTTTATTATGTTGAGGTATGACCCCTCTATTCCCACTTTGCTCAGATTTTTTAGCAAGAAAGTGTGTTGGATTTTGTCTAATGCTTTTTCTGTATCAATTGATATGATTATGTGATTTTTGTCTCTCAATTTGCTTATGTGACTTAACACATTTATTGATTTGCAGATAATGTACCATCCTTGCATTCCCAGAATAAATCCCACTTGATCATGATGTATGATCTTTCAAATATGATGCTGGATCTGATTTGCTAGAATTTTTTTGAGGATTTTAGCATCTGTGTTCATCAAGTATATTGGCCTGTAGTTCTCTTTTTTTGTGTGTAGTGTCTTTATCTAGTTTGGGAATTAAGGTAATGCTGGCTTCATAGAAACAGCTTGGAAGTACGCCTTCCTCTGGAATTTTTTGGAATAGCTTGAGGATAGGTTTCAGTTGTTCTTTGAATGCTTGGTAGAACTGCCCTGTAAAGCTATCCAGACCAGGGCTTTTGTTTGCTGGAAGATTTTTTTTATTACTTTTTCAATTTCTTCAGTAGTTATCAGGCTATTCAGGTTTTTTTTTATTCTTCCTGATTGAGATTTGGGAGCTTTTATTTTTCTAAGAATATGTCAATTTCATCTAGATTGTCCATTTGTTGGAATATAGTTGTTTACAGTATTTTTCATAATCCTCTGTATTTCTGTGGGAACAGTTGTTACATCACCTCTTTTATTTCTTAATTTCTTTATTTGGGTTCTCTCTCTTTTCTTCTTGGTGAGCCTGGCTAGAGGTTCATTGATCTTGTTTATCTTTTCAAGAAGCAGCTCTTGGTTTTATTAGTCTTTTTGTTTGTTTGTTTTGTTTTGTTTTTGTGTCTTTATGTCATTTATTTTCACTCTGATCTTTATTATTTCCTTTCTTCTGCTTGCTTATTCTGGGCTTTTCTTTTTGTTCTCATTCTAATTTTTTTTTTCAATTTTAGGGTTAGAAAATTTATTACAATTTTTTCTTATTTTTTGAGGTAGGCCTCTAGGGCTATGAACTTCCCTCTCAAGACTGCTTTCACTGGGTTCCATAGATTTTGGATTGTTGTGTTTTCATTGTTGTTTGTTACCAAAATGATTTTTATTTCTTCTTTGATCTCTATGGTAATCCAATCATAGTTTAATAGCCTCCAAGTGCTTGATTTTTTTCATTGTTTTCATTGTAGTTGATTTTTATTTTTATCTTTATGCCTTTGTGGTTTGAGAATATGTTTGACATAATTTCTATCTTCTTGAATTTGAAGAGACTTGGCATTGTACTAATATATGGTCTATCTTTAAAAATTTCCCATGTGCACTTGAGAAGAATATATATTCTGTAACTTCAGTGCGAAATGTTCTGAAGATCTCAATTAATTCCATCTGATCTAGTGAGTCGTTTAGGACTGATGTTACTTTGCTGATATTCTGTTTAGAGGATTTATCCACTGGTGTCAATGAGGTATTAAAGTCCCCTACTCTGACCATATTGTTGTTGATCTCTCTCTTAATATCTTCCAGAAGTTTTTTTTTTATGTATTTCAGTGCTTCCATATTGTGTGCATATATGTTTAACAGAGTTATGTCCTTTATTTTAATTGCCCCGTTTAGTATTATGAAATAGCTTCCCTTATCTCTTGTTATGGTCTTCATTTTGAAGTCTAATTTATATATAAGTATTGCTACCCCAGCTTTTTAAAATTCATATCTCTTTGTCAGAATAATTTTTTTCCATCCATTCACTATCAGTCTGAGTGAGTTCTTTGTTCTGAGGTCAGTCTCTTGTAGATAGCAGATATATAGGTCATGTTTTCTTATCCATTCAGCTATCCTATCTTTTTTTTTGGAACATTTAATCCATTCACATTTAATGTTATTATTGATAGGTGTTTTTGTTGCAATTTTTATTCTTTATGCTTGTATTTCTTTTTCCCTTCCTATTTATTCTTTTTTACATTAGTCCCTTTAGCATTTCTTGCATTGCTGGTTTGGTGACAATAAATTCCTTTAGTCTTTTTTATCTGTGAAACTCCTGATTTCACCTTCAATTTTGAATGATAACCTTGCTGGGTATAGTATTCTTGGATTCAGTCTCTTGCTATGCATGACTTTGTATATTTCATTCCATTCCATTCTGGCCTAATGTGTTTCTGTTGATAAATCAGTTGATAGTCTAATGCAAGATCCCTTACAGGTAACTCTCTGTCTCTCTCTCTGGCAGCCTTTAAGATCCTTACTTTGTCATTGGTGTTTACCAATTTCATTATGATGTGTCTTGGTGTCCATCTTTTTGGGTTCATCTTGTTTGGGACTCTGTGAGCTTCTTGGACTTGTGTTTTTTCTTCCCTATATCAGGAAAGTTTTCTGTTATAATTTCTTCAAATAGGTTTTCCATCCTTTACTCAGTTTCCTCTCCCTCTGCCACCCATATTATGCAGATGTTGTTTCATTTCATGTTGTCCCAAAGCTCCCTTAGGCACTTCTTCTGCTTTTTAGTTTTATTTAGTTGCTGCATTGCTTGGTGTTTTTCTCTACCTTGTCTTCTAGCTCACTGATGTGGTCCTCAGCTTCTTCTAGTCTACTATTGTTGCTTTTTATTGTGTTCTTTATTGCAGCTATAGCATTCTTCATTTCTTCTTGGTACTTCATATCCTCTTGATTCTTACACATGGTGAATTTGACTTTCATCCTTTTTAGCATCCTTTTGACCTTTGCTCTGAATTCTTTCTCTGACAAATTGCTTGTCTCCATTTCCTGTAGTGATTCCTCCTTTTCTTTCTTATGGAGACTGTTTCTTTGTCTAACCATTTTCACTCCTCTCAGGGTGTCTTGTTATGTTGCTCACTCTCTACCACACTGACCACAAGGCGCAAAACACAACTCAATAAGACTTATCGAAAAGGGAACAAAGCACTAATGTATTCACGACACCAATAATCTCAAATAAAGGTGACGACCGGAGAAAAGAGAATTAGGGGAGAGAAAAGACTGCAAAATGATATTGAGAAAAAGCAAAAAGCTAAGAGAGAAAAAAAGATAAAGATAAAGAAGGGGAAAATATATGGATATGGGGAGAAAAATTTGCAAAACCAACAACTAATCTAAAAAATTCAAACAGCAAACACTTAGAAAAAAAGAAGGGGAGCTGAATATGAAGAGGTAGAGCTTATTTCCAGAAGGTAAGGTAAAGGAATTGAATGAATGGGCAAATGGCCACAATTCAGTATAGAGGAGGAAGAAGGAGAATAAATTTATGAGAGGAAAAGTAAAAAACAAAATACTCAATAAAAATAGATAAATAAAATAAATTTAAAATATAATAATAAAAATAATAATTATTAATAACTAGTAGCCTGGTGCACAAAATTTGTGCACATTGAAAGGGAATTAATTAGAGGAAATATTTTAATATTCCTATTTTCCCTTTCTCTATAATAAAAATGTAATAGATAAAAGGAAATGAGTACAATGCATATGAAAATAATACATAATTTTGTTAATAAACAATAACAAAATGATATAATAACAAACTAATGACATAAAAACAACATTGATTCAAATAATGACTGATAAAGGGATTAAACTTTTTCTAATATCTCCCTGTATACCACAATAAGAGTGAAAACACTTTCAGAGAGCTTGACTAATTTCCCTTGGGATAAAGTATTTACAGCTTTATCTTTAACATCACATGCTCTTCGAACTCCAGAAAAAGCAACATATGATTGACCATGTGCGAAAATGGGTTTAGGTAGGAATATTTCTACACTGTCTAGAGTTTGTCCTTGTGATTTATTAATAGTCATTGCAAATGCTGGCATCGGAAGAAACTGTCTTCAAAATAATTTAAATGGGAGGCCAGTGGCAGATGGAGACAAATCAGTTCTTGGAATCAGAACAACCTCTGCCTCTCCCTCTGCAGATCCTATTAATATTTCAGCTTCGATAATGTTAGGTTGTAATCTTTTGATAATAAATCTGGTACCATTACAAAGACCCCATTTACTATTAAGATTTCTCAATAGCATGATCATTGCACCCACTTTCAATTTTAATTATGACATGGCATTCCTGAAGAAGTAATACTATTAAGAAATTCAAATGGAGTCGAAACCAGTTTGGCTCAGTGGATAGAGTGTCAGCCTTTGGACTGGAAGGTCCCAGGTTCGATTCCAGTCAAGGGCATGTACCTTGGCTGCGGGCACAATCCCGGTAGGGAGTGTGCAAGAGGCAGCTGATCGATGTTTCTCTCTCATCGATGTTTCTGACTTTCTATCCCTCTCCATTTCTACCTGTAAAAAGTCAATAAAATATTTAAAAAAAAGAAATTCAAATGGAATCATCACAAGTAGGTGTGAAAATCTCCATCAAGTATATCCAAAATTTCTTCATTTAATTTTTGAACATACTCATTTTTTAAACAAAGAATCACACATTTAGATATGTTTTTAATATTATCTATAGATACTATTTCCAAAGGTGGCTTCAATAACAGATCCATTACAAATCATTTCATGGGGGATTTCAATAATATCCATTCCTAAATGAAAACTGCTATTAAGTTTGCCATCTCTAAGTTTTACTAACCATTCGCTATAAGCAGAATCCTCAGATCTCATATTTGTTTTAAGAGACAACTTTCTGCAACATCTCCAAACATCACAGTACTTTAAACTCATTTGTACTATGGCCGATTGCATAGAATGCAGCACAATACTGAGACATTGTTGAAAATCCCCTCTGAGAAGAACTTTCATACTAAATGTAACATTCAAATCCATAATTTCTCTTAGTAATCTGTCTATGGCTTTTATAGCATTACTGGATGCCATGGTGCATTCATCAATACTAAATAGTTGGGCCTTTTTAATGGTTTTAGCAACTTCGCTCTTTATATCGAGTCTAGAAATTGAAGTTTCATTTAATGGAATTAGTTATTAATATTGGGAATGAAAAGTTCTTCCACCAAGAAGTAAATTTGCAGCAATTCCTATAGATTCTGTGGGTAAAACAGTAATGTAGTGTGTTAAAACTAATATAATGTATTAAAACTTTATACAGATATGTTTTTCCACTACCATCTGGATCATCCAAGAAAAAGCATTTGGGGTGTACAATTTGATCTTCGATGGCTAAAGTTATAGTCTGAAAGGCTGCCAACTGCTCATCATTAAGATAATTGATCAAAAACTCTGCCTATTGTTGCTCATACAATTCATCACATGAATTTTCATTCATTAATAAAGGATAGTCTGGAAGTTTGAAATGTCAACATTACATTCCATGCAATGTGAATACCTCCTGAATTTTGTTAAGGGCATGCATTTCACAGTTCACACAGGCACCTTCTTTTCAATGCAGTTTCCAACAGAAATCTTCAATAAAATGAGTCTTATTCTCATCCCATAATTTGTCTGCAGCAGAAGGACATCCAAACACACATATGTATGCAAAAAGTTACTGTAAATTGTTTGGTCATATTAAGGATGATTGCATTGTCAATTGTGTCTTTTCAGATAGTGTCATCAAGTAATAATCCTTGGTGTTTAGCAGCTTCATGAAATGTATCATAAGTTACACCTCTTAGAGTTCACAGCTCTTCAAAACTTATCACAACTCTTACATACAGAAGCAAAGTTTAAGGTAATGTCGTATTGGTTCTCTAAAGCTCACAGTGAACAGTCTACTTAATACTTTATTCCCACCCTTTCAGCATTTTGTCTACGAAGAATTATTAAACACATAATGCTGTGGTATCTCCCAATAATAATAATTATGTGCATCAGAGTCTTCTCTATTCAATAAGAATCAAGCCATCAAAGTTATGTCTTTTAGCTCTATCTAAACCTTTAGCAAAATCATGCCATGAAAATTCAAATTTTGATCATTTAGTAAATGAACAGCTAATTTTATGATTGAATGAGATTGATCATGTATTTGCTTTTCAAAAAGTCTCCAAACAGCCTCAGGAGTGCTCATATACTTGGAGTCAATGAAGTTCTGTACTTTGTCATGATAGATAATATTTTTTCAGAAATTTAAATATTTGCACAATCATGCCCTTTATTGATGTATTTAAATAGATATTTGACACTTCTAATTGATTCACAGAATTCAAAATTTATATGACAGTTGTATTTGAGGCACAATTATGGGTTATAAGGGACAATCCAAGTAGTATAGACAATTTTATTTCCAATAGAAATGGTGCTACCAGATCTTCATTTGTATTTGGGGTATCCATCAATATTTCCAATGGTCACATTTTGAAATTCTTTGGAATATTCTTTTGAACATTTTCCATTTTCTATATATTTAGATTTTGTATTCCAGATGGTCTCTGTACCATATTTGATTTTGCAATTTGAAAAAGTCAAGGACACTCCTCATCTAGATTTTCTGTCTTAACTCTGTGGTCAATGTCATCTTCTGAACGTAATTTGGACTCACTACCTAATATCAATAAAATGTGAGCATGAGGCAGTCCGCGTTCCTGAAATTCAATGACATGAATCCTAGCTATTATTTTGCCAAATAAATGGAATTTACATACATCATTTAAAAGAGTGTTCAGCTTAACATTAAAAACTCTGGCTATCAAGTCAGGTCTGTTTTCAACTTTTTGCCAGCATTGTAAATTGTTTGTAATATCTGCTTATTTGGGGTTGCATGTCATGGCTATAAATAAATTGGGTTTGCCATACTTCATTACAATTGCTATAGCATCCTGATATTGCTGTTGCATACTTCTGGGACTACCTACAAAAGAAGATGGAAGTATTACCATTTTACCAATAATTACATTGTCATGATCAGATCTAGATTTGAGATAATCCATCAAACCTCTATATTTTTCAATTCTCAACTTATATTGGTTTGCTTTAATAAAATTTATCCAATTGACCTCAATTTTAATATGAATCCACAATAAACTGTTGAGTTAATTTTTCTGCATTTAAAATAGGATTAAATAGTCCCTCTCAGAGAGATGAAATCCATAATACTGCATTTGTATCCTTATATTTTGTCTAGTATTACTGTTGTCTCTGAGTCTTAATGCAATATCTGCTCCCAAGCCTTTTTTCACCATGTGGAAAAAGAATAGGTGATGTCATTGCATCTAATGTAGGAAACAGGATACTAATTTGTTTCATTTTAGTGGCACTTGGATTATTGGGATCTGGTTTACAATTAATGAGCAAGTCCCTTTCAAAATGAGGTTCTCCATCTTCATTTCTGAATATGACAGTAACCTTAGTTACACAGAGAGAATTATATTTACGTGAGATACTGTTATGATTGTATTTAATTGTATTTAATTGCCATAGTTACTTCTGTGGGAGCTAGGCCTTTTGCTGCTGCTTCAGATTGGGCTTCCTTTTCTGCCTCAGGTAGCATCTTGTATGATTTTGTTAATTCATTTATTTCATGCATGAGGATGTTGGTGTTGATCATGAGTCTTTCTGAGCAGCCCTGATTTTCTGGTATTGCTAATCTTTTACTTGTAGCTTCAGCTGTATCCAAAATATAGAATTGAGCAAACTTCCGGGAAACACCATCCAAAGGAGGTAAAGTTCCAGTACGGTGATAAAATTGTCCGTGTGTTCTAAAACAGTATGGCCCATACCCTGATGGTGATGCAATATTTGTACCCATGAAAGCAAAAGCAAAAGAACTTTTTTAAAAAATATATTTTATTGATTTTTTACAGAGTGGAAGGGAGAGGGATAGAAAGTCAGAAACATCGATGAGAGACATCGATCAGCTGCCTCTTGCACGCCCCCTACTGGGGATGTGCCCACAGCCAAGATACAAGCCTTTGCCAGAATCAAACCTGGGACCCTTCAGTCCGCAGTCCGACGCTCTATCCACTGACCCAAACCAGTCTCGGCAAAAGAACTATTTATAGATCAAATATTTTCCATGAAATTTTTACTGTCAAAATCTTCCTTTGTCATTAATCTTTTTAAATATGGCGGGTAATCTGGAAAATGTATATCATTTGGACAGACTTTTCCATTGCTACAACATCAAGTGAATTTCTCATTGGATGGTTTTTCATAAGGGAAATTTAGTGATAGGCAAAATTCACATCTAACAGTCATTCCACCACAACTATGCTCAAGAATTGCATCCTCATCTACTCCATTTTGGCTGAGAAGCCAGTTCTTACCAGAATTGTTAGTACTTGTTGATGACTCTTCTCTATACATATTTTGTCTTTGTCACTGCCTTCTTTCAACTTCAAAGGCACATTGGTCTTTAGACATTTTCTGTTGATAATGCCAGTGTTTTTTGGCTTCAGAGCGACATTTTTCCAATAGCTGCTCTTCAGATACATTCTGTCACAGGCATTACCTTCTTCCAAGATCATAGGCATATTGTTCTTCAGACATTTTCTGTTGATAACAACAGCATCTTTCTGCTGCAGAGCTACGTTATATCAACAGTTTTTCTTTGGACATAGTCCCACCTCTCTACCACCATGGTCTGAGATACAGGTAAATGAGAGTCCTGGCTGTCAGGCCTTTGAGAGCTGTGTGACCAAAGGCTGATTCTGTAGGGGTGGAGCTTCCTCTTACCTGTTGTCAATTTTCACAGCTGGTATGAGGAAGATGGGGCTCCAGAGGGAGCAATCCCCCCTAAACTTCCAGCTTTCTTTTCTGCTGGACCCCACAGGCAGCCCTAGAAGGGGCTGCCTTGGTCCCTGTGGCTTGATCCCAGACTCCACTGGCCGGATCAAAGCTTCTACCAGCCTTCTTGCTCTGCTAGACCCCATGGGCAGGCCTTAGCAGGGGCTTCCCGGGTCCCCATGGCTTGGACCACCCCTCCCAGTAGCATGGGGCACTGCCTTTGCTACCTGCACCGCTGCCTGGTCTCCCATCATGCCTCAGATCCACCTGGTGGCATTGGGCGCTGCCCCATGTCATCTACCCAGGTCTGTGATCATGACTTGGATCCAGCCAGTGGCGTAGGGTGCTGCCTCTGCTGCCTGCCTGGGTCCAAGCCACAATTATCAGGCAGCCAGCATAATTGAGGCTCGGGTCCAACCAGCAGCATAGGGTGCTGCCTGCACAGCCTGCGTATGCAAATTTACCCACCATCTTTGTTGAGTTCATTTGCATAGCACTCCAGATTGGCTATGGGTGTAGCAGAGGTACAGTCAATTAGCATCTTTCTCATTTATTAGTGTAGATAGTTATATATACATTAAAATATACAAAATAAAATTTTAGTTATAAAAAATAAAATTTTCCCTTTCTTTAATCTATCTATATATTCATATATTTTTCAAAAAGGAGATGAGA
This sequence comes from Antrozous pallidus, assembly GCA_027563665.1. Lineage (NCBI taxonomy): Eukaryota > Metazoa > Chordata > Mammalia > Chiroptera > Vespertilionidae > Antrozous > Antrozous pallidus. Next base: position 99,579,062 of record CM050508.1, read on the forward strand.
GTATAGATAGGCCTGAGTTTGGTGAGTGAAACTAATTAAGCTATTGTAGAAGAAAAGAATAAGTGTGAAGAGGAAAAAACAAAAGCATAAAACAAAATTTTAAAAAAACAAACTACCAAACAAGAACAACAAAAACTGGCTGGGATTAAAGAGAAAAGAGAAGGATGCATGCATTTGGATGAGGGGAGAGGAAATAAGTTATATGAGGAAGCCAACAGAGATTACTATAATAGTAATCCTATCTAATAAAAGGGTAATATGCAAATTAACCATTACTCCACTATACTCACAAAACATGCCCACCAGCCAATTAGGACATAGTATGCAAATTAATCCAATTAAGATGGCTGTGGCCATGGAGATAGCAGGAGCCTTAGGTTTCCCCAGCAATGGAGGAAGCCAAGCTCTCCACACACCCTGGTAGGCCCAGGCCTCTACTGAAGGCTACAAAGTTTCAATTATGAAAGATAAATAAATCCCAATAAAAATGGAGGCAGCCATGGAGCTGGAGAAAAGCAGAAGCTTGGCTCTACTCAAGGCTACAAAGTTTCAATTATAGAAGATAAATAAATCCCAGATTCCAAGGCCTCTGCTTCAGTCACTGGATGGTGTGGCTGGCCTGCAAACCACAACAGACCCCTCTCCCACGCCACCTCACACTCTAAGGGAACCCCCACCCTGGTCTGGATCACCCTTCAGGGCAAACCACCTGGCCCCTACCCATGCACCAGGCCTCTATCCTATCTAATCAAAGAGTAATAAGCAAATTGATCATCACTCCAACACACAAAATGACTGCCCTTACGTGGTCAAAGATCCTGCCCCCATATGGACATAAGATGGCCACCACAGATTGCCACCACAAGATGGCCAGGAGAGGAGGGCAGTTGGGAAGGACCAGGCCTGCAAGTGAGGGCAGTTGGGGGGACCAGACTGGAATGGGAGGGCAGTTAGGGGTGACGAGGCCTGCAGGGCAGGGTAGTTAGTGGTGACCAGGCCTGCAAGGAAGGGCAGTTAGGGCAATCAGGCTGGCAAGGTAGCTGTTAGGCATCAATCAGGCAGGCAGGAGACTAGTTAGGGGGTGATCAGGCTGGCAGGCAGAAGCAGTTAGTGGCAATCAGGAAGGCAGACAGGGAAGTGGTTGGGAGCCAGCAGTCCTGGATTGTGAGCGGGATGTCTGACTGCACGTTTAGACCTATTCCTACCGGGATCAGGCCTAAACGGGCAGTTGGACATCCCTCATGGGGTCCCAGATTGGAGAGAGTGCAAGCTGGGCTGAGGGACACTCTGCGCCTCTCCCACCCCTGTGCATGAATTTTGTGCACCGGGATTCTAGTGCATCAATAGAGCTGATAAAGGAGATGAATTGTTAACAATGAATAAAAAGAAAGAAGAGAAAAAAAAAAGCAGGAACAGGAGAAAAGAAACAGGATGAAAAAAGGATTAAGTGTGGAAAAAGAATTGGCATAAAGGAAAAAATGAGATAGAGTATAATAATGTTTAAAATAATAATGAGAAAGGTCCTTTTTTTTTTTTGGAGAACTCATCCACACCACCAACCAGATAGGTCCTGGAACTGCCCCACTACCCAGTGTCCACTCCAACCAAAGTTCCACTACTCCAGCTGCAGATCCACCGACCCTGGGACCTCAACCTCCAGGGGTGAGTCGCCCAGCAGCGGTGAGTCACCCTCCAGGGGTGAGTTTCCCTCCAGGGATGAGTCGCCCTCCCCAGTGGCAAAGCTCCCAGTAACACATGAAATCAGCCAGGTGCACTCCACCCAGTCTCGTGTTTGGCATTTGGCTGGTTTGTTGCACCTCATCCGGAATTCTCTCACAGCTATCCCTGTGCACACCACTCAAGATTCGCGCATATCTGCCCCTCTGGCAGCCAGGGCACCCCACTCCAGAATCGCAAGTACCCAGCCCTGCAGGCAGCTAGGGCACCTCACCCCTTAGGCAGCGCTTGGGAACTGCTAAGAACTCCCAAGGGTGGAATTCTGCACAGACCAGGGTACATCGCACTGCAGTAAAAATTCTGAACTTCCCTTTCCTAGATAACTATCCACATTCCCTCCCACACCTCAGTCATGGTGCCAGGACCTCTCAGAGTGCATCAGAACTTAGCACCACAAGCACACCTCCACAGATACGAGGTGCCAACAGGCAGGCACCCTGAGTTCATCTGCCCACAGGGCACTAGAGGAAGCCACTGAGAACTCTCCCAGGGTGCAATCTTGAACAAGCAGGGTCACACTCCTACCCAGCAGTAGAAACTTTAAATTCTCTCATCTGAGATACTGGCCCACAGGTGCCTCAACTATGCAGCTACACTGTAAGGGCCCTTCAGAGTCCTTAAGTGTGCTGAAAAAATTACCTTAGGTGCTCCTGTGAACCGCCACTGGGAGTAAGTGCCTATCCACCACAGGTGTAACAGCATAAGCTGGGTCTGCCCACCCCACAACTGCAGACCTCTGGGCACCATAATCACGCCCTTCCAGAGAACAGGTCCCCTGAGCCCCATCACCTCAACAGATGGTTCCGTGGTGCCACTGGGAGTCCTTGCTGGGCACAAGTGACTTCAATTAAGGGTGCAAGACAGCAAAAATTGGGTCACTCCCCCCAATGGTGGTGGAATTCTAGACACTGCAGTTGTGCCTCTCAAGCTTGCAGGCCCAATCAGGAGAACCCAAATAGCTCAAGTAGGGAGCTGCACTAGAATTACAAGCCCAGGAGAATTGAGAGATTACAAAAGTAGCACCATCCCCAAAAGAACCTGGATAGCAAAGCAATTGGAGCTACAATTAAAACACTACCGGAAACCATGGGAAGACCAAAAAGTAACCCCCAAAGGAAAAAAAAGAGGGGGGGGGGGACCACCAGAAAGGGAATTAGATGAGTTCGAGGCTGGCAGCTTGTCAGAGATAGAATTCAGAGTAATGGCTATAAGAATGTTTAAACGGATGGATGACAAATATACATAACTCAATGAGAATTATAAGCTGAATGAGAATATCTCCAACATAAAGAGAAACCAAGAGGACATGAAGAAAGACATAGCTGCAATAAAGGACACAATGGGAGGCCTAAACAGTAGACTAGAAGAGGCTAAAGATCACATCAACAGATTAGAAGACAAGGTAGGAAAAAGCACACAAAAACAGCAGGAACTGGAAAGAAGGCTTAAAAAACAAGATAGAGTTTAAGGGAGCTTTGGGACAACACAAAACAAAACAACATTTGCTTAATTGGGTTACCAGAAGGAGTGGAAAAGAAGCATAGAATAGAAAACCTGTTTGAAGATATAATGACAGAAAACTTCCCTGATATTGGCAAGAAAAAAACTATGCAAGTCCAAGAAGTACAAAGAGTCCCAAACAAGTTGAATCCCAAAAGACTGACACCAAGACAAATCATAATTAAATTAGAGAACACCAATGACAAAATAAGAATCTTAAAGGCTGCCAGAGAAAGACAGAAAGTTACTTACAAGGGATTCCCTATTAGAATATCAACTGATTTCTCAACAGAAACACACCAGGCAAGAGGGAATGGAATGAAATATACAAAGTGATGCAAAGCAAGGGAATGAATTCAAGAATACTATACCCAGCAAGGCTATCATTCCAAATTGAAGATGGAATAAAAGCTTCACAGAGAAAAAAGTGCTAAGAGAGTTTATCACTACCAAGTTTGCAATGCAAAAATTGCTAAAGGAACTACTGTAAAAATAATAAAGAGAAAGACAAGAAGAAACACAAACACTAAGGGAAAAATATGACAACAAACATGTACTTGTCAATAATAACATTAAATGTAAATAGATTAAATGCACCAAACAAAAGACACAGGGTAGCTGAATGGGAAAAAAATAAACAAACAAACAAAAAAACATGACCCATATATTTGCTGTCTACAAGAAACCCATCTCAGAGCACCCAAATACATAAAAAATCTCCTGGAAAATATCAAGGGAGAGATCAACAACAATACAATCATATTAGGGGACTTTATTACACCACTGCATCACTGCATTAATTCTCTAGAGAAAAAATCAGCAAAGAAACATCAATCCTAAATGACACATTAGATCAGATGGACCTAATTGACATCTTCAGAGTATTTCACCCCAAAGCCACAGAATATACGTTCTTCTCAAGTGCACATGGGACATTTTAAAAAATGGTCCACATATTGGGTCAAAAACAAATTCTTCCAAAATTCAAAAAGACTGAAATCATATCAAGCATTTTCTCAGACCACAAAGGTGTAATACTAGAAATAAATTACAATAAAAACACTCCCCAAAATTCAAACACTTGGAAGATGAATAGCATGCTACTAAACAATGATTGGCTCATCAATTAGATCAAAGAAGAAATTAAAAACATACTGGAGACCAATGATAATAAAAACACAACATTGCAAATCCTATGGGACACCAAGAAAACAGTCCTGAGAGGGAATTTTATAGCTCTACAGGCCTATCTCAAAAAAAGAAAAAAAGAAAGAAAAATGGCAATAAATCATCTAACCCAACAACTCAAAGAATTAGAAATATAGCATCAAGAAAAGCCCACAGTGAGGAGAAGGAAAGAAATAATAAAGATCAGAGCATAAAGGAATGACATAGAGACGGAAAAACAATACGAAAGATCAACAAAACCAAGAGCTGGTTCTTTGAAAGGATAAACAAGATTGGTGAACCTCTAGCCAGGCTCACCAAAAGGCAAAGGGAAAGGACACAAATAACAAAATCAGAAATGAAAGAAGTGGAATAACAACAGACCCCACAGAAATACAAAGGATTATTGAAAAATACTATGAACAACTCTATTCCAACAAACTGGACAACCTGGAGGAAATGGACATATTCCTAGAAAAGTATAACCCTCCAAAACTCAATCAGGAAGAATCTGAACATCTCAATAGGCCAATAACTATGGAAGAAATTGAAGCAGTCATCAAAAAGCTTCCACCAAACAAAAGCCGGGGGCCAGACAGCTTAAAAGGGGCGTTTTACCAAACATTCAAGGAAGAAGTAAAACCTATTCTCCTCAGACTATCTCAAAAAATTCAAGAGGAAGGAACACTTACAAACTCCTTTATGAAGCCAGCATCATCCTAATACCAAAACAAGATAAAGATAACACAATGTAAGAGAATTAGAGGCCAATATCCCTCATGAACATAGATGCCAAAATCCTCAACAAAATTCTAAGAAAACGAATCCAGCAGTACATCAGAAAAATCATACACCATGACCAAGTAGGACTTATCCCAGGGATGAAGAATGGTACCATATTCAGAAATCAATAAACGTGATACATCATATAAACAAATTGAGAGATAAAAACCACATAGTGATATCAATTGATGCAGAAAAAGCATTTGACAAAATCCAACACTCTTTCTTGATAAAAATTCTCAGCAAGGTGGGAATAGAAGGATCTTACCTCAATATAATAAAAGCCATATAATGACAAACCTACAGCCAATATCATACTCAATGGACAAAACCTAAAACCATTTCCCCTAAGAACAGGCACAAGACAGGGTTACCCACTCTCACCACTCCTGTTCAACATAGTGCTGGAAGTACTAGCCATTGTGATCAGACAAGAAAAAAATAAAATAAAAGGCTTCCAAATTGGAAAAGAAGAAGTAAAACTGTCCTTATTCACAGATGACATTGTATGTAGAAAACCCCAAAGACTCCATCATAGAATTATTAGACTTAATAAAGGAATTCGGCAATGTAGCAGGATACAAAATTAATGCCAAGAAATCTATGGCATTTCTATTCACCAATAATGAACTTACAGAAAGAGTGATTAAAAAGCGATCCCAATTACCATTGCATACAAAAAAATTAAGATACCTAGGAATAAACTTAACTAAGAAGGTAAAAGATCTATATGTGGAAAACTACAGGACATTGAAAAAATAGATAGAGGAAGACATAAACAGATGGAAGAACATACCATGTTCATGGATTGGGAGAATCAACATCATTAAAATGTCCATACTACCTAAAGCAATCTATAAATTCAATGCACTCCCCATTAAAATAACAATGGCATATTTCACAGACTTAGAACAACCATTCCAAAAATTCATCTGGAATAACAAAGGACCCCAAAAAGCTGCATCAATCCTGAAAAAGAAGAACAAAGTAGGTGGAATCTCAATACCAGATATCAAGACGTATTACAAAGCCACTGTTCTTAAAAAATCCCTGTACTGGCACAAGAACAGACATATCAATCAATGGAATAGAATAAAAAACCCAGAAATTGACAAAAATCACTATGCTCAATATTTGACAAAGGAGGCACGAACATACAATGGAGTCAAGACAGTCTCTTCAACAAATGGTGTTAGTAAAATTGGACAGACACATGCAAAGAAATGAATATAGATCACCAACTTACACCATTCACAAAAATAAACTCAAAAGGGATAAAGGACTTAAACATAAGGCAGGAAACCATAAAAATACTACAGGAATCTACAGGCAGCAAAATCTTAGACATATGCTGCAGTAACTTCTTCACTGATACTGCTCCTAGGTAAAGAGAGAATAAACAAATGGGACTACATCAAAATAAAAAGCTTTCTCACAACAAAGGAAACCATTAATAAAACAACAAGATACCCCACTGCATGGGAAAACATATTTGCCAATGACATCAATGATAAGGATTTAATCTCCAACATTTACAGGGAACTCATACAACTTAACAAAAAGAAGTTAAACAACCCAATCAAAAAATGGGCAACGGATCTAAACAGACACTTTTTGAAAGAAGACAGAAGGAAGGCCAAGAGACATTATGAAAACATGCTCAAAGTCACTAATTATCAGAAAGATGCAAATCAAAACAACAATGCAGTACCATCTCACATCTGTCAGATTGGCTAATGTCAACAAATCAATGAACAAAAAGTTTTGGCTAGGATGTGAAAAAAAAAAGGAATTATTTTGCACTGCTGGTGGGAATGTAGACTGGTGCAGCCACTGTGGAGAACAGTATGGAGCTTCCTTAAAAAACTAAAAATGGAGCTCCCATTTGACCAGTGATCCCACTTCTAGGAATATATCCCAAGAAACTAGAAAGACAAATTAGAAAGGATATATGCACTCCTATGTTTATATCAGCACAATTTACCATAGCTAAGATTTGGAAACAGCCTAAGTGCCCAAAAGCGGATGAGAGGATTAAAAGACTGTGGTACATCTACACAATGGAATACTACACTGCAGTAAAAATAGGAGCTCCTACCATTTACAACAACATGGATGGAGCTGGAGAGCATTACGCTAAGTGAAATTAGCCAGGCAGAGAAAGATAAATATCACATGATCTCACTCATTTGTGGAATATAATGAATTTCATAGACAGATGAACAAGAATGGATCCAGAGACTGAGAAATGTCCATCAGAATGGACAAACCTCAGGGTAAGTGGAGGGTGGTGGGAATAAGGGGGAAAGTCAATATATTTGACCCCTTAACCTAAGGTAAGTAATTTGTGTTTTTACATCCCTGACAAAGTTCATAGAAAGTTATAAAAAAAATGGCAGCTAGTTTGCAATTGAATTGAGATGGCCTAGAGCAAAGAATATCCTTACATGATATTATTCTACAATGCCATTGTAATTTTTGATATTTTACAACTGCATATTGTACAATTATCCCAAAGAAACTTACAAACTAATTCTTTGAATGTTTGGCAGCAATTTAAAATAGGACAGGAAAGGAATTAATCCCTTTCAGAATGAATTAAGGCACTGGGAAGGCACTTGAGCATTTTACATTGGCCCCTCTTGCCCTTTTTGCCAAGAGGGACCCTCTTCCCACAATCCAAGTGCACATAGCTGTTGCCTGAGCTTTCAATTCAAGCTGAAGTTGAAGCGTCTGGGTGGCTGGCACCATGGATCAGTCTCTCGCTCAATTCTGTGTCTTGCCCTCCCTGGAGAAGGAACCTGAGTCCCCTCAGATATATCATCTGTATCGGGACCCCACCAGCAGGCGAGGAGATTCCAAGGCAGGTGCTGGGCATGGAGGCCATGGGGGCATAGACGACCAAGGAGACAAAACTGCTTGGCCCCTGATGATGGCTGGTTAGCCAGAGATAGATAAGATTCCACAGAGAAGGAACAACCTAATACAGGCACAGTCGCAGAGAGGCCATCAGGAGAGAACTTGAAGGTCAACAGAGGTGGGGCACAGACCCTCATCCCTGTAACCTTGCAGAGGCCTGAACTCTCACACCTTCCGAAAGAGGTGTCCTGCCCCCATGGCTGCTCCACCTCCCATGCCCAGCTCAGATGGAGACCCAGGTTACAGACAGAGACTTGGCCAGCAACAGCTGCCATATATCTTAATTCAATCTAGCACCAGGAATGCTCAGGGCCTAATCAAGAATGCAAATAATCCTTTCCACTAGTATTTACAGGGTAAACTAAGATTATTGTTTGAGTATTAAATTTGATAGTAAAACAGTAATCTAGTTTTCAGATTAATTTAAATTGGCCAATTTAAATAAGGAAATACTCAAGAAAATTTAAGTGTACTGGACAAAAAGCTATTCCTAAAATATTAACTAAAATTTCTATTAATAGTTCATCTCATTGTAAAGTTGCCTAACATGCACAGAACCTAAGGCAGTCATATTTTTGTCCAAAAATTAAAATTTAACGTTACTAAGACTGCAACATAAAATTTCCAAAAGCCCCCATTAATCAAAAAAGGGAGGGTAGTAGGGTAATATCATGTAAGGAAAAATATCTTGCAAATAAATTACATCAAGAAAATTGCTACTTTAGAAAATTAATTTCCATTTGTAATGCTAAAACACATGATGTCAAAATAAGCCAAAGGAAAATCATTTGGGCAAAAATAAAGAATCCCAAGTCTAATTTACAGAAAAGATTCCTTTATTAACTTTTGGTCGAGAATATATTTGTATATTCTCAGAAAACAACTCCAAGACCATATGGATTCCTGCAGCAGTGAGGAACTGACAGGTCTGTTCCAACCACGAAGACAGTCCAGAGACGGAAGACGCTTACGACACCTTGCCATGCTAGCAGTCAGCAGTTGTGCATCACTGCAGGTTGTCCTGTACCAAACCAGAAAGTGTGGGACCTGCATTGCCACCATTTGTCCCCCATCCAGACACCATTGCTGACATGTACACATAATGAACTATTTGATATTGAAACTGGGACTCTGAACTGTTGGACATTGAAAATGAGACTCAAACATTTTGTTTGTTTTTATATGTTTATTTCTAGTATGCAAATGCAAGATTTTTTAAAGAAAAGAAATGGGGGAAAATTAGATACAGAGACAAAGGAGCATTGAACAGACTGTCAAACTACAGTGGGAAGGCAGGTGAGGGTGGGGGGTGTGGCCTGTAAGAGATCAACTGAAGGACTTGTATGCATGTATATAAGCATAACCAGTGGATACAAGTCTTGGGGGGGGAGGGGGCAGGTGAGGGCATGTGCTGGGGGGTAGGGGAGGCTGGGGGAGGTTAATGGGGCAAAAAAAAGGAAACATAGGTACTACTATTTGTAACACTTTAAACAATAAAAAATAATAATAAATATAGAATGTAGAACACTAACCCAAATATAATAAATGAATAAATAAATAAATAAATAAAAGGTTAAAATAACAATAATAACATTAAAAAGTAAAAATAATAAGTAAATAAAATAAAGAAAAGAGAAAAAACTAGTTTCTTAGGTAAAGGATAAAAAATAATAAATAGAAGTAGTGATGTTTGTTCACTTCAGCTGAGTTTTAATGTCCCCTGGGCTCATTTAAGACCCCTTTCTACTGTTCTGCATGCCACGTCTCAGTTTCCTGTCAGGTAGTCAGCACTGTGGTGAAGTTCCCAGTGATCCACTGCTCCTCTGTGTCTGTTTCCACAGCCTTGGTGTCAGCCAGGAGGGACCAATCTGCCAGCATTTTTTTTTCTGCTGCTTTCAATAGTATTTACATAAGCACCTATTTCTGACATGGCCTTTAGCTGGAGATGTTTCTGTACTAATTTCTGGGACCTAATGGCTCCACAACCCAGTTCCCAAGGGCTCTCTCGGGGTATTTCAAATCTTTGTTTTCCTGCAGAGCTCAAGGCTAGATGTGGCTGTGCTGCCAGGAGGGCTCTGGTCTTCAGGAGAAAAACATCTGTTCAGGGTTGGAGGGATGGACTGTCCCAGAGCTGACTTCCTGATCATTTATCCCTTTTTGCTTCCCAGCTTCCACAAAACCACCTTCCCCTGCATTGCAGCCTCTGTGAGTGTTCGTAATGGAAAAATCCTATGCACTGGGTTTAACGAGTAAAAACAAGGAAAATACCAAGACAGAGCAACCACATTGCAGTGCTTCTCTCTCCCTCAGCACTGTGTGGCCAGTGGAGAGCTTCAGGCTGCCTTTCTGGGTGCAGTCTCCCATGGCATGGGCTTAGATCTAGAGTACCCCTCTGCCAGCAGCCCTGTGGAGATCCTTCCACAGTCGAGTGCTACACTGACCCCAAGACCACGGATTTGGTGCAGTGCAGTCTCCCTCTGCGACTCTAGTCCCAATGGTGCACATTTTTCCATCCAGCCCAGATCCCCGAGCCCATCTCTCTCCAGGTCACCTCTCACCTTTTTGTCCACAGATTGTCTCACCAGCTGTGTTTAATTCACCAATTAGAGGTGTATGTTACTTCATTCAGCTGTTTCTTCTATATGCTCCATGAGAAGGTGCAGGATGTGTCTGTCTATTCAGCTGCCACCTTGTTTCCCCCTGGACAAACTTTTTAGTAGCCTATGGCTTGGGAGCCTAGAGTCTCTGTGTTCCTGGGTTCACAGCTGAGGCTGCTGGTTTCTGGACATTGTGGCTATATTGTCCTGACTGGTGTTCCAGGTCTCCCTGGTTGGAGGTGATGCTGGGCTCCCAGTTACAGAAGTTCTCACCTTCAAGATGGCATGGTCTCTGCAGCAGAGCCAGCCACTCTGAGAGAGATTTCAGTTGTAGTAGAGGCTGTCTGGCTAGGGGATCCTGACCTGCCAGCTCCCAACAGTCTTGCAGAATATAGCTGTTCCTCACTTACACACACACACAAGCCGCACACGTCCCTGCACTCCCCTTTCACTCCCTCACTCACTCACCCTCTCTCCTCACTGTCATCCTTTCTGTTGCCACCTTGGATCTCTCCTCCTTATTTTCTATTATATGTCTTTGTGAAATAGTTGGATCCACAGAATTTCTCTATTTATTTCTTGTCAGTGTCTAGAGGGCACTGCTAATTTAGTACTAATTTACTTCTAAATTGAATTTTCAACTGGGAAGCTTTTGAAACTTCCAGGTTGTAAATATAACCTGATGATTTATTTATTTCAAATTCTCAGTCACATCCTATTCGCCATTCTTTGTCAAAATATTACACTTTTCAAGTTGCTTGCTTTCATCTGGGAACATATTTACTTCATTATTTCTATTTCAAGACAGAACTCTTTGGACTCTCCATTTTATTTTAAAGGGATTATTATTTGACACTCCACTTTGTGTAAGACCTAGAATTTCTATTTATTTTCTGTTTCTCTATGAGTCTGAAGATCAAAGTTCAGGTCTATCTGGTAAATATATGACCTGACATGAAAGCCAACTCCTTACTTCAGTTTGCTATTCTGGAATTCTGGCCTCACTTGATCCTTATTCTAAAATTTCTTAAGCTTATCCTCCAATGAAGTGTATATTTCAGATATTTTAAAATAGCTATATCTAGTCTTTTTCAAGTTATATTTAGAAGGTGGATGTTAACTTTCTGGGAAAATATTATTAGGCATTAAAAACACAGTTTTCCTTACTCCTCACAAGAATCCTCTATTATTGGACAATAACATTAGTTACTAAAATTTCCATTTCCAAAGCTAGGAAACTTAAGCACATGGAATTAAGTAATACCACTGTAAGCTGCTTAGTAAGTGGTAACATTGTAACTCAAGTCCTCCTAGTATAAATACCTATGTTTTTTAAGACACTAACCTAGATTTGAATATTGGATCAATATTAGAATGTTTCCCTCTCCCTTCCTCTCTGAAAGCAATAAAAATATTTTAAATTAAAAAAATAAGTAGCATGTTGTGTAACTTGTGAATTTTTGCACCTGTTAAATTGGGGAAGTAACACCTATCACATAAGGTTCTTTAATACTTAAATGATATAATATATGCTGGAGTGGATGTGATAATATATGTAAATCTTTTAGCAGACAACCTAACACTAAACACTAAAGTAATAGCAACAAATATGTGTGTAATATGTGCAATATTTAAATGTGTATATATTTGTAATTTAACTCATAATTGTGCTATTGGTTGATGTGTGTTTGTTGAATTAATGGATATAAATGAGGAATAAATTAGCCTACAGAATTATTTATAATAATAGCCCTATTAGTTAAATAAGGCATGCTGCTATAATTCTGCCTTAACTGTTTCCATGCTTGTTAGGCATTGGAAAATCTCTGACCTAGAATTCAGTTTAGAATATTATGTTCCTAAGAGCTGTCAAAATCTCGTTTTTTCTTTTTCAAAAAATTGAAAGGAATTGTGGTCAAGTGGTCTCAGTAATGAAACATTGATTTGGAAGTCTGATCTTAACATTGGGTCTCAGTGCTTCTGTAATCAAGTCACTTAACCTCGCTGTTCAAGTGTTTTTGTTTGTAAAATATGGATAAAAATACTTATCCCTCAGGAAATGTGAAGGTTTCTAAAAATAATTGTGTTAGAAAGTGCTTTGTATATGGTGACATTATATGACACCTGGAATAACAAAAATGAATTATTATTATTTTCTTTCTAGTCCCACTGGCGTTAAGTTTATGGAAAATCTGAGGTGTTCAAAAGCCAAAAAGCAGGCTTCTCAGGAAAATATTACTGCTAATGACATGTAAAACTAGTTGGTTCCTCATGCAGTTTACTGTCAAACAAAAAGTTAAGATACTTTTTTAGTGTCTACCCCTTTTATGCAGGGTTTTCTGGGATCAGCTTATGGGTGTGGCTCTAATAATTATACCAGAATGTTCAGAAGTTTCCCCTATAAATATATTTGACTTGAGAAAATACCAAGACATTTTAAGAGTTTGAAAAACTACCATTACAATAAATCTAATGAAGCTAAAATTTATTTCTAGTGTCTTCCATGAGAACAATAAAATAAAATAAAGGCATGGGGTTTCTACAGTTCCGTTTGTGTAGAGCCATTTGTATTTCTTATCACAAGACGTGGGACACAGCTTCTCCAGTACATTCACATGCTTGCACTAACCACTTTATCCTGTCCAACCACAACTGAGTGGCAAGCCAGAGACCTCTGAGTGAGGAAGCAATTAGAGTTGATTAGAAAGAGGTGGGAACAAGCACACAGTTATCATACCAGGACTTGGGAATCATGACTGAGGGACACAGAGGTGTTTCATTTTGGGGAGACAGCTATATACATCGGGGTGGAAAGGAGAAAGGGTGCCAGGTGTGTACACTCCAGAACTTGGAGTTGTTCTCTGTATATGCAGATACTGTACAGCATCTGTTGTTCTGGGCTATCTCCATGCCTGAGAGTCAGTAAGCGCTCAGAAGCTTCTTGTATTTTCCTTACACAACCATTGCAAACAATACAGGAAACTTCGGATGGGGAGGGGCATTAGACCTTCATGATTGTTACATCTTCATTGTTTGGACTCCTTGTTGAGAATATAACTGAAGGAAAGAGCTCATTAAAACACCCAGGCCAGCAGCTTCTTCTGAAACAGCCTTTAAATGTAATCAGTGAGCACAGTGCAATCAAGATAGAGCAATTCTGATACCTTGACTCCCATTTGCATCTCCAGAACTTTATAGACTAGGAGTTAGCAATTTTTCTCAGACTGATTCTGACCAAGATACTGAAGCTCTCTGAATATCTTTCCCATTTACATCTAACAATTATTATAATTCAAGTAGAAGTCTAAGAAACAAAAAATTTTACTCAAGTCATGATTTCTCCTGCCATTTACTATATGCCCTTTAATTTTTATTATTTAAGGAAACATATTCTTTAACCTGAAAACATTAGCAAGTATTGCAAAATAATTTAGGAATGATGGAGATTCCCTGATGGCTGTAGACTATCAGGAAACTCCTTCCTCCTGCTGCAGACCAGACTTAAAGCTAAACTACAGAGTAGTCAGCTTGAAAAAAATAGTTTAGCTGAAATATCGTGAATGGGAAACAGGGAGGGGGATTGGATGAGATGTGGAGAGAATGAGCCGACTTGCTTAGATACTGTGCAGTTGCCAGGGAATGAAGCTGGAAGGATGGTGTGGCAACACAGCCCTGCCCCTGAGAGACGAGGTCTGAGTCCCATGCAGCGGCTATTCCAATCCAGAACAACACATACCAATTGGGCAGTGGGGACCAGTAGTGATCTGTTCCACCTGGGAGACTCAGACCACACTATCCTTAGCAGAGTGATTGTTTTCTTACAACACCAGTCTGGGAATTGCACCCTGATCTTAGTCTGAGGAAAGGTCCACAGTGTGGAACTTGAGCCAATGGAAGGGTCTAACCTATACACTCAGCAGTGAATCATAGCAATCCTGTATTCTCTGGAAGAGCTTTTGGCAGAGAGCAGGACAAGGGATGCACAGTGTGCCCCAGGAAAGAGGATTGGCCCTCCCCACTCAACCATGGGAATGGTACCCTTTCTGCCACTCACAGGGCAGCTGGTTTGGCACCACCTGGCTGCAACCTGAGGCAAGGAGGAACGGCTTTTGCTGGAAAGTTATGTTGGTGCAGCTGGGTATAGTATTGTGGCAGACTCATACATTTGGCCTGGTTGGAGCCTAGGCAGTGTCCCTGCCCATTGAGGAGAGATTGATCTAAAATATTGAAGTACCAAATAGGGCTGTGTTAAAAAAAATTGTATCCCCTCCTGCTTGGGGTGACAATGAGGAGGTGCCAGTGATCCAGGCAGGCAGAGCTGAGGCATTGGAAGAAGAAGTGCCCGTACAACCCTCCTGCAAGCTTTGGGCACACCCTAATATGACCCAGTATTCCCACCCTGGCCAGGACCCAGTACCCCCACAGAACACACTTCCATGGGGAAGAGAGAGTATTTCAGAACAGGGACATGAAAGTATGAGACCCAAGGCAGAACTGGCCTCTGGGCTATGGAGGCTCTGCCTGCTGGACTACTTGAGCCTCCTCCTTGCCATGCTTCTGGAACTTTGCCCTGGGTCAGGCAGAGACAATGACATCATTGGATTTCACCAGAGAACCTTCAGGAGGCCCAGGACCGACACACAAAGGGGTCAGATTTAACAACATTGGAGCAAAATCCAGCAAGCTCCACAAAGAGAAACAAAGGATTTTTTAAATTTTCCTCTTTCATATTCTTTTATTTCTCTCTTTCCTTTCATTCTACTTTCTTTTCTCTTTTCCTTTTTAATATTTTTCTTTTATCTTTTCTTTTATCTTTTATTTTCCTATGATATGTTTTTATTTTATTTATTATTATTTATTATAGAAAATCTGTGCGCTGAGCCCATTCATGAATGGGGCAACAGCAATCAAGACCCAAAAACAAGAGAAGGGCTCACATAACACCAAAATTAACATTCCTAGATTATCCAGCTTAGATCCAGGAGGCTGCATCACTGGGTCCCATAAGAAAGCCACCTCACCAAGCCTTGGGGGTGCATAGCAGTCTTATACAATCCATAGAAACAAATACAGATAAACAGAAAAAAAACAGGGAAACAAGAAACTGGCCCCAAATGAAAGAACTGGATGAGTCTCCAGAAAAAGAGCTAAGTGGAATGAAGGCAAGCAATTTATAAGAAATAGAGTATAAAATAATGGATATTAGAATGCTCAACAGCATGTTAAATGACATAGAAACTATGAAAAACAACCAGCAAGAAATGAAAAAGGATATATTAGTGACTAAAATAAAAAATACCCTAAAGTAATTAGAAGCAGAGAATTGAATCAGCAAGTTAGAAGGTAAGGTAGAAAAAAATTATTAGGGCAGCAAAAAAAATAACACTTAAAAAGCATGAAGACAGTTTAAAGGAACTTTGCAGCAGCATGAAATGGAACAACATCCACATTAAATGGGTGCCAAAGTAAGAAGAAAGTGAGCAAGTGCTAGAGAACCTGTTTGAAGAAAAACTTATAGAAAATTTCCCTAACCTGGTAAAGGAAAAAGTCACACAAGTTCAGGAAGTACAGAGTGTCACAGTTTAAAAAACCCAACAGACCCACACTAGACATGCCTTAATTAAAATGACAAAGGATAAATAGAGAGAAACTTAAGGGCAGCAAGAGAAAGACAGTCATTACCTAAAAGGAAACTCCCATAAGGCCATCAGCTAATTTCTCAACAGAAATACTACAAGCCAAAAGGGAATAGTATGAAGTACTCAAAGTAATGAAATGCAAGGATCTAAAACTAAGACTTCCTTATGCAGGAAGGCTATCATTCAAAATTAAAGATGAAATAAAGAGCTTCCCAAGACAAAAAAAAAAAAAAAAAAAGAAAAAGAAAAAGAAAAAGGCTGAAAAAGTTTATCACTACCCAACAGCATTATAAGAAATGCTAAAAAAAAAAACTGTTGTAAGAAGAAGAAATATATAGAGAAAAACATAGGCATAAAGAATAATGGCAATGTAAGTAACTATCAATAATAAACTTAAATGCAAATGGAATAAATACTCCAATAAAAAGACATAGGGTAGCTGAATGGATGAGAAAATTTGGATCCATACATACACTATTTTCTAGAGACCCACCTCAGAACAAAAGGCCTACACAGACGGAAAGTGAAGAGATGGAAAAAAATGTCCATGCAAATGAAAATTTTAAAAAGGCGAGGGTAGCAATACTTATATCTGACAAAATAGACTTCAAAATAAATTCCAAAGAAGGTTACTATATAATACTAAAGGGATCTATCCTACAAGGATATATGCATCCAATATAGGAGCACCTAAATATATACATATATAAAACAACTCGTGGAGGCCTTTATGGGAGATATTGACAGCAATACAGTCATACTGTGGGATTTTAACACCCCAGAAACATCACTGGATACATCTTCCAGACAAAAGTGAAAAGAGTGATCTTAAATGACACACCAGATCAGATTGATAATTACAGAACATTTCATACAAAGTAGCAGAATATACATTAGTCTCAAGTGCACATGGAACATAATTGTTTCTAATGTTCAAGACAATTAAAAATTTATCAAGCATCCTCTTGGATTACAATGGCATAAAACTAGAAATCAACAATAATAAAGACATTCAAAAGTATTCAAACACCTGGAGGTCAAATGGCCCCGGGGGCAGAGACGAAGCCTGTGCTTCCTGGAGGAGATGGAGCAGTCCAGGCAGGAGCAGCTGATGGACCCCCAGGGGCTCACGCTGGAGGAGGGGCCACAGCACCTGGAGTCTGTGTCTGAGGCCAGTGTGTCTGTGATGTGGCTGAAGCTGGAGGTGGAGGAGAAGAAGCAGGCGATGGCGCTGCTACGGCGGGCGCTGGCACAGCAGTGGGACCTCACTGTCTGGAGGGTCAAGGAGATGGAGAAGGAGCTGGGACTGCTTCTCCCGCCGGAGCTGCTCCAGCTGCAGAGGGAGCAAGCACTATGAGGCCACCATCCAGAGGCACCTCTCCTTTATCGACCAGCTAGCTGATCAAGGGCAAGAAGATGCTGGGAGAAAAGTGTGCGGCCATGGTGGCTGATCTGAATGAAGCAGGGCGAGCAGAGGCGCCAGGAGAGGGAGGCCCATTTGCAGGAGCAGAATGTGCTGGAGATCAAGAAGCTCAAAGAGCTGATGAGTGCAAGAAGAAGGTCTGCAGGGAGAAGTGGATGCGCGAGATGACCTGGAAGATCAAGGAAATCATGGTCAGAGGCCTGGAGCTCGAAATCCAGAAGCTGATTGCCAAGCAGAAACAGGAGGTGAAGAAGCTGCGCAGCCTGCACGCAGCCTAGCTGCTGCAGGCTGAGGAGCGGGTGGCCCAGCGCTACAGGCGCCAGGCTGAGGTGCTGCAAGAGCAGCTGGAGCAGGAGAAGAAGGCGCTGGCCCAGCAGGAGCACGCCCACACCCAGCAGCTCTTCGAGCAGCAGCTGGAGCAGGAGCAGTGGGGCCTGCAGCAGCTGCACCGGCGGCTCTACAGCGAGGTGGCCGAGGAGAAGGAGCTGTTGGGCCAGCAGGCCGCCAGGCAGCGGGCGGAGCTGGAGGACCTGCAGCAGCATCTGGAGGAGAGCAGCGCGGCCAGGGCCCAGGCCCTGCAGGCCGAGCTGGACAAGGGGCGGGAGGAGCTGGAGCAGCAGCACCAGATGGAGCTGCAGGCCCTGGAGGACCAGCTGGAGGCCCAGCGGGAGCTGTGGGAGGCCAACTGAGCTCAGAAGGAAGTGTGGCTGCTGAGCCAGGAGCAGGAGCTGAAGGAGGAGATCTGAAGAGACCGAGACAAGGACATCGAGTTGGTCATCTGCCGGCTGGAGGCTGACATGACACAGGCCAGGGAGGAGAGCGAGAGAGCCGCCCAGAGTCCTGCAATTGATCCTACCACAGAGGAGGCCCAGGCTACCTTCCCAGTGGCGCTCCAGTGGGTGGGTGGGCCTCCCTGGGTGGGCCTCCCTCTGTAGGGCAATTGATCATGGGATCCATGGACTGTGACAGGGCACAGGCCAGGCTAAGAGACCCACCCCAATTCTGTGCACTGGGCCTCTAGTCCTTACAATTAAAAGAATCAGAACAACAGGAAAAGCCCAGAATGCATGGAAGGAAGGACATGATAAAGATCAATGGAAATGTAGGCAAGGCCTTTTCCTCATGTATCTAACATGACATTGCAAAAAAATGCATAAATACATACTAATCATATAAGGCAGAAAGGAAGAAATAGTATCACATTCATCATGAAATAGGACTAGGAAAGAAAGAACTACTCCTTCCCTGAGAGAAGAGATAAGAAATTGTGTCTTACCAAGGAGGTTGGTATTCCTCTGATGTTAACAGAGCAAGACTTCTGCGTGTGCACTGCTCAGGCTGTTTATCCCACAATGTTCAAGTTCTCTTTTTGCCAATGACCCGTGCTCACCTCATTTCCTACAGGAAAGTCATTTTGAACCCAGTTGTGGGGTTCTGCTCTGGTTTGTTTTACATATGTTTTCTCTGTTTATCCTATATAATAAAGAGGTACTATGCAAATTGACTCACATCCTCACAGGCCAGCAGGGGTTGTTAGTGAGAGATGACTCAACCCCTGAACAAGCAAGCTGCATGGGGTGACCAGGCTGGCAGGGGGGACAGTTGGGGGCAACTGAGGGGTGACTAGGCAGGCAGGCAGGTGAGTGATTAGGAGCCAGCAGTCCAGGATTGTGAAAGGAATGTCTGACTACCAGTTTAGGGCCAACTGGAGAGGGTTCAGGCTGGGCTGAAGGGACCAACTCCCCCCAATCCCCGTGCACAAATTTTGTGCACTGGGCCCCTAGCTCTAATAGATCTAATGAGGTCGCTGTTATAACAATTTTCAAGTTGAATCTTCCCTGAATCTTCTGTGACCACCAATAGTTATTCCCAATATTATGAGCAGGACCTGCAGAAGCCCTGTCATCCACCACAGCTCCAAGCTGACTTTTCCTGGTGACCTCCACCCAGGAAGTTAATGGATTATATTTGTATCAGCAGTCACTTCAAAACAGACAGAAAAATGTGAACATTGGAAACCCAATGCCAGGTTTCCAGTTACTATTAGCTCCTATTCTGTCACTGGGGAAGGTGACAGGCTTACTGTTCTGCTTTGATCATTGTTTAGGGAGGCACACCTCTTAAGTTGGCTAAGGTCAGAGGGCTGAAGGAGTTAGTCCAGAGTTTCACAGTTTATCTAGTAAATGTAAAACCAGGATTTCTACCAAGGTCAGTTTTATTCTAAGGCACATGCCCTTTTCATCATTCACTCTTGCTTTGAATTGCAAGTCACTATCTGGCTTATCAGCAAGAGTAAAGTTGGCACAATTACAACTGGAGTTTAAACATTATTTATTTACTATAGAAAGCTATGCTGATGACTCAGACCTTGCTGATGATAAAAGCCATATATATAGTGACCACAATAAAGGGAATTGACTTAAAAAATGAAGAAATACTTACTTCTCATATGTTTCTACACATTAATTCATCATTTGAATATTACTTGTAAAACTATTTTATGTGTCTGTTTATAAGGAAATTAACAGCTAGATCATTCCATGTTCCACTTTATTACAAAGAAGTCTGCCGAGCAATTTTATTCTAATTTCAATTCAAATTCCAATTATGCACTGAAACTTATTATTTTAAAATTATTTATATAATTGGTTTTCCATTGATTGCTGGCTTGTAATACTCAATGTTTCTACTGCAATAAAATAATGTAATTGTGTTGTTAAAATATCTTTGAGTGTTACAAAAAAAATGTAACATTTTTTTTACATTTTACTATATCAAGTGGATATTTTCGATATAATGTCTTTCATATAAGTTTAATGGAAAAAAGCTTATGTTAGTTTAGTAGGCTAATAACTGTCTTTTTGAAAATGGATATTTTCGTGGAAACTTACAATTAAAATGTGTTTGAGGCCCTAGACTAACCCATTCAACCTGAAGAGGTAAGGCATTCAGTGTGTCTTAGAATCAGACTCCACAATTCTTGGAGTGACCTGGGTATTTCACAGCGGCTCAGGAATCCAGTGCATTAGTGAAGGCAGCTCCAGTCATGAACAAAAGCAAATTTAATGAAAATGCTGGCTGGGCTTTTTTGCAGTGCCTAATTTTGCCCTCACTCCAGGCTTAAAATAGGATCAGCCTTTTGTTGTATTTTCAGAAATGACAAATGCTATTTGTCAAATCCATCAGTAATGATTATACAACAAATAAAGAATGCCAAAGGGACACTAAATTTAGAAATAAGATAAGATACTTAGTAAACACTGAATAAGTCAATCTTCTAAAGATGGTGGTTAAGGCATCATGATTGCTACTTGGGGATTTTTTATTTTATACAGGTTTTCAACTGTGCCTTTGACCCTTCTGCACACAAAGAGGACCAGTTTCAAAACTGATCTTCCCTTAATCTTCTGTGACCACCAATAGTTATTCCCAATATTGTGAGCAGGACCTGCAGGAGCCCTGTCATCCACCACAGCTCCAAGCTGACTTTTCCTGGTGACCTTCACCCAGGAAGTGAACGGATTATATTTGTATCAGCAGCCACTTCAAAATGGACAGAAAAATGTGAACACTGGAAACCCAATGCCAGGTTTCCAGTTACTACCAGCTCCTATTCTGTCACTGGGGAAGGTGACAGGCTTACTGTTCTGCTTTGATCATTGTTTAGGGAGGCACACCTCTTATCCCCCAGTGTTCTACATGTTTCTCCATTAGAAAATCCACTATATGTCTCCTTTCAGATTCAGCAAAGGAAGGGAGACAGTGGTTGTATCCATGTAATAAACTGATGTAAGCTATACGGTTAAATTATGTAAGATAAAAACTTTTATTTTTTTGTGTTTCATTAAAAAAATTATCTGTGTCATATTCAGCCAATATATAAAGGGAATTGGCCTATTCTTTTTCACTCTGACTCTTGGGGCAAAGAAAAGGTGGAGGTTGTAGGAAGTGTTTAGAAATAGAGGATGGTAAATAATAACTGAATAATCAAATGCTTCAAGAGCTTTGAATAAATTACCATATATAATCTTCAGAATCATTCCCTGAAATTATTATTTTGATTTTTATAGTAGAGGAAACTGAGGCTCAGAAAAGAGTTAATTTGCTCAACTCCACCAAAATATTGATAGATCCAGTACTTATTGTCCAGTTTGTTGATGTCAAAGACCATATATTTTGCATTTTATGGAGTGCCCTGCTCAAGTAAGAGTAAAACCATGTAAAATGACCATTTACCTTGCAAATTAATATTTTTATGATTAAACTGATTAGTTTTGAGCATTTATCAAATGGGAACTAAGCAATGTTTGTTTCTTGGCCTACACTACAAAGAGCTGCCACATTTTTCTTATATTCTGAAATTATTAGGAGACCAAGACAATTATCGAGCTACACACCAGAAGAAGCAGTGGCCCACACTCGGAATTTGATGGAACTGGCATAAAACCTGAAGAGGGAGAAAATATTCTATTGCATGTTATATTATTTCTGGGCCATTTAATGGAAGTTAGTGTATTTATTATATTTTTACTATTGAGATAACTATAAATTAGTAACAAGTAAATTGTTAAAACAGTCATGTTTTAATAAAATTTGTAGACAGCAATTGTATAAATCCTAGTAAGAATTCTGTACTAAGGACAATAGCCATTAAATATTATAAAATTGTTATTATTGCAAAACTTCTAATATTTTTGAGTATTTGCAAAGGAGCCATTATATTCAGTGATAGCCAGTCTGACACAGTGTGGGGATAAGCCTTTTTTAAAAAATTTAGATTCTTTATTGTTTAAAACATTACACAAGTCTCCTTCCCCCCCCCCCCCCATTGACCTCTTTCTGGCCACCTCCACTCCTCAGTACATGCCCTCCACTCCCTTTCCTCGCCTCCTCCCTCCCCACCCCCATCTCTGTCCATTGGTTATGTTCATATACACGCATACAAGGAATGAGGCTTTGAAAGCAGATGAGGGGAAGGGTAAACTTCCAGATATATTACCTATTATCTTTGTGGCATTGAGTTAGTTAAAATTCTCTCTGGCAATTTCTCAAAAAACAAAAAACAAAACATGAGATTAATAGTATTGGCATACAAGAGTACAGATAAATCATAAATAAAACAAGATATTTGTAATCATCTAGTGCAGTTCATGGCCTGCTATAAACTTTCCATTAACATTAATTTATCTTCTATATATATAGTTAGACAAATCTATGTCATTGAGAAATATCCCCCACATGTGTATTTAGTCAATATCCCTACCTTAAATTTGATACAGAAACCAATGCAGCAAAGGAATTTTCTGTTTTCATTACAAATGTTACTTTTCATAGCAAATATGCCTAACTTTTGGACTTTGCAAGATAATCTCAACCAAGTTTGTTTTTTGCCATAAATTTATTTAACTATTTTCATCTCTCTCCATAAACAAGTATTCTAATATCCTTGAGAAAATCTCCTGCAGTCTTAAACAACCAGCTAAAAGACCAGACCTCTCACTAGAGACACATGAATGTACTGAAAGAATGAGGCACATTTAAATTACATCTATCCTACAGAGAGCAGATTGATGGTTGCCAGGGGGGGGGGGGGTAGAGGCACTGGCTAAAATAGGTGAAGAGATTGAGAAGTACAGATTGATGATTACAGACTTGAGGTCCAGTGCATGAATTCGTGCACCAGTGGAGTCCCTCTGCATAACCTGAAGGATCAGATCGAAACTGGCTCTCCGACATCCCCTGAGGGGTTCTGGATTGTGAGAGGGCACAGACCAGGCCAAAGGACCCCACAGGTGCATGATTGGGGAAGGGAGGGACATGGGATGTTAGCTAGCTGGGGAGGGATTGTGGGAGGACTCCAGGGTATGGCTGGCCCATCTCTCTCAGTCCCAATTGGCTAGACCCCAGCAGCAAGCTAACCTACCAGTTGGAACGTCTGCCCCCAGGTGGTCAGTGCATGTCATAGCGACTGGTAAGCTGGTCTACTGTCTGCCCCTTGTGGTTAGTGCACATCAAAGCGAGCAGTTGAGTGGCCTTAGTATATCATTAGCATATTACACTTTAATTTGTTGAATGGCTGACCAGATGACTGGACACTTAGCATATTAGGCTTTTATTATATAGGATAGTCATGGAAATGTAAAGTACAGCATAGGAAATACAGCCAATAACATTGTGGTAACTATGGTGCCAGGTGGGTACTGGAAATATAAAAGATAATATTTAGTAAAGTGCATGATTTTTTAACCACTATGTTGTGCATCTAAAACTAATACAGAATGATATTGAATGTAAACTAAACTTGAAAAATATAAATAAATAACAGAAAAATTACATCTATCTTCTCCTTGCTAGTTCAAAATATCTGCAGAGTTTACAGATGGGAAATTTTCATTTAATCATTTAAAAGAGCTTTAAAACGAATGGTTGGCTCTATAATTTTAAATATAATGAATTATTTCTATAAAACTTATCCTCTTTTATTTTTGACATTGGATAAATATTTAAAAATCTATTGAAGTATTTCTGATCTTTAGACAACAATTGAATTGAATCAGTTTTTATTAATCTGAACTTGAAAGCAAAACCCTCGTGTCATGAGGCAACCCACAAAACCAGTAGCTTGTAAGAAAATATAAAAATAAAACAAGGATTAGCTTATTGTAATAGCAGGATAGGAGATAGATAACTGTTATTCTTTGGTCAAAATTTTAAGCAATAGGAATTTATTGAAAATAAAGAAGAGCAAATGTTGATTGTATCACTGATCTTTTCTCTCTCTTGTAGAATATTAATCAAAGTGACTTTAAAATGAGGTGTCCATAACAGACAAAATGGAATAAACCGGGCATTGCAGAACTCAAGACACTCTGGAGAAAATTTGCCTCTAGTTACATATTAGAATAAATATTTCTAAAAAATTGTACCATTTACACAGAGAACATCTGTCTTATCAGTGAGGTTGATTCTGAAAAACCATTTACACAGAGAACATCTGTTTTATCAGTGAGGTTGATTCTGTAGTAGAGAGTTTACCTACAGTCTCCTAGGGTCTCCATACCTTTTTTCTGTCTTTCTGCCTCTGGTATCTTTCCTGATCTACTCAATGAAAAAAGAGTTGCTCTCAAAACAGTGGATCTGATACTATTACACTTTTATTTTAATGAGGTCTTCATTTGTTTCATGATGTATATTTGTATGTATTCATCTATACTAATAAGAGAGAAGTGTGATAATTGACCATCACTCTGTGACACCCAAAGCCAATCAGAAGGGAATATGCAAATTAGTTATGGCAGATATGGCAGCAGCCACAGAACAAGCTGAGGCAGGGCAGGAGGCTTGGGTAGCCAGCTTTCTCCATTGCTGGGGCAACCCAAGCTTCCTGTGCACCCTAGCCAGCCACTGAAAGAGGGGCCTGTGGATGGCAGCCATGGAGCTTGGTTGAGTTCGTGGAAGGCTTGGGTTACTTGGGAGGCTCCCAAAGGAGGGCCCAGCAAATAGTCCTCATCCCCCCACCCAAGCTGGCCTCACCACAGTCAGGGTCTGGGTCACTGCTGGGAGGGCATGGCCAGCCTGAAGATGTCCCTCAGCCTCTTACCCAGGCTGAACATGTCCCCATGGGGTGAAGGTCCCCACTGGGATGTGTGGACAGCCTAAAAACTGCCATCAGCCCCTCACCCAGGCTGGCGAGGCACCCCAGTGAGGATCTCCATCCTGAAGGGGGTGTTACTAGCCTGAAAACAGCCATGAGCCCCTCACCCAGGCTTGCCATGCCCTGACCAGCATGGGGGTATGACTGGCCTGAAAACTGCCCTAGGCTCTCATTCAGGCTGGTACTGTTTCCAGTGGGGTTCCCCATCCAAATGGGGGCATGACCAGCCTGCAAACTACCATAGGTGCTTCATCCAGACCATTCTACCCGAAAAATGAACCCTCACCCTGATCTGAGACATCCTTCAGGGCAAACCTGTCAGCCTCACCCATGCACCAGACCTTTATCTATACTAATAAAAGGGTAATATGCTAATTAAACTGGGATACCTTCCAGGAGACCTTCTGGATGTTCTTCTGGACAAGGCCATGGTGTTGGGGCTGAGGTAGAGACAGTCAGGGGGCAAGAGGGGAGGGCATTTGTGGGTGATAAGGCTGGTGGGGGGCAGTTGGGGGCCAGCAGGCCATCAGTGGGGGTCAGTTGGAGGTGATCAGGCCAGCTGAGGGGGTGTGTGTGAGAAGGTCAGCAGGGGGCAGTTGAGGGCAAGCAGGTTGGCGGGGAGGGCAGGTGGGGGAGAGAAGGCTGGTGGGTGGGAGTTGGGGTGAGCATGCTGGCAGGCAGAGTGATTAGGGGCAATTAGGCAGGAAGATGAGTTGTTAGAAACCAGCAGTCCCAGGTTGTGAGAAGGATGTCCAATTGCCGGTTTAGGCCGGATTCTACAGTTTTAAATCCCCTGAGGGGTTCCAGATTGGAGAGGGTGAAGGCTGGGCTG
This sequence comes from Antrozous pallidus, assembly GCA_027563665.1. Classification (NCBI taxonomy): domain Eukaryota; kingdom Metazoa; phylum Chordata; class Mammalia; order Chiroptera; family Vespertilionidae; genus Antrozous; species Antrozous pallidus. Next base: position 99,605,313 of record CM050508.1, read on the forward strand.
AGGGACACCTTCACCCTGTGCACAAATTTTGTGCACCAGGCCACTACTAGTTTTATAATCAAATAATAGATAAAGTAGTTTTAATATATAAAATAATTAAGTTATATATTATGCAAACATTTATATATATATAATTATTTAACTCTATAAATATTTATATAATTATATATATTATCCTACTACATAAAAAACCAGGGGCCAAACAACCTAGGCAACAAGACTGATGACTGAATAGCAGGCTGTGTGGGGCGACCAGGCCAGCAGGGGGTTTAGTGAGGGATGACCCAATGCCTGAACAGCAGCCTGTCTTGGGCAAACAGGCTGGCAGAGGGGGACAGTAGAGGACAACCAGGCTGGTGAGGGGGGCAGTTGAGGATAACTAGGCCAGTATGGGGCAGCTAGGGGCAATTAGGCAGGCAGACATGTGAGCAGTTAGGAGCCAGCAGCCCTGGATTGTGAGAGGAACGTCTGACTACTGGTTGTTATAACCAGAAGTTGGATATCTCGAGAGGGGTTTGGATTGGAGAGGGTGCAGGCTAGGCTGAGGACCCCCACCCCATGCACAAAATTTGTGCACTGGGCCATTAGTATAAATATATTACTCATATATACACACCATAAAATTGAGTTAAAATCACTGAAGAAAGATATAAATACCCACACACAAAAAAAAAAAAACTTAGAATATTAGAATCAGATCAGGGGAGATTCATAATACTCATGTTTGCAGAGTCAAAAGTTTGCCTTTAACATTCCAATTGCCAACACTAAGGGTAAATTATTTCTCACAGTATCTAGTAAGAAAAGGACTTGAAAGCTTGATTACTTGAAATCTGACTGATAATTAAGAGAAGTTCTTCATTAGTCTCACAGCCACTAAGATAAATATAATTTTCAGTTTTCTTTAGCTTTTCTGTGCTAGTCATTTAATTCAAGTGGAGAAAATGAAGTAAAAGTAAACATGCAAAAGTGTGATCTGAACTTGTTATGATGACAAAATATGCTTCACTTAAATACAGTTTCCTAGGTTTGTTCCAAATGTATGGATTTTTGTCTAAAATATTATTTTTATTTTATTTTATACAATCTAATTGCAATTCCTGGGTCTTTCTTTGCCTGTGCAAATCCTGTGGGAATGAATTGTATCTGCATTCTAGTAAATTTACATTTATTTATAAATATAGATATTGACATGCAATTGCTAAGGTCACTGAGATATTTAAATGATGTAGAGAAGATGCTGCTCAGGCACATAGTGGATACTTTGTAAATTTTAGCTGTTATTTTTATTTTCATTTGTTTATAGAAAGTTTGTTTTCCTTTGAAAGATATCTGGTCTTTCATTTACATCACATAAATAGATAGGCAATAGAGACAGAAATAATAGCACCTGGTTTAGTGGGATTTGTCATTATTTAGAATATTAGAGGCCCTATTTAGAATATTAGAGGCCCAGTGGATAAAATCTGGGCCTTGGAGGGAGTTTTTCAGCCCAGCCTGTGACCTCTTGCAGTCTAGGAGCCCTCAGAAGATGTCTGACTGCTGGCTTAGGCCCATCCCCTGCTCCCCAAGGAACAGGCCTAAGTCAGCAGTCAGACATCCTTAGCACTGCCATGGAGGTGAGAGAGGCTGCCACCACCACCACTGTGCTGACCAATCATGCGCCTGGCTTTTGGCTGAGCAGTGCAACCTCTGTGGGAGTTCACTGACCACCAAGAGGCAGCTCCTGTGTTAAGCATTTGCCCCCTGCTGGTCAGTGTGCATCATAGAAACTGGTCATTCTACTGTTCAGTTGATTTGCATATTAGCCTTTTATTATATAGGATTAAGTCATTGTCATTCATAATTTTCAGATAATCTTTCCAAGAATTTGGTGCAAAGCACATAATTTTTGCTCATATCTGCTTAAGTCGGGTTCTACTTTGAAAGAGAATTCTAATCATCTGGCTTTTAATCCATTTATTTTCTTTATTTATAACTAGAGGCCTGGTGCACAAAATTTGTGCATGGGGGGGGTCAGTTGGATGTCCTGCACCCTCTCCAATCTGGGACCCCTCAAGGGCAGTCAGACATCCTTCTCACAATCCAGGATAGCTGGCTCCAAACTGCTCACCTGCCTGTCTCCCTGATTACCCCTACCCGCTTCTGCCTGCCAGCCTGATCACCCCCTAACTACTATCCTGCCAGCCTAATTGATGTCTAACTGCTCCCCTACCAGCCTGTTTGTCCCCAACTTCCCTCCTCTGCCAGCCTGGTCACCCCTAACTGCCCTCCCCTGCAGGCTTGATCTTCCTCAACTGCCCTGCCTTGCAGGCCTGGTCCTTCCCACCTACCCTTCCCTGCTGGCCTGATTGCCCACAACCGCCCTGCCTTGCAGGGCCTGGAACCTCCCAATGGCCCTCCCCTGCTGGCCATCTCGTGGTGGCCATCTTGTGTCCACATGGGGGAAGGATCTTTGACCACATGGGGGCAGCCCTCTTGTGTGTTGGAGTGATGGTCAATCTGGGTATTACTCTTTTATTAGATAGGATAGAGGCCTGGTGCATGGGTGGGGGCCAGCTGGTTTGCTCTGAAGGTTGTCCCAGATCAGGGTGGGTATTCCCTTGGAGTGAGGAGCCTGCAGAGGTTTGCAGGCTGGCCACGCCCCTCCAGTGACCCAAGTGGGGGCCCTCGTATCTGGGATTAATCTATGTCTACAATTGAAATGTTGTAGTCTGGAGTGCAGCCAAGCCTTCTGCTCGCTCTGGGGCAGCAGCCATTTCTGTTTGAAAATTTGTAGCCTAGCCCTAGGCAGGCTGAAAGTTTGGCTTCCTCCGTTACCAGGGAAACCCAAGCCTCTGTTCTCTCCAGCTCAGTGGCTACCACCATTTCTGTATCTTTTATAATTGAAACTTTGTAACATTCAGTGGAGGCTTAGGCAGGCAACCGCAGGCCTTGGCTTCATCTGTTGCCAGAGAAACCCAAGCCTTCCTCCTGCTCTCAGTGGCTGCAGCCATCTTAGTTGGGGTTTATTTGCATAATCTGCTCCTGACTGGCTTGGGGGCGTGGCTGTGGGCATGGCTTTTGGGTGTGGCAAAGGTACAGTCAAATTTGAATATTACTCTTTTATTAGATAGGATAGTGTATGAGTTCTAAGTTCTCTGCCATGGATTTACACAGAGGATATCATTCAGATATTATACAACCAATAACAGAGATATTATTTTCATTATCCTTTTCATATGAAGGGGTTAAAGTTCAAAGAGTTTGAGAGATTCACCCAAGGTCACAGACATAATGGTGACTGAGTTGTAACTGATCAATTTGTTTGTCTATCTGATCAATTCGTTTGTCTGAGCAGTAATTTATCAATTCATGTTCTTTCTATGAAGCCATGCACTTTTAATGGTAACATAAATTCCTCACTGCACAGAAATTCTATTCCAGGGTGTTCTGAGGGCTTGACAACCTATCCCTAAAATGTCAGCATTTCTAAAATTTTCTCCCCCAACATCATGTAGGTATCATTGAGAAATTAAAATGATAATTTGATATACCTGCACATTGTGAAATGATCATCACAATCAAACAGTTTAACATATCATCTGACATAATTCTTTTTGTGAAAACACAAGATTTGTTAGCAATTTCAAGTATACAATACAGTATTACACCACCATCACCATGCTTTATGGTAGATCCACAGAACTCATTCATCTTACAGATAAAAGTTTGTGCCCTTTGACCAAAATCTCCTGTATTTTTCCACTCCCAACTCCTGATGGCAACATTTCTACTCTGCTTTTGTGGGCTTGGCTTTTCTGGACTTCAATACAAGTGACATACACAGTATTTGTCTTTCTCTGTCTGACTTAGTTTGCTCACGGTAAGGCAGCAAGGTCCATCCATGCTATCACACATGCCAGGAAGGACTGAATAAGTTCCCTTTGTTTCCATGTCTTGGCAATTGTCAGTAATGATGCAGTGAAGATGGGGGTACAGACAACCCTTCAAGACAGTGTGCCCATTCCTTTGGGTATATATCCAGGATAAATCATTGATGGTTCTATTGTTAATTTGTTAAGGAAACATTATACTAGTTTCCATATTCGACCCACAGTGTTTAAGGTTCCTTTTTCTCCACATTTTCACCAATATTTGTTATGTCTATACTTTCTGACAAAAGCTATTCTAACAGGTATGAGATTATATTTCATTGTGCTTTTTAAATTGTATTGTATTATTGAAAGTATTACAGATGTTCCTCATTTTCTCCCTTTTTGCCCCCTTCTACTCAGCCCCACTGCAGGCCTTCCCTATGCTATTGTCTATGTTCATGGGCATGTTGCTGCATACATGTCCTTTGGTTAATCTCTGTCTTCCCCCTCCCCTCTATCCACCCCCACTGAGATCTGCTATTCAGTTCCATGCATCCATCCCTGTCATTATATTTTGTTCTTCAGATTCCACATATAAGAGAGATAGTATGATGGTTATCTTTCTCTAACTAACCTATTTTGCTTAACATAATAGTCTTCAGGTCCATCCATGCTGTCTCAAAGGATAAAAACAAAGAAAGAAGAAGGGTTTCATTGTGGTTGTAATTTTTATTTCCCTGATGGTTAGTGCTATTGAACACCTAATACTTGTTGGCCATTAGTATATCTTATTTTAAAATATTTTTATTTGTTTTTATGGTACTTAACTAGATTTTGTTTTGCTACAGAGTTGTATGCTTTTCTTATATATTTTGAATATTAACATCTTATTAGATATAGGGTTTGGAAATCTTTTTTTCCTATTCTTTGTTTTCTTTTAATTTTTTTTATTGTTTCCATTGCTGTGCAGAAGTTTTTAGTTTGATGTGGACCAACTTGTTCATTTTTTTTCTTTTGTGCCTATGCTCATGGTGTCATGTCTAAAAACACTATTTCCAACAATTTTTTTGTGTTTCCTTGTAGGAGTCTTGAGGGCTTAGAACTAAGACTTAAGTCACTAACCTAATTTAAATTGAGTGTGTAATGTCTTTTCTTTAAAAATGTGTTACTATGTTCTTTTTTAAAAAATGGAATGGGATAGAGAGATTTTTTTGTGTAAATGTTTGGAAACACTTGGTGAGACAAGTTAACCTTATGAGATTTTAAATTAATATTTTAAAACTTTTAATAATCCTCTTTGCCACAAGCCATTGGCTTACCAGTCTGTAAGACAGTGGTTAACCTTTTTAATGCCATGACCCTTTAATACAGCTCCTCATGTTGTGGTGACCCCAACCATAAAATTATTTTGTTGCTACTTTGTAACTGTAATTTTGCTACTGTTATGCATTGTAATATAAATATCTGTGTTTTCCATTGTTCTTAGGCTCTACAGAAGCAGTTCTCAACCTGTCAGTTGCGACCCACAGTTTGAGTACCACTGGCAGGGTTACCTTTCTCTCTTGCTCTATCTCTCAGTCTACACACACACACACACACACACACACACACACACACACACACACCTCTTTCTTATTCTATCATTGTGAACACAGACATAAAATCGTGTAAACAAGATAATTGCACCTGAAAGCACTGACCTGGAATAGCATTTTCCTCTACATCCTATATTTTACCAGCAATCTTTATACTTTACCCCCAACAGAACCATACAGTTCCAAGCTGCTCTCTCTGGACCCCTAAGACATCAATCCTGTCAAATCTAATTGAATCAAAGCAGGAGCATTCATCAATGGAGTACAGCTGTACAAATAAGACAAAGGAAACCTGCATCCAACTGGTATTTTCACTTTAAGATTTTCCTAAGATAATGCTTTGTGGTTTCCTAAAAATGTCCTCCCATTTTTTTTCCGGTTCTTTACTAGTGATAATTTTGTTCTTTTCTTAGAAGCATTTATACATCTTCAATGTCAGTTCTGATTCAGTGCAAGTATAATGGCTCCCAGGCATACACTGAGCATGCTGCTCTGTGACAGAACATTGTCCACATTCCCCGGGAGGCCAGCCATGTGGCCGATTGGGATTAAGGACAGTACTGATGGAGGTCAGGGAACACACCGCGGATGCAATTCAACTTGTGCCCCACAGTCAGACTCTATTTGACTTGGACTTGTTGCAGCTTGTAAAATCTCAAGATATTTCTCCTGAAAATCACCTGTGTCTGTGTGCTCTCTGACTTGCCTCAACTCAGAAACTAATCTCACTGCCACTCTCCTTCTCAGGGTAGTGGGCACCCAAGCAATGATGGGCCGGGAGGCAGGGCAAAGGGCTCCCATGGCACTGGCAACACAGTTTTTCTTATATCAATGTTGGTTATGGTGGTGTGGTGATTTTATTTTGTATAAGTTCAAAAAATTCTGCTTTTTATTTTTCTGTATGCAGAGTATACTTCAATAAAAGTTACTGAAAAGATGCTATCTTAAAGAACCAGACACACTTCAACACCGTTAAGGCATTTTGTCGATGGATTGTAATATTATAGCCTATACCATAGCATAAGAAAACTTATGGTATTTAGACTCCAATGAGAACTCCATGTCTGCCCTTTGCTCTCTGTGTGTTTTCCCTTCTTATTCTGTTTCCCCACCTGCTATATGGAAATTATATGACTATTTTCAATAGAGTAATTGAGATAATTGAATCACACATATGATATAAAAACACAGTGCAAAGAGAAGCCAGTGTTTGGTGGCTACTATTAATAGCAACAGTATAGCAGCTGAGTTAGATGAGGATGGTGGGCTGAGGTGTGGTCACAACAGCAACAACAGGCTTTGTTATGAGGATGGTAGGCAGGAAGCACAAGTGAAATCTATACAGAAAGAAGCACTGCAATGCCTACAAATCCTGCAGTACAGAGTCCCACCAAGGCTGGCCTCACAGCTTGCCTCCTTGTAATGTGTGTCCGTGAAGGGAGCCTACCTGCCCACAGCATGTCTATTCTCTTAGCATGTTCATTAATATGCTAATGTCACTTAACTACTTGCTATAATGTGCACTGGCCACCAGGGAGCAGATGCTCTGACTGGTAGGTTAGCTTGCAGCTGGGTTCCAGCTGATCATGACTGAGATGAGCTAGACATGCCCTGGAGACCTCCCATGGTCCCTCCCCAGCTGGACAACCTCCTGCATCTCTCCCCTACCCTGATGCACCAGTGGTTCCCCTCGGCCTGGCCTGAGCCGTCTCACAATCCAGAACCCCTTGGGGGATGTTAGAGAGCCAGTTTCAGCCCAATCCTGCAGGCCAGGCTGAGGCCCCCCACTGGTGCACAATTTTGTGCATTGGGCCTCCAGTTATTTATAATATAGTACATAATAGGTACTAGACTAAGAGGTATTTAGCACGCTCTTTAGCTGAATAATTGATGGGGTGGTTTTTTTCCATCAATACAGAAGATTTAACAACAATTTATTTATAAGTGAGGCTTTTTGAATAAAGGTCAAGCGGAACAAATCAGTGGGCTTCTCCTTTTTAGGAGATAAAACTGCTTGTGGATGAAGCATTTGTCCCTAGAAGGAGAAGAAAGGTAGAAAGTAGGTGCATTCTAGTTACTTCAGAACAGGTGTTAATGAAGAGGATTGAAGGACTGAAAAATTGAAAACATTCTTTACTAGAGGCCTACTATACAAAATTTGTGCACTCAGGGGAGGGTCCCTCAGCCCAACCGGTACCCGCGCCAGTCTGGGAGCCCTTCGGGGATGTCCCATGGGGAGTGGTCCTAAGATGGCAGTCCAACATCCTTAGCAATGATGCTGAGGTGGGAGAAGCCATGAGCCTGACTTCTGGCTGATCAGCACTCCCCTGTGGGAATGCACTGACCACCAGAGGGCAACTACTGTGTTGAGCATCTCCCCCCTGGTGGTCACTGCACATGATAGTGACTGGTTGTTCTGCTATTTGGTCAATTTGCATATTAACCTTTTATTATATAAGACTAAGGGGCAGGTGCACAAAATTTGTGCACTGCGGGTGGGTGGTGCCTCAGCCTACCTTGCTCCCTCTCACATACTGGGAGCTCTCAGGGGATGTCCTACTGATGGCTCACCCCCAACCTGCCCAAGGCTGAAAGCCTCTGGCAGAGACTTTCCCTCCTTGGGCAGGGGAGCTTGTTCGGGGTACTCCAGCAAGCCATTCCCCTTTGATCAGGCCAATCGCTGCCTGGCCCCTCCCCCAGCCTGGTCCAGCCTGCCTGGGGCCAGGGGTGAAAAGGTCTCTTGGCAAGGCCTTTTCGCCTCTGGCCTGGGGAACCCAGCAAAGTGATCGCCCTATGATCTGGGCCAATTGCTGCCTGGTCATGCCCCCAGACTGGCTGGCCTGGGGCACCCAGCAAAGCAATCACCCTGCAATAGAGGCCAATTGCTGCCTGGCCATACCTCCAACCTGCCTTTCCTGGCCTGCCTTGGGCAGCAACCATCTTGGTTGTGTGTTAATTTGTATATAGCTCCGGATTGGCTTGTGGCCATGGCTTGTGGGCATGGCTTGTGGCTTATTTGGTGTAGTGAAGGTACAGCCAATTTGCATATTGCTCTTTTATTAGATAGGAAAAGTATTTAAAATGAAAACAAGTCTAAATTACAGAGCAAGTGAGAGCAAGTCCAATAATTTTCATATTTTTCCTATGACTACTTCAAAGCTTAAGACCAAAATCCAAGCATTTTATATATATAAAGAAGATGAAGCATTTGTATATATATTAGTATATATATATATATATATATTAGTACATATATACATAGATACACATATATATGTGTGTGTATGTGTGTATATAATGTGTGTGTGTATATGTGTGTGTGTGTGTGTATATATATATATATATAATGTGTATGTGTGTCCCTCTAACCATGTCTCACCATGGAAAAAAATATATATATACACATATATATGTGTATGTGTGTGTGTATATATAATGTGTATGTGTGCGTGTGTGTGTGTGTATATATATATATATATATATATATATATATATATATATAATGTGTATGTGTGTCCCTCTAACCATGGAAAAATAAGGTGGAACAGATCAACCATAAAGATTTTTAAATAAAGAATAAAATAGTTTGGCACACTGGGAAAGCAGCAGCACCAGATCCAAGATGGCGGCCAGCAGGAGGCTGATGAAGGAGCTTGAAGAAATCTGCAAACGTAGAATGAAAAACTTCCGTAACATCCAGATCGATGAAGCTGATGTATTGACTTGGCAAGGGCTTATTGTTCCTGACAACCCTCTATATGATAAGGGGGCCTTCACAATCGAAATCAACTTTCCAGCAGAATACCCATTCAAACCACCAAAGATTACATTTAAAACAAAGATCTATCACCCCAACATCGATGAAAAGGAACAGGTCTGTCTGCCAGTAAATAGTGCTGAAAACTGGAAGCTAGCAACGAAAACCGACCAAGTAATACAGTCTTTCATAGCACTGGTGAATGACCCCAGCCTGAGCACCCGCTTCTGGCTGACCTAGCTGAAGAATACTCTAAAGACCGTAAAAAAAATTCTGTAAGAATGCTGAAGAGTTTACAAAGAAATATGGGGAAAAGCGACCTGTGGACTAAAATCTGCCACGATTGATTCCAGCAAGTGTGAGCAGAGACCCTGAGCAGTGGATTCAGACACCCCAAAAAGCAGGACTCTGTGGAAAATTGACAAGGGCCACCACCTGGCGTTTGCTTGTGGCAGTTACTAATTTGCTACAGTTTTCTTAATCAAAAGTGGTCTTAGGTAACCTGTAAAGAAAGGATTAAAAATTTAAGATGTTCTAAAAAAAAAAAAAGAATAAAATAGTTTGTCTTGTGGCATCAATATGTGAGATTAGAAAACAAAATTTAGATGAAAATATAGATAGATAGATATCAAATCTTTAGATAAAAAAATGCCTTCAAATAAAGTGGTTAAATCAAAAGAAAAACTGACATTTTAAAAGTTCTTTAGATGATAAATAAATAAGTAAATATAGCAAACAGAAAATGGAATATATTAAAATATATAGCATTTTATTTTAAATAAAATATTTGCTATGTAAACGCCATGAGTTATGAGGAAAAAAAACATTAAGGATTCAATCAGATAAGTGGGCCAAAGTACTAAAAATGTCCATATTAAATGAGAAATGAATTCTCAATAATATCTGTATGTATAAAAGCCTAAACGACTGTCTCAACCGAAACAACCGAATGATGACTGCAAAGGCTGCATGGGGAAACCAGACCAGCAGGAGAGTTAGTGAGAAACATCCAAATACTGAACAAGCAGGCTGCGTGGGGTGACCAGGCTGGCAAGGTGTTAGTGAAGGACAGAAAATGACTGAACAGCAGGCTGTGTGGGGTGACCAGCTCAGCAAGGGGGGGCAGTAGGAGGTTACCAGGCTGGAAGGGGAGGCAGTAAGAGGCAACCAGGCCAATAGGGTGGCAGTTAGGGGTGACCAGGCCAGTGGGGGCAAGCAGTTGGGGGTGACAGGCCAGCAGGGGGTCAGTTAGTGGTGATTAGGCAGGCAGGTAGGTGAGCAGTTAGTCCCAGATTGTGAGAGGGATGTCTGGCTGCCAGTTTAGGCCCAATCCTGGATATTGGGCCTAAAAAGGCAGTCGGACATCCTGCGAGGGGCCCCAGATTGGAGAGAGCACAGGCTCGGCTGAGAAGACACCCCTGTGCACAAATTTCCTGCACCAGGTCTCTAGTATGGAATAATAATTAACCTGTATAGTAACACAAAGGAATTCAAATAATCATGAGACATCTTTTCTCATCATTCAAATCATTTCAAGCACTGTGATTGACTGGCAGGTGATGGGAAACAGTGTCCTCTCACACACTGTTGGTGAGGTATGTTGAAACTTTGGAGGCATGTTAACAATACATTTTAAAAGTTATAAAATAATCACATGTTGTTTAAATAACACAATAGTTCTGCTCTGAACATTAAGTAAGGAATCATAAATACCAAAAATATGATTTGAGTTGATATTCATTCTCATGCTAATTATAGTAGAAAATTAAAGGAAAAAAAAAACAACTATTGAAAAAGTATACTTATGCCCCTTTAATAAATAAAGCAGATCAAAATAAAAACTCCAAACAATTAATAAGATGACATGTATGCAATTCTCTTTATTGAAACCATCGTTCCCTGCCCCCACTCAGGGTTAATACGGAGCAGTCAGGGAGATATGGTGCAACAATTCACAAAAGAGTTTGAAGGAGTTTTAGGTCCCCAAATATATTTTTGCATTTTTGGAAAGAACATTTAAAATATTTGGACTGGAGGAAGCAGTTTATTATATAGTTGACCAATTCTCACTCAAGCCAACCAATCAATACATAGTCCCACCACAGCCTGGGAAGTCTGTCTCATTGTACCAGCCACTGCTCTGTCTTTGAGCCATCCTGTCCTCTATGTTAACAAAGACATAGTCTTCCTACTTAACCTCTTCGGTACTGAATCCTTTGAACAGTAAATCTTCAACTACTCCTGCCCAAAGTGCTCTGCTTTTCTATCCTTATTCCTCTTTGTAACTTTACTATAATCACTTTTTGTTTCACCTCTTCATGCATTTTCTATTCAAACAAAGAAACAGTATGCACCACATACCACACTAGGTGCTTTTGTTTGTGTATGCATATATGTATACTTATACTTTTGCTTCATTGTGAAACATGCAACACGTAAGGAAATAGTACCAAACAGAAGTGCATGATGCATTTTGTTATTAAATGATAGCCTTGCATGTGGCTTTCTAATTTCCCCAGTACCATTTATTAAAGGTGCTTTCTTTTCTCCATTGTGTGTTTTTGGCAATGTTGGGAAAACTTATCTGCCCATATGCATGTGGCATTATTTCTGGGCTCTAAATTCTCTTCCATTGATTTGTGTGTCTGTTTTTCCTGCCAATATCATATTGTTTTGATGCTCTTAGCTCTGTAGTATAATTTGAAGTCAGTAACATGATAAATTCATCTTCTTTCTTTTATTCCCCAGGATTGCTTTGGCTATTCAGGGTCTTTTGTGGTTCCATACAAATCTAATGGTGTTTTATCTAATTCTCTAAAAAATGTTATGGGGGTTTTGATAGGAATTACACTAAATCTGTATATTGTGTTGGGCCATTTTAACAATGTTGATTCTTCCAATCCAAGAACACAGAATATCTTTCCATTTCTTGTGTCCTTTCTATTTTAATAATGTATTAAAATTTTCAGAATATAGGTTTTTCAGATCCATTACTATGTTTATTCCTAGATATTTTATTCTTTTGGTTGCATTATAAAAGGAATTGCCTTCTGCTATGAGATGTCTGAAATTTTGCTGCCTATTCTTTCTTTTGGTATTTCCATGGTTTCATGACTTACATTTAAGTATTTTATCCATTTTGAATTTATTATTGTACATGATATAATTTGATAGCCTAGTTTCATTATCACCTAAGGCAAAATAAAGAAATGGAAAAATAAATTAATTAAACTATATCAAGATAAGAAATCTTCTGCACAGCAAAACCATAAAAAACTGATAAAGTAACCCACTGTATGGGGGAACATATTTGCCAATGATAAATCTGATAAAGGGTTAATTTCCAAAATATGTGAAAGGGGTCAAAAGGTGACATTTAAAAAAATAATTCTTTATTTAAAAATATTATTGTTATTTTTAGTGAGGCATTCTGGAATTTATCAGTATAGCCATGGGGTTTGTCAGTATTCAAGGCATGGACAGTGTACTCTACCTCAGCATGAATGATAAGGGGGAGATGTATGGATCAGTCTGAGAGAAAAAAAATTGTGGCTGAGTAGACAGACTTATCCTGAGCTTTGTCCCAGAGAAGATAGAAAGAACAACTGAGGATCACACAGGGAATGTCTGGTAGTATCTTAAGGGACATCTATACTTAAGGAGAAGGTGGGGGACTGCTGAACAAGGCTCCCCTGACTGGGCAGCTCCCACTGCTGCTGCATTTACTCCTGGATCCATCTTGAAGGGGAATTTGGACATTATCAGAATCCTGAAAATAAAAAACTGGGGCACCCACTGAACAGCCAGAGCACCAGGCCCCAATTGACATGAACACGCGGATTTACAGGAGCTCTGCACTCCACCACGGAAAGGTCAGATTTTGCCTGAGATAAGGAGAGAGAGAACTACATAACCAGACACCTGAAGAAGAGAGACTATGGGGAGACAAAGAAACAGCCTGCATATGAAAAAAAAAAACAAGCCTCACCAGAAAAGGAAGTAAATGAAATGGAAGCAAGCGACCTGTCAGAGAAAGAATTCCAAGAAATGGTCATAAGATGGATGAAAAGAATGGAAGACAAATTCAACAATGTGAGTAAGAACCTAGAGAAAATGAAGAACCAAGAAGAAATGAAAAATGACATCACTGCTATAAAGAACTCAATAGAAAGCATCAAGAGTAGACTAGAAGAAGCAGAGGACTGCATCAGTGAGCTAGAAGACAAGGAAAAAATACCCAAGTAGAGCACCTTCTATAAAAAAAAAAATTAAAAAGTAGGAGGAGAGCCTAAGGTAACTTTGGGACAACATGAAACAAAACAACATCCACATAATAAGGATACTAGAAGGAGAGGAAACTGAGCAAGGAATAGAAAACCTGTTTGAAGAAATAACGACAGAAAACTTCCCTGGTATAGGGAAGAAAAAACCCACCCAAATCCAAGAAGCTCACAGAGTCCCAAGCAAAATGAACCTGAAAAGACTGACGCCAAGACACATTATAATTAAATTGGCAAACACCAAGAAGAAAGTCAGAATCTTAAAAGAGGTCAGAGAGAGACACATAGCTGCCTTCAAAGGAACCCCAATCAGACTAGCAACTTATTCCTCAATAGAAACTCATCAGGCCAGAAGGGATGAAATGAAATATACAAAGTCATGCAAAGGAAGGGTCTGAATCCAAGAATACTGAATCCAGCAAGGCTATCAATCAAAATCGAAGGTCAAATTAGGAGCTTCACAGACAACAATGAACTAAGGGAATTTATTGCCACCAAACCAGCAATGCAAAAAAATTCTAAAGAGTCTACTGTAAAAAAAAAAAAGTAATAGGAAGAGAAGAAAGATCACAGGGGTAAAGAATGAAAAATAACGACAAATAAGTACTTATCAACAATATATTTAAATGTAAATGGATGAAATTACCCAATCAAAAGACATAGGGTAACTGATTGGCTAAGAAACCATGAATCATATATCTGCTGTCTACAAGAAACCCACCTCAGAACAAAGATGCACACAGATTGAGTGCGAAGGGATGGAAAAAGGTTTGTGAGGTGAATGGAAATGAAAATAAAAGAAAGCTGCAGTAGCAATACTTATATCTGACAAATTATATCTCAAAGAGAAGGACATAACTAGAGATAAGAAGGCCACTTCATAATACTAAAGGGAGCAATCCAACAACAAGAAATAACTCTACTAAACATATATGCACATAATACAGGAGCAACCAAATAAATAAAAGTACTCCTAGACAATATCAAGGGAGAGATTGACAGCAATACAATCATAGTAGGAGACTTTAATACCCCACTATCAATATTGGACAAATCATCTAAACAAAAAATCATCAAAGAAACATCAATCTTAATGACTCACTAGATCAAATGGAATTAATTGACATCTTCAGAACATTTCACTCCAAATCCACAGAATATATATTCTTCTCAAGTGCGCATTGGTCATTTTCAAAGATAGATCATATATTGGGTCATAGGCAAAATCTCTTCAAATTCAAGAAGATAGAAATATTATCAAGCATCTTTTCAGATCACAGTGGCATAAAAGTGAAATCAACTACAATAAAAACAATCCAAAAAAATCAAACACATGGAGACTGAACAGCATGGTATTAAACAATGACTGGGTTATCAGACAGATGAAGGAAGAAATAAAAAACATCATGGAAACAAATGACAATGAAAACACAACAATCCAAAATGTATAGGACACAGAGAAAGCAGTCTTGGGATGGATGTTCAAAGTTCTACAAGCCTACTGCAAAAAACAAGAAACAATGGAAATAAATGACTTAACCCTACAACACAAAGAGTTAGAAATAGAACAACAGGAAAAAGCCCACAGTGAGCAGAAGGAAGGAAATAATAAGGATCAGAGTGGAGATAAATGACATTGACCAAAAAAACAATACAAAAGATCAACAAAACCAAGAGCTGGTTCTTTGAAAGGATAAACAAGATTGATGAACCTCTAGCCAGGCTCACTAAGAAACAAATAGAAAGAACCCATATAAACAAAATCAGAAATGAAAGAGGTGAAATAACAACAGACCCCATTGAAATACAAAGGATTGTTAAAAAATACTATGAACAACTCTATTCCAACAAATTGGACAACCTGAGGAAATGGACATTTTCTTAGAAAAAATACAACCTTCCAAAACTCAATCAGGAATACTCTAAACAACTCAATAGACCAATAATTATGGAAGAAGTTGGAGCAGTCATCAAAAAGCTTCCACCAAAATATTGGACAGATAATCTAAACCAAAGCCCAGGGCCAGAATGCTTCACAGGGGAGTTTTACCAAACATTCAAGAAAGAACTAAAACCTATTTTCCTCAGACTATATCAAAAAATTCAAGAGGAAGCAACACTTCCAAGCTCCTTCTATGAAGTCAGCATCACCCCAATACTAAAACCAGTTAAAGAAAACACAATGACATTCCAATATCCCTCATGAACTTAGATGCCAAAATCCTAAACGAAATTCTAGCAAATCGAATCCAGCACTACATAAGAAAGATTATACACCATGACCCAGTGGGATTTACCCCAGGAATGCAAGGATGGTACAATATCCACAAATCAATAAATGTTGCACATCGCATAAACAAATTGATGTAGAAAAAGCATTTGAGAAAATCCAACACCCTTTCTTGATAAAAACTCAATAAAATGGGAATAGAAGGATCATACTTTCAAATAATAAAATCTATATGTAATAAACCCACAGCTAACATCATACTCAATGGACAAATCTAAAACCATTTCCCCTATCAGGAATAAGACAGGGATTCCTACTATCACCATTCCTGTTCTACATAGTACTAAAAGTATTAGCCATTGAAAATAGACAACAAAAAGATATAAAAGGTATCCAAATTGGAAAAGAAGTACTAAACCTGTTCTTATTTGCAGATGACATGATATTGTACATATTAAAACCTGAAAGACTTCATGAACAAACTAATAGACTTAATAAATGAATTCGGCAATGTAGCAGGATACAAAATTAATGCCAAGAAATCTATGGCATTTCTCTACACCATTTGTGAACTTACAGAAAGAGAGACTAAAAAAGAAATCCTACTTATCATCACACCAAAAAAATTAAGATACCTACCAATTAACTTAACTAAGGAGGTAAAATACCTATATGCGGAAAACTACAGGATACTGAAAAAAGAGATAGAGGAAGACATAAACTGATAGAAGAACATACCATATTTATGGACTGGATGAATCAACATCATTAAAATGTTTATACTATCCAAAGCTATCTATAGATTCAATGCATTCTCCATTCAAATACCAATGGTATATTTCACAGACCTAGAAAGAACTCTCCAAAAATTCATCTGGAATAAAAAAGACCCCAAATAGGTACAGTCATTCTGAGAAAGAAGAAGAAAGTAGGTGAGATCCCAAAATGTATTACAAGATTTCAAGATATATTACAAAGCCACTGTTCTCAAAACTGCCTGGTACTGGCACATGAGCAAACTATATGGAATAGAATAGAGAACCCAGAAATTGACCCAAATCACTATGCCAAATTAATATTTGACAAAGGAGACACAAACATACAATGGGATCAAGACAGTCTGTTCAATAAACAGTGCTGGGAAAATTGGACAGATAAATGCCAAAAAATGAAACTAGACCATCAACTTACACCACACACAAAAATAAACTCAAAATGGATTAAGGACTTAAACATATGATGGGAAACCATAAAAATACTAGGGGAATCCAAAGGCAGAAAAATCTCTGACATACCAAAGCAATTTCTTCACTGCTACCTCTCCCAGGGCAATGGAAACTAAAGAGAAAATAAACAAATGGGACCACATCAAAATAAAAAGCTTTTGCACAACAAAGGAGACCACCAGTAAAACAACAAGAAAGCCCACTGCATGGAATAACATATTCGCCAATGATATCAATGATAATGGCTTAATCTCCAACAATTACAAGGAACTCATGCAGCTTAACAAAAAGAAGATAAACAACCCAATCAAAAAATGGGCGATGGATCTAAATAGACACTTTTTGAAAGAAGAAAGAAGGCCAAGAGACATATGAAAACCTGCTCAAAGTCACTAATCATCAGAGAGGTGCAAATCCAAATGTGGTCCCATTTCACACCTGTCAGAGTGGCTATTATCAACAAATCAGTGCTGGTGAGGATGCAGAAAAAAAAGGAACCCTTGTGCACTGCTGGTGGGAATGCATTCTGGTGCTGCCACTGTGGAGAACAGTATGGAGTTTCCTAAAAAAAATGGAACTCCCATTTGACCCAGTGATCCCACTTCTAGGAATATATCCTAAGAAACTATAAACATGGATCAGAAAGGATATATGCACCCCTATGTTCATAGCAGCACAATTCATTATAGCCAATATTTGGAAACAGCCTAAGTGCCCATCAGCAGATTAGTGGATTACAAAATGGTAGTACATATACACAGTGGAATACTATACTGTGGTAAAAAAAAAGTTCTTACCATTTGCAATAACATGGATGGAGTTGGAGAGCATTATGCCAAGTGAAATAAGCCAAGCAGAGAAAGATAAATATCACATGATATCACTCATTTGTGAATATAATGAACAACATAAGCTGAAGAACAAAAATAGATCCAAAGACAGAGAAACATCAATCAGAACATCAAACCTCAGGGAAAGTAGTGGGGTAAGGGGGAGAGATCAACTTAAGGACTTATATGCATGCATATAAGCCTAAACAATGGACAAAGATAACAGAGGGGTGGGGTCATGAATGGAAGGTGGGGGATAATGGGGGCGTAAGGACATATATGTAATACCTTGATCAATAAAGAAAAAAAAATAATAAAATAAAACATATTTAGTGTTGAAAGTATTACATATACCTCCCAGTGACCGCTTCTAGCCCAGCCTCCCACCCAGGCTTTCCCCACCCTATTGCCTGTGTCCATGGGTTATGCATAAATGCATTAAAATTCTTTGGTTGATCTCTTCCCACTTACCCACCCACCCCTGCCTTCCCTCTGAGATTCCACAGTCTGTTCCATGCTTCTATATCTCTGGATCTATTTTGTTCATCAGTTTATTTTGTTCATTAGATTTTACATATGAGTGAGATTATGTGCTACTTGTCTTTCTCTGACTGGCTTAATTCACTTAGCATGGTACTCTCCCAGTCCCCCCAGGCTGTCTCAAAGAGTAAGAGATCCTTCTTTTTTATTGCTGAATAGTATTCCATGGTATAAATGTACCAGAGTGTTTTTTCCACTCATCTGCTGGTGGGCAGTAGTGCTATTTCCTAATCTTCACTTTTGTAAATTGCACTACTATAATACTTTAAACAATACAGGTAGATTTAAAAATAAATGCATAAATAAATAAATAGCAATGAAATGATTTTTTTCCATTTCTTATTCTGAAATTTAGTTGTTACTATACAGGGAGTTAGTGGATTTTTGCACATTGACTTTGTATCCTAAAACTTTACTATATTTTGTTATTGCTTCTAATATGTGTTTACAATATATTTTTATTGATTTCAGAGAAGAATAGAGAGGAAGAGAGAGATAAATATCAATGATGCGAGGGAATCATTGATTTACTTTCTCCTGCATGCCTCCCACTTGGGATAGAGCTCACAAAAGGGCATGTGTCAGGAAGGGGAATCAAACTGTGACCTCTTGGTTCATAGATTAATGCTCAACTACAGAACTACACCAGCTGAGAACTGACAATTTTTGTATGAAGTATTTAGTTTTCTATGTACAGAATCATGTCATTTTCAAAATGTAACACTTTTACTTCTTCCTTCCCAGTTTGGATGCCTTTTATTTATTTATTTTGCCAAATTGCTCTTACTTGAACTTCCAGAAGTTAAGTTGCATACAGACTGTTTTTATTTTTATTTTGAGGAAAAGCTTTCAGTTTTTACCATTGAGTATAATATACTTGAGAGTTTGTCATATATGGCCTTTATTATGTTGAGGTAATTTTCTTCTATACCTATTTTATTGAGTGTTTTAATCATGAATTGATTTGTATCTTATCAGATGCTTTTTCTGCATCTATTGATAAGATCATGTTTTCATCCTTCATTTTTTAATGTGGTGTATTACATTGATCAATTTGTATATATTGAAGTATCCTTGTGCCCGTGCAATGAGCCCCCCCTTAATTGTGATGAAACATTATTCTTTATTTATTGTTGTTTTTGATTTGCTAGTATTTTGTTTAGAATTTTTACATCTGTGTTCATCAGAAATATTGGTCTGCAGTTTCCTTTTTTGAGGGTTACATTTGACAGGTTTGGGTATTAGGATTATGTGTCTCATAAAATATATTAGGAAGTGTAGTCATTTCTTCAATTTTACAGAATAATTTGAGGTTAGATTTCAAATCTTCTTCTGGGACCTCAAGGAATGTTTGACTGCTAATTGACAAGGATCTGGCCATAGGAGTGTGGCCAGCCTGGGTGAGGGGCTGATGGCTGTTTTCAGGCTGGTCACATACTCTTCAGGGTGGGGGTCCCCACTGGGGTCCCTGGCCAGCCTTGGTGAGGGGTTGATGGCTCTTTGCCAGCTGGCCACACCTCCCAGCAACCCAAGCTCACAACCCATCATTTTTTTCCCACTGCTTCCTTGAGCAGAGGCTAGGGCAAGCTGGAAGCAGGAACATGGGATTTATTTATCTTCTATAATTGAAATTTTGTAGCCTTGAGCGGAGGCCAGGCCTGGCCAGGGCAGGGCAGGCGGGAATCTTGCCTTCCTCCATCGTTGGGGACAGCCCAAGCCTCTGCTCACTCCAGCTTCATGGCCACTGCCACCTTTGTTAGGTTAATTTGCATACTTGCTCTTGATTGGCTGGTGGGTGTAGTGGAGTAATGGTCAATTTGCATGTTTCTCTTTTATTAGTGTAGATACATGTAATGGGTTTATATTAATGTTTGTATATTAATTTTTGGTATCATAATACCATAAATTAACCATTCTATTCTGGTCAGACATTTAGATTTCTATTTTATCGGGATATTATTAAAATGTGACTAGTGGCTCAGTGCACAAAATTTGTACCTGTGGGGGGAGAGGGGGCTCTCAGCCGGCCTGCATCCTCTCCAATCTGAGATCCCTGTGGGATCGGGCCTAAACTGGCAGTTGGACAACCCCCTCACAATCTGGGACTGCTGGCTCTTAACCACTCACCTGCCTGACTGCTTGATCTCCCCTAACTACTCTGCCTGCTTGCCTGATTGCCCCAACTGGCCCCTCTGCTGGTCTGCTCAGCCCCAATTGCCCCCCCCCAGCCTGATCACCCTCAACTGCCCTCTCCTCCTGGCCTGATCACCCCCAACTGCCTTCCCCTCCTAACCTGATCACACCTAACTGCCCCTGCCTCGGTCCCACCACCATGGCTTTGTCCGGAAGGACTTCTGGAAGATTTCATGGTCTAATTAGAATATTACCCTTTTATTAATATAGATAGGATATGAAATACTTCCATAACTACAACATATGTATCAGTATTACTCTATGAAAATACATATTTCATGTGGTAGGAAGGCATCTAATACATTACACTGTATATGTTGTAAGTAGTGGGAAATACTGTATTCATAGCAGTACACCCTGTGATTTCCCTTCTTGATCTGGGAATGGTTCCCCAGTTCTTTGAATGTTTCCTGGCCTCTAATGTTTTTTTTTTTGGTCATTCAGTGTAACTTTATTTACTGTTAATTGCACATGATTTGAGGTCTTTAATTTCTAACCATCAAAGATTCAAAGGACTGGTTTTTCCATGAAGTTTAACATTAACATCAGTGAATTCGTGTATTCATGTGTTTTTATTATAAAGATCTGAATTATTCAAATTGTCATAGATCCTTAACTCATAAGCATGGACAATGCACAGGCTGGCAGCAAGCCAGGAAGCCACTCTGAAAACAAACAGATACTCTGCATAAGGAGAAAAGTCATTGCACAACATTTAATGTCCAACCTCAGTCAGTTCAGAATGAGTAGGTGTACATTGAAAAGTACATTGACAGCCTGATGGACTAAATCACCTTTCTGAAGAAGGTGCATGAAGAGGAGATTGCTGAGCTGCAGGCGCAAATCCAATATGCTCAATATATATATTAATATAGTATTGGGAACTCAACAGCTTGGTTGGTGACAGGGTTGACCTGGTTTCAGGAGTATTACTCCTGAAATAATTAAGGAAAGGGGGTCTCAATCTTTTCTTGGTTGCTTGCTCCTCCCCAGCACCTTCATCTTTCTTCTCATCCTCATCTTCTTGGGCATCTTCTCCTTCACCTTCACCTCCTTCTTCCTCCTTTGCATCATCAAATTCTTCCTTGGCAGTTTCTTCCTCTTCATCTCCTTCTTCTCGTCAGCCACTTCCTCTCCTTCTCCTCCCCTTCAGCTTCTCATTCAGAAGGCGTTTCATCCTTAGCTTCCTTGGCTTTTAAAGCCTCCATGGTCTCCTCCACCTCGATCTGCTCCTCCTGGACGTGGCTGGTGTATTAAGAAGGGAAGGATCCAGCAGACATCAAGTAGAAGCTGGTCTGTAAACCACCATAGGCAGATTGACCAAAGACCCAGGAACTGTGGGAATAGCTGCTGGCTATGTTTCCCACGCTGATGAAACTGAGCCAGAACTCCTCATCTTCCAAGAGTTTCCTATAAGCTGCAATGTCAATGTCCAAAGCCACAATGGGGAAGAAGGTCCTGGTATTCTTTTAAATATCATGCCATTTCACTCTGTGTAGTTCTCAATTTGTTTTCTAATTTGTTGATTGTGTCTTGCATAGCACTAACACCTGAGTTCTGCTTATCCTCCAGCTCTCCCAGCTGCTTTCCCAGAGTTTAGTTCATGCCCTGCATGCTTTCATCTCCAGGGTCTTGGCCTTGAGCAGGCAGCAGCTTTCAGACACCTCCTCCTTGGCTTCACGCACCCAATAGATGTTCTTGACAGTGCTCTCAGTAAGCATGGTGAAGCGGCTCTTGTACCATTCTTCAGCATTCTGCATGTTCTTGGCAGCCAGCTTCTCGTATTGGGTGCAGACATCCTTGAGCCGGCAGAGAGGTCGGAGTTGGAGAACACGTCCATCTCCGGAGATCTGAGCATAATGGATTTGTGCCTGCAGCTCTGTGATCTCCTATTCATGCACCTTCTTCAGAAAGGCAATTTAGTCCATCAGGCTGACAATGTACTTTTCAATGTACACCAGCCAGAGACACCTCATCTGCACCTTTGCATGCCTCATCAGCCAGCCCTTTGCCTCAGCACCTCTTCCTGGTAGCATGCTTGCAGGTTTCTCTGAGTCCTAAGTCCTGGTGCCTGCTAACTGCCCACTGCCCTCTCCTCTCCAGTGACTGTGCTTGCTGGACGGGGGCGCAGGCACCCCATTGTCATTAAAATGTTCAACCCTGGCCTGCTCCACCAGGGTGCACAGGCAGCCCTGGGGCATACAGTGATCCAAGAGACCCTGGCCACCCCTGCCTACCCAAATTCCCCCAGGGTGGCCTGGCCCCTGTGGGCAGAGTCAGGCCTAGCCACCCCGCCTTCCCCTCACTGGCCTGTTACTGATCTTGGCCTTGACCCGTGGGCAGAGTCAGGTGCAGCCAGTTTGCCCTGCCCGTCCCCAGTGGTAGCCTGGACTCCAAGGTAGGTGTCAGGTGCTGCCACCACCCACTCCCCTGCCTGCCTGGTTACTGATCTTGGCCTCTGCCCTGCCCATCTAGTTTGCCCAGTCCTCCATGGTGGGCCTGCGATTCGGACCCAGGCTGCCTGCAGCGAGAAGCAACACCATGGCCAGGCTTCTTGCTGCAGGCGGGGGGAGGGTCAGGGGGCCTAATCCCCTGCTGGGGCTGGGGCTGCGATGAGGACCCCGCTGCCCACAGTACCACCATGGCTGGCTCGAGGGCTCACCTGCCATCTTGCTTAGGGGTTAATTTGCATATTGCTCTTATTGGCTGGTACTATAGCAAAGGTACGGTCAATTTGCATGTTTCTCTTTAATTAGATAGGATAATGTATGTGTTAGTACAGGTATTTTGAGATGCATGTGCATGTATAATCCTATTGGGTAACCTAGGAGGGAAATTACTCTGACATATAGCATATTTTCAATTTTGTAGATAACATGAAAAAGCTGCCATAATTAGTTCTGCTTTACACTCCCCTCTAGAACAACAAACATACTGCAATTCTCCAATATTATCAGTTTTTTGTTGTTTTATTTATTTGCTACCCTGATGATTATATGGTTGTAAATTATTGTGATTTTAAAATGTACTTTCAAGGCAAATACCATGTGACTTCATCCATACATGGAACCCAGTGAACAAAATACACAAACAAAATAAAAATAAAAAAACAGACTCATTGGTAGAGAACAGACTGAAACGTATATAATATTATTAACCAATTTCACTTCAATAAATTCAATAAATAATTTTTAAATAAATAAATGAAATACAATGCACTTTCCTGATTACTAAGAAGTATTAGCATTGTCCATACTTGAGTCACCCATTTGGGTGTCTCATTTATTCTATTTTATTTTTAACCCTTTAATTTCAGTCAGCTCTGTAGTAATGCCTCCCCTTTCATTTCTGTAATTTGGATTCTTTTCTTTCTTAACTTAGATAAAGTTTTGTTAAATTTACAGATCTCTACAAAAAAACCAACTTTTGGTTTCATTGAATTTCTTTGTTTTTCTATTCTCTGTTTCATTATTTTTGCTCTAATTATTATTATTACCTTTCTTCTGTCAGCTTTGGGTTGAGTTTGCTATTCTTTTACTAGTTTTTTTTTTAAGGTAAATAGTTTGATTATTGATTTTAGATTGTTCATCTTCTTGAATATAGAACTTTGTAGTTATTACTTTTACTCTAAGCACTGCCTCTGCTCCACTCCACATTTCAGTATTCTGTGCCTTCATTTGTATTCATATCAAAGGATTTCTTCTTTTACACATTGGTTACTTGAGAGTGTGTTATTTTTATTTCAAATATCTGTGTGTGCAACTTTCGTTGTTGTTGTTATTGAGTTCTTTTTTTAATTTCACTGTGATAGAGAACATACTGTCCTTTTAAATGTATTGAAGTTTGTTTCATGGACTAGCATTTGATCTATTCTGGAAACTGTTGACAAGTGGGCTATAGGTGTCTATTATGGATAACTAGTTTATAGTATTCTTCATTTATTGTGTTCATGTTGAGCTCCTTCCTCATTGTTCTATTATTCAAAGGGTAATAAAAGAAGTCTACAGCTACTAGTGTTGAATTACCTATTTTTTATTAATTTCTGTCAGTTTTTGCTTAATTCACTTTAATGCTCTGTTATTACATGCATATGTAATATATTATATGCATGTGTAATTATTATATCTTCCTTGTGTATGGACACACTTATCTTTATAAAATGTACCTCATTATCTATAGTATGATTTTTGTTTTAAATTCTATTTTGCCCTACCCTAGCCCACTTGGCTCAGTGGACAGAGCATTGGCCTGTGGCCTGAATAGTCCCAGGTTTGATTCTGGTCAAGGGCACATTACTAAGTTGTGGGCTCAAGCCCCAGTGTGGGGCATGCAGATCAATGATTCTCTCTCATCATTGATGTTTCTATTTCTCTCTCCCTCTCCCTTCTTATCTGCAATCAATAAAAATATATTTGCCGAGACCGGTTTGGCTCAGTGGATAGAGCGTTGGACTGCGGACTGAAGGGTCCCGGGTTCGATTCCGGCAAGGGCATGTACCGTGGCTGCGGGCACATCCCCAGTAGGGTGCGTGCAAGAGGCAGCTGATCGATGTCTCTCTCTCATCGATGTTTCTGACTTTCTATCCTTCTCCCTTCTGCTCTGTAAAAAATCAATAAAATATATTTAAAATATATATATATATATATATATATATATGTATTTAAAAAATAAAATTAAATTATGTTTTACCTGATATATTGGAAACCTCCAGGTTTCTTGTGGTTGCTCTTTGTATAACTTTCCGCCATTCTTTTACTTTTAAACTATTTGAATTTAAAGTGTATTCCACATAGACATCACATGCTTGGATCATGACATTTAATCTAGTCTGGAAATCTGCCATTTTATTGGGTTCTTTAATCTCACTGTTATCATTCTTATTGATATAGTTGAATGGATATTTATAATTTTACTTTTTGTTTTCAATATGTATCATATTATTAGTAGTAGTACTTTCTTACTGATTGCTGTAGGGCTTACTATATATATTAACCAAACTTACCAGAATTAACATTATATTCATACTAACTTAATTATAGAGAGCTATAGAAGTGTTGCTAAATAGCTGTATTTCATTCTTCCTCTCCTTGTGGTAATTATTATTCTATATACATTTATATGTATTTTAGGAGAGCTGACATAAAAATGGAAAGTAGGTATATAATTACTAGAGGCCTGGTGCATGAAATTCATGCACTGGGGGGGTCGGGGCTTGTCCCTCAGCCCAGCCTGCACCCTCTCCAATCTGGGACATCCCTCTCGCAATCCAGGACTGCTGGCTCCCAACTGCTCGCCTGCCTGCCTTTCTGATTGCCTCTAACTGCTTTTGCCTGCCAGCCTGATCATGCCGTAACCACTCTCCTACCATCCTGATCAATGCCTAACTGTTCCCTTGACAGCCTGATTGCCCCTAACTGCCCTCCCCTGCAAGCCTGATCATCCTTAACTGTCCTTTTCTGCAGGCCTGGTCCCCCACAACTGCTCTCCCCTGTAGGCCTGGTAACCCCCAACAGTCCTTCCTTGTAAGCCTGATCACTCACAACTGCCCTCCACTTCTGGCCTGATCCCTCCCAACTGCCCTCCCCTGCTGACCATCTTGGGGTGGCCATCTTGTGTCCACATGGGCAGTCATCTTGTGTTCACTTAGGGAAGCCATCTTGTGTGTTGGAGTGACAGTCAATTTGCATATCACTCTTATTAGATAGGATAAAGGCCTGGTGCATGGGTGGGGGCCAGTTGGTTTGCCCTGAAGGGTGTCCTAGATCAGGGTGGGGGTTCCCTTGGGGTATGGAATGGCCTGGTTGAGAGGCCTGTGGTGTTTTAAAGGCCAGCCATGACCTCATGGGGTGAGGAACCCCACTAGGGAGGCATAGTCATCCTGGCTGAGGGCTGAAGGGCCACATCCCCTTCAGGGTAGGGGTCCCTGTTATGTTGCGTGGTCAGCCAGGGTGAGGGGCTGATGGCTGTTTGCAGGCTGGCCATGCCCTGTGGTGGGGACCCTCACCCCGTGGGGGTGTGGCCAGCCATGGTAAGGGGCTGAGGGCCATTTTCAGACTGGCCACATTTCCTTCAGTGTGGGTATCCCTACTAAGGTGCCTGGCCATCCTGGCTGAGGGCCTGGGAGATCCAAGCCTCTCATGTGCTCAGACCAGCTCCATGGCTGCTGTCCACAGGCCCCTCCTTCATTGGCCAGCCAAGGCAGGTGGGAAGCTTGGCTTCCTCCATTTCCAGGGGTGACCCAAGCCTCCCGCCTGCTCCAGCTAGCTCTGTTGCTGCTGCCATCTTTGTCCCACTAACTTGCATATTCCCTCCTAATTGGCTGTGAGCATTGTGGAGTGATGGTCAATTACCATATTTCTCCCTTATTAGTATAGATAATTATTGCAAGCAGTGCTTTCTGTTTTTTGTTTATTTGAATTACTCTCTGGGGTTACTTGCTATCAGCTTAAAGACCCTTATTTAATACTAGCGTCCCAGTGCATAACATTCATGCACTGGCGGGGGGCGGGGTCCCTCAGCCCAGTCTGCACCCTTTCCAGTCCAGGATCCCTTGGGGGATTTTCTGATCACTCATGGCAACTTTTAGTTCAAAGTACGGCATATTAAATTTATTGAGTAATCTAATAAAAATTACTAGAATCTGACATTTCTCAGACTGATTTAACTAAGAGATACATTATTAATTTTAATATTAATATTTAGTTGATTGTCAAGAGGCATCTTGTTTGCAATGACTTTTATTCTGAGGGCTCAAAGTTAGTGGATTTTAATTGAAATAGAGATTTAAAACATTCAAACATTTTCAAGTATACTGTCTAATCAGCTCAATCATTTAAATTGTGTTCAATAGAAAGATTTACCTAACTCTCTAGGGTACTAATTATAAACATGAAAGCTTAAAACATTTCCCAATTTGCTTGGAAGGTATAAATAAATACTTCCAAGATAACCTGGAAATTTTTCAAATCACAATGAATATACTAGCTTAGAGAACATGATCATAGTCAAACTTATTTTAAAAACAACTTCATTGCCTGGTACATCATTGGTTATGTGAAACATCCTTAGCATTTTTATGTCTGACATTAAATTATAGCTTTTATAAAAGGGTCACTGCTGAAGTTTTATGTATTAAATAAATTAGACTTGACATAAAATGTCAATAAGATGCAGGGGATATAATGGAAAATGCTACTATGCTACACTGCCATATCAGTTTTAATTTGTAATAGAATTATTGTTCATCCAAGCTACAGCTCTCTACACAGATAGCATCTTCCAATGTTATAGACATTTATATTTACAATATCCATTTTTCTTAAGGTCCAAACTGTGTTTAAATGTGGAGATATATAGCATTTTCCCCAGAATATACTATTAATCAAACAAGTTTTAAAATTTATTTTATAAATGGAATGCAATTAAGCTTGTTGCAACACTACATAGATATTGTAGTCAAAATCATACTAATCAGTTAAAAAGTACTTGACATTCCATTTGAAAGAGAATCCATTCCATGTAGTGTATAAGGCCTTTCATAATATGCCCCCACCCCTCTCTAATGTTTTTTTGCACATGCCTATCGCCTGTGGACTTTATGGAATTACTGTTGCTTAACCAGTTTTATTATGCTTTTCAGCTTTGCTCTTGCTATGAAGTAACATTTAACTTAGAACATTCTTTTCTAGGATGCATTATTTCAATTTGTTATTCAACAGTCAGCTAATTTAATTAAAATCCCTGAAAACCAATTTCTGGCAACTATCCTGAGATTTGACTTTGTCAGTGGACTCACTGCACATCATACTCTATGCCGACATTTTTCTTAGGGTGTACCACATTGTATTGTAATTGTTTACATTTTTTCTTATGAAACTATAGTCTGAATTTAGGTAATATGCTATCTCTGTATCTCAAGCACAAATTAGTACAACGTCTATATCTATGATAGAGAAGGCAAAAGAGAGAAACAAGATGAAAGGATTAGAGTGATGAGATTTTAATCTCTTATCAAAATCCTCCAGGGACCTTTTCTTCCCCAATGGTACTAAGAGTAATAATAATTGATTCCATTGGTCTGGAAGGCCCATAACACAGTCCATTTAGGTTCTCTCACTTTACTTCTTAAGATTCCCTCCTCCTCTTGACACAATTTCTGCCTCATTTGTTTGCAGTTCATCAAACTCCATGCAGCTGATTAGTGGTCTTGCATCTGCCTGCTTCACATGCTTTTCCCCAGTTATTCACATGATCTGCTATTGTACATCATTAAGGTCTGCTTAAATTTTACCTTTAAACCCCACACCCCAACAGAGGCCATCTCCTTCATCTGCTCTGCTTTTATCATTTGGTTTATCACTGTAAAATATACCATATTATTTTTTATTTTTAAAATATACTTTTATTGATTTCAGAGATGAAAAAAGAAGAGGAGAGAAGAGAAAAGAGAGAGAGAGAGAAAGAGAGAGAGAGACAAAGAGAGAGAGAGAGAGAGAGAGAGAGAGAGAGAGAGAGAGAGAGGGAGGGAGAGAGAAAGAATGATGAAAGAAAATCATTGATCAACTGCCTCCTGCATGCCCCACACTAGGGATGAAGCATGCAACCTGGACATGTGACCTGACCAGGAATCAAACCATGACATCCTGGTTCAAAGGTCAATGCTCAACAACTGGTCCATGTTGGCTGGGTTATCCTATCTTATATAACAAAAGCTTAGGTGGCATCACGTGATGCTCTCATGCGACGTCATCACAAGATGGCCACCACAAGATGGCTAGAAAAGGATGACAGTTGGGAGTAACCAGGCTGGCAGTAGAGGGCAGTTGAGGGCGACCAGGCCAGGAAGGTAGTGCAGTTGGAGGCCATCAGCCTGGCAGGGGTTGGCAGTTGGGAGTGATCAGGCTGGCAAAGGAGCAGTTAGGCATCAATAAGGCTGGCAGGCAAGCAAGCAATTAGGAGTCAGTAGTCTAGGATTCTGAGAGGGATGTCCAACTGCTGGTTTAGGACTGTTGAGTCCCAGATTGGAGAGGGTGCAGGACGGGCTAAGGAATTACCCCCCCCCCACCCACACACACACACACATGCATGAGTTTAATGCACCAGGCCTCCAGTACTACATATTTTATGTCTCCTACCACTGGAGTATAAAATCCATCCAGGTTAGGGTCTCTATACCACTTTCCCCACAATTTCTCCCCAGTGCCCGGAAGAATATGATCAGTAGCAAAAGGATTGTGGAAAGTGGCTCCTGTGCAGCACTGGAAGAAATGTTCACTATTTCTGAGAGATAGCTATGACTCAGGCTAGAGCTTGGCAACTATTGCTTGCCACCTGTTTTTGTAAATAATTGAAACAAAGCCACACCCTTTTACTTCTGCACTAGAGGCCTAGCATACAAAATTTGTGTGTGGATACGGGACCTAGGCCTGGCCTGTGATCAAGGTCATCTTCCCCAGCTGCCTGCACTGCTACCCTCCCCCGCCCCCTGCCTGACTCCACTGCTACCCTCCCCCGCCCCTGCCTGGCTCCCCATTTGCCATCATGTGATTGGTACCTGACAGGCAGGGGAAGGGACTGAGAGGTTGGTTGTTCCTGCCTGCTCACCATCCCCACCCCCACCACAGGTAGCCATTAGGCTATCAGAGCCTCAGAGCCTGCTAGCTGAGGAAAGGGATCAAGAGGTGGTCAGTATGCCTCATAGTGACTGGTCCAGTGGTCATTCTGATCATTCTGCCATTAGGGTAAATCTGCATAATACCCTTTTATTATAGAGGATGGAGGCCTGGTACACAGATGGAGGCTGGCTGGCCTGCCCTGAAAGGGACCCCAGATCAGGGTAGGGGGTCCCTGCTGGGGGCCTGGGTCAGCTTCGTCAAGAGGCCAGTCACTGCCCCCAAAGGGGGTGGGGGTCCCTACTGGGGGTCTGGCTGGCCTGGGCTTGGAGCCGCTGAGACGTTGCAGGCTGGCCACAACCTCGATCAGGGTGGGGGTCTGCACTGGGGGGCAGCTGCGGCCTGGGCAAGGAGCCACAGGCGGTTTGTTGGCTGGCCATGCCCCTGGCTTTGTCAGGAAGGATGTCCAGAATGAAATCCGGAAGACGTTCAGTCTATCCGGTTTAATTAGAATATTACTCTTTTGTTAGTATAGATTATTTACGGATGTTTTTGTGCTAGAATGGAAGACTTGATTAGTTGGACAAGAAACTGTTTAACCTAGAAAGCCTAAAATACTTGGCCTTTTATAGAAAAGCTTTTCAGTGCCTAGTTTATGATGCTCATCAAACTTTGCCTGATGTGAAGGACTTTTAGGTTGCACCTCTATGGTGTGAAATGAGAACCCATTCCAATGGCAGCTGAATGCAACTTCCAATGTATATGAGGCCATCAGACTCTATTGGATTAATTTTTAAGTCTTATAAGAGTTGGAATTCAGATATCTATTAATGTGTTTGATATATTTGGAGTTACCCATTGAAATTGTGAATGTGGAAATGGTTAGAAAGTCACCAATAGGAAAGTTAATGTCTAAATACTGAAATAATACAATGCAAAGAAATATGAAACCTATAACCCACATTCTAAGAGAGATTTTGTGTCAAAACTGGATAGATATAGATATATAAGGTAAGGCAAAGTAGGTTTACAGCTGTGAATATTCAAAACAGAGTTTATTTATTAATTATTTTATTACTTCCATAAGAACAAAATGATAAATATAAATGTGGATATATATTTTGATGATACATATAGGTATAGGTAGGAATTCACAAGATCCTGCTATGACATTGTCAAAATATAGATAATAAATGTGAAGATAAATCTATTTTTCTGCCACCAGAAGGAAATTGAGATGCCAGGAGACAAGGTTTGAAAATAACTCTTACAAATAGCAGGGAGAAGAGCTGTTCCCTGGATCTCAAGGCACAAGGAACAGAGAGGGAACCAGTGGCTCACCAGCAGTGGACTCTGAACACCAGCTGGAGAGAGAGGGGCCTGGGCCAGGGGCCTGAGAGGTCAGCCACCTGAGGAGCAGGAGGACAGAAACACCAGTGTTGGTGCACGGATATCAAGAAACTCTTCCCCTTGGAACCTCCTGAGAGAGACTAGAAAGGGCAGGGCAGAGCTCTGCACTTCACAGGTGGGGCCTGAGCATGTAGGGAATTGTTCTAGCTGACTTGGGACCAAACTGTCGCTCAGCCTGCTTTGTTTTTCTTCATATACATATTGTGCTTTTTAAAAAAATGTGTTTTTATTAATTTGAGAGCAAATGGAAGAGGTGAGAGGAAGAGAGAGAAATATCAGTAGGTTCTTTCCTGTATGTACCCCAACTGGGGACTCAACCCACAAGCTGGGCATATGCTCCGACTGGGAATCCAACTTGCAACATTTTTGGTGCGTATTATGATACTCAATTAACTGAGCCACTCCGACTAAGACTGTACTTTTGTTTTAATAAATAAATTTGTATTTTTCCAAAAATAAAAATAACCTTTAAAATACATTAAATAGATAAGTAACTAGCAAGCAAAACTCTCGTTCAATATAGGCAGAATTCATATAAGGTGCTGGAGTGAGATGCAGTAATGAAAAAGAGAATCTATGTCAAACATAGAAGGGATGGGAGGACCAAGATATTTATGAAGTAAACACCCATGACATATAGATATGTTAGATACACTAGATGTTCAGAATATACTAATCAGTAAACATCGGTAATTAATCTTAATGAGGTTTCCGTTCAGCCACACATCAGTGATGCCTATTTTGGCCCCATATTTCCTCTGCTCAGAAAATACAAGTAAATCCCATGGTTATTCACAGAGCTAATTGTCAAGCTACCACTGTGCTGAGCTAATTGCCTCTGTGTGTCTCCAGTGAAGGAGTTGTGTTATTGGCCAAAGCACTTTCTATCTGGGGGTCCTATTGCTTGAAATTAAACTTTGTCTTTGTATCTACACCATCCACACTGAAGGCCAGTGTGGCAGACAAATGTGAGAAGATATAAACAGTTGCATGCCCAGGATCCAGGTAGTAAGACCTCCCATTTCGCTTGCACTCTGTTTTAAGTTTCCAGACTTTTGCTATCTCTTTCCCCTTGCTTCTCATTCTGTACTTTGAATTAAAAAATTGTGTACCTTAAATGAGCTGTGTGATGTGAACATTTTAATTTGGTCTGGGAGACTTTCTCCATGGTGTTCACTGGGATGTCTTGGAGGTCACCGGTGCATCTAGATAATGTTCCACACAATTGCATAACTAATCACCTTCCACGTTGTATGTTTATTTGTTTATGTCCAAGGCCCATGAAAGTTCATGGAGGGTATGCCAGGAGTATTTGAAGAATGAGGAATGAAACTGTTGAAGTGCCCTAACCAGGACCCACTCCCACTGTGATGCTGGGACTCTTGGCATAGTATGCAGCTCAACCTTTAGCAGAAATTTCAGACACCTAAAAGTGAGAGACTCTCATATTCATCTCTGTATTCTAAGTCAAGAAATAATTTACAGGTCATGGAATTCAACTTAGTTTTGATATTAAAAGAACAGGTTATATAGCACCAACTACAGAAGGTAGAGTTCTAAGTATTTTACACATAATGGGTTCTTTAACTCGGATAGCAGCCCTCTAATGGAGGTACCATGACTCGTTTCATTTTTATAGACTAGGAAACTGAAACCCAGATCGGTTATATAACTTTTACAAGGTCATGGGAGATAGAATTTAAATCTTAAAGTGCTGCTTGTCATTTTTTTAAAAATATATATTTTATTGATTTTTTACAGAGCAGAAGGGAGAGGGATAGAAAGTCAGAAACATCGATGAGAGAGACATCGATCAGCTGCCTCTTGCACACACCCCACTGGGGATGTGCCCGCAGCCAAGTCACATGCCCTTGCCGGAATCAAACCCGGGACCCTTCAGTCCCCAGTCCAACGCTCTATCCACTGAGCCAAACCGGTCTCGGCCTGCTTGTCATTTTTAAGGGTGGACTAGGAAGATTAAAGAATTCACCTGAGGTCATATGGCTTGGAAAAGAGAATTGATGCTAGAAGATAAACATCTTGACATACATTCAAACTTTTACCCAAACTTCACTGATACCAACCATTTTCTTATAAGTTTATGAACAAAAAGATTATAAAATAACACAATATTAGTGATTATTATAATAAAGTATTACAATTTTATTAACAAAATAAATATTTAAAATAAAATAATACAGTATTTTCAATAAATAACTACATAACTATTATAGAATAATTATTAATGAAATTTTAGAAATATTTTCTTTAACTGGAATAATTTTTATTTTGTAGGAGACCTTTTAATTGATCATGTATTTTTAATTTT
Source organism: Antrozous pallidus (assembly GCA_027563665.1). Classification (NCBI taxonomy): domain Eukaryota; kingdom Metazoa; phylum Chordata; class Mammalia; order Chiroptera; family Vespertilionidae; genus Antrozous; species Antrozous pallidus. The sequence goes on from CM050508.1 coordinate 99,639,171, forward strand.
GATATCCACATGCTCATTACTACTATGAATATAGAAATACATTGATAACATTTTCATGTTTGATAACATTTGCATGATTTTTACATCTTTTACTTACTTTCAATCTATGTTATTATATTCAAAATGAGTTTCTCTTCAGCAAGAATATTTTGCTGAATTTTATATTGTGGTTAATCCATTTTTCTAATCTTCATATTATACTTGGTGTATTTAGATTATTTGTATCTAATGCAATTATTATTATGTCAGGGTATAAGTTTGCCATTTTATTTGTTGTTTCCTGTTTGCTTTGTTTGTTTGTTGTTGTTTTTCTGTTTCCTATCTTCTTTTCCTGGGGTGACCAGAATAGTTTTAGAATTTCATTTTAGTTTATCAATAGAAGTTTTTGAGTCATTTCCTTTGGACAGAATATTTAGTGGTTCATTTAGCATATATAATCCTATATACTAAAAGCCTAGGTGGCATCATGCCCTCGTGCAATGCCCTCACACGACTCCCTTGTGTGATATTGTCACAAGATGGCCACCACAAGATGGCCAGCAGGAGAGGACAATTGTGGGTGATCAGGCCAGCAGGAGAGGGCAGTTGGGGGCAAACAAGCCAGCAGGGGATGACAGTTGGGGGTGATTGGGCTGGCAAGGGGGTGGTAGTTGAGGGCAACCAGGCCTACAGGGGAGAGCAGCTGGGGGTGACCAGGTCAAGAGGGGAGGAAAGTTGGGGTGACCAGGTCTGCAGGGAAGGACAGTTGGGGCAATCAGGTTGGCAGGAGAGCAGTTAGGCATCAATCAGGCAGCAGGGGAGTGGTTATGGAAGCAATCAGGATGGCAGGCAGAAGCAATTAGGGCAATCAGGCAGACAGATGAGTGTTTAGAAGCCAGCAGTCCCGGGTTGTGAGAGGGATGTCCAACTGCCGGTTTAGGCCCAATCCCTGAGGGGTCTCAGATTAGAGAGGGTGCAGGCCAGGCTGAGGGACACCTCCCTCCCTGTGCACTAATTTTGTGTACTAGACCTCTAACATATACATGATTCACCACAATGTACTTCTGTCCACATTTAAAAATTTGAAAGAACTACAGAGTTCTTTCCTCTTATTCAATCATTTGCTCCTCTTCCTCATTTATAGTATAACTAGAGGCTCGGTGCACAAAATTTGTGCACTGGAGGTAGGGGTGTTCCTCAGCCCAGCCTGCACACCATCCAATCTGGGACCCCTTTAGGGATGTCCTACTGCCAGTTTAGGCCCGATCCCAGTAGGATTGTGCCTAAATGAGCAGTCAGACATTTTTCTCACAATCCAGGACTGCTGGCTCCCAATTGCTCACCTGCCAGCCTCCTTGATTGTCCCTAACTACTTCTGCCTGCCAGCTTGATCACCCCCTAACCACTACCCTGCCAGCCTAGTTGATGTCTAACTGCTCCTCTGCCAGCCTCTTTGCCTCCAACTTTCCTCCTTTGCCAGCCTGGTCACCCCCTAACTGCCTTCCCCTTCTGGCCTGATTGCCCACAACTACCCTTACTTGCAGGCCAGGAACCTCCCAATGGCCCTTCCCTTCTGGCCATCTTGTGGTGGCCATCTTGTGTCCACATGGGGGTAGGATCTTTGACCACATGAAGGCAGCTCTTGTGTGTTGGAGTGATGGTCAATCTGCATATTACTCTTTTATTAGATAGTATAGAGGCCTGGTGCATGGGTGGGGGCCAGCTGGTTTGTCCTGAAGGGTGTCCTGGATCAGAGTAGAGACATGGGGGCGGCGTGGGGGCATGCCAGGGTGAGGGGCCTGTTGTGGTTTGCAAGCTGGCTATAACCCCAGCAACCCAAGCAGAGGCCCTGAGATCTGGGATTAATTTATGTTCTACAATTGAAACTTTGTAGCCTGGAGCAGAGCCAAGCCTTCTGCTCGCTCCATGACAACAGCCATTTCTGTTTGGGTTTATTTAAATTATATAATTGAAACTTTGTAGCCTAGAGTGGAGGCCTAGGGGCTAGGGCTGCAGAAGCTTGGCTTCCTCCATTGCCCAGACAACTCTAACCTCTGTTCTCTCCAGCTCTGTGGCTACCATCGTTTCTGTGGGATTTATGTATCTCCTATAATTGAAACTTTGTAGCATTGAGTGGAAGCCTAGGCTGGCAAAGGACAGGTGGAAAGCTTGGCTTTCTCCATTGCCAGGGAAACCCAAGCCTCCCTCCTGCTCTCAGTGGCTACAGCCATCTTGGTTGGGGTTTATTTGGTCCTGATTGGCTAGTGGGTGTGGCTTGATTTTAGTACAGTCAATTTGCATATTACTTTTTTATTAGATAGGATTGTCTCAAATATTTCCCTTATAGTAATTTAGAATGATATCAGAAGTTGTTATACTCCTATGGTATCCTGAGAAAACTCAAGAGTAGGAAAATTGATGATATTTATTTATATATTTTTGTTTACTGTGTTCTTTTTCCTTCTCTGATGTTCCAAATTTTTATATTTATCATTTACTTTCTGGTTAGAGAGTATCTTTATCCATTTTTAATAGTTCTGAGAGAAATAACTTTCTTTATTTCCTTAGTATTACTCACCTGTGGTTCCTTTCCCTCTCATGGAACATGTTCACTGAGATCAAAGATTCTAGATGAGTCTTCTTCTTAGCAGGTAGAGGGAGAAGTAAAGATTCCATACTTAGCCTCAATGGCACAGAGCTAGGGAGCTCTTTGCCATTGCTGGGCAAGGATGGGAGCTCCAGCTCCTCCTCAGGTCTTCACTGACACCTCTCTGGATGGGTGGCATAAAATTGCTTCATTAATGATCTTCACAAAATCCCCACTGACACCAAGAAGTAGGGGAGGCTACTTGTTACTTGCTGGTGGGAGTTATAATCCTGGCTTCCTACTTTGCCACTTTATTTGGGCAGTTTTGTCACCTTATTAGCCTGGCAAGGATGGACATATAAACTCTGCACTTAGCATGCCTGACCTGGATAAGGGTAGAACTTGGGTGTGCTCTGTGATGTTTGGTTGAGTCGCTGTCTAAATATCTGCACTTCTTGCAAGACTGCAATTCTCCTGGTCTTCTCTAGAGACAGCAGAATTTTGCTGTAATTTTATTGTCCGAGGCCACTGACATTTTGGGCTTATCAGATTCTTTAGCTACAAATATGGAATACCTAGAGCAAAAATAAAATCCCAGAAACTCACCACTATCATTTCCTGGTTTTCTGCATGATAGGGTCTCCATCTTTAGGAGTCTTAAGTTGTTATTTGTTGTTTATGTTTTATTGTTTGATTTAATATAATATCCTGGGGTTTTTATTGCTCTTAACAGGAAATACAGAGAAAATATGTCTATGCATTGTCCTGGGAGAAGAAATTCCTGGCTACTTATTTAAACATCTCTTCATATGACTATATGTTTTCAATATTTTCTATAGAAACAATGTAAAGCTAGTTTGTTTTTTTTTCCCTCTAACATAATTAATTTTATTTTTTAAAAATGATCCAATAGTTTATTAATGTTTCCTGAAGCTCCACCACCCATTTGTGGCCATAGCACATTTGATTTAGCTCCACAGCTTCTTGCTCAGACACACTTCTTGCTGAAAGGCATGTCCTCAATGAAATCTGGGGCTTTAATTGAACTTGGTTGGCACCATAGTTCCTCTGCCACAGAAGTGGGTTAGCAGAGTCAGCTAAGTCCCATACTCCCCAGTCACACCTGACCCTTACAAATGGGTGGTCATAGTACCCCATGAGGTTCTCCTTTCTGTTCCACTCATCTATATGTCTGATTTTGCACCAGTACCAGGCTATTTTGTGAATAGTGGTTTTGTAACATAACTTCATATCTGGTATTGTGGTCCCTCAAAATTTGTTCTTCTTTCTCTGGATTGCTGCTGCTGTTCAGGGCCTTTTTTTATTCTCTATAAATTTTTGGTGAGTTTATTCTAGATCTGTAAAATATGCCATTGGTATTTCCATGGGGATTGCATTGAATCTATAGAGTGCTTTGGGTAGTGTGGACATTTTTATCTTGTTGATTCTACCAATCCATAAACATGGTATATTCTTCCACTTGTTTATGTTTTCCTCTATCTCTTTCTTCAACATCCTGTAGTTTCCCAAGTACATGTATTTTACCTCCTTAGTTAAATTTATTCCTAGGTATCTTATTTTTTTGTTGTTGTAATGGTAAATGGGATTTTTAGTTTCTCTTTCTGTGAGTTCATTATTTCTCTGTGTTAATTTTGTATCCTGCTATGTTTCCAAATACATTCATTAAATCTAATAGTTTTTTGATGGAGTCTTTAGAGTTTCTATTTACAATATCATGTTATCTGTGAGTAATGAGAATTTTACTTCCTCCTTTGTTGGAATCCTTTTCACTTCCCATGTGGTTCAGGGTTCCAGTTTAGGGTTTGGGTTCTGGAAAAGGCCACACGCAAATGAACAAAGACTCAGAAAAACATTACTTTGGAAAATGGGGGGCCAGGCGGCAGCCCATCTCTAGTGGAAGGACTACTCTTTGCCTTGGCCTTGCCATTCCTTTTATTTAGGTTCTGGGAATACACCCATTGCCCTTAGGCAGGAAATAAGCAGATTATCTTGTCAGGAAGGATTTACACGATTATCTGGTGGGGAAGTTGCCCTTGCCACCCTTATCTCAATTAGATAGGGAGTGGTTGGCTCTGACCTTTCAGAGTTTCAAGGTTGACTAAGCCTTTTGGATTCCTTGTCCACATCTTTCTATTGATGAGGTAATGGCTGGTTCCAGGCACTCCTTTCCAATTTTTTTTAGTCTGATCACTATGACTAGTATTTCCAATACTATTTTGAACAAGAGAGGTGAAACTGGGCCTCCCTGACTTGTTCCTGTTCTTGGGGAATAGTTTTAGTTTTTGCTCATTGAGTATGATGTTGGCTGTAGGTTTGTCATATCAGGTCTTTTTAGGTTGAGATATGATCCCTCTATTCCAACTTTTCTGAGAGTTTTTATCAAGAAAGTGTGTCAGATTTTGTCAAATGCTTATTCTACATGGATTGATATGATCATGTGAAATTTGTCTTTCCATTTATTTATGTGATGTGTCATATTTATTGATTTGTTGAGATTGTACCAGCCTTGCATCCCTGAAATAAATCCCACATGGTCATGGCATATGATCTCTTTGATGTACTGCTGGTTTTGATTTGCTAATATTTTATTGAGTATTTTTGCATCTATGTTCATCAGTGATATTGGCCTGTAATTCTCTTTGTTTGTAGGGTCTTTATCTGGTTTTGGGATTCTGTTAATGCTGGCTTCATAGAAAAAAAATTATTAAATCTACTAGTTTTTTTTTCCTTAGTGACTAGAAGTTTATCACTATTAGGTTTATCACTATTGTTTATCCTTTCAGAGAACCAGCTCTTGGCTTTATTTATATTTTTATTGTTTTGTCTTTATGTAATTTATTTCTGCTCTGACCTTTATTATATCCTTCCTTCTACATACCCTGGGGTTCTTTTTTGCTCTCTTTCTAATTATTTAAATTGTAGGGTTAGATAACAATATTACCAGCTTTTTTTCTTGTTTTACTTTTTAAGTAGACCTGTAGTGTTGTGAACTTCCCTCTCAGGATTGCTTTCACTTGTCCCATATATTTTGGATTGTTGTGTTTTCATTGTCAGTTGTTTCCAGGATTTTTAAAATTTCTACTATGATCTCTTTGGTAACCCATTCATTACCAAGTAGCATGCTATTTAGCCCTCATATGTTTGATTGTTTTCTTTTATTTAACTTCTACTTTTATGCCATTTTGATCTGAGAAGATACTTGATATAATTTCAATTTTCTTGAATTTGTAGAGAATTGGCATGTGTCAAAATATGATGTCTATCTTTGAAAATGTTCTACATGCACTTGACAGGAATATGTGCTCCATAGCTTTGGGGTGAATGTTCTGAAGATGTCAATTGGTTCGATGTCATCTAGTGAATCATTTAAGACTGCTGTTTCCTTGTTCATTTTCTGTCTGGTACATTTATACAGTGATGCCAATTGAGTGTTAAAGTGCCCTACTATGATTGCATTGCTGTTGGTCTCTCCCTTTTTAGTTTTGAGAAGTTCTTTTATGTATGTGGGTGCTCCTGCTTTTGGTGCATATATGTTTACCAGAGTTATATGCTCCTGTTGTATAGACCCTTTTATCAGTATGAAGTGGCCTTTCTTTTCTCTTATTATGGCCTTTACTTTGAGGTCTATTTTGTAAGATATAAGTTTGCTACCCAGGCTTATTTTTCATTCCCATTTGCCTGATTTTTTTTTCCATCTCTTAACTTTCACTCTGTGTGAGTCCCTTTTTCTGAGGTGGGTCTCTTGTAAATAACATATGTAAGGACCATGTTTTCTTATCCATTCAGTCACCTGATGTCTTTTGATTAGAGCATTAAACCCATTTGCATTTAAGGTTATTATTAATAAGTATTGTTTTGTTACAATTTTTATTCTTTATGTCTGACTTTCTCCCTCTCTTTCTATTCCTTCTTCTTAAACCAGTCCTATTAAGATTTATTGCATTGCTGGTTTGGTGGTAATAAATTCCCTTAGCCTGTTTTTGTATGGGAAGCTCCTGATTTCACCTACAATTTTGAATGAAAGTCTTGCTAGATAGAGTACTTTTGGGTTCAGTTCCTTGCTTTTCATTAATTTGTATACTTTATTCTTTTTCCTTCTGGCCTGATGAGCTTTTGTTTAGAAATCATTTGATAGCCTAGTGGGAGATCCCTTATAGGTAGTTTTTGTCTCTCTACTGCAGCCCGTAAGATTATTTCTTTGTCATTGACATTTATAATTTTAATTATGATGTGTCTTGGTGTGGGTCTTTTTGGGTTTATCTTGTTTGGAACACTCTGTGCTTCTGTGACTTTTTTCTTCCCTAAGTAAGGGAAGTTTTCTGTCATTTCTTTAAACAGGTTTTCTATTCCTTGCTCAGGTTCTTCTTCTTCTGGCATCCCTATTAATGAAATTTTGCTTTGTGTCTTTTTGGCCCAAAGCTCTTTTAAAATTTCCTCCTGCTTTTTAATTTTTTTTCTATTTGCTATTCAAATTGGGTGTTTTTCTTATCTGTTTTCTAATTTTCATTGTGTTCTTTATTTCACCTATGCCATTCTTCATTTCCTCTTGATTCTTACTCAAGGTGAATTTCTTATCCAGATGTTGGAACATCCTTTTAACCACTACTCTGAATTATTTTTCTAACAAATCACTTGCCTCCATTTCATTTAGTTCCTTTTATGGTGTTTCCTCCTTTTCTTTCCTTTGTGGGTTGTTTCTTTGTCTCTCAATTTTTCTATCCCTTTGTATTTGCTTCTATGTAATGTGAGTTGCAGTCTCTTTCTGGCCCTAGGCAACCTGATTGAGGTGTAAGAGGCTGAAGACACTAGTTGTCCAATGGTAGGGAACTCCTTAGCCCAAACCTGGGTTTGTTTTGAGTCTCATGATTTTATTGTCTCTGCTATGAGATGTACTTCTTTTCCTGTGGATCTAGTCCCTCAGTTGTCTGCTGCAGATGCTCAGGTTCTGCAGTGGCACAGTGACTTCTTGAGAGGTCCCAGAGCCATCTGGCATACAATTCACTTCGTGGTCCTGGTGCCCATGGAAGTGTGGCATTTTAAGTCCCTCCGGCACACACTCAAAGTATAGTCCTATGACTTGGATAGGGCCTAGTCCTAGGTGCCTCTGGCATGCACTAGTAGCATGGCTCTGGGACCTGGTCCAGGAGAGGAGTGGGGTCCCTCTGTCGTACACTCACAACACAGGGTCCTAAAGCACAGAGTCCTGGTGTACAGGGTCCTGGAGCCTGGCAGGGAGTACTGGGAGGTCTCTGTGCTGTGCACTCACTGAAAATGTCTGATAGCTTGTAGTGAGTTATGGCTGGTGAACAGGTCACTGCTTGGGTTCAGAATAATGTCCAAGGCCAGTCTGTTCAACCCTTCAAGATGATGTGGTCTCTGCACCAGAGCTGAGCCCTGCCTGAGAGTGTTTGTGGCAGTAGGGCCTTCCTGTCCAGAACAGCCTGATACACCAGTCCCTGAGACTCCTGCAAGATCTAACTGACCCTCACTTATCCATACCCCCGCAACACACAAATGTCCATACACTCCAGTCCCCTATAACTCCTTTGCTCATTCTTACTCTTCCTCCCTGCCATCCTGCTAGGATCCCTGTTGCTTAAGCTTTTTGACCTTCAAAATTAAATCCAAAGGCATAGAAAATACAGTTGAACATTTGAATCAGGATGTCATTAATTTACTTTTTTGAAATTCCATTTAGGTTGAGGTGAAATTTCTTTATAAATTATTTCAAAGAAGAATGTGGTTTAAAAAACTTTAAAGTAAATACTATTGTAAGAAGCTCAATTCATGAAAAGAAAAAAAAATATTTAAATACCTTAAGCATTATTTATAGATAATGTAGCAAGTTACATAGTAAATATTTTATAATTTTATTTTGCGTTTACTATGCCAAGATACCTAAATCTTTAAAAAGGAATATATGAGAAGCCTAATAACCATTAGGAGATGCCTTTTAATTCTAAACTCCTCACTCCCATCTTTATTGCCTCTTCTTGCGGACCTACTCACCTTCTATGCCAACCCATTCCTAAAAGAAGCCCTGAACCAACATTCCTAACACATTGCGCTAGTTGTCTAACATTTTTTATTTTATTTCATATTACTTTTTAATCAACAATAGAAACACAAAAATTAATTAAAAATCAGAGATTATCTGAGAAAAATCAATGAAGCAAGTCAATTCCTAAAATATAGTTCTGCATTTTGGTAATCACATTTATTGGAAGGGTTGGAGAAAAATAAAAATGCCATTTAGCTTAAGAATTTTGAGTTATCTTCAAATCAACTTATCACAGGAGTAGAAAAATTGTTGGTCATTTGTTAATTTCAAAATTTACAAAGGTTTCTCTTTTCAATACCTTGTACATTTCGAGAGGCAATCATACAGGTTCTCTTATTTACTATACATTATAAATTATTTCTTTCAGCCAAATCTAAATGGGAAGGTAAGTAGCATAATACCATATTCCTAGACAAAAGTATCAGAATATTCTGTTTTGTTGATTTATATATCTCTCCATATGTTTCTCCATCAATTTCTATAGTAATCACTGCCAGGTATCCCAATACCCTATCAGTATTCAATCTACCTCAAATTCTTTGTTGTCCCATTTTCACCTGAGGCCTGTCCTCCAGGCTGAGCCTGAGGAGGTCAGGAGGCTCCACTGTTGGTGGTGGGTTGCTGGCCCACACGACCCATCATTTTTCATAACCTCATTTTATATTCTTAAATTTCTCTGAGGCCCTCACTATTATCATTTTCAAATTACATAAGAGGATTCATGCTTAAAAATGTGAATTTGTTTGAACTCACAAAGCTGCTAAGTGAGAGAGGTAAGAGTCCAACTAAGATCCTAACTTTATATGTGCTCTAGAAAGGGGGCCGAATTCTTCCACACTTCAAAGGGTCCTCAACCTAACATCCTGATCTCAAAGTCCTGGGTCTGTCCCCAACTTCCTTCCAGTTGCTGTCCCCATATTGTTGTTATTTGATGTCTCCTTTGTGAACCCTCCCTCCTTAGAGTATGCACCACTCCTACATTCTACCCAGGGTCAAGGTGGAAGGATCTGGTGGATGAAAACAAAGCACATGGAAATTGAGAACCTTCTCTAAGGAGGCAACTCCTTCTCAGAGTGGTTTCCTGTATATTCTGCTTTTACGGGATTTGTGTTAACTCTGGTGATTTCTCTTAAACTGGGTGAAATGGGCTACCTAACTGCATGAACATTCAAAAATGGTATGAGTCTAGTGTTTGGAAGTCATGAAACAATACTGAATTTACTTAAAATCACTCCAGAACTCAAGCATCTCACACATCCAGGCTGAACTCCCATTCCATGAAATACCTGGCAAAAAGAAAAAAATGAAGTTGTCTAGTACTACAAGCACAAGTGGCAGTGGGAGGTGATGTCCGTGGTTCCATATTCAAAGCATTTCCATTTTTCTTCTGAGTGAAATCCTTTTCTTCCAGATGGTGGAAGTGGAGTTACTCTGAAAGCCCTGTTCACAAAGATTCCACACTTCTTTGAAAAGAGATGTTTACTGGCAGATTTCTGTATTTTGTAACTTTTCAATGTGGGAAAGGGGACACGGAGAGGTTTGCCCACCTAAATGATACCACACTTGGGATGCAGACAAAGGGTAGGGACTGTCAACTCACACGCTCTTAATGGCTTGTATGGGCTCAGAGCCCAGTGACTGTAAAGGCCATTTCGCCACCAGAACCACGTCATGGAAGGTGCTCTGTTGAAGGAGTTCTCAGGAGAGCTGGGCTCCCAACTCTCCTCTCACATCAGGCATCTCCATTTGCCAGCTTCCTCTAACAGAGCTGGATTCTAAAGATTCTTTGGAATATGGTTCCAAAGATATAGGCATAAGATGATGATATTCATATATTATAACATTTTTAGGAATTCATTTTGTCACACTATCAAAATGTTTAACAGGCATCTGAGCATGGTGTTTTAGATGGGGTTGGACTATGAAAACTTTCTTGTATTATCTATGTTAACTGCTACACACATATTTTTATTAGTTTTGTAATATATTATTTTTATAAAATTACATTCCATTTTATACATTTTCAAAAATAATTAATTATAATAGAACTAAAGGTCCAGTGCATGAAATTCATGCACTAGGGGTGGGAGGAGTCCCTCAGCCCAGACTGCACCCTTTTGCAGTCCGGTACCCCACAGGGGATGTACCAGTGTGCCAAGCAGCAGGAGGTCAGAAAGGAGCTCGAATTGGAGCCAGGTGCCATGCTGCTCTTGCTCATCCTGGCCCACTGCACATGCTGCCACTACTTGATAGTGCTGCTGCAGAGTCGGAAGAGGCTCTGCCATGGTAGCTATGCTCACCAGACATGAGCCTGGCTTCTGGCTAAGTGGTGCTCCCCTGTGGGAGCACACTGGCCACCAGGGGAAACTCCTTGATTGAGCATCTGCCCCCTGGTGGTCACAACACATCATAGTGACTGGTCATTCCACTTTAATGGTTGCTTAGGCTTTTATTATATAGACTAGAGGACTGGTGCACAAAGTTTGTGCATGGGGAAGGGGTGTTTCCCTCAGCCCAGCCTGCACCCTCTCCAATCTAGGACCCCATGAGGGATGTCCAACTGCCCAGTTGAGCCCTAAATGGGCAGTTGGACATCCCTCTCACAATCCAGGACTGCTGGCAACCAACTGCTTGCCTGTCTGCCTTCCTGATTGCCCCTAACTGCTTTTGCCTGTCAGCCTTTTTACTCCCTAATCACTGACCTGCTACCCTGATTGATGCCTAACTGCTCCCCTGCCAGCCTGTTTGCCCCTAACTGCCATTCTCTGTAGATCTGGTCATTCCTAGTTGCCTGGCCCTGTAGGCCTGGTCACCCAACTATTCTCTCCTGCAGGCATGGGTCCCCACCACTTGCCCTTCCCTGCAGGCCTGGTCACCCACAACTTTTCTACTCTGCCAGTCTGGTCACCCCTAACTGCCCTCCCCTGCAGGCTTCATTACTTCCAACTGCCCTCCCTTGCAGGCCTGGTCCTTCCCAACTGCCTTCTGCTGCTGACCTGATCGCCCACAACTGTTCTCCCCTGCTGGCCTGGTCCCTCCCAACTGCCCTCCCCTGCTGGCCATCGTGTGGCAGCCATCTTGTGTCCACATGGAATTAGTCATCTTTGACCAACTGGGGGCAGCCATCTAGAATGACAGTCAATTTGCACATTATTCTTTTATTAGGAAAATTAGATAGGATAAAGGCCTGGTGCATTGGTGGGGGCTGGAGTGATGGTCAATTTGCATATTATTCTTTTATTAGATAAGAGGATTAGATAGGATAGAGGCGTAGTGCATGGGTTATGGTCTGCTGGTTTGCCCTTAAGGGTGTCCCCTAACAAAAATCATTTAGGCAAAAATAAAAAGAATCCCAAGTCTAATTTGCAGAGAGGATCCCATTGTTAACTTTTGGTTGAGAATGTGTTTGTTTTCAGAGAACAACTCCAAGACCATGCGGGTTCCTGCGACAGTGAGGAACTGACGGGTCTGTTCCAGTCTTGAGGACAGTCCAGAGATGGGGGACACTGATGACACCTTGCCATGCTAGCAGTCAGCAGCTGTGCGTAGCTGCACGAGGCCCAGGAGCAAACTAGAGAGGATGGAACTTGCATTGCCACAATGTGTCCACCATCTGGATGCCATTGCTGACATGTACACATAAAGAACTATTTGACATTGAGAGAACTAAGATGGCGGCAAAGGTAAAACACCTATCTTGCCGTCATAATCAGCAATTTTAATACTACAACTTAACGAAAGAACAAACACCTTCCAGAATCACCAGAAAGACCACCGAGTGAAAATTCCACAAATAAAAGTGAAAGTAAGACACTGTGACTCTGAGGAGCAGCTGCGAACAGCGTTGAAAGATTCGCGCAGAGAGAGGTTTGGAGCGCGCGCTACGGAGAGGGCGGGCGACTGAAAACTGGCCAGTTTTCTCGAACGGGGAGAGAAAGACATCCCACTGGACTTATTCTCCAGCTCTGGGCTAAGTCCAGAGAACCCACGATCATACGGGGTGAAAACTGGACAGTGGGAGGGCACACCGAAACTCGGGTGCTGCCGGGTCTGCTGGCTTGTGGAGAAAGCAGCTTGCGAGCGAACAGCTCAGCTGCCTGACGGCGCAGACAGTGCTCCGCGACTTGCCTCTCATTCAGAAAACCGTCAGACTGCTTTGTTTTATGACCCTGGGTGAGACATTGCGCATGCAGACTCATTTTGGGAAAGTCTGAATTCCCCGGCAGCCGGTGGAGCTCCGCAGCGGCTCTCTCTCAGAGGTGCTGACAGCCATTGCCCCCTGCACAGAGTCCCCGGGGCCGCATAGGGCAGAGCTAACGCTGTCTGCTTGGCCCGGAGACTGCGCCCATCCAACCTGAGCACAGCTGAGCTTCACAGACAATTGGCCTGGAGGTCAACCCCTCCAAGTGCTAACAACGATTAACTTGAGCTTAACTTCAGCAAGACTGTGCAACCCAAATCCACCTCAGGTAACTAGGAAGTCTACCACACAAAGCTAATTGACCAACTCAGGGAAGCAGCCACCATGCAGAGACATGGAAAGAAATCAGATTTGAAAGAAATGGAGGAAAAAAATGATTGGACATGGAATTCAAAACCACGGTTATAGGGTTTTTCAAGAGGCTCCAACAAAAGGTCGAGGCCTATAAGGAAATAAGCAAGACCACAAAGGAAATGAATGAGTCCTACAAGGAAATGAACAAGACCCTCAAGGATATAAATGAGACCTGCAAGGAAATTATCAAGACCAACGTGGAAATGAATGAGTCCTACAAGGAAATGAAAGAGACCCTCAAGGATATAAAGGAGACTCTCAAGGATATGAAAAAGGACCAACCAGAAATTAAGCATACACTGACTGAAACAAAAAATATTATACAAAGACCTAAAAGTGCCCTGGAGCACCCCAAGAACCAAGTTAAAGATTTGAAATACAAAGAGGTAAAATCCACTCAGCTGAAAAAGCAAGAAACCAAAAGAATCCAAAATATTGAAGATAGTGTAAGGGGCCTCTGGGACAACCTCAAGCATACCAACATCCGAATTATAGGGGTGCCAGAAAAAGAGAGAGGCCAAGACAATGAAAACCTATTTGAAGAAATAGTGACTGAAAACTTCCCACACCTGGTGAAAGAAATTGACTTAGGAGTCCAAGAAGTGCACCGAACCCCAATATATAGGAACCCTAAGAGGACCACACCAAGGCACATCATAATTAAAATGCCAAGAGCAAAAGACAAAGAGAGAATAATAAAAGCAGCAAAAGAGAAACAGTTGGTTACCTATAAGGGAGCACCCATATGATTATCAGCGGATTTCTCAACAGAAACGATGCAGGCCAGATGGGAGTGGCAAGAAATATTCAAAGTGATGAACAGCAAGAATCTACAACCAAGATTACTCTATCCAGCAAAGCTATCATTCAGAATTGAAGGTCAGATGAAGTGCTTCGCAGATAAGAAAAAGCTAAAGGAGTTCATCACCACCAAACCAACATTATATGAAATGCTGAAAGATATTCTTTAAGAAGAGGAAGAAGAAAACAGTAAAAATATAAATTATGAACAACAAATACACACCTATCTACAACTGAACATAAAAATCAAGTGAATTGATAGGCTGATGAACAGGATAAACTGGTGAATATAACAGAAAAGTGGACATAGAGAGGGAATGGACTGACAATTCTTGGGGAGAAAAGGGTTGTGGGATGTGCAGCAAGAGACTGGACAAAAATCTTGCAACAATGGGAGAGAACAGTGGGCAGGGGGAGGTGAGGGTGGAGGGTGGGATAGGTACAGGGTGGAGGGGAGCTATAGGGGGATAAAAAGGGGAAACGATGTAATTAATAAACTGAACAATAAAGATAAAAAAACTTACAAAAAAAGATTAAAAAGAAAAGAACTATTTGACATTGAACCTGGGACTCAGAACAGTTGGACATTGAAACTGACACTCAAACACTTTTTGTTCTTATACATTTATTTCTAGTATGCAGAGGCAAGATATTTTTGAAGAAAAGAAACAGGGGAGAATGATTCAAATATTAGGCAGGGAGGCATTGAACAGGCTGTCAAGGGGGAAGGCTGAGGTGGATGGGAGGCAGATGCTGGGGGAGATCAACTGAAGGACTTGTATGCATGCATATGAGCATAACCAATGAATTAAAGACACTGGGGCGGGGAGGGAGCAGGTGGGGATATGTTCTGGGGGGGTAGGGTAGGTTGGGGGGGGAGAATAATAGAGGGAAAAAGGAAAACACATGTACTACTATTAAATATAAGTTATCCTGCAAAAAAATAATAAAAATTTAATTAAAAGGAAAAAAAAAAAAAGGTGTCCCCTAACAGGTTGGGGTTTTCTTGGGGAGTGGGGCAGCCTGGGTAGAGGCCTGTGGTGATTTGCATGCTGGCTATGGCCCCTCGTGACCCAAATGGAGGCCCTGGTATCTGGGATTTATTTATCTTCTGTAATTGACCCAAGTGGAGGCCAAGGCAGTGCAGAGCTGCGAAAACTTGGCTTCCTCCATCACTAGGGGCAACTCAAGCCTCATGGTCTCTCCAGCTCCATGGCTGCCCCATTTTTGTTGGGATTTATTTTCTTTTATAATTGAAACTTTGTAGCCTTGAGTGGAGGCCTCAGCCAGCCAGCGTGTGCAGAAAGCTTGGCTTTCTTCATTACTGTGGAAACCTAAGCCTCTTGCTTTCTCTGTGGCCGCAGCCATCTTGGTTGGGTTAATTTCTATACTCACTCCTGATTGGCTGGTGGGCATGGCTTGTGGATATAGCAGAAGTACAGTCAATTTGCATATTACTCTTTTATTAGATAGAACAAAATGTTGTTTTATACATTATTTAAAATTTCCATAGTTTTATTATGTTTTATGTTTTTAATTTATGGATCTGATTCTGCATTTTTATTTTCGCTTTCATACCTTTCTTGAGCTTTTTTATACCAGTTTTGGAATCTTCCTTAAAAAAAGTTAGTTGTTTCCTACATTTTCCTATTTCATTAAAATTTACTTAATATAAATTTATTGGATTTTTAGCAATTATTTTATAGTGGATATTAAATATTTTCCTTGGGTATCTCTTTGATGCATTGAACTTCACAGTTTCTATTCCTCACCCTCCTGTTTTGGTTAAATAGTTACTTAAAGGAAAAGAGAGCATTGGTCCCTTTATTCCATCATTTTAAACAGTGAATCTGGTATTAAAAGATGCATGCTGTAGTGTGCTAATAGTTTCTTCTCACTCACCTTCAGAAGTATAACTACTTTGAAAATCAAAACCGTTTATCCTGACACTCAACTTGAGCACTGAAAATATTATCCATACCTCATTGTTTACAGTGATAGTTTCCTGGCCTCATTAGCAGGACTTTATGACTCCTGTCCAAGTAAAGGGCTTGATTGTTCATCCAGGAACTTTTCAAAAGATCCACCAACTCTTCCTTGGAAAAATATCAGAGGTAGTTTGTGTCCTATGATTCTTTGTCTCCCTCATGTCAAAACTCTTCCCTGGAAATTCCCATCCATTCTGGGTGATTGTAACATGGTCTTTACCCAGTCAGAGCCAAGACCCTCCTGGACTGCCCCACCAGGTGATGGTTCTCCACAGCTGAGGTAAGCAATGCACTAAGTTTTATCTTATTGGCAGGCTGTGTGGATGATTTTGAAAACTCCACTGCCTATTTCCCTGTCAAAACATCTTGCTTTGGCTGGCCCTGGGATTACGTCATCAACTATGTTCATAATGTATAGCACATTTCTTCTAAATGAGCTTTGATAAAATTGTAACATCTTTACTGGAAAGTTGTTTAGGAGACTACAAATTTTGATACTTTTCTAAGAGCAATGCACCCTACACAATTCTTCATCTGTACTCTGCAAAACTGTAAAAATCATTAAAAATAAGGGAGGTCTGAGAATCTGCCACAGCCAAGAGGGACCTGAAGAGAAATGCCAACTAAATTTCAAGTGGTCTCCTGGATGGGATCCTGGAGTAAAAATACATTAGGTGAAAACTAAGAAAAATAGAATAATCTACATACACTATAAAACTTACTTCTATTAATTTATCAATATTGGTTCATTGATTACTACAAATGTATCATATGATGTAAAATATTAACAATGAGGAAATTCGGTGTAATTTATGTGGAAAATGTCTGAACTATATATTTTCAATTATTCTGTAATTCTAAAAGTGATCTAAAAAATCAAATCTGTTGAAAGTAAAAGAAAACCAAAACAAAACAAAACACAAAAAAACTCTTGACCAGCTTATTAGTGCTGGTATCTTTCCTCTGAAAATAAACACTATACTGTTTATCTTAATAGTTTTCTTCTCTTCCTCTCTCCTGATAGTAAAATTAATTCTCAAAACAACAAACATGAACCTTACATGTCCACACCACTGTCATGAACTCTGTGGAATTGCCTTCTTCCTCCAACACCCCTGCCTCCATTGGTTCTGTCCTGTATTAAACTCTACTTCAGGTTTTATGTCCTTCACAGAAACTTTGTTGATCTCTGTTAACTCTCTTCTCTCTGCATTCAAGTAGCTATAATTGATATTCCGACAACAAGCAGGGAACATTTTCAGCAACAGAAAACTGTGCTTTTACTTGGAAGATGGGCAGGCAGGAAGCGACAATTTTAAGTACATGGGTTTTGAGGTTGAACAATTGTTATTACTGTGCAACATAACATCCAAGAGCTCCATTTCCTCTTTCTATAAAAATAATAATGACATTTTAAGAATTATAGTGCTAATTAATCTAATAAATAAATAGGTGATCTGGATGATCAATCCCAACACTGAGATGTATAGTAAATTGGCCAATTGAAAAAATTAATCATATATTAAATTTTAAAGTATGTTGATGGTCATTGCAAATGAATGGATAAAAAGGATGATCCTTGTGCTCAGTTAATAATTGGTTGAGACAGGTTGTTAAACATTGTTCCTAGCCAATAATTTAAGAATATATTAATGTAAAGGAACAAATGCTCTGTGTCTATAGAATAAAGAAAAATCCATTGAAATTTTGAGGTTTAAGATTCTCAGAAGATGACAGCAAAACTGAGCAATATTATAGTTTCATTAAAGACAAGTAGAAAAAGATGAGATAATGAACAGAATCATGAATCAGCAGAGAACACTTATCTAGTACATCACTGTGAGAACATGAATTGCAAATAGACAAGAGGCAGAGGTGACATTTGGGAAGAAAGCAGGTGATGGAAGGCCTGGTAATTATGCTTAAGTGTTTGACCTTATCTGTATACACCACTGAGAGTTAATAAAGGATTTTAAGAAAGGAAAATGGAAAGGAAATAATTTTGTGAAACTAAATTCAGAGAAGAATGAAGAGATTTATTATACAATACAATATTTTGTAGTGACATTGAATTAAAATGAATACTTTTTTCTAAATAAATGAGTTATTGTGGTGATTAACAGATAAGGAAACTATTTAATTTGGTGTTTAATAATGGGTGCTTTTTGACGAATAATTATTTGTTTGCCATTAAAATATTGAGTTTGAATGAGATAGAACAAAATCTGAGGCTAAGCATTCTGGTTTCACTAACAGTGGAAAATATTTATTGAATAGTATCCTTTTCACAATATTAATAAGTACAGTCTCTCTGATTTCCTCTGACAACTTGCCCTATAGATAGAAGTACAGAATAAATTTTTTTGTCTTTGTTATTTTTTAAATTACAGTTTATTTCAATATTATTTTGCATTAATTTCAGGTGTGTACCATGGAGTTAGACAATAATATGCTTTACAAAGTGTTTCTTTTGATTTTTCAGTACACCTGACACCATATGTAGTGAGTAAATATTATCCTATATAATAAAAGTGTAATAGGCAAATCACCCAAATAGCAGAATGACTGGTTGGCGGGGGATGGGGCCAGCAAGCAGGTGGTACTAGGCCAGCCAAGACACATGCCAGTGGGCAGTGGGAGGGGACAGCGATCTGGGGCAGTGGCATTCAGCAGAAGTGGAGGGGTGATAGAAATGGGGCCAGCCACTTGCCACTAGTGCCTTCCTTGATTGGCCTGCTGGTTGACTCCCACAGAGGGAGCCCAGACTAAGCCATCAGTGGGACATCCCTTAAGGGTTCTAGGTCTGCGAGAGGGTGCAGGCCGGGCTGAGGGACCCCTCCCCCAAGTGCACAAATTTTCGTGCACCAGGCCTCTAGTTGACTATATTTCCTATGGTGTATTTTACATACATTGTTTTGTAACTACCAGTCTGTACTTCTCAATTCCTTTAACTTTTTTTGCCATTTCTGCAACCCTCCTACTCTCTGGCAACCATCAGTCTGTATTCTGTATCTATGAGTCTGTTTCTGTTTTGTTTGTTCTTTCATTATTACTCATTAGATTCCATATATAAGTGAAATCATGCTATATGTATTTCCCTAACTGATGTATTTTACTTAATATATATCTTCCCTCTGAGTCATTCTTATTGTCACAAAAGGTTAGACTCATTCCTTTTTATGACCGAGTAATATTATATTGTATATACAGTATAGGGTGCTCCCAAATGTATACACACTTGGAATAATTATAAAAGCCATATTTATTCAAATACATTTAATTTTCTAAGTGTAATAGAGATGACCTGTTAAAGTGCATATACATTTTACCATCACTTATTTATCTATTAGCCTACTGATGGACATTAGGGTGGCTTTCAAAACTTGGATATTATAAATAATAAGGGAACATATGTTCTTTCTAAATAGTATTTTGGATTTATTAGGATAAACACACAGAATTGAAATGGCTGGGACATAAGGAAGTTCCATTTTCAATTTTTGAGGACCCTCCAGACTATTTCCTATAGGGGTGGTACCACTCTGCATTCCACAAACAGTGCAGAAAGGTTCTCTTTTCTCCACAACTTCTCTAACACTCTTTTTTAATTTACTGATGGTAGTCATTCTGACAGCTATGAGGTGATATTTCATTGTGTTGCTTTTTTTTTTTATCAAGAAAGGGTGTTGGATTTTGTCAAATGCTTTTTCTGCATCAATTGATAAAACTATGTGATTTTTATCTCTCAATTTGTTTATGAGATGTATCATATTTATTGATTTGCAGATATTGTATCATCCTTGCATTCCTGGGATAAATCCTATTTGGTCATGGTATATCATCTTTCTGATGTACTGCTGGATCCGATTTGCTAGAATTTTATTGAGGATTTTGGCATCTATATTCATGAGGGATATTGGCCTGTAATTTTCTTTCATTGTGTCATCTTTATCTAGTTTTAGTATTAGGGTGATGCTGGCTTCATAGAAAGAGTTTGCCAGTGTTACATCTTCTTGAATTTTCTGGAATAGTCTGAGGAGGATAGGTTTTAGTTCTTCCTTGAATGTTTGGTAAAACTCCCCTGTGAAGCCTTCTGGACCTGGGCTTTTGTTAGCTGGAAGCTTTATGATGACTGCTTCAATTTCTTCCACAGTTATTGGTCTACTGAGCTGTTTAGATTCTTCCTGATGGAGTTTTGGGAGGTTATATTTTCCTAGAAATATATCCATTTCCTCCAGGTTGTCCAGTTTGTTGGAGTAGAGTTGTTCATAGTATTATTTAACAAACCTTTGTATTTCATGGGGTCTGTTATTTCACCTCTTTCATTTCTGATTTTATTTATTAGGGTCCTCGCTTTTTGCTTCTTGGTGAGCCTGACTAGAGGTTCATCAATCTTGTTTATCCTTTCAAAGAACCAGCTCTTGGATTTCTTGATCTTCTGTATTGTTTTCTTGGTCTCTATGTCATTTATTTCTGATCTGATCTTTACTATTTCCTTCCTTCTGCTTACACTGGGCTTTTCTTGTTGCTTTCTTTCTAACTCTTTGAGTTGTTGGGTTAGATAATTTATTGCCGCTGTTTCTTGTTTTTTTGCAGTAGGATTGTAGAGCTATGAACTTCCCTCTCAGAACTGCTTTCACTGTGTCCCATAGATTTTGGATTGTTGTGCTATCATTGTCATTTGTTTCCATGCTGTTTTCTATCTCTTCCTTGATCTCTCTAGTAAACCAGTTATTGTTTAATAGCATGCTATTTAATCTCCATGTGTTTGATTTCTTTGGATTGTTTTTATTGTAGTTGATTTCCAGCTTTATGCCACTGTGATCTGAGAATATGCTTGATATGATTTCTATCTTCTTGAATTTGGAGAGACTTTGCCTATGACCCAACACATGGTCTATCTTTGAGAATGACCCATTGGCACTTGAAGAGAATGTATATTCTGAGGCTTTGTGGTGAAATGATCTGAAGATGTCAATTAATTCCATCTGGTCTTGTGAGTCATTGAGGATTGATGTTTCTTTACTGATTTTTTGTTTAGAGGATTTGTCCAATGGTGATAGTGAGGTATTAAAGTGTTCTACTATGATTGTATTGCTGTCTATCTCTCCATTGATATCCTCCAGGAGTTTTTTTTAATGTATTTGGGTGCTCTGTATTGGGTGTGTATATGTTTACCAGAGTTATTTCTTCTTGCTGGATTGCTCCCTTTAGTATTATGAAGTGGTCTTCTTTATCTCTTGTTATGTCCTTCACTTTGAGATCTAAATTGTTGGTTGTAAGTATTGCTATCCCAGCTTATTTTTTATTTCCATTTGCCAGAGAACTTTTTTCCATACTTTCACCTTCAGTCTGTGTGCGTCTTTTTTTCGGAGGTGAGTTTCTTGTAGACAGCAGATACATGGGTTGTGTTTTCTTATCCAGTCTATTACCCTATGTCTTTTGATTGCAGCATTTAATCCATTTACATTTAAAGTTATTATTGATAGGTACTTTTATGTTGCCATTTTTGTTCTTTACCCTGTGCCCCTTCTTTGCTTCCTATATCTTTTTTACAGCAGACACTTTAGCATTTCTTGCATTGCTGGTTTGGTGGTAATAAATTCCCTTAGTCATTTATTATCTGTGAAACTCCTTATTTGACCTTCAATTTTGATTTATAGCCTTGCTGGGTACAGTATTCTAGGATTCAGACCCTTCCTTTGCATGACTTTGTAAATTTCATTCCATTACCTTCTGGCCTGATACTTTTCTGTTGAGAAATCATTTGTTAGTCTGATGGGGGTTCCTTTGTAGGTGATTTTCTGTCTCTCTCTGGCAGCTTTTAAGATTCTTACTTTGTCATTGGTGTTTGCCAATTTAATTATAATGTCCCTTGGCATAGGTCTTTTGGAGTTCATTTTGCTTGGGACTCTGTGAGCTTCTTGGATTTGTGTGCGTTTTTTCTTTCTTATATCAGGGAAGTTTTCTGTCATTATTTCTTCCAACTGGTTTTCTACTCCTTGCTCAGTTTCCTATCCTTCTGGAAGCCCAATTATATGGATGTTGTTTTGTTTCATGTTGTCCCAAAGTTCCCTTAGGCTTTCCTCCTGCTTTTTTTTTTTTAGCAGCTGCTCTACTTGGTTATTTTTTCCTACCTCGTCTTCTAGCTAACTGATGCGGCCCTCTGCTTCTTCTAGTCTACTCTTAATATTTTCTAATGAGTTCTTTACTTCAGCAATGTCACTATTCATTTCTTCTTGGCTTTTCTTCATTTCTTCCTGGGTCTGTCTCATTTCCTCTTGGTTCTTCTTCAATTCCTCTTGGTTCTTACCCATATTGTCAAATTTGTCTTCCATTCTTTTCAGCCACCTTAAGACCATTTCTCTGAATTCTTTCTCTGACAGGTTGCTAACTTCTATTTTGTTTACCTCCTTTTCTGGTAAGGCTTGTTTTTCTTTCATATGTGGGCTGTTTCTTGTCTGCCCATAGTCTCTCTTCTCTGTGTGTCTGCATTGATTTAAAGGCACAAAATACAATACAGTCAGGTGCAAAGCACCAGGCACTGAACAGGAATGTAGTCACAGTATTGGTAACACCAAACAAAGGTGAAATCCCTCTGCCAGCAGCTCTGAGGGCCCTCTTCCACGTTTACCAGCTACAACAGTCACAAATTTTATTTCAGGCGCAGATCTCCCAGCTCTGCCAGCTTCCACATTCTCACGCCCAAAAAAGTTATATAACCAGAGAAATGCAAATTCAGAGAGAGGTGAGAAAGAAGAAAGAACCCCCCCCACACACACACACACAGGCCCTGTCACACACACATACACACAAAGAAAGATAGGAATGCAAAAATGATATTGGGAAAAGGGGAAGAAGCAAAAAAAGGAAACGGGGAATAAACTATAAATGTGGGGTGAAAACTCCTATAGGACAGCCACTAATCCAAACACAAACCGGCAACAAATACCTGGAGATTGATACAAACTACACACAACTGCTAATATCAAGGGAGGTGAGGGAACACAGAAGCAAAAATCTATCAAAAAACAATGCAAATGAGGACAACAAAACAAAAAACAACACCAAAAAAACCCCACAAAACAAACCAAAATAAAAGAATAAGCAAACCAATCTCACAAACCTGCATAAAAACTTGATATAATTAACAGTCAAGTAAACAACAACAGGACAGAGAGAAAAACAATTTAGGATGGTGAAGTCAGAGAAGCAAGAGGTATGTATGGGCTTGGAGTAGGTGGTTGGAGATTAGGTATATAAGTGGGGTGAAATTTTAACAGGGTGTAAAAAGAAAGAATTAAGGTAAATCTAAAGTGGGAAACGTTTAAGGGAAACAAGGCACTAAATAAGGAAACGTTAGCAAGAGAGTGGTGGCATAAAGGTGAAGTTGAAGTAGAGTAAAAGATACTAAAGGGTAGATGAAAATAGAGTGTAGAACTCTGATCCCAATGTAGAATAAAGATAAAATAAAGTCAATTCCTTGTGTTACACAAGAGTCAATTTGTGATTCAGCCCCTGGGTGGCAGTGTTTATAGATTGACCTCTGGGTCTATTGGTCCTCTCTAGCCTGAACTAAAATCTCGCTATCCTTGTGGTATTTAATACTGATTTGTGGGGGTGGGCTGCTCCAGAGCTGCCTCTCTAATGGTGACTGCTCACTTTTATTTCCAGGCTTCAGAAAAACAGCTCTCCCATGTGGTCTCCCAGGTTATCCCCCACCAGGGGATCCCAAGATCCTGCTTTAGCACGAATAAGCTTGGATTTGGAGAGAGAAAAAAAAAACAAAAAACGCAAGTGCGCGAACTCAGGTTCTTCACAGAACTCAGGTTCTGCAGGTATGTCTGCACAAATCCCTTTTCCCCTTTGGTTTAGCAGCCAGGACCCTCTCAACTTTTTTGGGGTTTCCCTCGTCTGTAAGGTCCAAATGGGTTGCTTTCTAGGAAATCCCTCTGCCACCAGCTCCGAGGGTCCTCTTCCATGTTTACCAGCTCCAACAGCCACAAATTTTATTTCAGGTGCAGATCTCCAACTCTGCCAGCTCCCACGGTCTGGTGCCCAAAGTAACCCCAAGGGAAATCTGACCTTTTTGTGCAGGAGCGCAGAGCTCCTTAGACTCTGCACGTCTGCACCAACTGGGCACTGGTGTTCTGGGGGTCTCAGCCATCCAGTGGGTACTGCAGCTGTATATTTTCAGGCCCTTCCCTTCAAGATGGCGTGGTCCGCCTCCGAACCGGTGGTGTGAGAGAACCCAGCAGCACTGGGGCCACTCGGTTAGGGGAGGCCAGTCCAGTAGTCCCCTACCTTCTCCCGGAGCACAGCTGTTTCCCTACTTGCCAACAAACACTCCCGGCGAGACCCTCAGCTGCTCCCTCCAACTGCCCTGTGACCAGATTCAGATTGCATTCCTCTGTTCTGCAACCATTTTTTTCAAGGGTATTCTACTCTTTACTAATTTCTCTAGAGCAGCTCATTATGGTTTTAATTTGCATCTCTCTGATGATTGGTGACATTGAGCACTTTTCATATGTCTATTGGTCATCTGTATGTGCTCTTTGGAGAAGTGCCTATTCAGGTCCTTTGCTCATTTTTAAATTAGATTGTTTTGTTTTGTGTGTTGAGTTGTATAAATTATTTATAAACTTTGGATATTAACCCCTTATTAGATGTATCATTGACAAATATGTTCTCCATTCAGTGTGTTGTCTTTTCACTTTGTTGTAGGTTTCCTTTGGTGTGCCAAACTTTTTAGTTTGATGCAGCCTTATTTGTTAATTTTTTATCCCCCCCCCCCTTGTCTAATGAGTTATATCAGAAAAAAAATTGAGCTAAGGGAAATTTCTAAGATTTTACTGCCTATGTTTTCTTCTATTACTTTTATGGTTTTTAGTTTACATTTAAATCTTTAATCTATTATGACTTTATTCTTGTATATCGTGTAAGAAGGTGGTAGTTTCATTTTTTGTATGTTTCTGCTCAACACCATTTATTGAATATATTGTCTTTGCTCCATTGTATGTTCTTGCCTCCTTTATTAAATATTAACTAAGCATATAGATGTAGGTTTATTTGGGGGCTTTCTAATCTGTTCCATTGATCTATATGTCTGTTTTATGCCAGTACCATGCTCTTTTGATTAATATGGATTTTTGGTATAGCTTAATATCAGGTAGCATGATTTTTTCCAACTTTGTTATTTCTCAAGATTGCTGTAGTCATTTGGGGTTTTTGTGGTTTATATAAAGTTTTGAATTATTTGTTCTATATATGTGAAATATGCTATTGGTATTGTGATAGGAATTGCATTGAATGATAGATTGCTTTGGGTAGTATGGATATTTTAACAATGTTAATTCTTCATATTCATGAGTATTGTATATGCTTCCATTTAATGTATCTTCTTTGATTTCTTTAGTTTGTGCCTTATATTTTGCCAAATAAAAGTCTTTATTCTCCTTGGTTAAATTTATTTCTAGTCATTCCATTTTTTTAATGCAATTGTAAATGTGTTTTTTTCTTAGTTTCCCTTCTCTTAGTTAATTATCTATACCAATAAAAGAGTAATATACTAATTAGGAGACCTTCTGGATATCCTTCTGGACAAAGCCATGGTAGCGGGGCCAAAGCAGAGGCAGTTAGGGGCAAGCAGGGTGGCACAGGGGAGCAGATGTGGGTGATTGGGCTGGCAGGGTAGCAGTTAGGCATCAATCAGGCTGGCAGGTGAAGGGAAATGGTTAGGAGGCAATCAGGCTGGCAGGCAGAAGCAGTTAGGGGCAATCAGGAAGGTAGGCAGGTAAGCCATTAGAAGACAGAAGTACCAGATTGTGAGAAGTACCAGATATATGACTGTTGGTTTAGGCCCAATCCCACAGGGATTTAACCAGACAGTTGGACATCCCCCAAGAGGTCCCATATTGGAGAGGGTGCATGCGTGACTGAGGGACACCCCCTCTCGTGCATAAATGTAATGCACTGGGCCTCTGGTCCTATATAATAAAGAGCTAATATGCAAATGGTCATCATGCCCTCTAGCCCTCATGCCCTGAGACCACATCCCCCACTCTGGCATCAGGGCCAGGGAACCTGAAGCTGGGCCAGGGGACCTGAGGCTGTGCCCCCTGCCCAGCAGGGCTTAACAGGGCTTGGGCTTGCCAGGTGTGGATCTCAAACGATTTCAAGGAGCACATGGTTGGACAGAGACTTGACTCTAGGTCAAGTGGTGTGCCCCAGACTCTGACTGGAGGGATATTTTCATATACATTTTATTTCTTTTCTTTCATCTCTGACACTTATATTATAGAAAAAGGGCAAATGGCAATATTAAAATATTTCCTCTAATTAATTCCCTTTTAATGTGTATGAATTTTATGCACCCGGCCACTAGTTGAATATAAGTTGAGTTAGAAGAAAAATGATAGCACAAAGCAGACGGAAACAGTAAAAAGCAGTTGGTCATCCAGTGGAGGTTTTGGTGTTAGTGAAACTTTGTTGGGGTTGAGATAAAATCACAAGTGAGAATTAAATACAGAGTCCAATATTCAGAAAACAAGATAATGGAATTCAGTTTCAGAAGTGGAAAGTAGACTTGAGAAAGTTGAACACCTGAGAAGTAAAAGTACTAGGTGGAATTGCATGGATGGTGTAGTCATAAAAAATGATGCTGATGATAGTTATAGATAAGAATGCATAAAGTGAGATGCTGAAGTATTTTGTGAATAAAGGGGAATTACTGAAATATCTGAAACATTTGGTAATAGGAAATAACACACCTTTGCTGATGGAGGTCTGATAGCACATCTGATGAATTAGCCCTTTAAGTGAATGAAAATAAACTTCTAGAGGAGAAATAAGGCTTGACAATAAGCTATTGTGGAAACAAACAAAGGCAATATACCAAAAGCGCATTTCATATGGTAGACCTAACGTTAAAGTTTTTCATTTAAATCTTACTTTTAAAATTTACAAAGTCGGGGGAACCAAGATGGTGGCATAGGTAAACACCTATTGTTTTGCCCCGCACAACAATTCAAAAACTACAACATAACAACAAAACAAACATCACCCAGAATCACCAGAAAGCTGGCTGAGTGAAAACTCCACAAATAAAAGTAAAGGTGGGACACTGGGACTCAGAAGAGCGGCGGGAGCACAGCCTTGAAGACGGAAAAAGGTTAGGAGCCGTCCTGGCTGAGCGTGCGGGCTGTAGGGCTGGAGCAGCAACCCCAGCTGGATTTCGCCAACGGGGAGGGCGGAGACGTCCCACTACACAGATTCCCCAGCGCCAGGGGAGGTCTGAGATCCTGGGGACACACCCTGGAAGCCGGGCCCAGCAGAGGTCTCCTAGTCTGCGGAGAAACCGGGTAGCTGTGAAAAGAAGTTTGCGCGAAAGTAAACTGTGTGACAGCACAGACGTGTGACTTGCTCCCTGCAAACTTGTCTCCTGGTCCGGTAAACCACCTGTTTTACAATCCTGGGCGAGACTTTGGGTGTGCAGACTCATTTGGGGAGAGGCAGAGTTGTCTGGCAAGGGGAAGAGACTAGCGGCTTTCTCTTGGAGTTGCCTGCAGCCATCCCCATCCAACAGAGACCCGCGCGCGAGCGCCGCATAGGACATAGCTGACACTGAGGCTGCCTGCTCAGCTCAGAGACTCTGCCCATCCAACCTGAACACAGTGTCCCTTCACAGCCAATTGGCCTGGAGGTCAAACCCTCTTAGGGCTAACAACAACAAGCTGGGCTTAAATTCAAAAATATTGTACAACTCATAAAGGATTGCAGTAAGAGTACCCACCTCAGGTAACTGGGGAGACTGTGCCACTGACCCTTAGAGGACATCTACCACATAAAGCAGCCACCATGCAGAGATATGGAAAGAAATCAGGTGTGAAAGAAATGGAGGAAAAAAGATGACTAGACATAGAGTTCAAAACCACAGTTATAAGGCTTTTCAAGAGGCTCCTATAAAAGGCCAATGAACTTAATGAGAACTATGAGGAAATAAACAAGACCAACCGGGAAATGAATGAAACTTACAAGGAAATGAAGGAGACCCTCAAGGAAATGAACAAGACCTCTGAGAATATGAACGAGACCCTCACGGATATGAAAAAGGACCAACTAGAATTCAAGCATACATAGACTGAAATAAAAAATAGTACACAAAGTCCTAAAAGCAGTCCAGAGGGCCACGAGAACCAAGTCAAAGATTTGAAATACAAAGAAGCAAAATCCACTTGGCTGGAAAAACAAGAAACAAAAATAATTCAGATAATTGAAGATAGTGTAAGGGGCTTCTGGGACAACCTCAAGCATGCCAACATCAGAATTATTTGGGGTGCCAGAAAAAGAGAGAGAGCAAGTTACTGAAAACCTACTTGAAGAAATAGTGACTGAAAACTTCCCCCATCTGGTGAAAGAAACTGATTTAAAAGCCCAAGAATGACACAGAACCCCAAAATATAGGAATATAAAAAGGACCATACCAAGACATATCATAATTAAAATGCCAAGAGCAAAAGCTAAAGAGAGAATATTAAAAGCAGCAAGAGAAAAACAGTTGGTTACCTACAGGGGAGCACCCATACGATTGTCAGCGGATTTCTCAACAGAAACGATGCAGGCCAGATGGGAGTGGCAAGAAATATTCAAAATAATGAATAGCAAGAATGTACAACCAAGATTATTCTATCCAGCAAAGCTATCATTCGGAATTGAAGATCAGATAAAGTGCTTTGCAGATAAGAAAAAGCTAAATGAGTTCATCACCACCAAACCAACATTATATGAAATGCTGAAAGATATTCTTTAAGTAGAGGAAGAAGAAAAAGGTAAAGATGTAAATTATGAACAACAAATACACATCTATCAACAAATGAACATAAAAATCAAGTGAATTGATAGGCTGATGAACAGGATAAACTGGTGAATATAACAGAGACATGGACATAGAGAGGGAATGGACTGACAATTCTTGGGGAGAAAAGGGTTGTGGGAAGTGCAGCAAGAGACTAGACAAAAATCTTGCAACAATGGGAGAGGACAGTGGGGAGGGGGAGGTGAGGGTTGAGGGTGGGATGAGTACAGGGTGGAGGGGAGATATAGAGGGATAAAAAAGGGAAAACAATGTAATTAATAAACTGAACAATAAAGATAAAAAATTTTTAAGGGAGAAAATAATAAAATTTACAAAGTCGACCTGTACACATGTTCCTAAAATATAACATCACTATTATTTGTGCAACTTTGAATACCCAGTATATATTCTTCATAAGCAGATTCAGGGCTCACAAAGTTATTGTATACACTGGCCCCCAGACAGGGCTAGATATCACAAGATAGGTGATATCTATCACTCAGTAACACTCATGGATCTTGTGGGCTTTCATCATCTGGTCCACACCTCAGTAGATCATGTTGAGTACCTTTCAAATGCCCAGGACTAATGCGATCTCAAACTGAGCATGATTATTCTCTAGGGACCCACCGTATTTTCACTTCATTGTGTCTCAAGACTGAAACTGCATCTTTTATGTGAATGTAATATTTTTGAACCTTTCTACACCATTCACCATGTTGGGAGGGCTGACATTTATTTACAGTTCCTTTCAATTGTGAAAAGAAATCAGCACTTGGGGATAAAAATCTGAGATTAAAGAAAGAAATCCCTTCTAGTATGACAGGAAACAAAATGCACTATATGCATCAAAAATTCAAAAATGGGCTACACGTGTAAAGATTTGATCAGCTAGATCACTGGAGAGTTTAATAAATGATACTAATAAAGATGCAATTGGGATTGAAATTAATCTGGTGGTATATAAAACATCTAGTTTTCAAAATATTTCTATTTAGCAATTCAGGTCATGAAAGCAATAATATTTAAACATAATAGCTAAGCATAACCAATATTTGACTATAATAACAGCTTCCAGCTTTCTCTTAGCCAAGACTTCATCTTAATACAATCACCTTGCTGTTGAGAAATTCCAGTCTCTCACACCCGTTGTTCCTTTCAAAACCCAGTTAAGCAGCCTGAAAAATCAAGTCTGCACTATAAGTGGAAGACATAAAGTTTGTCTTCATACTGATATGGGAAAATTTTCCAAAGGTGAAAATCTCCCATTTTATTTACAGGTTATAGCCATAAGAAGAGGTACCTCTTGGTTTTCACTGCATTTGCCTCCATTGGCCTGATTTTCATGAAGGTATAGTTGTTTTACAGGGTTATTCATTGACTTTTGTGTTTGTGTGTTTGTGTTTGTGTGTCATTCATTGAGTTTTGTGTTTGTGTGTTTTGAGTCTGTGTGTTTGTGTGTGTTATATTTAGCTCTGTTTTGGTTTTCAAAAACTAGTGCATCCATGTCTTTCCATTAAATGTAATCAGTGCTTACAAGAATGAGATTCCTATTCCTATAGATGTCTACTAGAAACAGTGGTGTAGCCACAAAAGGTTGTTATGTGAAACAATATTTTTTTTCTTTTTTTATCTTTATTGTTCAGTTTATTAATTACATTGTTTCCCCTTTTTATCCCCCTATAGCTCCCCTCCACCCTGTACCTATCCCACCCTCCACCCTCACCCCCCCTCCCCACTGTCCTCTCCCATTGTTGCAAGATTTTTGTCCAGTCTCTTGCTGCACTTCCCACAACCCTTTTCTCCCCAAGAATTGTCAGTCCGTTCCCTCTCTATGTCCATGTCTCTGTTATATTCACCAGTCTATCCTGTTCAACAGCCTATCAATTCACTTGATTTGTTGATAGATGTGTATTTATGTTCATAATTTTCACCTTTACCTTTTTCTTCTTCCTCTACTTAAAGAATATCTTTCAGCATTTCATATAATGTTGGTTTGGTGGTGATGAACTCCTTTAGCTTTTTCTTATCTGCGAAGCACTTCATCTGACCTTCAATTCTGAATGATAGCTTTGCTGGATAGCGTAATTTTGGTTGTAGATTCTTGCTGTTCATCACTTTGAATATTTCTTGCCACTCCCGTCTGGCCTGTGAAACAATAATTTTAAGCTCAAGGAGAAACCCCAGATAGATGGGCAACATAGGACAGAAAAGAAATAAAGAAGAGAAACAAAAACTACTACCATTTCCCCTAAGACCAGGAACAAGACAGGGTTGCCCACTTTCACCACTCCTGTTCAACATAGTACTGGAAGTATTAGCTATTGCAATTAGACAAGAAGAAGAAATAAAAGGCATCCAAATTGGAAAAGAAGAATTAAAGCTATCCTTATTTGCAGATGACATGATATTGTACATAAAAAACCCGAAAGACTCCATGAAAAAGTTATTAGACATAATAAGTGAGTTCAACAACGTAGCAGGTTACAAAATTAATGCCAAGAAATCTATGGCATTTCTATACACTAATAGTGAACTTACAGAAAGAGAGACTAAAAAAAGCAATCCCATTTACCATCACACAAAAAAAATTAAGATACCTAGGAATAAACTTAACTAAGGAGGTAAAACACCTATTCGTGCAAAACTACAGGACACTGAAAAAAGAGATAGAGGAAGATGTAAACAGGTGGAAGAACATACCATGTTCATCGATTGGGAGAATCAACATAATTAAAATGTCCATACTACCCAAAGAAATCTATAAATTTAATGCACTCCCCATTAAAATACCAATGGCATATTTCACAGACCTAGAAAGAACTCTCCAAAAATTCATCCGGAACAAAGAAAGGCCCAGAATAGCCTCAGCAATCCTGAGAAAGAAGCACCAAGTCGGTGGGATTTCCATACCAGATTTCAAGCTGTATTACAAAGCTACTGTTCTCAACGCAGCCTGGTACTGGCACAAGAACAGACATATAGATCAATGGAATAGAATAGAGAATCCAGATATCAACCCAAACCACTATGCTCAATTA
This sequence comes from Antrozous pallidus, assembly GCA_027563665.1. NCBI lineage: Eukaryota > Metazoa > Chordata > Mammalia > Chiroptera > Vespertilionidae > Antrozous > Antrozous pallidus. The sequence continues at coordinate 99,671,057 of CM050508.1, forward strand.
ATATTTGACAAAGGAGGCATGAACATACAATGGAGTCAAGACAGTCTCTTCAATAAATGCTGTTGGGAAAATTGGACAGATACATGCAAAAAAATGGAACTAGAGCAGCAACTTACACCATACACAAAAATAAACTCAAAATGGATACAGGAGTTAAACGTAAGACAGGAAACCATAAAAATATTAGAGGACTCTACAGGAAGAAAAATCTCACACATATGCCAAAAGAACTTCTTTGATGATACTGCTCCTAGGGCAATGGAAGCTAAAGAGAAAATAAACAAATAGGACTACATCAAAATCAAAAGCTTTTGCTCAGCTAAGGAAACCATCAACAAAACAATAGGAAAACCCACTGTATGGGAGAACATATTTGCAAATGTTATCAGTAATAAAGGTTTAATCTCAAGCATCTACAGGCAACTCACGCAACTCAATAAAAGGAGGACAAATGATCCAATTAAAAAAGGGGCAACAGACCTAAATAGAATCTTCACGAAAGAAGACAAAAGGAAGGCCCAGAGACATATGAAAACTTGCTCAAAGTCACTTATTATCCGAGAGATGCCAATCAAAACGACTATGCGGTACCATCTCACACCTGTCAAAATGGATTACATCAATAAATCAACAAACGACAAGTGCTGGCGAGGATGCGGAGAAAAAGGAACTCTCCTGCACTGCTGGTTGGATTGTAGACTAGTGCAACCACTGTGGAGAACAGTATGGAGTTTTCTCAGAAAACTAAAAATGGAGCTCCCATTTGACCCAGTGATCCCACTTCTAGGAATATACCCCAAGAAACTAGAAAAGTGAATTAGAAAGTACATATGTACCCCTATGTTCATAGCAGCACACAATTTACCATAGCTAAGATTTGGAAACAGCCTAAGTGCCCATCAGCAGATGAGCGGATTAAAAAACTATGGTACATTTACACAATGGAATACGACACTGCAGTAAAAAAGAAGGAGCTCCTACCATTTGTAACAACATGGATAGATTTGGAGAGCATTATGCTAAGTGAAATTAGCCAGGCAGAGAAAGACAAATATCACATGATATCACTCATTTAAGGAATATAATGAATGACATAGACTGATGAACAAAATGGATCCAGAGACTGAGAAAAGTCCATCAGAATGTCAAACCTCAGGGTAAGTTGCAGGTGTTGGGAGTAAGGGGAAAAGTCAACATATTTGAACTCTTGAACTAAGGTAAGTGATTTGTGTTTTTACATCCCTGATATAGTTTATATAAAGTTACAAAAAAAATGGCAGCTAGTTTGAGATTGAATTGACATGGCCTAGAGCTTGTCATATCCTATGGACACCTGTCCTTAGGCTAGGCCCTCCTTAACCTCCGATGATACCATAATACCCTTACATGATATTATTCTACAATGTCATTATAATATTTGATACTTGACAACAGCATATTATACAATTATCCCAAATAAACTTACAAACTAATTCTTTGAATGTTGGGCAGCAACTTAAAAAAGGATAGGAAAGAAATTAATCCCTTTCAGATGGAATTAAGGCACTGGGAAGGCATCTGAGCATTCAATATGGGCCCTTCTTGCCCTTTCTGCCAAGAGGGACCTTCTTCTTACTATCCAAATACACACACTGATGCCTGAGCTTTCAGTTCAAGCTGTGGCTGAAGCCTCTGGGCAGCTGGCACCATGGATCTGTATCTCGACCAATGGTGTGAGCTGGGCCCTCTCTGGAGAAGAAACCTGGGTCCCCTGAGATATGTGATCAGTACCGGGACCCCGCCAGCAGGCAAGGGGACCCCCAACACAGGTACTGGACATGGAAGCCATGGGGACATAGACTACAAAGGAGACAGAACTGAACCTCACATCACCCTGTTTGGCCCCGGAGGATGGCTGGTTAGCCAGAGACGGGCAAGATTCCTCAGGGAAGGAACAACCCAAGACAGGCAAAGTCACAGAGGGGCCAACAGGAAAGAGGTAAAAGGTCAACAGAGGTGGGGCACAGAACCTCACCCACAAACCTTGCAGGGGCTTGAATTCTCACCCCTCCTGAGGAAGGTCTCCTACCCCCATGGCTGCTTCGCCTCCCATGCACAAGTCATACCGGGACCCAGGTGGCAGACAGAGACTCAGCCAGCAATAGCTGCTCTATATCTAAATTCAGTCTATTACAAGGAATGCTGAGGACCTACTCAAAAATGCAAATATTCCTTTCCACTAGTATTTACAGGGTAAATTAAGATTTCTGCTTGAGTATTAAAATTGACAGTAAAATAGTAATCAAGTTTTCAGATTAATTTAAATTGGCCAAGTGAAATAAGTGAATACTCAAGAAAATCTAACTGTACTGGACAAAAAGCTTTTCCTAAAACATTAACTAAAATATCTATTAGTAGTTCATCTCACTGTAAAATTGCCTAACATCCAAAGAACCTACAGCAGTCATATTTGTGTGCAAAAATTAAAATTTAAAATTACCAAGACTGCAATATAAAATTTCCAAAAGCCCCCATTAATCAAAAAAAGGGGAGGGGGCAGTGGGGTAATATCATGTAAGGAAAAAAATATCAAGTAAGTAAAATACATATAGAAAATTCTTACTCCAGTAAAGTAAATTCCATTGGTAAAACCAACTGCAGGACACCCATGAAAAAACACACATGGTGTCAAGATAAGCCAAAGGAAAATCATTTAGGCAAAAATTAAAAAGAATCCCAAGTCTATTTTGCAGAGAGGATCCCTTTGTTAACTTTTGGTTGAAAATGTGTTTGTGTGTTTTCAGAGAACAACTCCAAGACCATGTGGGTTCCTGCGACTGTGAGGAACTGATGGATCTGTTCCAGTCACGAGGATGGTCCAGAGATGGGGGACACTGACGACACCTTGCCATGCTAGCAGTTGGCAGCTGTGCATGTCTGCAGGCAGCCCAGGACCAAACCAGAGAGGATGGATCTTGCATTGCCATGATGTGTCCACCATCTGGATATCATTGCTGACATGTACACATAAAGAATTATTTAACACTGAAACTGGGACTCAGAACAGTTGGACATTGAAACTGAGTCTGAAACATTTTTTGTTCTTATACATTTATTTCTAGAATGCAGAGGCAAGATATTTTTGAAGAAAAGAAACAGGGGGGAGTGATTGATATAGAGGCAGGGTGGCCTTGAACAGGCTGTCAAGCTACAGGGGGAAGGCTTGGGTGGATGGGAGATGGATGCTGAGGGAGATCAACTGAAGGACTTGTATGCATGCATATGAGCATAACCAATGAATGAAAGACACTGGGGTGGGGACGGGGGAGGGTGGAGATATGTGCTGGGGGGTAGGGGAGGCTGGGGGAGGGTAAGGGGGAGGGGGAAAGGAAAACATGTACTACTATTAATTATGTTATACTGCAAAAAATCAATCAAAAATATATTTAATAAATAAAAAAATAAAAAGTAAAAAAAAAAATAATATGTTGCTAGTGGCTAAAAAAATACATAAATAAATCCTAAATCAAAAATCAGAAAAATAAGAGATGCCACTTTAATTGAAATTGGACAAAAATGAATATTTGAAAAATTAGAAATTATACTGTCTAGTCTCTGTTGTTCCAAAGTTTCAAAATGAGGATTAAACAATGATTTATCCCACATAGAAATAAAGGATAAAATAACTCATCATAAGATCTAAACTAACCAAAGTTAAATATGATACAGGCTAATTCACTAAAAATAATTTATTCTTACATGTATAAAATATATTCTCAGAGATTAGATTATCTATGAGGTGTGGAATTTCATAGAAGAAGAGAAAAATGAAAAACAAAATGACCATGGATGTAGTCTGCAGAAAAACAGAAAAAGACCAGAGTCCAATGAAGCCACATTCTTTACATGAAAAAGAAGAGATTTATAAATCCAGCTGTCATCCTCCAGCTTCCAATGATAAGAAACTTAGGTCACTGCCAGAAGCAAGCCTCTTTGAGATCAGGGGTATATTTATAGAATATGAATTAGACATAAAATGTATGAATATTTCTTCTCTCATAATCAGAGAATTTGTTTCTCCACACATTGTATTTCCTCTAGTGGACACATGACATAGCACACCATACAAATGGGAGCCCTCTTCTCATGCTTGGAAAATTTCCTGCAGGTTGGGTATGTACTCCCATCCTTAATGTCATGACTCAAAGAGATAGGAATACAGACTCATACTAAATACCACAAACTCAACCTATTATCCCCATAGGATGTAAGTTGAGCTCTTAGATTGTTTCAAGGGGTAAGTCATCTTAAAAGGAGAGGGGTAGGTGGTATGAAGCCCTGAAATGCTGGATTTGAATTCCAAATTGGACATTGAAAAGAGGCATTTGGGTCTTTGTTCATGTTAACTCCTAGGCTTTGATTTCTAGCTCTATAAAATGGAATACAACACCTTATTGTTGTTGTAAGATTCAGTGGATATTCATATGTTGAGTACACTGCCCAGTTCAAAATATTATAAATTCAAGATAAAGCCATGAGTATAGATTGGGCTTTTCAGGTACTGTTGAACTTTAATTAAAGTGGTTAAGTAGAGCAGGAGTAATTGTCCTCAAAAGCTTTTATACATGGGATTGAGATACCAGATGAAGATTAACCCTGATAATATGAAGTTTTCTTCAAACACTTAGAATTTATTTACAGTTCCAAGATATAGGCAAAACTTAGACATTTGTTCTATTCTAATCAGGTGTGCTCTGTGGGAAGAAAGCACAAATTTCACCTATATGGGTAATGAAGCACAAAAAATGGCATGTCCATTTTTCTCTTGATTCCTTCAGCAAATATTACCACTAATATGCTCCCTAAAATGTTGGCAGCTGGAAGAGTCAGGATTTACAGAGGCGTTGGATCTATGTCTTATGGGAGATAGTTTAAAAGACCTTATCATCTTCTTCTGGTTACAGGCTTCCTGCCAATGCTACAACTCAGTTAAATACGACCATGTATGCCATTCCCACAGTCAGACTGTTATAGAAAAGGTAAATCTACCCTGGGAAGTTGTAACTTCCTTGATAAAAGAGAGTTCAAAATGTAAAGATGATTTTTTTTATGTATTAAGAGAATTGATAGTGACAGAAATAATGTATTATGAAAATACTAGAGGCACAGCCTGCACCCTCTCCAATCTGAGACCCCTCGAGGGATGTCCAACTGTTTGTTTAGGGCCGATCCTAGTAGGATAGGGCCTAAACGGTCAGTTGGACATCCTTCTCACAATCCAGGACTGCTGGCTCAAAACTGCTCACCTGTCTGCCTTCCTGTTTGCCCCTAACCGCTTCTACCTGCTAGCCTGATCACCTGATAACCACTACCCTGCCAGCCTAATTGATGTCTAACTGCTCCCCTGCCAGCCTGTTTGCCCCCAACTTCCCTCCTCTACTGGCCTGGTCACCCCCTAACTGCCCTCCCCTGTAGGCTTGATTGCCCACAACTGTCCTCCCTTGCAGGCCTGGAACCTTCCAATGGCCCTCCCCTGCTGACCATCTTGTGGTGGCCATCTTGTGTCCACATGGGGGCAGGATCTTTGACCACATGGGGGCAGCCCTCTTGTGTGTTGGAGTGATGGTCAATCTGTATATTACTCTTTTATTAGATAGGATAGAGGCCTGGTGCATGGGTAAGGGCCAGCTGGTTTGCCCTGAACAGTGTCCCGGTTCAGAGTTGGGGTTCTCTTGGGGTGTGGGGCTGCCTGGGCAAGAGTCCTGTTGTGGTTTGCAAGCCAGCCACACCCCCAGTGACCCAATCAGAGGCCCTGGGATCTGAGATTAATTTATGTTCTGCAATTGAAACTTTGTAGCCTGGAGCGGAGTCAAGCCTTCTGCTCTCTCAGTGCCAACAGCCATTTCTGTTTGGCCTTATAATTGAAACTTTGTAGCCTAGAGTGGAGGCTTAGGAGCTAGATCTGCAGAAGCTTGGCTTCCTTCATTGCCTGGGCAACCCTAGCTTCTGCTCTTTCCAGCTCCGTGGCTGCCACCATTCTGTTGGGATATATCTTCTATAATTGAAACTTTGTAGCATTGAGTGGATGCCTAGGCCAGCAAGGGCAGGCGGAAAGCTTGGCTTCCTCCATTGCCGGGGAAACCCAAGCCTCCCTCCTGCTCTCAGTGGCTGCAGCCATCTTGGTTGGGGTTTATTTGCATAATTTGTTCCTGATTGGCTGATGGGCATGGCTATGGGTATGGCTTGATTGGAGGTAGGTCAGTTTGCATATTACTGTTTTATTAGATAGGATAGGAGCTAATCATGGTGCAGTGCAAAGCATAGAATTTATGATCAAATTTCTGAATTTAATTACTCTCTGTTGAAAGATCATATTCAAGCCCAAAGTGTCACTCAGTGGTTAAGCATCATCCCATAAACTAAGAGGTCTCTAGTTCAACTGCCTGGCTGGGCTCATGCCCAAGTTGTGCACTTAATTCCCAGTTTGGGACAGGCAGGAGGAAGTCCATCATTGTTTCTCTTTCATTGATGTTTCTACCTCTCTTTCTTCTTTCTTCTCTCTTAAAAAATCAATAAAAACATCTTTGAATAAATATATATATATATATATATATAATATTCAAATAAATAATAACTAAGATCATGTTTCTCATACATGTATAAAAATGAACATATGTTAAATATTTTATTTCACTTATTCATGAGAATATTGGTAGATATTATGACAATACAAAAGAGAATCTTAAGAACAAACATGTGTATAGATAAGAAATAGTAAAATAAATGAGCAAATGGGAGACAGAGCTGGCCTCTTTCATGGACCGGAGGGAAGCAAATTGAACTGGCAATTGAGAGAATTGGCAACCGATAGACGAGAAGCATTTGCTTTGCAATCTGATAACCTCGAAAGCAGGTTCTGGACTCTGCATAGTTTCCTACTGAAGAACAATTTTTCCCTCTACTTTCAGGATCCTGGTTAACTGTCAAGATTCTTAACATTTTCCTGAATACCCGATGAGCTTCAGTTTTCATTTCACTAATAAAACTGAGTATTACTGGAGAATCTAATGAGACGTGGCCTAGTGCGCCCCCTCAGAAAGTATTCATGATTTCTTTGTGATCCCCTCAGCATTGCTGACTTTCTACAATTTGACAAGCTCTGACAAGATAAATGAACTTTATTGTTTGAAGTATATTAAAAAATACTGGTATATGCAACAATATATTTTCAACATAAATCACAAAAATGTTATCCTGAGTGAATGAAGGCAGATGCAAATCCAGTCCATTTACTTGAGATTCTAGAAAGGGCAAATTGATAATGAGAGAAACAGAAAGGTGGTTGTCAGGGGATAAGGTGTATTGAGAAAGGAAGTCATGTGGATGAGGATGGAGAAGTTTGGGGGTTTATGAATGTATTCTATATCATGTTTGTGGTGATGCACATTTGTTCAAAGTCACTGACTGTACAGGTCAACTGCTTGATTTTATTTTATAAAAATTTGTTTTCTCACTTGTCTGTGCATAATTAATTTTCTATCAAAATCTTGTTTTGGGGAGGTCATCAGTTTGTCACCAAATACCCTTTCAATTTTATTAAACTCAATGTGATCATGGACAACTGAGTTATAGGTCCTTGATTTCTCCAAATGGTAAAACTGAGAAGTAAATTCTGTTATCTTGTGGGACCCTACCTTCTACTTTTCAGGAGCTTTGAAAGCAAAGCTCACTAAACACATTTAACATTCTAAGTGGGTGACTTGTCAACAGGGGAGAAATGTATCCAAGTGAGCGAGTCCCTCATGAAAAAGTGCTGGCTGTAGGCATAGATGTATTTAGTTGTTTTTATATTTCCCTGATATTTTACTATTATTAATATTTTCTTCATGGATGCCACCAAAATAAATAAAACAGTGTCTTCAATGAGTCTAAAAACACAAGAGTAACCACCACTTGACGGGATGACCCTGCCTCCAAGTGGCAGCCTCCTCCTCCTAGGCTTCTCTTCCCTTCCAGAGGTAGGGGTCCCCCTCCTTGTTCATCAGTAACAACTGTCTTTCGCTTGATCCCAGGTGCAAAAACAGATGATGACTCAGCCTGACAACATTTCCATTCCTTGGTAAAGACAACTTACGAAGTGCCTTTACTCATTAATGAGCAGGTTTCACTTGCTGCTTCTGCAAACTGTCTGACTGCTGGGTTTGACAGTTTCCTGACATTCTGGCAACAGCTGCAATAATAGCTGTGACAATGCCTTTCCCAAATGAGGACTATGCAGGACCAGCAAAGTGACAGACACACTCTAAGTAATCTGATAAAGAAATGGCGCATTGTACAGAAAAAAAGATTGCAATGACATTGCGTGGGTAGGAGAGGTGGATTCCTAGACAGAGGAAAGGATTGTTAAAATTTATTATTTTAAATCATGTAAACACCATTTCCCCAAGTTTTCTGAAATATTGTCTCTGGAGAACCTGGAGATACTCAACCTTTTCCTGTTGCTGCTATAGCCCATTCTCACTGCTGACTAAAAGTTTTTCACATTATATTGTTTCTCTAATTATATTTTGAGCTTTCAGAAAGCAAGACTTCCTCTGATATCTCTTTCTATTTCCACATTTTAGCGTAGTGTTTTATATATATCATATAATTAGTACATCTCTGACTACACTGTTACTATCCTTTCTTTAGTTTGTTAAGCTTTTAAAATGTTGTATATAGCCCAGCCAGTGTGGATCAGTGGTTGAGTGTCGACCTATGAACCAAGGGGTCATGGTTTGATTCTTGGTAAGGGTAGACGCCCAGTTTGCAGGCTGGATCCCCAGTAGGTGATGTGCAGGAGGAAGTGGCTCAGTGATTTTCTCTTATCTTTGATGTTTCTACCTTTTTCTCCATCTTCCTTCCTCTCTGAAATCAATAAAAGTATATTAAAAATTAAATGCTATATATATATATTAATTTCTTAAATGTGCTACATATATGTACTTATACATATATAAACATGTATGTGAATACATGCATAGCTTTAAAACACAAATGCATTGTGGGATGGTTTAGAGAAGTTTGAGATTTGATGTACATCATCTCTTTTGCTTAACAAAGTGAATTGGAAAGAAGATGAGTACATTACTTACACTCATCTAGTTTGAAGGGTTAATCATCACCATTGAGGTAGGTCATGCAAGTAAAAATCTTTGAAGCTTTGGTATTCTCTCATTGTACATTAACAAATGAAACGGCTTTATTATTTAGAGAAGCTTTAGGATCATAGAAAAACGGAGAGACTGTGCAGAGATTACCCAGATGCATCCAAGTAAATACAGCATCCACCACCACCAAGATCCTGCACCAGGGTGGGACATCCTATCTAATAAAAGAGTAATATGCAAATTTGACCATACCTTCGCTGCACCCTAAGCCATGCCCACAGCCACGCCCACCAGCCAATCAGGAGCAGATTATGCAAATAATCCCCAACCAAGATGGCTGCCACCACTGAGAGCAGGAGGGAGATTTGGGTTTCCCCAGCAACAGAGGAAGCCAAGCTTTCCACCAGCTGTTGCTGGCCTAGGCCTCCACTCAATGCTACAAAGTTTCAATTATAAAAGATTCAGAAATGGTGGCAGCCACTGAGCTGGAGAGAACAGAGGCTTGGGTTTTCCTGGCAATGGAGGAAGCCAAGCTTTCCACCTGCCTTTGCTGGCCTGGGCATACACTCTAGGCTACAAAGTTTCAAACAGAAATGGCTGCCGCCAGGGAGTGAGCAGAAGGCTTGGCTCTACTCCAGGCTACAAAGTTTCAATTGTAGACATAGATTAATCCCAGATCCCAGGACTTCCACTTGTGTTTCTGGGAGGCGTGGCTGGCTTGCAAACTACCACAGGCCCCATCCTGATCAGGGACACTCTTCAGGGCAAACCAGCTGGCTCCCACTCATGTACCAGGTCTCCGTACTATCTAATAAAAGAGTAATTTGCAGATTGACCATCACTCCAACACATAAGAGGTCTGCCCCCATGTGGTCAAAGATCCTGCCCCCATGTGGACACAAGATGGCCACCACAAGATGGCCAGCAGGGGAGGACCATTGGGAGGTTCCAGGCCCTGCAAGGGAGGGCAATTGTGGACAATCAGGCCTGCAGGGGAGGGCAGTTAGGGGTGACCAGTCCAGCAGAGGAGGGAAGTTGGGGCAACAAGGCTGGCAGGGGAGCAGTTAGACATCAATTAGGCTGGCAGGGTAATGGTTAGGGTGTGATCAGGCTGGCAAAAATAAGCAGTTAGGGGCAATCAGGGAGGCAGGCAGGTGAGCAGTTTTTTGCCAGCAGTCCTGGATTGTGAGAAGGATGTCCAACTGCCCATTTAGGACTGATCCTACCAGGTGTCCAAATTGGAGAGGGTTCAGGCTGGGCTAAGGGACATCCCCTGCCCACGTGCATGAACTTCATGCATCAGGCCTCTAGTACACAATATATGTTAGAAAAATGTATACATAGTAGAGGCCTGGTGCACAAAATTTGTGCACAGGTAGGGTTCCTAGGCCTGGCTGGAAATCAGTGCCAATCTGTGGGGTGATTAGAGGGCCCCCCCACTGGCACCTGCCTTGATGGCCTGGTGCCTGCTGGCTGGGGGCAGCTGCTGTACTGATCATCTGTCCCCTGGTGGTCAGTGTGCATCAAAGCAACCAGTCATTCTGCTGTTTGGTCGATTTGCATTTTAGGCTTTTATTATATAGGACTAGAGATCTGGTGCATGAAAATTCATGCAATGAAGGGGGAGGTCCCTTAGCTGGCCTCCCCGTCTCACAATATGGGAGCCCTCAGGGGTAGGGGGGTGGGCCTGGAAAACAGGGGAAGGCAATGTCCCCCTGTCACACTTCTGCTGCTGCCACTACTGGCAGCATGAGTCTCAGATGGCAATGGTTACTTGAGCCTCATGCAGCCCTAGGCAATTGGGCAGCTACCATCTGAGGCTTGCCTGTGCCTCAGGCTGGCCCTGGGTATCTGGGGCCTGAGGGGGCTGGGGGACTCTGAAGGTAAGTGTGCAGAAGGCCAAGTGCCTGCTGCCTCAGTGGGGCTGAGCAGACTGGATGCTGCCATCTTTGAGGGCCTGGCAGTCAATTAACATATTCCCTCATTATTGGCTGTGGGCGCTGCTATCTTTACAATGGCATGAGGGTCAATTAGCATATTCCCTCTTTATTCGATTAGATAATATGCATTAGAGTGCTATTATTATAACACTAGAGGCCCGGTGCACAAAATTCGTGCACAGAGGGTGGGGGTGTGTCGCCCAGCCTTCACCCTCTCCAATCTGGAACCCCTCCAAGGATGTCAAGGCGCCCTTTTAGGCCCAATACTACCAGGATTGGGTCTAAACGGGCAGTCAGACAGCCTTCTCACAATCCAAGACTGCTGGCTCCAAACTGCTCACATAACTGCCTCCCTGATTGCCCCTAACTGCTTCTGCCTGCCAGCCTAATCACCCGCTAACCACTACCCTGCCAACCTAATTGATGTCTAACTGCTCCCCTGCAATCCTGTTTGCCTTCCCTCTTCTGCTGGCCTGGTCACCCCTAAATGCCCTCCCCTGCAGGCTTGATTGCCCCCAACTGCCCTACCTTGCAGGCCTGGTCACTTCCGACTGCCCTACCCTGCTGGCTTGATCACCCACAACTGCCCTCCCTTGCAGGACCTGGAACCTCCCAATGGTCCTCCCCTGCTGGCCATCTTGTGGTGGCCTTCTTGTGTCCACATGGGGGCAGGATCTTTGACTAAATGGGGTAATCCTCTTGTTTGTTGGAGTGATGATCAATCTGCAAATTACTCTTTTATTAGATAGGATATAGGCCTGGTGAATGTGTTGAGGCCCTGAAGAATGCCCCGGGTCAGGGTGGGGGTACCCTTAAGGCATTGGGCGGCCTGGGCGAGGTGGCCTGTGGCGATTTGTAGGCTGGTCACACCCTTCAGCAACCCAAATGAAGGCCCTGGGATCTGAGATTAATTTATGTTCTGAAATTGAAACTTTGTAGCCTGGAGCAGAGCCAAGCCTTCTGCTTGCTCTGTGACAACAGCCATTTCTGTTTGGGTTTATTTAAATTCTATAATTGAAACTTTGTAGCCTAGAGTGGAGGCCTAGGTGCTAGAGCTGCAGAAGCTTGGCTTCCTCCATCGTGTGGGCAACCCTAACCTCTGCTCTCTACAGCTCCGTGGATGCCACCATTTATGTTGGTATATATCTTCTATAATTGAAACTTTGCAGCATTGAGTGCCGACCTAGGCTGGCAAGGGCAGGCAAAAAGCTTGGCTTCCCCCATTGCTGGGGAAACCCAAGCCTCCCTCCTGTTCTCAGTGGCTGCAGCCATCTTGGTTGTGGTTTATTTTAATTATTTGCTCCTGATTGGCTGATGGGTGTTGCTTGATCGAAGGTATAGTCAATTTGCATATTACTCTTTTATTAGATAGGATATATATCACATCATCTTTATACATTTTTATCCTATACTAGAGGCCTGGTGAACAAAATTCATGCATGGGTGTGTGTCCTTCACCCTAGCCTATACCATCTCCAATCTGGGATTCCTCAAGGGAGGTCGGACTGCCTGTTTAGGCCTAATCATCCTAAACAGGCAATCGGACATCCCTCTCATAATCCAAAACTGCTGTCTCCCAACCACTTGCTGGCCTGCCAGCCTTATCACCCCCAATCACTCCCCTGCCAGCCTGATTGACGCTTGACTGCTTCCCTGCTGGCCCAATTGCCCATAACTGACCTCCCCTGCAAGCCTGGTTGCCCTTAACTGTCCTCCCTAGTAGACCTGGTCAACCCCAATTTCCCTTCCCTGCAGGCCTGGTTGCCCCTAACCATCCTCCTTTACATGCCTTATTGCCTTCAATGGTCCTCCCCTGCAGGCATGGGTTCCCCCCAACTGTCCTCCTCTGCAAGCCCGGTCACCCCTAACTCCCCTCCCTTGCAGGCCTGGTCCCTCCCAACTGCCTTTCCCTGCTGGCCATCTTGTGGTGGCCATCTTGTGTCCACATGGGTGAGGCCATCTTTGACCACATGGGGCAGTCATGTTTGTCTTTGAGTGATGGTCAATTTGCATATTACCTCTTTATGATATAGGAAAATGAAGAACTAATATGCTGATTAGACTGAACAACTAAACGACTGTCTGGATGACCTTCGGGGCTTTGAGTGCTGAGACCCTTGCACAAATTTCATGTATCAGGTCTCACGTATTATATATAAAAGCAATATATATAATCTCTATAATAATAAATGTGTAATATGCTAATTAAACTAGGTAGCTGAATAACCTTCCAGACTTATTCTGGACATTCATCTGGAAGCCACGGCAGTGGAGATTGAGAAGATGTGGTTAGGATGATCAGGCAGGCATGCATAGGTAGTTAGGGGCAATCAGATAGGCAAATGAGTGGTTAGGGGTGATCAGGCAGGGAGATGAGTCATTTGGAGCAATCAGGCAGCCAGGCAGAGGAGTTAGGGGTGATCGGTTAGGAACCAGCGGTCCTGGATTGTGGGATGGATGTAGGATGGGCCTAAGCCAGCAGCTGGACATCCCCTGAGGAGTCCCTGGTTATAAGAGGGTGCAGGCTGGGCTGAAGGACAACCTTTTCCAGCCCCCATGCAACCGGGCCTCTAGTGTGTATATATATGTTTTTATTCACTTCTCTGTCAATGGACACTGAGGTTGCTTCCATTTCTTGGCTATTATGAATAGTGCTGCAATGAAAACAGATAAAGCTCATTGACATCAGTCTCATTGATGGTTTGTGGATTTGACTCCCACGCCAAGGGAAATAAAATAAAAAAGAAACAAATCAGACTACATCAAACTAACAAAACTACACAGCAAAGAAACTATTAACAAAGTGAAAAGGCAACCTACCAAATGGAAAGAAATATGTTCAAATCACACATTCAAGGATTTAATATCTAAAACATATAAAGAACTCCTATATCTACAACAACAATAGCAACAACAACAAAAAATCCTGAATGAAAAAACTGGGGAGTGGAGACCTGGTCAGTGTCACTCGTGGTTAGAGAATTGACCCAAGTACCAAAGGATTGTGGGTTCAATTCCCAGTCAAAGGCAAGTGCCTGGGTTACAGGTTCGATCTCTGGCCCCATTGGGTCACATGTGGAAGACAACCTATGGATGTGTCTCTCTCACATTAATTTTCTCTCTATCCCCCTCCCACCTTCCCTTCCACTTTCTCAAAAAAAAAATTAATGGAAACAATACCCTCAGGTGAGGAGTAATAACATCAAAATAAAGGCAGTGGATTTGAATAGCCATTTTTCCAACAAAGACATAAAGATAGTCATAATATACATAAAAAGTGCAACTTCCAAAATTATTAGAGAAATGAAAGTCAAAACTACAAGATTTCAAGATATATCTATGAAATGAATCTCATCAAAAAGACAAGAACTGGCAAGTCTTAGAGAATATGTAGAGAAAAGGGAAACCTTGTGTACTGTTGGTTGTGATACAAATTGATGTAGCCACTATGGAAGAAATCATAAAGATTCTTCAATAATATAAAATATAGAACTACCGTATGGATTCAGCTATTTCACTTCTGGGTATTTATTCAAAAAATAGGGAAAAATGCATTAGAAGAGATACATGGATTTTTGGCATCACACCTGTTATTTTTTTCCTTGTACTTCTGTGTTTTCTCTTTCATTTGATGTATTTACATGATGGAAGTATGTTAAATCCAGTATTTTATAAAATGCGATTAATTAATAAAATCAGTTTTACCTTATTCAAGAAATACATTTCAAGTATCTTTTATATAGTAATAATGATACCTTTTAACTCACTGTCTTATCCCAATGAATATATCTATAAATGCAACTTCTTGGAAGATTTAGTACCAAAGCACACACAATAACTGAAGAAGAAAAAATAAAAAAATGATTTGATGAATGATGTGGCATGCCAATATATAAAACACATCACCACTTGAAAACTGTGCACTACACTATGTATAGTCTCTCTGTCTTGTAAGTACATTGCAGATGCTGCCAAATGATACTTAAATGTTTAAATATATACTGTATTTATATAACAATGTATATGAGGGGAAATTAAAATTAGATTATATGCGAAAAAAGAAAAACTGCTCTCAGAATTGTAACAATAATTTTTATCTCCATTTTTTAAAATTTATCTTTAAGCTGTTTTATCATCATAATAAAAGTATAATATGCAAATATCCACCACACCCACCAACCACACCTACCTGCCAATCAGGAGCAAGTATGCAAGTTAACCCCAACCAAGATGGTTGCGGCCACAGAGAGAACAGGAGGGAGGCTTGGATTTCCCTGACAATGGAGATAGTCAAGATTTCCACACACCCTGGCTGGCCCAGGCCTCCACTCAATGTTACAAAGTTTCAATTATAGAAGATAAATAAACTCCAACAAAAATGGCGGCAACCACGGAGCTGGAGATAGCAAGAAGGCTAGGGTTGCCCCAAGCAATGGAGTAAGCCAAGCTGCCTTGGCCTCCACTTCAGGCTACAAAGTTTCAATTATAGAAGATAAATAAATGTCAATATAAATGGCTGCAGCCACAGAGCGAGCAGGAGGCTTGACTCTGCTCCAGGCTACAAAGTTTCAATAGTAGAAGTTAAATAAATCCCAGATACCAGGGCCACCACTTGGGTCACTGGGGGGTGTGGCCAAATTGCAAACCACCACAAGCCCCATGCCCAGGCCACCTCATACCCCAAGGGAACCCCCACCTTGATCTGGGACATCCTTCAGGGCAAACCAGCTGGCCTCCACCTATGCACCAGGCTTCTATCCTATCTAATAAAAGAGTAATTCCCAGATTGACCAACACTCTAACACACAAGATGGCTGCCCCCATGTGGTGAAAGATCCTGACCTCATGTGGACACAAGATGGCCACCACAGGATGTCCAGCAGGGGAGGAAAGTTAGGGATGACCGGGCCTGCAGACAAGGGCAGTTGGGCAGGACCCAGGCCTGTAGGGGAAGGCCTACAGGGGAGGGCTGTTGGGAGGGACCAGGACTGCAATGAAAGGCAATTGAAGGTGTTCAAGCCTGCAGGCGAGGACAGTTAGGGGTGACTAGGCCAGCAAAGGAGGGAATTTTGGGGCAAATAGGCTGGCAGGGGATCAGTTAGATATCAATCACACTGGCAGGGGAGTAGTTAGGGAGTGATCAGGCTGGCAGGCAGAAGCAGTTAGGGGCAATCAGGGAAGCAGGCAGATGAGCAGTTGGGAGCCAGCAGTTCTGGACCATGAGAGGGATGTCTGACTGCTCATTTAGGCCCGATCCTACTGGGATCGGCCTAAATGGGCAGTCGTACATCCCTTTAGGGGTCTCAGAATGGAGAAGGTGCAGGCAGGGCTGAAGGACACCCCCATCCCATGCACGAATTTCATGCACCAGGACTTCAGTCCTATATAATAAAAGCCTAATATGCTAAGTGTCTGGTCATCCAGTCATCCATTCAACCAATCAAAACAAAATGCTAATGATATGCTAAGGTCACTCAACCGCTCACTATGACAAGCACTGACCACCAGGGGACAGATTCTCTGACCAGTATGTTAGCTTGCTGCTGGAGTCTGGCCAATCAGGACTAAGCAGGATAGGCCACACACGCCCTGGAGCACTCACATGGTCCCTCCTTGGATGCCCAACCTCCTGTAACTCTCCCCTGCCCCAATCATGGGGTCCCTTGGCCTGGCCTTTGCCCTCTTGCAATCTAGGCCACCTTGGGGATGTCAGAGAGCAAGGTTCAGCCCTATCCTGTGGGTCAGGCTGAGGGACACCACTCGTTCATGAATTTATGCACCAGGCCTCTACTCTGTTTAGTAAAAAAGTATTTTTTGAATAGTTTGAGGATAAATTTTAATTCTTTCTTGAATTATCAGTAGAACTATACTGTCAAGCCATCCAGATCAGGGATTTTGTTTGCTGGAAAATTTTTGATTACTGCTAGAATGTCTTGGATAGTTATTGTCCTATTCAGGTTTTTTTTATTCTTCCTGATTGAGTTTTGGAAGCTTATATTTTTCTAAGAATATGTCCATTTCATCTAGGTTGTCCAGTTTTTTGAAATAGAGTTGTTTATAGTATTTTTTTTACAATCATTTGTATATCAGTGGGATTTGTTGTTACTTCACCTCTTTCATTTCTGATTTTGTTTATTTCAGGACTCTGTCTTTGTTTCTTGGTGAGTCTGGCTAGAGGTTCACCAATCATATTTATCCTTTAAAAGAACCAGATCTTGGTTTTATTAACTTTGGGGGGTCTTTTGTCATTTATTTCCATTCTGAAATTTATTATTTCCTTCCTTCTGCTTACTCTAGGCTTTTCTTGTTCTTAGTTTCCCAATTCTTTAAGTTGTAGGGTTAGATAATTTATTACCCTTTTTTTCTTTCTTTCTTTCTTTCTTTTTTTCAGATAGGCCTGTAGAGCTATGAAATTCCCTCTCAGGACTGCTTTTACTGTGTCACACAGATTGTGGATTATTGTGTTTTCATTGTCATTTGTTAGCAGGATGCTTTTTATTTCTTCTTTGATATCTTTGGTAATCCAATCATTGTTTAATAGCATGCTATTAAGTGTTTTACTTTTTGTGTTTGTTTTTATTGTACTTTATTTCTAATATGCCATTGTGATCTGAGAAGATGCTTGATATGATTTCTATCTTTTTGAATTTGAATAGACTTTGCCTGCATACTAATATGTGGTCTATCTTTGAAAATTACACATATGCATTTGAGAAGACTGTATATTCTGTACCTTTGGGGTGAAATGTGATAAAGATTCCATATGTTCTAGTGAGTCATTTAGAATTGATGTGTGTGTTTTTTTATGCTTTTATGTTTAGAGGATTTATCCAGTGGTGTTAGTGGAGTATTAAAGTTCCCTACTATAATTGTATTGCTGTCTGTCTCTCCCTTGATACTTTCCAGAAGTTTTTCTTTCTTCTTTTTTATGTATTTGGTGCTCCTATATTTGAGTGTAGATATATTTAACAGAGTTATATCTTCTTGTTGAATTGCTCCCTTTAGTATTATGAAGTGGCCTTCCTTATCTCATGGTATGGCCTTTACTTTAAGGTCTATTTTGTCAGGTATAAGTATTGCTATCCCAGCTTTTTTTCATTTCTATTCAACTGAAAATTGTTTTTCCACCCCTTCAATATTAATCTGTGTGAGTCCTTCATTCTGAAATGGGTCTCTCATAGATAGCAGACAACCATTCAGCTACCCTATGTCTTTTGATTGGAGCATTTAATCCATTTATGTTCAAAGTTATTATTAATAGGAGCTTATTTGTCACCATTTTTATTATTTATGCCTGTGTCGTTTCTGTCCTTCCTATTTCTTCTTTTTAGAATAGTCCCTTTAGAATTCCTTGCATTGGTGGCTTGGTGGTAACAAACTCCTTTAGCTCCTTTTTTGTCTGTGAAGCCCCAGATTATGTCTTCAATTTTAAATGGTAGCCTTGCTGGATATAGTAATCCTGTATTCAGTCACATTTTTTGCAGCACTTTGTATATTTCATTACATTCCCTTCTGGCCTGATGTGTTTCTGTGGAGAAATCAGTTGATAGTCTAATGGGAAATCCTTTATAGGTAATTTTCTGTGTCTCTCTGGCAGCCTTTAAGTTTTTTACTTTGTCATTGGTGTTTGCAGTTTAATTATGATGTGTCTTGGTGTCAGTCTTTTGGGGTTCATCTTGTTTGGAACTCTGTTTGCTTCTTGGACTTGTGTGAGTTTTTTCTTTCTAATATCAGGGAAGTTTTCTGTCATTATTTAATCAAACAGGTTTTCTAATCATTGCTCTGTTTACTCTCCTGCTGGCACTCCTATTACATAGATATCATTTCATATCATTTTTCCCAAAGTGCCCTTAGGCTCTACTTCTGCTTTTTATTTTTTTTACAGTTGCTGTTTTGTTTGAGTCTTCTAGCTCGCTGAGGCAGTCCTCAACTTGTAGTCTATGGTTGACACTTTCCATTGTGTTCCTTATTGCATTTATGTCATTCTTCATTTACTCCTGGTTCTTCTTCATTTCCTCTTGATTCTTAAATATTGTTGAATTTGTTTTCTATCCTTTTCAACATCCTTTGACCATTGCTCTGAATTTGTTCTCTGAAAAATTGCTTGCTTCCCCTTCATTTACTTTTTTTTTTCCTGGTGATTCCTCCTTTTTTTCATATGGGGCTATTTCTTTGCCCCCCCCCCCCAATTTTGCTGTTCCTTTGTGGTTGTTTCTCTGTATTAGATCAAACTTCTATGTCACCTAAATGTTTTTGAGTTTGTCTTATGCAGTAAACTAGAGGCCCAATGCATGAAATGTGTGCATTCGGGGAGGGTGCCTCAGCCCAGCCTGTGCCCTTTTGCAGTCTGGGTCTAAGCTGGCAGTCAGACATCCTTAGTGTGGCCACAGAGGCGGGAAAGGTTCTGGCCACTGCCACTGTGCTTGCCAGCCTTAAGCCTAGCTCAGTGCTTCTGGTTGAGCAGCACTTCCCCTGGGGGAGTACACTGACCACCAGGGACAGCTCCTGCATTGAGTGTTTGCCTCCTGATAAGTCAGTGCATGTCATAGCAATTCCACTGTTCATTCTATTTGCATATTATCCTTTTTTATATAAAGGATATTTTTGGGGACGCTGTGGTGCAATTTCTCAAGTGTTCTGGGTTTAGTGTTCAAGGGATGCCTCCTACTTGGGATATTTGCATTCACTAGGTATAGATAGGTTTTGAGAATTATTGTCCCATTCATGAATGAGTGGTCTTAGGATATCTAGTTATGTGGCTCACTCTCTACACATTGACCAAACAGCACAAAATACAACTCGATAAGACACAACACAGAGAGAACCAAACATGAATGTATTCATAATATGGATAACCCCAATAAAAGTGACCACCAGAGAAGGGAGAATTAGGACAGATAAAAGTGAGCAAAAATTATATTGAGAAAAGGAAAGAGGATACTAGAGAAAAGAAAAAGATGAAAAATGAAGGAAAAATATATGTATTTGGGGAGAATACTCCACAAAACAAATAAACTAAAAAGTGCAAACAACAAACAGCCCAAAAAGGGAGGGGGGCAGAATTTGTAGAGACAGGGCTTATTTCCAGAAAGAAAGATAAAAGAATTTAATGAATAAGGTAATGGCCATGTTTCAGTATAAAGGAGGTAGAAAGAGACTGAGTGAATAGAAAGAAAAGTAAAAAACAAAATAATAAATAAATAAATAAATAAATAAATAAATAAACAGAATTTCCCCTTTATTTTATCTATATATCCATATACTAGTGGCCCAGTGCATGAATTTGTGCACACTGACAGGGAATTCATTAGAATAAATATTTTAATGTTGCTATTTGTCCTGTCTCTATAATAGAAGTGTCAGAGATGAAGGAAAATTAGTAAAATGTATATGAAAGTAATATATAAATGTATTAATAAACAAAAAATAACAAAGTGACATACCAACAAAAATGTGATATAAAACAACAAAAATGTAATATAAAAACAACAAAAAATTATGAAAAACAACATTGATACAAACAATAACTGAAAAATTGATTAAACTTATTCTAATATCTCCCTGTATACCACATTAAGATTAAAAATACTTGCAGAGTGCTTGACTAATTTCCCTTGTGATGAAATATTTACAACTTTAACTTTAATGCCACATGCTCTCTGAACCCGAGAGAAACTGTTTCAGGTAGGAATGTTCCTATTCTGTCTAGAGTTTGTCCTGGTGATTTATTAATAGTCATACAAATGCTGGCATCACAGGAAACTCTCTTCGAATTAATATAAATGGAAGGCCAGTGTCAGATGGGGACAAATCAATTCTTGGAATCAGAACAACCTCTCCCTCTGCAGATCCTGTTACTACTTCAACTTTGATTATGTTAGGTCTCAATAGTTTCATAATAAATATGTTACCATTTTAAAGATTCCATTTACTATTAAGATTTCTCAATAGCATGATCATTGCACCCACTTTCAATTTTAATTTATGACATGGCATTCCTGAAGGAGTATACTATTAAAACATTTAATAGGAAAATTTTCCTTTACGGCATCATCTGTTGAATCGATGGAATTATCACTCAAATAGGTGTGAAAATCTACATCTAGATTATCCAAAATTTATTCATTTATCTTATGAGCATGCTCATTTTTTGGAAAAAAGAATCACACATTTAGATATATTTTTAATATTCTCTATAGATATACTATTTCCAATGTAGCTTCAATTACAAATCATTTCATGGGAGATTTCAATAATATCCATTCCTAAATAAAAATTGCTATCAAGTTTATCCTCTCCAACATTTACTAACCATTCACTATAAGCAGAATTTCATATTTGTTTTAATAAACAACTTTCTGTAACACCCTCCAAACACTACACTACTTTAAACTCATTTGTATTATGGCTGATTGGCTAGCATACTGCACAACACTGAGACATTGTTGGAAATTCCCTCCAAGAAGAACTTTCCCACCAAATGCAACCTTTAAATTCAAAATTTCTCCTAATATCTATCTATGACATTTATAGCATGCTGGATGCCATGGTGCATTCATGGTGAGAAATTGGGCCTTTTTAATGGTTTTGACAACTTCACTGTTTATATCGAGTCTAGAAATGAAAATTTCATTTAATGAAATTGGTAATTTATAACGGGAGTGAAATTTCTTCCACTGAGAAGTAAATTTTCAGCAATTCCTGTAGAAGTGGTAGGTGAAACTACTACTACATTTTCTAATATAATGTATTTAAACTTTATTAAGATAAGTTTTTCCACTACTGCTTGGATTATCCAAGCAAAAGCATTTGGGGTATAGTTTGATTTTTGACGATGGAAGTTATAGTCTGAAAGGCTACATAATGTTGTAGGATCTCCCAATGAATAGATCAGAATCTTCTCTATTCAATAAAAACTAAGTCATCAAAGTCGAGTTATGCCTTCAAGCTCTATCTATAATGTCAGCAACATCATTGGTATGAAAAAACAAATTTTGTTCATTTGGCAAATGAATAGCTAATCTTGTTATTGCATAAGATTGGTCATGCATTTGCATTGCAGAGTCTCCAAACAGCCTCAGGAGCACTCAGATACCTGGAGTTAATGAAGTCCAGTACTTCATCATCATTGATAATATTTTTTTAAGGAATTTGAACACTTGCACAAATTCTGCCTTTATAGATGCATTTAAATAAATATTTGACACTTTTAATTAATGTGCAGACTTCAACGTTTATATGACAGTTGTATTTAAGGCATACATAAGGGTTATAAGGGACAATCCAAGTGTTATCAACAACTTTATTTCCAATAGACATGATGCTACCAGATCATCATTTGTATTTGGGATATCCATCAATATTTCCAATGGTCCCATTTCCAAATTCTTTCAAATATCCATTTTCCATTTTCCATACACGGACTATTTGGATTGTGTATTCCACATGGTCCATGTACCATATTTGATTTTAAAATCTGAAAAAGTTGAGTACACTGGTCTTCATCTGGAATTTTAGACTTAACTATATGGTCAATGTTATTTTCCATTTATAATTTGGATTTACTATTTCATATCAATAATATGTTAGTGTGAGGCAGTCCGCATTTCTGAAATTCGATGACATGAATTTTAGCTGTAACATTGCCAAATACATCAAATTTACATATATTATTTAAAAGAAGATTCAGCTTAATATTAAAAACCCTGGTACCAGGTCAGGTCTGTTTTCAACTTTTTGCCAGCATTGTAAATTGTTTGTAATATCTGCCCATTTGGAGTGGCATGTCATGATTATGAATAAATCGGACTTGCCATACTTTGTTACAATTGCCATGGCATCCTGAATTGCTCCTGCATATTCTAGGGCTACCCTCAATAGATGAAGCAAGTATTATTTTACCAATCAGCATATTGTAATTTTCAGATCTAGATGTGAGATAATCCAACAAGCCACTATATTTTTCAACTCTCAACTTAGATTGGTTTACTTTAATGAAATTTATCCGATTGGCTTCCATTTTTAATATGAATAGAGAATATACTGTTGAGTTCATTTTCCTGCATTTAAAATAAGATTGAACGTGTCCTAGATGGAGAGACAAAATTCATAGTACTGCATTTGTGTGACTCATGTCCTTATATTTCATCTAGTATCATTGTCAAATACACTGTTGTCTCTGAGTCTTAATGCAATATTTGTTCCCCAGCCTTTTTCACCGTGTGGAAAAAAAATAGGACACATCATTGCATCTGATGTGGGAAACAGGTTACTGATTTGTTTCATATTAGTAGCATTCAGATAATTGGGATCTGGTTTACAATGAATGAGCAAATCCCTTTAAAAAGGAGGTTCTTTGTCTTTGTTCCTGAATAAGACAGCAATTTCAGTTACATGGGGATAATTATATCTATCATGATCACTATTGCTATCACTTGTAATTGCCATTGTTACTTCTGTGGGAGCAATACCTTTTACTGCTGCTTCAGATTGAGCTTTCTTTTCTACCTCATGTAGCATCTTGTATGATTTTGTTAATTTATTTATTTCAGGCATGAGGTTGTTGATGTTGATCATGCGTCTTTTTGAACAATCTTGGTTTCTGGCATTGCTAAACGTTTACTCATCACTTCGGCCATATCTAAAATATAAAGTTGAGCAAACTTCTGAGAAACAGCATCCAAAAGATGCAAAGTTTCAATACGGTGATAATCTTGCCCTTGTATTCTAAAACAGTATGGCCCATATCCTGATGGTGATGCAATATTTGCACACATTGAAGCAAAAGCAAAAGAACTATTTATTAAATTAATATTTTCCATTAAATTTTTACTGTCAGAATATGTGTTTATCATTAATTTTTAAATATGGGTATTCTGAAAAATGTTTATCATTTGGTAAATTTTACCTTTGCTACAACATTGAGTAAATTTTCCATCAGATGGCTTTTCAATGGAAAAATTTATTGATAGGCAAAATTTCATGTAACAGTCATTCCACCACAACTATTTTTGATAATTGCATTCTCATTTACTACATTTTCACTGTGTAGGCAGTTCCTAGCAGTATTGGTAGTACTTGTCGATGTCTGTTCTTCAGACATATTCTGTCATGATTGATGCCAGATTATTTTGGCTACAGAAGTACATTGTGCCAATAGTTGGTCTTCAGACATATTCTGTTGCTGACACTGGCTTCTTTTGGCTTCAGAGATATATTGTGCAAATTGTTGGTCTTCAGACATATTCAGTCAATGATGCCAGCTTCTTTTAGCTTTAGAGGTACTTTGTGGCAATAGTTGGTCTTTATTTCCTTCTCCCTCTTGTCAAAGTGAAGGGTGTGGGTGGACGGGGTTCTGAGCTCTCAGGACATGGGCAGCAATCTAATTAATGGCCAATTCTGCAAGGAATCGTGCTCCCTCCTCCCTCTTGTCAATGTCTGAGGTGCAGGTGAACCAGATTCTGGGCTGTCAGGGTGCAGGCAGCAATGTCTGGGTCAATGTGCTTCATAGCTACCAGCTGGTTGACCCATTCTGATTGTTCCGTTATTTGGTCACTGAGCTTTTATTATATAAGATTCATCAATGCTTTTGGAAAAGAAGAATAGACAAGGGAGCAATAGGCTTGAGTTTAATGAATGAAACTAATTAAGCAATTAGGAGAAGAAGAGCTCAAGTGAGGAAGGAAAAACAAAAGCATAAAAAATTGGCTAGCAAAGAAAGAGAAAAGAGAAGGGTGCATGGACTTGGAGCAGGGAAGAGGAAATTAGATATATGAGTAAGCCAACAGAGACTAGAATAATAATAATGCATCAATAAAGTAGATAAAGAAGATCAATTTTTAACAAGGGGTAAAAAGAAAAAAGAGAAAAACTAAAGCAGGAACAAAGAAATAGGATGAGAAAGGGAGATGAGAAGGATAAAGGGGTGGCAAAAAAGAAAAAAATAAGATAAAGTAAAATAATGATAAAAATAAAAATAGAATGAAGAAAAATAATCAAAAAATAAATAAATACATGGTAAAAAAAAAAAAGAGGAAAAAATGAAGAAAAATGTTTTTCTTTCTTAAGTAAAATAAAAAAAAAGTGAAGTGTCATTAGCTTCAGCCAAGTTTTAGGGTCCCATATGGCCTGATTTAAGACCCCTCTCTTCTGTTCTGTCTGTCACTTCTCAGTTTCCTGTCAGGTAGTCAGCACTGTGTTGAAGTTCCCAGCGATCCATTGCTCCTCTGTGTCTGTCTCCACAGCCTTTGTTTCAGGCATTCAGGATCAATCTGCCTGCTTTGTTTTTCTGCCTGCTTTCAGTTGCATTTACACAAGCATCTTTTTCTGACATGAGGTTTATGAGGGAGTGTGGGGGTTGTTGCTTTGTTAGTTTCCAAGGCCAAATGGCTCCTAAACCCAGTCCCTGAGGCCTCCATGGAGCTATTCATATCTTTTGTTTCCTCAGCAGAGCTTGAGGCTGGGTGTAGCTTCATTAATTGCCCGTGGCTGTACTGGGAGGGGTTGGTTCTTCTGGAGAAAAATGACTGTTTAGGGTTGAAGAGACCTGAATGTTCCAGTGCCAGACCTCCAGTCACCTCTCCCTACCCTGCTTTTTCCCATAGTCACCCCCCCAGCCTCCACAAAACTGCACTGCAGCCACAGTGACTGTTTTTCATTGAAATTTCCTATGAACTGGGTTTAGCAAGTAAAAGCGTATCTAAGCCATGGATTATTTCACCAGTAATCTTCATTAGTACAAATTTTTATGGTTGGTTGTTTTGTGTTTTTTTTTTAACTTTTTCTCTCAACATACAGAAATCATAGTAAAGCATGTGTGTCACACTATATGCACATCTTGGTATTATAAACAGACCAAGGTTATAAGAAAATATACAAATGTTTATTATTTAAATACAACATTTATTCTAATAAAATTGTGTTGAATCTATATATTACTTTAGATAGTATGTACATTTTAATAATTTTACTCTTCAATTCCATGAACATGGCATATGCTTCCATTTATTTGTATCTTCTACAGTTATATTGTTTAATATCCTATAGTTTTCTGAGTACAGGTTTTTTACCTCCTTGTTTAAATTTATTCCTAGGTACCTTAATTTTTATTTTTATTGCAATAGCAAATGGGAATATTTATTAGTTTTTCTTTTTGGTAATTTATTATTGGTGAGTGAAAATGCCAATGATTTCTGAACATTAAGTTTGTATACTCATACTTTGCCCAAATCATTTATTACTATTAGTTTTTGGTGGACTCTTTAGGTTTTTCTATGTAAAATATCGTGTCATTGTTATGCCCAGATTTCAAGATCCTCAGGGAGCCAATTCTGATGCAAAAGCAAAAGAGCCTTCATTCAAGCCTGGGCTTGGGCCTCTGCCTCCACCGCCCCAGCAGCAGGACACAAAGGAGGGGAAATATCCAACAACATGGTGATTTTATAGGGAGGTGGGGCCAAACATGAACCACTGAGTTGGCCAATTTCAATTGGTT
Organism: Antrozous pallidus; assembly: GCA_027563665.1. Lineage (NCBI taxonomy): Eukaryota > Metazoa > Chordata > Mammalia > Chiroptera > Vespertilionidae > Antrozous > Antrozous pallidus. The sequence goes on from CM050508.1 coordinate 99,697,618, forward strand.
GAGTGAGGGCTGGGGCTAGTGACACAAATAATCCCAAATGCATGTGACCTGTCCTGTCCTTTGCTCTTGATTGGAGCTCAAGCGCACAGTCTTTCGCGATTGGCTAACTCAAAGGGAGGGGTGAAAGAACAAAGCAGAACTGGCTGTCCTCCATCTTGAGGAGCTGGTCAGCCTGATCCCCTCTTCCCCTGAAAGGAGTGACCACAGGAGCACCAGGAATGTCCTAACTCTCCCAACCACTGTTCTTGAGTGGACCAATGAAGTTACAGGAGCGGCTTAGGTCCTGATAAGGTCATATCACAAAGATGCTCCCCCTGCACCACTACCGACCATTGAGGGACAGTAGGGGATGGCTTTGATCTCAGAATATGAAACCTTAACCAAAGTGACCAATCTCCACAACTCACACCACTCTCCTAGGCCCACCCAAATGACCAGTCCTTATAACCTTTGTCTCCCCAAGCTCTCGCTCTCTCTGGTCCCACCGCTGTGCCAGTAAGGGGGCTGTGAGAGCCGAGCCCGGGCTCGAATAAAGACTCTTTTGCTTTTGAATCAGATGGCTCCCTGGTGGTCTCTGGGAACCTAGAAATCTGGGCATAACATTTAACAGGGTTGATCTTTGTGATTTCAAGATGGCAGCTCCCAGGTAAGTTTACATATTACTTGGCCCACATAGTGGCTGCCAAGTCACACAATCCAGAATAGCAACTGTCTTTGCAGTTCCACTTGGCCCTTTCAGTCATCTGTGAATAATGACAGTTTTACTTTCTCCTTTCCAATTTGGATTCCTTTTATTTATTCTTTTTCCAGTTGAATAAGAGAGGTGATGGATGACATCCTTGCTCTATTTCTGTTCTGAAGGGGAACACTTTTAGTTTTTGCCCATTGAGTATGATGTTGGCTGCAGCTTTTTTATATTTGGCATTGCTTATGTTGAGGTATGATCCCTCTATTCCCACTTTGCTGAGAGTTTTTATAATAAATGTGTGCTAGATTTTATTGAATGCTTTTCCTGCATCTGTTGATATGATCATGTGTTTTTTTATTTTCATTTTGTGTATGTGATATATCACATTTATTGATTTGTAAATGTTGTTCAATTATGTATCTCTGGAAAAAAATCCCACTTGATAATGGTATATGATCTTTTTACTTAAAAAATACTATAAGAGAACATTTATTTTAAAAAATCACAGAGGAGGAAAAAGTAATTCTTAGAGTAAAGGGGCTTAGCTTTTAATGTATTGCTGCAACCATTCTGCAAGTATTTCATGGAGAAATTTAGCATCTATGTTGGTCAGGTATATTGTCCTATGGTACTCATTCTTAGTAGTGTCTTTATCTGGTTTTGGATAAAGGATAATGCAGGCAGCATTAAAAAACCTGGGAATCCTTCCCCTCTATTTAATTTTTTGTAATAGTTTGAGGAGGATGGGCATTTGTTCTTTGAATGATTGCTAAAATTCTCCTGTAAAGCCATTGGTCCAGCACTTTTGTTTGATGGAGGTTATTAAAATACTGATTCCATGTCATTAGTTTTAATCAGTCTACTCCAGTTTTTTTTTTATTCCTCCTAATTCAATTTTGGGAGATCATATATTTATAGGAATTTTCCCGTTTTGTCAAGGTTGTCCAATTTGTTGACATATAGTTATTATAGTATTTTTTAAAATTTCTTTATTGATTAAGGTATTACATTTGTGTCCTCATTCCCCATTGTCCCTTCCAACCCTCCTTCCCCACTCATGCCCTCACCCTCCTGGTGTCCCTATCCATTGATTAGGCTTATATATACATGCATACACGTCCTTTGGTTGATCTCTTCCCCTTACCCCCACCCTTCTCTACCTTCCCTCTGAGATATAACAGTCAATGCTTCTCTGTCTCTAGATCTGTTTTTGTTCATCAGTTTATGTTGTTCATTATATTCATTAAATGAGTGAGATCATGTGATACTTACCTTTCTTTGACTGGTTTATTTCATTTAGCATAATGCTCTCCAGTTCCATCAATGCTCTGATTTGAAGCAGCCGCCTTTTCCTCCTTTTCCGTCTTCTTCCTCTTCTTCAAGAATACTTTTCAGCATTTCATATAATACTGGTTTGGTGTTGATGAACTCCTTTAGCTTCTTATAATCTGTGAAGCTCTTTATCTGACCTTCAATTCTGATTGATAGCTTCGCTGGGTAAAGTAATCTTGATTGTAAGTTCTTGTTATTCATCACTTTGAAAATTTCTTGCTACTCCCATCTGGCCTGCATAGTTTCTTTTGAGAAATCAGCTGACAATCATATGTGTGCTCCCTTGTAGGTTAACTGTTTTTCTCTTGCTGCTTTTAATATTCTCTATTTTTTGCTCTTGGCATTTTAATTATAATGTGTCTTGGTGTGGTCTTCTTTGGATTCCTTTTGTTTGGGGTTCTGTGTGATTGTTAAGTCTATTTCTTTCACCAGGTGGGGGAAATTTTCAGTCATTATTTCTTCAAATATGTTTTTGGTATCTTTCTCTCTCTCTTCTTCTGGCACCTTCATAATTCTGATGTTGGTATGCTTAAAGTTGTCCCAGAGGCTTCTCACACTATCCTCAAATTTTTGGATTCTTTTTCTTTTTGCTTTTCTGGTTGAGTATTTTTTGCTTCTTGGTATTTCAAATCTTTGACTTGATTCTTTCGTTCCTCTAGTCTGCTGTTGGGTCTCTGTAAAATATTGTTTATTTCAGTCAAGTTATGTCTAATTTCTACTTGGTCCTTTTTCATATCCTTGAGGGTCTCACTGAATTTATCAGCCTTTTCTAGAAACCTCTTGAAAAACCTTATAACCGTGTTTCCAAACTCTATATGCAGTTATTTGTTTTCCTCCATTTCTTTCATTTGTGATCTGTTTCTTTGTTTCCACAATTTTGCCGCTTCCCTGAGTTGATAGGATACCTTTGTGTACTGGGTGTCTCGGGCTCCCTTGTTACCTGAGGTGGACATTCTTGGTGCACTCCTTTGTGGACTGTGTGTACAACCTTGTAGTTAAGTCTTGATTGTTGTTGGTACCACTGGGAGGAATTGACCTCCAGGCCAATTGGCTGTGAGGATCAGCTGTGTCCATGCTGGGAGACAGCCTTATGCAACAAGACTTGCAAAATTGCAAAAGCCTCTGTGCTCAGCTTGGATGGGGGGGAGTTTCAAGGTGGAGCCTATAGCCATGGCTCCCAGTCAGCCTCACCCTATAAGATTCCTGGGTTTCAGTATCCCCAGGAAATCACTGCAAGCACCTCTGAGATAAAGGTGCCCTCGAGTTTTGCCTGCTGCCGAATAGTCCAGTCTCTCCCCCAATGAATCCAGACTCCCAGATTTTCGCCCAGCACTGGGGTTCAGTGCTTTCAGAACTCAGCTTCAGCTCCTGTCTGCCTCCCGCCAGATCAAGCCAGCGGCACACTCAACAGTCCATCCTCTCTGTGTGCATTCGTGCAAGTGCCTCTGGGCCTCAACCTTTCACTGTTCCCCTGAGGTTCCACCTTACAGTCCAGATTCCCCCCATATAAGCCTGGGTCCCCCAAAACTGGGGTTCAGTGCACTTTGAAGCTTTTGTCTCCTTCTCACTGGAGCACACCAGCCAGGTACTCAGATGCCCTGTCCTCTCTGGCCCCATCCTCCTCGCATGTTCACGTGTCTCCGTACCTTAGGCTTTGCATTTCCTCTGATTCTCCACGTGCGTTTCTCTTTCCTTCTAGTTGTAGAATTTCCAGTCTACCAGCTTTCCTGTGGTTCTGGATGATGTCCATTTTGGTTGTATTTTTGAAATTGTTGTGCGAGGCAGCAGTTTAGGTGTTTACCTATGCCGCCATCTTGGTTTCTCTATGTCATTTTTTGACTGTTCTTTGTGTTTATGTGATGCTCACTGTATATTAACTACTTTCTTTTAAAATCTACAAATATTTACCCTGGATGGTTTTGCTCAGTGGTTAGAGGATAGGCCCTTTGCCTGAAAGGTTGCAAGTTTGATTCTCAGTCAAGAGCATGTACCTCAGTTACAGGTTTGATCCTTGATGTGTGGGGGAGGTAACCAATGATTTGTCTCTCTCAGATTATTTTTTCTGTCTTTCTCTCCCTACTTCCCTCCCTTTCATTCTCTATAAATCAATGGGAAAAATATCCTCAGGTGAAGATTAAAAAAATAATTAAATCTACAAATTTCTTTATTTCTCATAGTTAAGGATCAATATCAAACATCCACTGGAATTATGTTATACAGCAGATGCCCTGGCCGGGTGGCTCAGTTGGTTGGAGAGTTGTCCTGCACACCAAATGGCTGTGAATTTATTCCAGGCCAGGGCACATACCTAGGTTGCAGATTCAGTTTCTATTTGGTGGGGGTACAGGAGGCAACCAGTTGATGTTTCCATTGATGTCTTTTTCTTTAATAATCAATAAAAAACATACCCTGTGTGAGGAAGAATTAATGCTTTGGCTGTAGCTGGCTGAATGATAAGTAGACTTTGTTTCCTTAGATTTTTTCTGAACATTTTTAAATGCTGTCCTTTAAAGAAGACACACTGCCATTTAAGATTAGTTTTTCCTACATAACCATTGAGGTTTGAATTTGGTCTTCCAACTCCTAACTTGTAGTCATTCTGTTATGGACTAAACAAGAATGAGCAGGAATAATGAGGAATTGCTGCTGTCTAACTTTGGTATTAACAAGTCTTCAAAATAAAAAAGATAAAAGGGAAAAGTGAGCACAAACAGGTATTCATCTCCATTGTTTAATAATTGAAATGATGATCAAGAAGATTAGAGAGGTAAATTCATATACATTAAATGAGATAAAAAAAAGTTAAGAACAAAATATTGGGACTCACTATCTTCCAATGAGGGTCTCTGATGCAGGGAGTAGACAAATAGAACCAAGTCAGAAAGCTCATCTGGGCTTTGATGTGCTCTGATAAACCAATTGTAAGGCGTACCAACACTACAGTGCTCCTTACTATTGTAGGGTGAGAAGGTGACAAAATTCCAACATAGACATAACATTTCTTTTATTTAAAGTAAACAAGGCATTTTTAAAAATAACACAAATGTAATTTAGTGTCAACCATATGACACTAAATTAATGATAGACTTTTTTTAAGGAAATGATCCTTTTAAAATGTATTTTAATTGAGATATAGTTTACATCTAACATTTTATGATTAGCTTTATACTTAAAACATAATAATTTACTATATGCATGTATTGTAAAATGATTGCCAATGGTTAACCTATGTCACCAGACATTGCTACTATTTTTTTCTTGTGATGAAAATATGTAAGATCTGCTTTCTTAGCAAATTTAAAATATCCAACACAGCATCCATATATAAAGAGGTAATACTATAATTTGCCCATTATGGTGTCCAAGGCATGACCAGGGCAGGACCTGGTGGTGGGGATGTGGGGGGAACTTCCACCCCACGCAGGCACACACTGGCCTCCCAGGCTAACTGTGTGCTGCCCCAGAGGCGGAAGCCACTCCTGACCAGTGGGCAGGGCCCGGGGCGCCAGCCAATCCCGAGTCCAACTGGCGGGGCCAGTGGAAGCTCGAGGCCCCATCCCCCGCAGGCCCCAGGCTGGAAGGTGGTTCAGCGGCAGTGACATCCCCTTGCAGGGCACCCAGGACGGCAGTGAGGGTCACGGCTTCCCATTGGCGGCTGTGCTGCTCTGCTCCTGGCCGGAGCCCAATCACTCGGAGCCGGAAGGGCGTGCACAGAGGGCTGAGCCTGCAGCATGGCACACCCTGCCCCACCTGCCCCGGTCCTAGGCCGCCTCAGGCCTGCTGGGATCCCCCTTCCCCCCATGCCCCACCTGCCCTGGCCCCGGCCTGCCTCTGTGGACCCACCCCATGCTTCAGCTTCAGGCCTCGGGAGGAGAGTCAGGGCCGCAGGGGCCCTCGGTCACACCTCTGCATCCCCTCCTGCCTGGCTGGCAGACCAGAGCATCTAGGGCGAGCTGCTTCCACCCCTGGAGCAGGGTGCTGGGTGCAGGAGGGGACCTCATCCAAGGTCCTTCCGGTGCAGGGAAGGGGCCCCCCTGGACCTGGTGGGGAGCTTAAGAAGTCTGGCTGACCAAGAGCCTGTTCATACCAGCTGTTCCTCTGCCATCTCCCTCCAGCTCTCCCAGCTGATCCCCTGCCCCTCCTGCTGGGGAACGGGCTCTGCACAGCCTCCCTGAGGGCAGACTGTGGCCTGGAGACCGGAGGAGGAGTCGAGGCTCGGCTCGGCGGTGCAGAACTGCAGGGCAGAGCTGCTTTGGGGTCTCGGTGAACGTTACAAGGGACTCAGAGAGGAAACCTATAGCTGACAGGCCGGGAGCTGGGGGTTCTCACGCTTTAGCCACTGAAAACAGCCCTGCATGGAACGTGAGGCGCTGTGCCTGCAGCTGAGACACGAGGGACTGGGCCCCACCGTTGCAGGGCGAGCCCAAGTGTCCACCACCAGAAGGAAAAAACGGAGGGAGGGGCGGGAGGAAGGGAGGACAATCAAAGACAATGTGTCTGGACTTTCCCCAACCCTCTCCCTCTTTCAGCTGCCTGCAAAAGCTCCAGGCCCAGCACAGTTCTGTCTCCACCTTTAGTCCCCTTTTCTCCAACCACAGGGGGAAGGAGTCTGTGCTGCCTCCAAGAACGGATCTGTAAGCCTGATGGGCTGGTCGCCTCCACAGAGTGCAGCCTGAGCTGTCAGCAGGACATCCTGGAATATGAGGGGGAGGGGCAGGCTGGGCTGAGGAACACCGTCCTTCCCCTCCTCCCCTTTCTCCTCCCCCTCCTCCCCCTCCTTCCCCCTTCCTCCCTTTTCTCCTCCTCCTCCTTCCCCTCCTCCCCACCCCCCACCCCGCACGAATTTTCATGCACCAGGCCTCTAATGGTTACTATAATCACCATGCTGTAAATTATATCACCAGGACCTATTTATCTTATAACTGGATGTTTGTATCTTTTGACCACTTTCTACAATTTTGGTGACTTTAATATCCTCATTCTTGAAACAGCCAATCTGATCTATGTATCTGTGAGGTGTTTTTTTGTTTGTTTGTTTGTTTGTTTGTTTGTTTTTCCCTACACATATAAGTGATATCATACAGTATTTGTATTTCTCTGTCTGACTTATTCCACTTAGCCTAATGCATCAAGGTCTATCCATATTGGCACAAATAGCAGTATGCTCTTCTCTTTTTATGGCTGAAATTCCACTGAGTATCAATATCACTTTTCTTTACCCATCTATCTGTCAATGAATACTGAGGATGCTTCCATATCATGGCTATTGTAATTAATGCTGTAATGAACATCAGGATGCAGATATATTTTCAAGTTAATGTTTTTATTTGCTTCATGTAAATATGCAGAAGTGGAATTGCTGGATCAGACAGTAGTCATATTTTTAATTTTGAGAAATTTTCATACTGTTTTCCATAGTGGATGTATCAGTTTCCATTCCCACCTACAGCACACAAGGTTTCTTTACATCCTTTCCAACACTTGTTATTTCTTGTTCTTCAGATGCTAGCCACTGTAACAGGGGTGAGGTGGTTGTCATTTGTATTTCCCTGCTGTATAATATATTGAAAACCTTTTTTATGTTCCTGTTGGACATTTGTCTGTCTTATTTGAAAAATATCTATTCTAATCTTCTCTCCATTTTTAATCAATTTTTATATTGTCTTATGAGTTATTTTTTATATTTCAGATGTTAACCTCTTATCAAGTATGATTTGCAAATATTTTCTCTCATTGTATAAGTTGCTTTCCAATTTTCTTGATGGTTTCCTTTGATGTAGAGAAAAATTTAGTTTTATATAGCATGAATTGTTTACTTCTGCTTTTGTTGCTTTTGTTGTTAGTGTGAAATTCAAAAAACCATCACCAACATTAATGTACAGAGGGATCCTATGCTTTGCTTAATACTCTGCTGTCCCTGTCTTGAAACATTTAGTAATTTTTAAACAAGGGCCACATGTTTTATTTTCTCATGGATCTCATAAATTTTGTAGTCATTTATATTACTGTTTCTGCACACCTCTGTAAGCATTCCAGGGATGGTCTGTCTGCCTGGAAAGTCTTTAGTCAGCTTATTACCTAAGGAGATGAATTCATCTAGTTAATACAAATGCGATCTCTTCTCCAAGTCATATATATTTCCCTCTACTCAGGGCTGACCTGGTGCTTTGTATGTATTCTAGTTATAGAATTTATCACTAGAGTTGTTAAAAAATGTATTATTTTTATTGTATTGTTTGCTTTACCACAGAGCTCAGCATAATGTGAGCAAGTAACGTTTCTTAAATATTATTGTATTAATGTTAGTGATAAAATTAGTCTTAACTAATCTTACAATACTTTTTATCATAAATCAATTGGTATACTTATTCTAGAATAAAATCTATTACTAGATAATTTAAAGAGAATTTTTAAGATAAAATAGTTTATATTAATTATAATTTATATTAATTATAATGTATTTAATATAAATGTGAAATAATTTATGTTAAATACAATTATGTTTAAATAACTATAGTTTACATATTATTAATTAGTTATTAATAATATTATTATTTATTACAAAACAATGTATTATATAATGTGTATATATATTTTAGAAGCATAACATTTTTGCATGCAAAAAAGTACAAGAAAAATTATATTAGGTAACAAAATATTAAATGACAATTATAGAACTCCATGTCTCCTTACATTATAAATGCTTAAATATTTCCTTTTCATTGATGTCTTACATTCACATAAAATCTGTGAAATCAGTATCACATACTTATAATAATAGAAGAATAAGCAGGAGAGTTTAATGGCTTTTTTTGATATTACATTATTTTTTCTCTGTAAATAGACCTGATTTCTTAGATCAATTTTAGGTTCATAGCAAAAAATAAATAAAAATTACATGATATAAACTCTCCTCACACACAGAGACTCCCAAAATGCACTAGAGTGGTCTATTTGTTACAATAAATGATCCTACATTGACACATAATTATCATCTAAAGTCCATAGTTTACATTAGGGTTCAGTCTCGATGCTGTACATTAAATAGGTTTTAATACATCCATAATGTCATGTATCCACTATTATAGTGTTATACAGAATACTTTTAGTCCTAGAAATCCAGTGTGCTCTGTAATGTCTTATTTTTTTGTAATACAAAAAAAAAAAGGAAGAACTGAGTTTTGTCATAAACATAGCCATACCAGACATAGCACAAGCTCTGTGCTCTGAACTTCATCCGGGCATTTGTACACATTTATTTTAGTCTCAAAACCACTTCACACCATGTGTATAAAAGTTATACTTGGTGTTAAAGCAGAGGTTCTGCCTTGATTAAGCAGAGCCAAATTCCTGGAAGGGACTAGTTTATGGACTCCTAGGAAATCTTGAGCAGGGAAGCCTTGAGAATGGAGGAAGCAGGACTGTCCCAGAATCTCAGCCACAGGAGTTCATTTGCTGTGCTGTTGTCAAAGCATGTCTATTACAACAACAATGACTTAATGTTTGCACCATCCTTAAACATTTCAAATGTCCTGGGTATGAAAAAAGAAGGAAGTAAAAGGACATGAAGAAAACATGTGCTTATCTATTTGGGTTCTGAACTAAGCAGCTGTGCAGAGAACAATAGCAATTGTCAACCATGGAGCTGCCCAGGAACTTCACACTGGGAAAGGAGGAGCAATCAGTCACCCTCGTCAGCCAGCCAGGCACATTTCACCTTGCCACCAGACACATTCTTCCTCCACACCCTTCACCAACCACAGGCACACCCTTCCTTCCATATACCTAGTGATATCACCACCACCAAGCTTGTTTCAATGGGAGGGAACGTAAAGTCACATCTCACTTACGGGCTGTGGATGATACATCTTACTAGAAGTCAATTTTAATATTATTTAATTCATATTATTTTTAAAAATCTGAAACATATATTAAAAGTGCACATCTTGTAATACACAGCTTCAGATATTGCCACCAATTAAACATACTATTTATCTAGCAAAAGGAGCTCAAGAAATAGAACATGATTATCAGGCCAGAAGACTTCTCATATTCCCTTTCTGATATTTTTCTCCAAGAGGAATCACTATTTTAATAGCAAAATGGTGCAATTTAATAAACTTTTGCAGCTTACAAAACTGTGGACAGGTAGTATATACCTATATAAATTTGTTAGGGCTATTGTAATAAACTACCACCCACTGGTGGCACAAAAAGCAACTTAATTTCTCACTGTTCTGGAGGCTAGAAGTTCAATATTTAGGTGCTGGCAGTGTTGGCTTATTTTGAAGATTTCCTCTTTGGATCACAGATGGCCTCATCTCCCTGCATCTTCACATGGTCTTCCCTGTCTGTGTGTTTATGTCAGCCCCTCCTCTTCTTAGACAAACACCAGCCATATTTTGATTAGCGATCATACTAGTGACCTTGTTCTAACTTAACTACCTTCTTAAAGATCCTATTTCCAAATAAAGTTGCATTCTGGGGTTCTAGAGACATGAATTGGGAGGAGGCAAAATTCAGCTCCAAATAGTACCCTATTTTTGTCCTGACTGCTCACCATTACATCTGTGTAATCCATCCAGATTATTCTTTGTAACTATGGTGCTAATTTCTCAAAGCTTAATGTATTCTGTGGTGGAAATATACCACAGTTTATTCATTCTACTACTGATAGCCATTTGCATAATTGCTATAGTGGTCTCTGACATCTGGTTATTACAGACTTTCTTAGGCATGTCTCTGGTGAGCATGTGGATGCAGGCCTCCTGGACAGGCACTGAGGAGGGTGCTGGGTATTCTGTACAGCATGCTTCTTTACTAAAGAGGGCAGTGCCACACACATTTGTTCTCTCAAAGCAAGCATGAGACTCTGATGGCTCTTCATTTAAACAAATGTGTGCATTTTAAAAAAATTAAATTCTTTATTGTTTAAAGTATTATAAAAGTCTCCTTCCCCTCCATTGACCTCTCTCCACCTACCCCCACCCCCAGCACATGCCCTTACCCCCATATTGTCTGTGTTCATATACTCACATGCATGCATAAAAAGTCTTTTGGTTGATCTCTTATCCCCTCAACCTCCACCTTCTCTCATAAATTGGACAGTCTGTTTGATGCTTCTATGACTCTGGTTCTATTTTGTTCATCAGATTATGTTGTTCAGTATATTCCACAATTGAATGAGATCATTCAATATTTATCTTCCTCTGACTAGCTTAGCATAATGCTTTCCAGTTCTATCCATGCTATTGCAGATGGTAAGAACTCCTTTTGTACAGCAGCATAGTATTCCATTGTGTAGATGTGCCACAGTTTTCGAATCCACTCATCTACTGCTGGGCACTTAGGCTGTTTCCAAATCTTAGCTATGGTGAATTGTGCTGCTATGAACATAGGGGTGTATATATCCTTTCTGATTGATGTTTCTAGCTTCTTGGGATATATTCCTAGAAGTGGGATCACTGGGTCAAATGGAAGTTCCATTTTTAGTTTGTTGAGGAAACACCATACTGTCTTCTACAGTGACTGCACCAGTCTGCATTCCCATCAACAATGCAAGAGGGTTCCTTTTTTCTCCGCATCCTTGCCAGCACTTGTCATTTGTTGCTTTGTTAGTGATAGCCATTCTGACAGGTATGAGATGGTATCTCATTGTTGTTTTGATTTGTATCTCTGAGATGATTAGTGACTTTGAGCATGTTTCCATATGTCTCTTGGCCTTCTTTATGTCCTCTTTTAAAAAGCGTCTATTTAGGTTTTTGGATCATTTTTTATTGGATTGTTTAGCTTCCTTTTGTTAACTTGAATTAGTTCCCTCTAAATTTTGGAGATTAAACCCTTTTCGGTGATAACATTGCCAAAATGTTCTCTCATGCAGTGGACTTTCTTGTTAAATAGGTTGTCTGAGGACTAGGAAACATGAATAGTATTCTCATTTCATTTTGAATTTCCCTAACAAAAAATGAAGTTAAGCAAGTTTTTGTAATTTCAAAGTCAATGGAACAAGCCCTTTTTCATTTTTTATGCTTTTGAATTGTTGTTCATCTTTCCATAAGTTTGCTGTCATTAAAAAAAAAATATATATATATATATATATATATATATATATATATATATATTCTTTGTCACTTTTTAAAACATTTTTATTTTTTTATTTTGAGATAACTGTAGATCCACACTCAGCTGAAGAAATAATACAAAGGTCTGGTCCATCTGACTCAGTTACTGAGTGTTTTCCCATGCAACAGAGGTCAATGGTTTAATTCCTGGTCAGGGCACCTGGGCTGTGGGCTGGATCCAAGTGGAGGGATGTGCCTGAGGCAGCAGATTGATTATTTTCTCTCTCATTCCTTTTTATCCAAAATAAATTGGTTGGTGTTTTTTTTTTTTTTCAAAGAAAACCTACAGAGATTTTATGTATACTTTATGTAGACTCTCCCAATGGGAACACTTTGCAAAACTATAGTACATAGTACATGCAGGATATTGACACTGATTAAATAAAGATATAATGCATTTCCATCCCTACAGCCATGCCTGATGTTGCCTTTTATAGCCACACCCAGATCTCTGCAGACCTGCTCCTCTTTAGTCTCTGGTAACAATTAATTTTTTCTCTATTTCTATAATTTGTCATTTCATGAACATTATATTAGTAAAATCACAATGTATATATACTTTAGAACTTTTAGTAAGTTTTTACATACATTAATAGCTTGTTCCCTTTAATTCAGTAGGAAGGTTGAGAACTACTGCTTTAATTGCTAAGAAGTATTCTTTGGGATATGCATACACATTTTGTTTAATCAAGTGAGGACACCTGGTTTGTTCTCAGGTTTTAGTTGGTGTAACATTTTATTTCTAATAACATATGTTATTATTTGTCTGGGGTATAGTCATAGGTCTATAATTTGTCTGGGTTGTGTGGTAGTTGCATGTTTAATTTTTAAAGAAATTGCCAAACTGTTTTCTAGAGTGGACATGTAATTTCACATTCCCATGAGCACTGTATAAATGAGCCAGATTAGCTGCACCTTCATTAGCCTTTGGTTTGGTCAATACTTTCTATTTTAGCCATTTGGACGGGTGGGTAGTGTTATTTGTGATGGTTGTCATTTATTTACATAACCCTAATGGCTAATGATGGTGAAAACTTCTTGTATTGCCATCTGCCAACTTTATATTTTATTTGTGAAATGTTGCCTGTGTCTTTTTCCTATTTTTTAAATATATTTTTTGTTGTTCTACTGTTGAGTTTTGAGACTTAATTGTAGATTCTAAATACTAATTCTTAGTTGGATATGTGGTTCACCAATATTTTTCCCCAGTCTATAGCTTACCTTCTCATCATTCTAAAGGGTATTTCAAAGATCATTTTTTTTAATTTTGTTGGAATCTGTTATTGGTATAGATATAGATAGTTCTTTTATTATTATTTCAATTTTCTTGAGAGTTATACTCAAAGAATCTATTTCATATTGGATGAGTTATGGTAATTTGTATTAAGACAAATTATTCAATTTCATCTGTTATCTAACTTATGTTGTAGAATTGCTTTTTGTATTACCTTTTTATTAGTTTGAGATTTTAGTAATATACTATCTAATAAAAGAGCAGTATGCAAATTAACCATAACTTCGCCACACCACAAGCCACACCCACAAGCCAATCAGCATGAACATGCAAATTAACCCAACAAAGATTGTGGTTAATTTGCATATCAAATCACAGAAGATGGTGTAGAAGGAAGCCGAGAACTGCAGAAGGGAGCAAAGCTGCTGAGAAGTAAGCAAGCAGAGAAGTAAGCAAGCAAGGCAGCAGAGATGGGAGAGAGAATGAGGTAGTGGAGAAGGGAGTGAGGCAGCAGAGAAGGAAGGGAGCTTGCTCAGGCCCCAGGAAGCTCTATTCTTGCAGGAATCTTCCTGCAACTGGTCTCTAGTATTCTAATATATATAGAAGCCGGGGGGTGGGGGGGTAGGTCCCTGAGCCCGGCCTGCATCCTTTTGCAATCCGGGACTGCTGGTTTCTAACTGCTCAGCTACCTGCCTGTCTGATCACCCCTAAACCCTCTGTTTGCCTGTCTGACTGGTCCTAACCACTTTGCCTGCCTGCCTATATGCTCCTAACTACTTGGCTGGCCTGCCTGATTGCCCCTAACTGCTTGCCTTACTGCCTCATCACCCCAACTGTTTGCCTACCTGCTGATTGCCCCTAACTGCTCACCTACCTGCCTGATTGTGCTCATGCTTCTGCCTGTCTGATCACCCCCAACCACTCGCCTGCCTGTCTAATCGCCTCTAACCACTTGCCTGCCTGATTGCCCTAACCACTGCCTGCCTGCCAGATTGCCCCTAACTACTCAGCTGACTGTATGATCACCCCTATCTGTTTGCCTGTCTGCCTGATTGCTCCTAGCCATTCAGCTGCCTGCCAATAGATAGTGACTAAGACAATCTAATGAATGTCTGAAAAGCAATCACAGATTTGTATTTTTTTATTATTTACAATATAAATTATATTTAATAGTAGTACATATGTTTTTCTTTTTACCCCCCCCCAATATCCACCCCCCAGCCTCCCCTATCTCCCAGCACATGTCCCCACCTGCCCCACTCCCCACCCCAGTGTCTTTCATTCATTGGTTATGCTCATATGAATGCATACAGGTACTTTGGTTGATCTCCCCCAGCATCCGACTCCCATCCACCCCAGCCTTCCCCCTGTAGCTGGACAGCCTGTTCAAGGCCAACCTGCCTCTATATGAATCACTCCCCCATGTTTCTTTTCTTCAAAAATATCTTGCCTCTGCATACTAGAAACAAATGTATAAGAACAAAAAAATGTTTGAGTGTCCGTTTCAATGTGCAACTGTTCCGAGTCCCAGTTTCAATGTCAAATAGTTCTTCATGTGTACATGTCAGCAATGGTATCCAGATGGTGGACACATTGTGGCAATGCAAGATCCATCCTCTCTGGTATGTTTCTGACAGGTGTGAGATGGTACAGCATAGTCGTTTTGATTTGCATCTCTCAAATAATTAGTGGCTTTGAGCAAGTTTCTATATATCTCTGGGCCTTCCTCTTGTCTTCTTTAGAAAAGATTCTATTTAGGTGTGTTGCCCATTTTTTTGTTGGTTCATTTGTCCTCCTTTTATTGAGTTGTGTGAGTTGCCTGTAGATGATTGAGATAAAATCTTTATCACTGATGACATTTGAAAATATGTTCTCCCATACAGTGGGTTTTCTTGTTGTTTTGTTGATGGTTTCTTTAGCTGTGCAAAAGCTTTTTATTTTGATGTAGTCCTACTTGTTTATTTTGTCTTTAGCTTCCATTGCCCTAGGAGCAGTATCATCAAAGAAGTTCTTTTGGCATATGTCTGAGATTTTTTTCCCTGTAGATTCCGCTAATGTTTTTATGGTTTCCCATCTTACATTTAAGTCCTGTATCCATTTGAGTTTATTTTTGTTTATGGTGTAAGGTGGTGGTCTAGTTTCATTTTTTTGCATGTATCTGTCCAATTTTCCCAACACCATTTATTGAAGAGACTATCTTGACTCCATTGTATGTTCATGCCTCCTTTGTCAAATATTAATTGAGCATAGTGGTTTGGGTTGATATCTGGATTCTCTATTCTATTCCATTGATCTATATTTCTGTTCTTGTGCCAGCACCAGGTTGTTTTGAGAACAGTAGCTTTGTAATACAGCTTGAAATCTGGTATGGAAATCCCACCGACTGTGGTTCTTTCTCAGGATTGCTGTAGCTATCCGGGGCCTTTTTTATTCGAGATGAATTTTTGGAGAGTTCTTTCTATGTCTGAGAAGTTTGCCATTGGTATTTTAATGGGGGAGTGCATTAAATTTACATATTGCTTTGGGTAGTATGGACATTTTAATTATGTTGATTCTCCCAATCCATGAACATGGTATGTTCTTCCATCTGTTTACATCTTCCTCTATCCCTTTTTTTAGTGTCCTGTAGTTTTCCGCAAATAGGTCTTTTACCTCCTTAGTTATGTTTAATCCTAGGTATCTTAATTTTTTTGGTTTAATGGTAAATGGGATTGCTTTTTTAGTCTCTCTTTCTGTTAGTTCACTATTAGTGTATAGAAATGCATAGATTTCTTGGCAATAATTTTGTAGCCTGCTACGTTGCTGAGCTCATTTATTAAGTCTATTAGATTTTTTATGGAGTCTTTTGGGTTTTTTATGTACAATATCATGTCATTTGCAAATAAGGATAGCTTTATTCCTTCTTTTCCAATTTGGATGCCTTTTATTTCTTCTTCTTGTCTAATTGCAGTGGCTAATACTTCCAGTTCTATGTTGAACAGGAGTGGTGAGAGTGTGCAACCCTGTCTTGTTCCTGTTCTTAGGGGAAATGGTTGTAGTTTTTGCCCATTGAGTATGATGTTTGCTTTGGGTTTATCATATATGGCTTTTATTATGTTGAGGTTTTATTATTTTGGCATCTATATTCATGACGAATATTGGCCTGTAATTCTCTTTTTATTATGTTATGGCTTTTATTAGGTTGTAGTTTTTGCCCATTGAGTATGATGTTTGCTTTGGTTTTATCATATATGGCTTTTATTATGTTGCGGTATGATTTTTCTATTCCTACCTTGTTGAGAGTTTTTATCGAGAAAGGATGTTGGATTTTGTCAAATGTTTTTTCTGCATCAATTGATATGACCATGTGATTTTTATCACTCAATTTGTTTATGTGATGTATCACATTTATTGATTTGCAGATATTGTACTATCCTTGCATTCCTGGGATAAATCCTACTTGGTCATGGTGTATGATCTTTCTGATGTACTGCTGGATCCGATTTGCTAGAATTTTATTGAGGATTTTGGCATCTATATTCATGAGTAATATTGGCCTGTAATTCTCTATCATTGTGTCATCTTTATCCGGGTGATGCTAGCTTCATAGAAGGAGTTTGGAAGTGTACCATCATCTTGAATTTTCTGGAATAGTCTGGGAAGGATAGGTTTTAGTTCTTCCTTGAATGTTTGGTAAAACTCCCCTTTGAAGCCATCTGGCCCTGGGCTGTTGTTTGCTGGAAGCTTTATGATGACTGCTTCAATTTCTTCCACAGTTATTGGTCTATTGAGTTGTTTAGATTCTTCTTGATTCAGTTTTGGGAAGTTATATTTTTCTAGAAATATATCCATTTCCTCCAGGTTGTCCAGTTTGTTGGAGGAGAGTTGTTCATAGTATTTTTTAACAATCCTTTGTATTTCAATGGGGTCTGTTGTTATTTCACCTCTTTCGTTTCTGATTTTATTTATTAGGGTCCTCTCTCTTTGCTTCTTGGTGAGTCTGGCTAGAGGTTCATCAATCTTGTTTATCCTTTCAAAGAACCACGTCTAGGTTTTGTTGATCTTCTCTATTGTTTCTTTGGTCTCTATGTCACTTATTTCTGCTCTGATCTTTACTATTTCGTTCCTTCTGCTTACACTGGGCTTTTCTTGTTGCTTTCTTTCTAACTCTTTGCATTGTTGTGTTAGATAATTTATTGACAGTTTCTAGTTTTTTGCATTAGGATTGTAGAGCTATGAACCTTTCTCTCAGAACTACTTTCACTGTGTCCCATAGATTTTGGATTTTCGTGCTATTATTGTCATTTGTTTCCATGATGTTTTCTATCTCTTCCTTGATCTCTCTAGTAACCCAGTCATAGTTTAATAGCATGCTGTTTAGTCTCCATGTGTTTGATTTCTTTGGATTGTTTCTATTGTAGTTGATTTCCAGCTTTATGCCACTGTGATCTGAGAATATGCTTGATATGATTTCTATCTTCTTGAATTTGGAGAGACTTTGCCCATGACCCAACCCATGGTCTATCTTTGAGAGTGACCCATGGGCACTTGAAAAGAATGTATATTCTGTGGCTTTGGGGTGAAATGATCTAAGATGTCAATTAATTTCTTCTGGTCTAGTGAGTCATTGAGGATTGATGTTTCTTTACTGATTTTTTATTTAGAGGATTTGTCCAATGGTGATAGTGTGGTATTAAAGTCTCCTACTCTGATACTACGATTGTATCACTGTCTATCTCTCCCTTGATGTCCTCTAGGAGTTTTAGTATGTATTTGGGTGCTCCTGTATTGGGTGCGTATGTGTTTACCAGAGTTATTTCTTCTTGTTGGATTGCTCCCTATAGCGTTATGAAGTGGCCTTCTTTATCTCTTGTTACATCCTTTATGTTGAGATCTAATTTGTCAGATATAAGTATTGCTACCCCAGCTTTTTTTCCATTTCCATTCGCCTGAAGAACCTTTTTCCATCCTTTCACCCTCAGTCTGTGTGCGTCTATTTTTTTTTTTTTTTTTTTTTTTTTTTGTGGAGGTGGGTTTCTTGTAGAAAGCAGATATATGGGTCATGTTTTCTTATCCATTCTATTACCCTATGTCTTTTGATTGGAGCATTTAAACCGTTTACATTTCAAATTATTATTGATAGGTAGTTATTTGTAGACATTTTTGTTCTTTGCCCCTGTGTTCTTTGTTGGCTTCCTATTGCTTTTTATAGCAGACCATTTAGCATTTCTTGCATTGCTGGTATGGTGGTAATGTATTCCCTTAGACCTTTTTTGTCTGTGAAGCTCCTGATTTGACCTTCAGTTTTGATTGATAGCCTTGCTGAGTACAGTATTCTAGGATTCAGACCCTTTATTTGCATGACTTTGTATATTTCATTCCAATCCCTTCTGGCCTGATAAGTTTCTGTTGAGAAATCACTTGCTAATCTGATGGGGGTGCCTTTGTAGGTGACTTTTCGTCTCTCTCTGACCACTTTTAAGATTCTCACTTTCTCGTTGATGTTTGCCAATTTAATTATAACGTGCCTTGGTGTAGGTCTTTTGGGGTTTAATTTGTTTGGAACTCTGTGAGCTTATTGGATTTGTGTGGGTTTTTTCTTTCTTATATCAGGGAAGTTTTTGTCATTATTTCTTCCAATAGGTTTTCTATTCCTTGCACAGTTTCCTGTCCCTCTGGAAGCCCTATTATGCGGATGCTGTTTTGTTTCATGTTGTTACAAAGTTCCCTTAGGCTGTCCTCTTGCTTTTTAATTTTTTTTCCTAGAAGCTGCTCTACTTGGGTATTTTTTCCTACCTTGTCCTTTTGCTCACTGATGCGGTCCTCTGCTTCATTTATTCTACTCCTGATACTTTCTATGGAGTTCCTTACCTCAGCAATTTAACTTTTAATTTCTTCTTGCGTCTTCTTCATTTCTTCTTGGGTCTTCTTCATTTCTTCATAGTTCTTCATTTCTTCATGGCTCTTCTTTATTTCCTCTTGATTCCTCTTCAATTCCTCATGGTTCTTACTGATATTGACTTCTATTCTCTTCAACCACCCTATGACCATTACTGTGAACTCTCTCTCTCTGACAGGTTGCTTGCTTCCATTTCGTTTACCTCTTTTTCTGGTGAGGCTTGTTTTTCTTTCATGGGTGGGCTATTTCTTTGTCGCCCCATGGTCTTTCTTCTCTGTGTGTCTCGTTATGTAGTTCTCACTCTCCTGTGTTGATTTAAAGGCTCAAACTACAACTCAACCTGGTGCAGCACACCAGGCACTGAAGAAGAATGTATTCACAGTATTGGTAACTCTAAATTAAAGGTGATTGCCAGAGGAAGGTAAATTAGGTGATAGGTGGGAAAAAAGAGAGTAAGAGAAAACAGTCACACACACAAAAGAAAGAAAAAAAAGAAAAAAGAAAGAAAGGAAGGAAGGAAGGAAGGAAGGAAGGAAGGAAGGAAGGAAGGAAGGAAGGGAGAAAAAAGGGAATGCCAAAATAAAAATGGGAAAAGGTGAAGGAGTAAAAAGATAGGAAAAGGGAATAAACTATAAATATGGGTTGTAAAGTCCCAAAGGACTGCCACCAATCCCAGCAAAAGCCAGCAACAAGTACCTGGAGATTGATACAAACTACATACAACAACTAATATTAAGGGAGGTTAGGGAACACAGAAGACTAAATCTATCAAAAAAACAATGTGAACAACACCAAAACAAAAAACAATGCCAACCCCCCCCCCCACACACACACACACACAAAACAAGTTAAAAGAAATGAATAACCAAACCAATCTCACAAACATGCATAAAATATCGATATAACAACAGTCAGGTAAACAACATCAGCAGGACTGAGAGAAAAACAATTTAGGATAGTGAAGTCGGAGAAGCAATAGATGTGTATGGACTTGGAGCAGGTGGTCGGAGATTGGATATAAGAGTGGAGTGAAATTTTAACAGGGGGTAAAAAGAGAGAATAAGGAAAAAGTGTAAGGGGAATAAGACACTAACTGGGGAAAGGTTAGCAAGAGATTGCTGGCATAAGGGTGAAGTTGAGGTAGAGTAAAAATATACTAAAGAATAGATGAAAAAAGACTGTATAACCCTAATCTCTAAGTAGAGTAAAGATGAAATAAGATGGCACTTAAAAAAAGTTTAAATAGTAGTAGAAATGAAATTGATTCCTTATTTTGTGTTACACAAGAGTCAATTTGTGATTCAGCCCCTAGGTGGCAGTGTTTCTGAATTGTCCTCTGGGTCTGTTGGTCCTCTCTAGCCTGAACTAAAATCCCGCTATGTCTATGGTATTCTCTGCTGATTTGTGGAAATAGGGTAACCCAGAGTTGCCTCTCTAATGGTGAGGACCTGTTCTTATCCTCATCCTCAGCAAAACAGCTCGCCCCTGTGGTCTCCCAGGTTATCCTCCACCAGGCGATCCCAAGTTCCTGGTTCAGCACTAAGAAATTCGAATTTGGAGAGAACAAATGTAAGCGCGCCAACTCACATCCCACTCACGTCCCGCTCGTTTGTCGCGCAAAACCCTTTCCCCCTTGGGTTTGGCAGCCCACTCCCTCCCAAAATTGTTAAGCTGGCCTTCTCCGTCAGGTCTAAATGGGTTGACTTCTACATATCCCCCCTGCCACCAGCTCCGAGGGCCCTCTTCCACGTTTGCCAACAACCCCGGACTTTTTCTCTTTTATTTTTTTCCCCCGGGCGCGAATCTCCCTGGGGAAAAAAACCCCAGGGGAAATCTGACCTTTTCTTGGCAGAGACCAGGGTTCCTCGGAATCCGCTTCTGTGCCAACTAGGAACCGATATTCTGGGGGGGAGTGGGGTGGTGGGTCTCAGCCTCCCAGTGGGTACCGCAACTGTAAAATTTTCAGGCTCTTCCTCTTCAAGATGACACAGTCCACCTCTGAGCCAGTGGCTCCACAAGAGAACCCAGCCGCACTGGAGCCGCTCAGTTAAGGGAGGCTGATCTAGCAGCCCCGCTCCTTCTCCCAAAGCCCAGCTGTCCCCCCACTAGCCAACAAACACTCCCCGCGCCACCCTCAGCTGCTTCCTCCTTCTGCCTGGGACACAAATGATTCCCCGTCCTTCTGTTCCGCCACCATCTTTCCCTCTCCTATTTCTCTGTTTTTCTGTAATATATTTTCAACTTCATTGATTTCTATTCTTATTTGCATTATTTTCTTCTTCGGCTTGTTTTTTGGTTTATTTTGCTCTGCTCTATTCCATGTTCTTGGACTGCAGTTCAGATGGACAGAATACATTTTCTCTTCCCTGAAGTGTACATTTAGTGCTATAAGCTCATCTCACTATTTTACCTGCGCCCTGCAATTTTTAATGTGTCATTTTCATGTTTGTTCATTTATAATTAATTTTTTCTTAAAACTTTCTGTTAGATCCATGGAGTATTTAAAAGTGTTTTTCTATTTTCCTCATGATTTCAGCTTTTTCTTTCATCTTTATGTTATTAATTTAAAATTTGATTTGATTGTGATAAAATAAAATTTATATAATTTCATTTTTAAATTTTTACAGCTTGTTTTATAACTTAGGATATAATTTATTTTGTTATATGTTTCATGAGTACTTAAAAATGTGCATTCCACTCTTGTTGGGTAAAGTCTCCTATAATTGTAATTAGATTCTATTGTTTGATGGCATTGTTGAGTTGTTTTATATCCTGCTGATTTTCTATCTAACTGTATTATTGATTACAGAGAGGGAGATGTCATGCTTTCTTCAAATACAACTGTCTATTTGTCTTTTCCCCCTTTCAGTCCTATCAGTTTTTGCTTCACTTATTTTGCAACTTCACTGTTTGGTCCATACACATTTAGAATTGCTATGTCTTGGTATATTAACAATTATCCTATATAATAAAAGGGAAATATGCAAATTGACCAAACAGTGGAACAACCTGTCACTATGATGCACACTCACCACCAAGGAGAGACGTTTAAAACAGGATCTGCCCAGGTCTACCGGCCCCTATCACTGGACGGGGCCTGCCAGTGAACCTTTTGGTCCCTACCCCGGGGGCAGGCTTCGATCACCTGATGGTGAACAGGGAACTGGGGGTGGGTGACGGTGGACACGGGTAGTTCCAGGCCAAGGCCCCCACTCTGCCAGTAGCCACACACAGAGAGGGTGAGCCATGGCAGGGGACAGTGCCTGCCAGTGAACCTTTTGGTCTTTGCACCCTGCCTGGCAGGCTCCCTGATGGTGAACAGGGAATGGGGGGTGGAGGTAGAGGCAGTGAGCAGGGTTGGTATGGATTTGTGCACTGGGCCTCTAGTATCCTATATAATAAGAGCCCAGTGACACAAATGGTAGAATGACCACAATGACCAGAAATGGAACAACTGCAACCCCTTGTCCAGGCTGGCCCCATCCCCCAGCAGGAACCCCCACCCTGATCGAAGGTGGGGCCATCCTGCAAATGACCTACCATGATCCTCACCTAGGCCATCCCCGGTCCCCACCAGGGACCCTAACCCTGATCAAGGGCATGGCCAGCATGCAAACCATCAGTGTCCCTTTGCCCTGGTCAGCTCCACCCCCAATCAGGGACCCCAACCCCGATCAGGACCCCCACCAGGGCAGGCCAGCCAGCTCCCACACATGCACCAGGTTTCTATCCTATATAATAAAGAGGTAATATGCAAATCAACCTTCATGCCCTCACAAGATGGCTGCCTATGACCAGGCTGTCCAAGGGGTTAGTGAGGGACAACCAAATGACTGAATAATCAGGATGTGTGGAGCAACCAGGCTGGCAAGGGGGCTAGTGAGGGATGAGCAAACGATTAAACAGCAGGCTGTGTGGGTTAACCAGGCCATTGGGGGGGGGGGCGCTGTGAGGGCAGATCAGGTGGCAGGGGGAGCAGCTGGGGCTGACCATGCCAACTGGGGGGACAGATAGGGGCAATCAGGCCAGCAAAGGGAGGCAGTTGGGAGTGACCAGGAAGGTCGGCTGGTGAGCGATTAGGAGCCAATGGTCCAGGATTGTGAGAGGGCTGTCCAACTCCTGGAGATCTGGCCTAAACCGGCAGTTGGACATCTCCAAGAAGTCCCAGATTATAGAGGGTGCAGGCTGGGCTGAGGGAGACCCCCCCCCACCATCTTGTACATTAATTTCATGTACTGAGCCTCTAGTGGAAATATGAAACTCTACCTTGCCACCACTCCAACCCCAGCTGCTAAAGGCTCCTGAAATCACAAAATTAGATCACAGGCTAGCAGTTCAAAGTGTAAAGCCTCATTCACACATGAGGAATTCACACCTTTTTCCTTCCCCTTGGACTCCGCATCTCAGAGGAGGCATGTATGGCATGGACGTGCAAATGAAAGCTCAGAAAAGTCACTCTTTTGGGGTCCTGTGGCACATCCAGGCAGAGAGACAAACCGATCACCAAAAGCCAAGAGCCAGACTCTGTCCCTTCCTCATCCCGTGGCCTCAGCTCCAGACAGGCGCTACCCATGGCAGACTATAGCCTCGCATCCTCATAGACAGGAATGCTCAGGAGGCCAAGATCATAGAAACCTAGGGACCCAAATGCTAGGGCCCATGCCACCAGGCCGCCTCAGCACAAGGCCAAGCGGGGCTCGGACCAAGTTCTAGTCTAATTCCTAACCAGGTTGGGACCTGCCATCCTGGGCCGCAGCATGCACCAGAGTATGTAATCGCAGAGGGTGCTCTGGAGGTGAAGGGCCCACCCCAACCCCTGGGCCCCAGGGGCTCTGTTTGCACGCCCTTCTCCCAGGCACTCAGCACCAGCTGTGCCAGCAAAGCCCCCTTTGCTGGGGCGGGATCGCAGCGGATAGGTCAGCTGTTTGCACACATGTAATTAGCATGAACTATCCTGGGCTTTCAGTTCACCTACTCTGGGCCTGGGAGCTGCCCCCTGGGTGAACTCTCCCAGGGAGCCACTGCTCTGCGGAATGAGCCCTTTCACTGTGCTGGGAAACTGTATCCCCATCCACAGCACCCTGTGTCATGTGTCGGTCTTGGTCTGTGCATCTCTCTCCCTGTTCCTTGCTCTCTGATCCTGTTTACTCATTCCCCATGTTTGGCTGGGCCTTTTGTCTCTGACTGTCATGGAACCTCTGCCTGTGGAGAACACCCCTGCCACCTCGCAAAGGAACACACACCAGCAGAATCTGCCTTTTCAATGAAAAACAAGTGGGAAACAGTTAATTGAAAAGCATTAACTTAAAACAACCCATGTGTCTGCAAATACGTTTTAAATGGCAGCACTTCTGCAGGGGTGGCACTGGCGGGGCATGTTGGCCACATGTTCTGGAGTCTCAGACACAAAGTGTAGGGGGCTCAGCACCTTGCTATGTATCCCTCCCACTAGCCACCTGGGACAGCAGGGTCTGTGGAAGGGACTTATTCTATACTCACCCTCACGGACCCCACCTGCTTCAGTAGCCCCTTTCCCCTATTCTGGCATCTGCTGGTACCTCTTATTCCTCCAGTACCTCCAAACCTTCCTATGCTGACCCCCCAACTCTCCTTCTGTACCAGCCCTCCTCCTCCTTACACACACACACACACACACACACACACACACACACACACACTCATATTTCATCCTCTCTCTCTCCCACCCCCCAGTCTTCTACCCCAAACTTCTTTCTGCCCTTCCCTGCCCTGCCCACCTCCATTCTGCCCTCATGCCCCACACTACCCAGCAGCCTGGTGCTGGGAGAAATAGTTAGAACAAAGCTTTCCTTCAGAAGAGACTCCCCAGGGAGCTGCATGCAGGAAGGTGCTCCCAGTCCTGAACCTGCAACTGCTCTGTCTTGCCAGATGCCAATCAGAAATGTGTCTCTGGAGACAGAGGGTAGCAGAAGTAGGCTGCTAACCTTTGAAGCCCCTCATTAGGAGGAAACTCTCACCCTCAAAAAGAAGTTTACTTGGCTGCCTCCCTTATCACTTTCAACAACCCTCCATTTCCCCTTTCCCTGGAAGTGGAAGGATTGGAACACATCTATACTAATAAAAGGGTAATATGCTAATTAGACCAGGAGACCTACCAGATGACATTCTGGATATCCATATGGACAAAGACATGGCTGCGAGGGCCAAGGTAAGCAACCGAGGCTGGGAGGGCCCATCGCAGACCCCCATCAGGTGGGCAGGGCCTCCCTCTGTGCAGCACTGATCACAGAACCCTGCCAGTGTGGGCAGGGCCAGTAAGGCCTCCCTGTGGGCAGAAATTGATTGCAAAGCACAGGTCTGGTAGGAATGGCCTCCTTGTGGGCAGGGATTGATCACAGAGCCCAGGCTATGAGGAAAACACCTGCCTCTGCTCTGCCATTGATCCCAGCAGGGTGGGCAGGGCTTCCATGTTGGCGGGGATCAATGGTGAGGCCAGGCCTTGTGGAAAAGGCCTCCCTGTGGTTGGGGATGAATGGTAGAGCCCAGGCCAGGTGAAGAGGCCCACTCTCTGTGGGGCATCAACCTGGGGTCCCATGATCCATCATCCCACAGAGGGAAGCCCAGGCCAGCCAAATGATGGCACCCTATGCCTTTTGCCCGCAGAGGGAGGCAATCGGTAGTGGAGCTGGGGCAGCACTGCACAGATGGCAAGCAGTGGCATCCTAGGGGGTAGGGCCAGCTTCTAGCAGCCTTGGGAAGGAAAGCCCTGGTAGGCCCCTTCCCCTGCCAGCCCTGCATCCAGTTGCCCCACTCCTGACCCTGACAGCAGGGAGTAGGTAGTGTTTTACCCACAGCATCTACAGGAATTGCTGCAAATTTATTTCTTGGTGGAAGAACCTTTTATTCCCAATATAAATTACCAATTCCATTAAGTGAAACTTCAATTTCTAGACTTGATATAAAGAGCGAAGTTCCTAAAACCATTAAAAAGGCCAAAATTCTCATTACTGATGAATGTGCTATGGAATCCACTCATTCTATAAACACCACAGACATATTACTAAGAGAAATTAATGAATTTGAATGTTCCACTTGGTGGGAAAGTTCTTCTCTGAGGGGATTTTCGACAATGTCTCAGTGTTTTGATGCATGCTATGCAATCAGCCATAGTACAAACAAGTTTAGAGTACTGTAATGTTTGGGGATGTTTCAGAAAATTGTCTCTTAAAACAAATATGAAATCAGGGGATTTTCCTTAAAGGGAATGGTTAGTAAATATTGGAGATGGCAAACATGATAGTAGTTTTCATTAGGAATGGATATTATTAAAATCCCCTGTGAAATGATTTGTAATGGATCTATTATTGAAACTACCTTTAAAAATACTATGTCTATACTGATAAAAGGATACTATGCTAGTTAGACAGGACATCTTTTGAACAACCATCCGCATGTCCATCCTGACAAAGCCAGGCTTGGGCAAAGCTGCCTGCCAGCAGTCCTAGGCACCGGCACTTGTGGCTGGCTGTGGCCCAGGAGATGGAGAAGCCACCTGCCCCACATTCCTTGGTGCCAGAACTTGTAGCTGGCTGCAGCCAGGGACACAAAGAAGCCACTGATCTCACGGTCCCAGACCACAGCCAGATGGAGAAGCTGCCCACCCTGCGGTCCTGGATGCCAGCACCTATGGCCTGGGTAAAACGGCCTGCC
Source organism: Antrozous pallidus (assembly GCA_027563665.1). NCBI lineage: Eukaryota > Metazoa > Chordata > Mammalia > Chiroptera > Vespertilionidae > Antrozous > Antrozous pallidus. The sequence goes on from CM050508.1 coordinate 99,724,560, forward strand.
CACCATCCCCTGTAGCTGCAGCTGGCCCAGGCAAAGCTGGCCTGGGTCATGGCTACCTGTGGCCAGCCAGAGGAAGGGAAGCCCAAGTCCCAGGTGCCTGCAGCTGGCTGGAGGAGGGAATCCTGGGTCCTGGATGTGGGGCTGTGGCAGAAGTGGCTAGAGGTGATTAAGTCACCAAGGGAGCAGTTAGGGGCAATCAGGCTGTCAGGCAAAAATTGTTAGGGGCAATCAGACAGGCAGGCAGATGAGCAGTTAGAAGCCAATGGTTCTGAATTGTGCGGGGAATGTCTGAGTGCCAGTTTAGGTCCTATCCCATGGCAGGGGAGGGTCATTGGGGGCAACCAGGCCAAGAGGGGAGGAGAGTTGGGGGGGTCTCAGGCCCACAGAGAAGGGCAGTTGGGGGAGACCAAGCCTGCAGTAGAGAGCAGTTGGGGGTATCCAGGCCATCAGGGAAGAGCAGTTAGTGGTGAGCAGAATGGCAGGGTAGGGCAGTTAGGAAAATTGGTCCAGCAGGGGAGCAGTTAGGTGTTGATCAGGCTGGCAGGGGAGTGGGTAGGGAGTGCTCAGATTGGCAGGCAGAAGTGGCTAGGGGCAATCAGGCAGGCAGGCAGATAGACAAGTGGTTGGGAACCAGCAGTCCTGCATTGTGAGAGGGATTTCCAACTGCCTGTTTAGGCCCAATACCCTTGGGGAGAGTAGTTGGGGCAACCAGGCAATCAGGGAAGAGCATGGCTATTGGGCCTAAACAGGCAGTCAGACATCTCTCAAGGGGTTCCAGATTGGGAGCATGCAGGCTGGGCTGTGAGATACCCTTCTCGCATGAATTTTGTGTACCAGGCCTCTAGTCCTATATAATAAAATATTAATATGCAAATTGACCATACCTCCACTATACCCACAAGCCACACACACCAGCCAATCAGGAGCAAGTATGCAAATTAACCCAACCAAGCAACCAAGATGGCTGTGACCACAGAGAGAGCAGGAGGCTTGGGTTTCCCTGGCAATGGAGGAAGCCCAGCTTTCCACCTACCCTGGCCTGCCTTGGCCTGCCTTGTCCTCTGCTTAAGGCCACAAAGTTTCAATTATAGAAGATAAATAAATCCAGTAGGATCAGGCTTACACGGGCAGTCAGACATCCCTCAAGGGGTCCCAGATTGGAGAGGGTGCAGGCTGGGCTGAGGGACCCCCTCCTCCTGTGCATGAATTTTGTGCAGCAGGCCTCTAGTCTATATATATATAAAAGCCTAAGCGACTATTATGACCATTAGACCACTCAATTACTTGATCGGTCACTATGATGATGCACTGACCACCAGTGGGCAGATGATCATTGCAGGAGCTACCTCTGGTGGTCAGTGCTCTCCCACAGCCAACCTCCTGTGGCCCAGATCACTGGCCAGGCTGAGGGACCCCACTCAGGCACAGATTTGTGCACTAGGACTCTAGTCTGATAATACTATAGTAACTCTTGCTTTCTTTTGTTCAATACTTGCATGACATGTTTTTTATCTTGTTACTTTCAACCTATATACCTAATTATATTTGATGTGATATATTACAGACAAAATGTATTTGGGTCATGTTTTTTAAATTGCAAATCTGTTTTTAATGGTGAATTTAGTCATTTGTATTTAATATAATCATTGATATACAATGATCTTAAGCTTACAATTTATTTTATATTTTTGTTCTCTTTGTTATGTAGATCCCCATTTACTTTTCTTGCCTTACTGTGGGTTACTTGAAGACATTTTAGAAATTGTCTTTTATTTGTCAGTAGTGTTTTTGAGTATATCTCTTTGTATGTCTTGTTTAGTGCTTGCTTCAACTTATACAGAACATATATGTGACTTATATTATCTTTCTTTACACTAGTATCTTTTTACAGTTTAACTATAGTATAAAAACTTGTTCTAGGAAAAAAAAAAAAAAAGATGGTGGCAGGTCAGAAGGACGCGTAATCATTTGTGTCCCGGGGTAGACAGGGTGAGCAGCTGAGGGTCGCGGGGGGGGGGGGGGGGGAGTGTTTGTTGGCGAGTGGGGGGACAGCAGGGCTTTGGGAGAAGGAGGGGGACTGCCAGATTAGCCCCCCTTAACGGAGCACCTCCGTGCGGCTGGGTTCTCTCCCAGAGCCTGGCTCAGAGGCGGCTGCGCCATCTTAAAGGGGAAGAGCCTAAAATTTTTACAGTCGCAGTACCCACGGGGCATCTGAGACGCCCACCTGCCCCCCAACATCGGTTCCTAGTTGGTGAAGAAGCGGACTCCAAGGAAACCTGTGCTCAGCCACGGAAAGGTCAGGTTTCTCCGGGGGTTAAGGGAGTTGGTAACACAGGGAGATTCGCGCCTGGCGGGGAAAAAAAAGAGGAAAACCCGCGGCTGTTGGAGCCGGCAAACGTGGAAGAGGGTCCTCGGAGCTGGTGACAGGAGGGGGGATAGATAGAGGGCGACACATTTGGACCTGAAGGAGAGGGCCAGCCTGGCAGTTTTGGGAGGGAGCGGAGTGCCAAACCCAAGGGGAGAAGGGGTTTCCTGCAAACATACCAGCAGGACTTGAGTTCGCGCGCCTGCGTTTGTCCTCTCCAAATCCGAATTTCTCAGCGCTGAACGAGGAACGGGGGATCCCCTGGTTGGGGATAACCTGGGAGAACACAGGGGCGAGCTGTTTTTCTGACGCTGGGGATCAGAACAGGTCCTCAAAATTAGAGAGGCAGCTCTGGGGTAGCCTATTTCCACAAATCAGTAGTAAATACCATAGACATAGCAGGATTTTAGATCAGGCTAGAGAGGACCTATAGACCCGGAGGTCAATTCAGAAACACTGCCACCTAGGGGCTAAATCATAAATCGTCTCTTGTGTAACACAAATTAAGGAATCAATTTTGTTCTACTACTATTTAAAATTTTTAAGTGCCATTTTATTCCATCTTTATTCTACTCAGAGATTAGTGATATATAGTATTTTTTCATCTACCCTTTAGTATCTCTTTAACCTACTTCAACTTCCCCCTTATGCCAGCACTCTCTTGCTAACCTTTCCTTAGTTAGTGTCTTATTCCCCTTACACTTTTTCTGGTTTAGATTTTCCTTATTCTCTCTTTTTAGCCCCTGTTAAAATTTCATCCCACTTTTATATCCAATCTCCAACCACCTGCTCCAAGTCCATACACATCTAATGCTTCTCCGACTTCACTATCCTAAAATGTTTTTCTCTCGGTCCTGCTGATGTTGTTTATATTTTATGCATATTCGTGAGATTGGTTTGGTTATTCTTCCCTTTTAATTTGTTTTGTGGGGCGGGAGTTGGCATTGTTTAGTGTATTGGTGATGTTTACATTTTTTTCTGACAGATTTAAGCTTCTGTGTTCCCTAATCTCCAATGATATTAGTTGTTGTATGTAGTTTCTATCAGTCTCCAGGTACTAGTTGCTGGCTTTTGCTGGGATTAGTGGTGGTCCTCTGGGAGGTTCCAACCCATATTTATAGTTTACTCCCTTTTCCTTTCTTTTTACTCCTCCCCCTTTTCCCAACTTTATTTTGGCATTCCCTTTCTTTCTTTTTCTTTCTTCCTTTCTTCCTTTCTTTTTTTCTTTCTTTATTTTGTGTGTGCAAGTGTGTTTTCTCTTACATTCTCTTACCCCACCTATCACCTAATTTACCTTCCTCTGGCAATCACTTTTAATTTGCAGTTACCAATACTGTGAATACATTCTTCTTCAGTGCCTGGTGTGCTACACCTGGTTGTGTTGTAGTCTGAGCCTTTAAATCAACACAGGAGAGTGAGAACTACATAACGAGACACACAGAGAAGAAAGACCATGGGGAGACAAAGAAATAGCCCACCAATGAAAGAAAAGCAAGCCTCACCAGAAAAAGAGGTAACCGAAATGGAAGCAAACAACCTGTCAGAGAGAGAGTTCAGAGAAATGGTCATAGGGTGGATGAAAAGAACAGAAGCCAATACAAGTAAGAACCATGAGGAATTGAAGAGGAATCAAGAGGAAATGAAGAGGGGCCAGGAAGAAATGAATAAGAAATATGAAGAAATGATGAAGATTTATGAAGAAATGAAGAAGACCCAAGAAGAAATGAAAAGTGACATTGCTGAGGTAAAGAACTCAATAGAAAGTATCAGGAGTAGACTAGATGAAGCAGAGGACCGCATCAGTGAGCTGGAAGACAAGGTAGGAAAAAACACCCAAGTAGAGCAGCTTCTAGAAAAAAAAATTAAAAAGCAGGAGGAGAGCCTAAGGGAACTTTGGGACAACATGAAACAAAACAACATACGTATAATAGGGCTTCCAGAGGGACCGGAAACTGAGCAAGGAATAGAAAACCTGTTGGAAGAAATAATGAAAGAAAACTTCCATGATATAGGAAAGAAAAAGCCCCACAAATCCAAGAAACTCACAGAGTTCCAAGCAAATTAAACCCCAAAAGACCTACACCAAGGCATGTTATAATTAAATTGGCAAACATCAACGACAAAGTGAGAATCCTAAAAGCTGCCAGACACAGACAGAAAGTCACCTACAAAGCAACCCCCATCAGATTAGCAAGTGATTTCTCAACAGAAACTTATCAGGCCAGAAGGGATTGGAATGAAATATACAAAGTTATGCAAAGAAAGGGTCTGAATCCTAGAATACTGTACCCAGCAAGGCTATCAATAAAAATTGAAGGTCAAATCAGGAGCTTCACAGACAAAAAAGGTCTAAGGGAATACATTACCACCAAACCAGCAATGCAAGAAATGCTAAAGGGTCTGCTGTGAAAAGCAATAGGAAGCCATGAAAGAACATAGGGGCAAAGAACAAAAATGGCTACAAATAACTATCTATCAATAATTACTTTAAATGTAAATGGTTTAAATGCTCCAATTAAAAGACATAGGGTAATAGACTGGGTAAGAAAACATGACCCATATATCTGCTGTCTACAAGAAACCCACCTCCAAAAAAAAGATGCACACAGACTGAGGGTGAAAGGATGGAAAAAGGTTCTTCAGGCGAATGGAAATGGAAAAAAAGCTGGGGTAGCAATACTTATATCCGACAAATTAGATCTCAAAGTGAAAGATATAAGAAGAGATAAAGAAGGCCACTACATAATACTAAAGGGAGCAATCCAACAAGAAGAAATAACTCTGGTAAACATATATGCACCCAATATAGGAGCACCCAAATACATACTAAAACTCCTAGAGGATATCAAGGGAGAGATAGACAGAAATACTATCATAGTAGGAGACTTTAATACCCCACTATCACCATTGGACAAATCCTCTAAACAAAAAATTAGTAAAGAAACATAAACCTCAATGAATCACTAGACCAGAGGGAATTAATTGACATCTTAGATCATTTCACCCCAGAGCCACAGAATATACATTCTTTTCAAGTGCCCATGGGTCATTCTCAAAGATAGACCATGTGTTGGGTCATAGGCAAAGTCTCTCCAAATTCAAGAAGATAGAAATCATATCAAACACATTCTCAGATCACAATGGCATAAAGCTGGAAATCAACTACAATAGAAAAAACCCAAGGAAATCAAACACATGGAGACTAAACAGCATGCTATTAAACTATGACTGGGTTACTATAGAGATCAAGGAAGAGATAGAAAACATCATGGAAACAAATGACAACGACAGCACAACAATCCAAAATCTATGGGACACAGTGAAAGCAGTTCTGAGAGGGAAGTTCATAGCTCTACAATCCTACTGCAAAAAACTAGAAACAGTGGCAATAAATTATCTAACCCAACAACTCAAAGATTTAGAAAGAAAGCAACAAGAAAATCCCAGTGTAAGCAGAAGGAAGGAAATAGTAAAGATCAGAGCAGAAATAAATGACATAGAGACCAAAGAAACAATAGAGAAGATCAATAAAACCAAAAGCTGGTTCTTTGAAAGATTAAACAAGATTGATGAACCTCTAGCCAGACTCACCAAGAAGCAAAGAGAGAGGACCCTAATAAATAAAATCAGAAATGAAAGAGGTGAAATAACATCAGACCCCAATGAAATACAAAGGATTGTTAAAAAATACTATGAACAACTCTACTCCAACAAACTGGACAATCTAGAGGAAATGGATGTATTTCTGGGAAAATATAACCTCCAAAAACTCAATCAGGAAAAATCTAAACAACTCAATAGACAAATAACTATAGAAGAAATTGAAGCAGTCATCATAAAGCTTCCGGCAAACAAAACCCCAGGGCCAGACGGCTTCACAGGGGAGTTTTACCGAACATTCAAGGAAGAACTAAAACCTATACTCCTCAGACTATTCCAGAAAATTCAAGAGGATGGAACACTTCCAAACTCCTTCTATGAAGCTAACATCACCCTAATACCAAAACCAGATAAAGATGACACAATGAAAGAGAATTACAGGCCAATATCCCTCATGAACATATATGCCAAAATCCTCAATAAAATTCTAGCAAATCGGATCCAGCAGTACATCAGAAAGATCATACACCATGACCAAGTAGGATTTATCCCAGGAATGCAAGGATAGTACAATATCCGCAAATCAATAAATGTGATACATCACATTAACAAATTGAGAGATAAAAATCACATAGTCATATCAATTGATGCAGAAAAAGCATTTGACAAAATCCAACACCCTTTCTTGATAAAAACTCTCAACAAGGTAGGAATAGAAGGATCATACCTCAACATAATAAAAGCCATATATGAGAAACCCACAGCAAACATCATACTCAATGGGCAAAAACTACAACCATTTCCCTTAAGAACAGGAACAAGACAGGGCTGCCCATTCTCACCACTCCTATTCAACATAGTACTGGAAGTATTAGCCATTGCAATTAGACAAGAAGAAGAAATAAAAGGCATCCAAATTGGAAAAGAAGAAGTAAAGCTATCCTTATTTGCAGATGACATGATATTGTACATAAAAAACCCGAAAGACGCCATAAAAAAGCTAATAGACTTAATAAATGAGTTCAGCAATGTAGCAGGCTACAAAATCAATGCCAAGAAATCTATGGCATTCCTATACACCAATAGTGAACTTACAGAAAGGGAGACTAAAAAAGCAATCCCATTTACCATCACACCAAAAAAATTAAGATACCTAGGAATAAACTTAACTAAGGAGGTAAAAGACCTATTCGCAGAAAACTACAGGACGCTAAAAAAAGAGATAGAGGAAGATGTAAACAGATGGAAGAACATACCATGTTCATGGATTGGGAGAATCAACATAATTAAAATGTCCATACTACCCAAAGCAATCTATAAATTTAATGCACTCCCCATTAAAATATCAATGGCATACTTCACATACCTAGAAAGAACTATCCAAAAATTCATCTGGAATAAAAAAAGGCCCCAGATAGCCACAGCAATCCTGAGAAAGAAGCACAAAGTCTGAGGGATTTCAATACCAGATTTCAAGCTGTATTACAAAGCTACTGTTCTCAAAACAGCCTGGTACTGGCACAAGAACAGACATATAGATCTGTGGAATAGAATAGAGAATCCAGATATCAACCCAAACCACTATGCTCAATTAATATTTGACAAAGGAGGTATGAACATAAAATGGCATCAAGATAGTCTCTTCAATAAATGGTGTTGGGAAAATTGGATAGATACATGCAAAAAAATGAAACTAGAGCACCAACTTACACCATACACAAAAATAAACTCCTAATGGATACAGGACTTAAACGTAAGATGGGAAACCATAAAAACATTAGAGCAATCTACAGGAAATAAAATCTCAGACATATGCCAAAAGAACTTCTTCGATGATACTGCTCCTAGGGCAATGGAAGCTAAAGACAGAATAAACAAGTGGGACTACATCAAAATAAAAAGCTTTTGCACAGCTAAAGAAACCATCAACAAAACAACAAGAAAACCCACTGTATGGGAGAACATATTTGCAAATGTTATCAGTGATAAAGGTTTAATCTCAAGCATCTACAGGCAACTCACACAACTCAATAAAAGGAAGACAAATGACCCAATAAAAAAATGGGCAACAGACCTAAATAGAACCTTTTCTAAAGAAGACAAAAGGAAGGCCCAGAGACATATGAAAACTTGCTCAAAGTCACTAATTATCCGAGAGATGCAAATCAAAACGACTATGCGGTACCATCTCACACCTGTCAGAATGGCTTACATCAACAAATCAACAAATGACAAGTGCTGGCGAGGATGCGGAGAAAAAGGAACTCTCCTGCACTGTTGGTGGGATTGTAGACTGGTGCAGCCACTGTGAAGAACAGTATGGAGTTTCCTCAAAAAACTAAAAATGGAGCTCCCATTCAGCCCAGTGATCCCACTTCTAGGAATATACCCCAAGAAACTAGAAAGGCGAATTAGAAAGGATATATGTACCCCTATGTTCATAGCAGCACAATTTATCATAGCTAAGACTTGGAAACAGCCTAAGTGCCCATCGGCAGATGAGTGGATTAAAAAACTCTGGTACATCTACACAATGGAATACTACGCTGCGGTAAAAAAGAAAGAGCTCCTACCATTTGTAACAACATGGACGGAATTAGAGAGCATTATGCTAAGTGAAATTAGCCAGGCAGAGAAAGACAAATATCACATGATCTCACTCATTTGAGGAATATAATGAATGACATAGACTGATGAACAAGAATGGATCCAGAGACTGAGAAAAGTCCATCAAAATATCAAACCTCAGGGTAAGTGGCAGGTGGTGGGAGTAAGGGGGAAAGTCAATATATTTGAATGCTTAAACTAAGGTAAGTGATTTGTGTTTTTATATCCCTGACAAAGTTTATATAAAGTTATAAAAAAAATTGGCAGCTAGTTTGAGATTGAATTAACATGGCCTAGAGCATGTCATCTCTTATGGACACCAGTTCTTAGGCTAGGCCCTCCCTAACCTCCTGTGACACCACAATACCCTTACATGATAGTATTCTACAATGTCATTATAATATTTGATATTTGACAACAGCATATTATACAATTATCCCAAATAAACTTACAAACTAATTCTTTGAATGTTGGGCAGCAACTTAAAAAAAGGATAGGAAAGGAATTAATCATTTTCAGAAGGGATGAAGGCACTGGGAAGGCATCCGAGCATTCTATATTGGCCCCTCTGGCCCCTTTGCCAAGAGGGAACCTCTTCTTATTATCCAAATACACACAACTGATGCGTGAACTTTCAGTTCAAGCTGTGGCCGAAGTCTCTGGGCAGTTGGCACCATGGATCAGTCTCTCGACCAGTGGCGTGAGCTGGGCCCTCTCTGGAGAAGAAACCTGGGTCACCCGAGATATGTGATCAGTACCGGGACCCCGCCAACAGGCAAGGGGACCCCATGGCAGGTGCTGGACGTGGAGGCCACGGGGGCATAGACTACAAAGGAGACAGGACGGAACCTCACATCACCCTGTTTGGCCCCAGAGGATGGCTGGTTAGCCAGAGACGGGTAAGATTCCTCAGGGAAGGAACAATCTAAGACAGGCACAGTCGCACAGGTGAGAACTAAAAGATCAACAGAGGTGGGGCACAGACCCTCATCCACAAACCTTGCAGGGGCTTGAATTCTCACCCCTCCTGAGGAAGGTCTCCTACCCCCACGGCTGCTACACCTCCCACGCACAACTCACACCGGGACCCAGGTGGTAGACAGAGACTCGGCCAGCAATAGCTGCCCTATATCTAAGTTTAATTTATTACAAGGAATTCTGTGGCCTACTCAAAAATGCAAATATTCCTTCCCACAAGTATTTACTGGGTAAACTAAGATTTCTGCTTGAGTATTAAAATTGACAGTAAAATAGTAATCAAGTTTTCAGCTTAATTTAAATTGGCCAAGTGAAATAAGTGAATACTCAAGAAAATCTAACTGTACTGGACAAAAAGCTTTTCCTAAAACATTAACTAAATTATCTATTAGTAGTTCATCTCACTGCAAAATTGCCTAACATCCAAAGAACCTAAAGTAGTAATATTTGTATGCAAAAATTAAAATGTAAAATTACCAAGACTGCAAAATAAAATTTCCAAAAGCCCCTATTAACCAAAAAAAGAGGGGAGGGGGACAATGAGGTAATATCATGTAAGGGAAAAAAATCCTAAAAGTAAAATACATGTAGAAAATTCTTACTCCAGAAAAGAAAATTCCATTTGTAAAACCAGCTGCAGGACACCCATGAAAAAACACACATGGTGTCAAAATAAGCCAAAGGAATATCATTTAGGCAAAAATAAAAAGAATCCCAAGTCTATTTTGCAGAGAGGATCCCTTTGTTAACCTTTGGTCGAGAATGTGTTTGTGTGTTTGCAGAGAACAACTCCAAGACCATGTGGGTTCCTGCGACAATGAGGAACTGACGGGCCTGTTCCATCCACGAGGACGGTCTAGAGAGGGTGGACGCTGACGACACCTTGCCATGCTAGCAGTCGGCAGCTGTGTGGGGCTGCAGGCGGCCCAGGAACAAACCAGAGAGGATGGATCTTGCATTGCCACGATGTGTCCACCATCTGGATACCATTGCTGACATGTACACATGAAGAACTATTTGAAATTGAAACTGGGACTCAGAACAGTTGGACATTGAAACTGACACTCAAACTTTTTTTGCTCTTATACATTTGTTTTCAATATGCAGAGGCAAGGTATTTTTGAAGAAAAGAAACAGGGGAGAGTGATTGATATAGAGGCAGGGTGGCCTCGAACAGACAGTCAAGCTACAGGTGGAAGGCTGGAGTGGAGGGGAGCTAGATGCTGGGGTAGATCAACCGAAAGACTTGTATGCATACATATGAGCATAACCAATGAATGAAAGACTCTGGGGTGGGGAGGGAAGCAGGTGGGGACATGTGCGGGGGGCTAGGGGAGGCTGGGGGGAGGATTTTGGGGGGGAAGGAAAACATATGTACTACTATTAAATATAAGTTATATTGTAAATAAAATTAAAAAAAAAACTTGTTCTAATTTTACATTTTTTGTTCCACCTCCATCATTTACAATTATTTTATCTACATACTTTATAAACCCCTCATTTAGTATTGTAATATTTGCTCTGACAGGCAAAAAGAATTTAGAAAACTAGTAGGGGAAGAACTTTCTACTGTATTTGCTCACATATTTGCTTACTGCATTCTTTCTTAGTGTTCGATATGCCCCTTTTTAAGAATTTTTTGCTTTCTGTCTGGAGAACATTTTTAGTAATTTTTAGAGAAACTTATCTGCCAAAAAATTTCCTAGGTTTTCTTTACCTGTCTTTTTTGTTTATTCATAAAGGATATTTTCCATGGACATAGGATTCTGAATTGATACATATTTTTTCAGAATTTTAAAACTGTTCTACTCCTTTCTCATCCGTATGGTTGTTGAGAAATGTACTGACATGGGAACTGATTTTTGCTTATAGGTAAGGTTTATCTCACTGCTTTTAAGATTTTCCTCAGTCTTTATTTTCATAGATTTAATATGATGTGTCTTGATGTGGAATTATTTGAATTTATCTCTTTTGTGTTTTCCTCTGCTTTTTGGTTATGTAGGTTTATGGATTTTGCTAACACTGTTCAAGAAAGATACTTTATTGTATAGACCTGTGGCTAAATGTAAGCTCCCAAAGCAAGATGAGGAAGCAAGTGTCCCCAGGCATGCATTCCTTTCTTTCACCAAAGAGAAGCTGGAAACCATATGCAACATGAATTACTGCAATTCCATTAAAAATCCCTTTGCAAAGAAATAAGACACCATTGTGACCAGGTCCTTCAGCAGACCATGGCATCAGACCATTTTCTATTTCAAGCAGTGGAAACAGAGCATGATTCTGGAACTGGGATAGAATGGCTATCTCTGCTGAATAGACTTTACACACATTTTTACAGGGAAAACTGTTCATGAAGCATTGGAAAGCATGCTCTCATCCCTGAAAAACTTAAAGAGAGATAGGTAAATCTCCTCTTTTCTGGCTACATCAAAGTGTGCAGCATATTTGGAAAGATGTCAGGGGAGTTGGTTAGACTAGGCAGCTAGGTAGATATGAGGTGGGAGAGGCAGCAGGGACTCGGAGGGAATACAGGTGAGACATGACAAAATGAAAATAGACAATGGAGGTGGCAGGTGCCTATGTGAGCAGGAAAGATTCAGAGCCTCCAGGATGTGGTCCAACTTGTGGCTTAGATCTAGATGAAGGGGACTTATAATTTAAATATACATTTTTGAGAGTACCTAGGGATGCTCCAGCCTAGGGGTAGAAAATCTTCTAAACTAAAAAAATATCGGGCTCAGGGTTTGGTCTTGGCTGGCTGAGTTGCACACTCAGGTTCTATCTGACTATTTCTTTCCTACAAATGAATCCTCACCAATATTTGTTGTCTCTTCATTCCTACAAGCAAGACAAGAACTAGGAGTGCAGAGACTCCTTCAGCATAGCTGAAAGTTGGAGCTCCTGAAGTGTTGTCCAACAGAAGGACTGAAGGTGTGCAGGCATGCGGGCTACGAGGTGAGTGTCAGGGCAAGCTGCATGTGAGTGATTGGAAGACATCCAAAAAATCAAACGTGTTATCCAAACAGCTTTTGAAAACCTGTATTGGGTAGTGGTGCACCTGGGCACTATCGACCATGACACTGACTACAGCTCTCAGGTTCAAGTGGCCAACTATGCTGGCCCTCAGAGATGAGTCCCCTGGCCACCCACATTTCATGGAAACTGAGCTCTGTTCCCGGTAGTGAGCAAACTGGTATATTTGATGAGAAGAATATAATTAGAAAGAAAAGAACAAGAATATTCTGGGACCTAATTACTGGTGGAGGTAGGGAGCTATTCAGGAATATTCAGCAATTTCTCACAGTTCAGGAAGCTACGTCGCTGTTTACTGTTACCTAAAATGGAAGTGCCACAGAATCTGAGAACTACATTAATACAAACAGAAATACTAAATTGTTGAAATTTATTGCAACCAAAGAGACTGAGAAACCAGAAAAGTATATATTTAAGGAAGTGGACTTCAGTATGTAAGAGACCGGCTATGCTACCTCTGACTACAATTCACATCAACAACAACAAAACGGACACAACATTGGTGCAGTGTTGAAGACTCTCAGACCCCCTCGTGGACCTGTTTTGTGTCCCAGACAAGACACAATCTTTGGCTGGAAATGGGAGGTCAGTGTGGCTTGGCGCACCATGCCTTTTCCCAGAGCACATCAGAAGGGAAGGGGACATCCAGCCCCAGTGTAAGTATGGAGGGAGAGCTTCTTCAGCAAATTACCATTGCCAACACAGTTTCCTAATACTTGGTTTAAATATTGAATGTCTCTATAAACCTTGGTTTAAATATTGAGGAACAAAGCGTCCATTTAACAATTTTGCAAAATAAATATGTGGTTCTTTATCCTCAAGTAAATATCACTCTCTGGGAAGGTAGGCCTATTTGCCAGCTCATTGGCAATAGCCCTTGTTAGATCGCAGAATAATCCCCCGAAGCAGTTGGACCTATTCTGAGACTCATAAGGGTAGGTATTTTAGTTGCTACATTTTTGTTTGAATAAATGCATCAAATTGAGAAAATGCACCAATTGATGAGTTTGACAGCCAGGGGGAGAAATAATGCAATCCATTCATTTTTTTTTCCTGTTTGATAAAAATTATTAGTTGTCACTGGGTTCAGTAAACTTAAAGAAATAGGCCTGGGTGGGGTTCCATGTTTTATGCAGTGGGTTAGCATTTAATTACAGTTCCTGTGTAAAATCATACAGTGTTGAATTACTTTTTTTCATTAGCCATTCACTGTAAGAAATGAGATAAAGGTGTGAGTAACATAAAAAAGAGATACGTATCAAGTATTTAACTGTGCTGATTGTTGATATTTCTATTTCCCAAATTTTATTCTTTCAACTTTTACATATATATATGATATAGAACAAAAATACATTTAGTGGCCAGATTATTATGATCTCTGAATGCATAATAATCTGACTACTCATTATATATATATATATATATATATATATATATATATATATATATATATTAGAGGCCCAGTGCATTAATCCGTGTATCGGTGGGCCTAGCCCACCTGTCTAGGGAGAGGGGCCATGGGCGGTTGGCCAGCCTGCCTGCCTGCTGGTCGAACTCCTTGTCGAAGGGACAATTTGCATGTTAGCCTTTTATTATATAGGATATGCACTGAGTTTCCAGATCACTATGTGTTCAGAGATCATAATAATCTGGGCACTCAGTGTATATATGTATATGTCATGAGTAACCTATCTAATAAAAGGGTAATATGCAAATTAACCATCACTCTGTCACAAAGATGTTGGCACCCAGACCCCTCAACCCTGCCAGGGTTCCCCAGTCCTGGCAGGGTGACGCTGAGAGCAGACAGTATGAGAGGCCTGGTGGAATGCTTGCTTCATTGCCATGGTGATGAGGCAAACATCCTACCTTGGCCACAGAGGCCCTCTGTGCCACAGAGAGCCTCTGGGCAGTGGGTGTGGAGTGGCCAGGTCCCACAGAGAGCAGAGAACAACAAGGAGTGGGTCTAAGATGTCAATTTGGAGAGGGCTCCCCAGAGGTCTTTCAGATAGGAGAGGGTGCAGGTCAGGCTGAGGGACCCAACCCCTGTGTATGAATTTTGTGCACTGGGCCTCTAGTATATAATAAATACAGCAATATTTACATATATTAAAATTCTGACAAATATTTAAGCTCTTTGTAACTTGTTATGATGCCTGCAATGCTGCTATCTATGTATCTTTGCTTTTATTTATTTTTTTCATAACTTTTTTTCATTTTTAAAATATTTATTGTCAAAAATATTACATATGTTCCCCTTTCCTTCCCATTAACCCCTTCTAGCCTGCCTGCTCCCACCCCAGGCCTTTACCACTCTATTGTCTGTGTCCATGGGTTATGCATATACACATACAAGTTCTATGGTTGATTACTTCCCACTCACCCACCCTCCCCTGCCTTCCCTCTGAAATTCCGCAGTCTGTTCCATGCTTGTATGTCTCTGGATCTATTTGGTCCATCAGTTTATTTTGTTCATTAGATTCCACATCTGAATGAGATGGTGTGATGCTTGTCTTTACCTTTAGACATTGCCTCGGCTGGTCCATATTTTGCTGTTCAGGTGGAACAAAACCTTATTATTTTTTAAGAGGTAAATGCTCTGCCTATAAACAATGCAGTAGTGCTTATTGCTGTTTTTAACAATAAAAGGTGTCTAAGGCAGCACACTTGCCCAATGTGTATTGAAACTGTAGTTCCCCATAGGCTCCCTTTGTACTTACTTCTCTGAATGTTGTAGGAAGGCTGAAATAGCCCAGGTTCAGCTTCTGAGCTGAGTAGTATAATTTAATGAGGCAAGTGGTGGAAGCATTCTTCCTTTGGGTTAATAAATATCTACCTAAAAATTACAGATGCACAAAGATTGGGGAAAGTAAATTTGAGAAAAGGTTAATAGAAGTAGTAGAGTGATATCTTTCCCTGGACCCTTAATTCCACTGCTTACTTCATGGATCTATCTATATATTTATGCTATATATAGGCTACTAACCCAGTGCTATTGTGCAGAACAGAAGGTTGCATATTCCAAAACTGTGGTAGCTGTGAGTTTACTTTTCAGTTCACAATATAGCTAGATCTTCAATGAACAATTTCAATTTCCCAGAAGACTAAAATATTATAATAATGATAAAAATAATTAAATACTAACTATATACAAAACACAGTTCTAAAAATCTTTATATATGTTAATATTTTAATTCCCACAATAACCCTCTATGTAGTTTATGCTTTTGCAGATGAGGAAATTAAGGCACAGAGAGTTGAAACAGGTTTTCCAGAGTACACATATTATAAGGAGTAGTTTAGCTTATAGGTCTCAGTTAAGAGCTTATAAAACAAAACAAAACAAACCAATAAAGATCAAGTAAGACTGAAAACTGATTATTGCTTATTTTTTATTGGGGTGACATTATACAGGTTTCAGGTGCAAAACACTACCACATATCATCTGTACACTGTATTGTGTGTTTACCACCCCAAGTCAAGTCTCCATCCACCATTATTTACCCATCTTACACCCTGTTCCATCTCCCCTTCCCACCTCCTTCTTCCTAGCACTCACCACACCATGTCCATGAGTTCTTTCCCCCTTTTTCCCCATTTTTGCTCAATCACTCCACTTCCCCAGTGACCTCCCATGCCACCCCCCAACTCCCTAACAGATATAAACCTGCTCTCTATCTATGGGTCTATCGTTATTTTCTTTTTTTTTTGATATTTTATTTTATTTTATTTTTATTTAAAATATAACTTATATTTAATAGTAGTGCATATGTTTTCATCCCCCCCAATATCCCCCCCAGCCTCCCTTACCCCCCAGCACATGTCCCCACCTGCCCCCCTCCCCATCCCATAGTCTTTCATTCATTGGTTATGCTCATATATATGCATACAAGTCCTTCGGTTGATCTACCCCAGCATCAGCCTCTCCTCCACTCCAGCCTTCCCCCTGTAGCTTGACAGCCTGTTCGAGGCCACCCTGCCTCTATATCAATTACTCTCCCCTGTTTCTTTTCTTCAAAACATATCTTACCTCTGCATACTGAAAACAAACGTATAAGAGCAAAAAAAGTTTGAGTGTCAGTTTCAATGTCTAACTGTTCTGAGTCCCAGTTTCAATGTCAAATAGTTCTTCATGTGTACATGTCAGCAATGGTATCCAGATGGTGGACACATCGTGGCAATGCAGGATCCATCCTCTCTGGTATGGTCCTGGGCCACCTGCAGCCATGCACAGCTGCCGACTGCTAGCATGGCACGGTGTCGTCAGTGTCCCCCATCTCTGGACCGTCCTCGTGGCTGGAACAGGCCCGTCAGTTTCTCACTGTCGGAGAAACCCACATGGTCTTGGAGTTGTTCTCTGCAAACACACAAACACATTCTCGACCAAAGGTTAACAAAGGGATCCTCTCTGCAAAGTAGACTTGGGATTCTTTTTATTTTCGCCTAAATGATTTTCCGTTGGGTTATTTTGACACCATGTGTTTTTTTTTGTTTTTTTGTTTTTTTGTTTTTTATGGGTGTCCTGCAGCTGGTTTTACAAATGGAATTTTCTTTTCTGGAGTAAGAATTTTCTACATGTGTTTTACTTATAGGATATTTTTCCTTACATGATATTACTCCACTGTCCCCCACCCCCTTTTTTGGTTAATAGGGGCTTTTGGAAATTTTATCTTGCAGTTTGGTAATTTTAATTTTTAATTTTTGCACACAAATATGACTGCTTTAGGTTCTTTGGATGTTAGGCAACTTTGCAGTGAGATGAACTACTAATAGATTTTTTAGTTAATGTTTTAGGAAAAGCTTTTTGTCCAGTACAGTTAGATTTTCTTGAGTATTCACTTATTTCACTTGGCCACTATAAATTAATCTGAAAACTTGATTACTATTTTCCTGTCAATTTTAATACTCAAGCAGAAATCTTAGTTTACCCAGTAAATACTTGTGGAAAGGCATATTTGCATTTTTGAGTAGGTCCTCAGCATTCCTAGTAATAAATTAAACTTAGATATAGGGCAGCTATTGCTGGCCGAGTCTCTGTCTACCAACTGGGTCCCGGTATGAGTTGTGCATGGGAGGCGTAGCAGCTGTGGGGATAGGAAACCTTCCTCAGGAGGGGTGAGAATTCAGGCCCCTGCAAGGTTTGTGGATGAGGGTCTGTGCCCCACCTCTGTTGATCTTTTAGTTCTCTCCTGTTGGCCCCTCTGCGACTGTGCCTGTTTTAGGTTGTTCCTTCCCTGAGGAATCTTACCCGTCTCTGGCTAACCAGCCATCCTCTGGGGCCAAACAGGGTGATGTGAGGTTCAGTCCTGTCTCCTTTGTAGTCTATGCCCCCGTGGCCTCCACGTCCAGCACCTGCCCTGGGGTCCCCTCGCCTGCTGGCGGGGTCCCGGTACTAATCACATATCTCGGGTGACCCAGGTTTCTTCTCCAGAGAGGGCCCAGCTCACGCCATTGGTCAAGAGACAGATCCATGGTGCCAGCTGCCCAGAGACTTCAGCCACAGCTTGAACTGAAAGTTCACACATCAGCTGTGTATTTGTATAATAAGAAGAGGGTCCCTCTTGGCAAATGGGCCAGAGGGGCCAATATAGAATGCTCGAGTGCCTTCCCAGTGCCTTCATCCCTTCTGAAAATGATTAATTCCTTTCCTATCCTTTTTTTAAGTTGCTGCCCAACATTCAAAGAATTAGTTTGTAAGTTTATTTGGGATAATTGTATAATATGCTGTTGTCAAATATCAAATATTATAATGACATTGTAGAATAATATCATGTAAGGGTATTGTGGTGTCACAGGAGGTTAGGGAGGGCCTAGCCTAAGAACTGGTGTCCATAGGAGATGACATGCTCTAGGCCATGTTAATTCAATCTCAAACTAGCTGCCAATTTTTTTTATAACTTTATATAAACTTTGTCAGGGATATAAAAACACAAATCACTTACCTTAGTTCAAGCATTCAAATATATTGACTTTCCCCCTTACTCCCACCACCTGCCACTTACCCTGAGGTTTGACATTTTGATGGACTTTTCTCAGTCTCTGGATCCATTCTTGTTCATCAGTCTATGTCATTCATTATATTCCTCAAATGAGTGAGATCATGTGATATTTGTCTTTCTCTGCCTGGCTAATTGCACTTAGCATAATGCTCTCTAATTCCGTCCATGATGTTACAAATGGTAGGAGCTCTTAATTTTTACCGCGGCATAGTATTCCATTGTGTAGATGTACCATTGTTTTTTAATGCACTCATCTGCTGATGGGCACTTAGGCTGTTTCCAAGTCTTAGCTATGATAAATTGTGCTGCTATGAACATAGGGGTACATATATCCTTTCTAATTCGCCTTTCTAGTTTCTTGGGGTATATTCCTAGAAGTGGGATCACTGGGCTGAATGGTAGCTCCATTTTTAGTTTTTTGAGGAAACTCCATACTGTTCTTCACAGTGGCTGCACCAGTCTACAATCCCACCAACAGTTCAGGAGAGTTCCTTTTTCTCCGCATCCTCGCCAGCACTTGTCATTTGTTGATTTGTTGATGTAAGCCATTCTGACAGGTGTGAGATGGTACCGCATAGTCGTTTTGATTTGCATCTCTCGGATAATTAGTGACTTTGAGCAAGTTTTCATATGTCTCTGGGCCTTCCTCTTGTCTTCTTTAGAAAAGGTCCTCTTTAGGTCTGTTGCCCATTTTTTTCTTGGATCATTTGTCTTCCTTTTATTGAGTTGTGTGAGTTGCCTGTAGATGCTTGAGATTAAACCTTTATCACTGATAACATTTGCAAATATGTTCTCCCATACAGTGGGTTTTCTTGTAGTTTTGTTGATGGTTTCTTTAGCTGTGAAAAGCTTTTTATTTTGATGTAGTCCCATTTGTTTATTCTGTCTTTAGCTTCCATTGCCCTAGGAGCAGTATCATCGAAGAAGTTCTTTTGGCATATGTCTGAGATTTTTCTTCCTGTAGATTCCTCTAATGTTTTTATGGTTTCCCATCTTACGTTTAAGTCCTGTATCCATTAGGAGTTTATTTTTGTGTATGGTGTAAGTTGGTGCTCTAGTTTCATTTTTTTGCATGTATCTATCCAATTTTCCCAACACCATTTATTGAAGAGACTATCTTGATGCCATTTTATGTTCATACCTCCTTTGTCAAATATTAATTGAGCATAGTGGTTTGGGTTGATATCTGGATTCTCTATTCTATTCCATTGATCTATATGTCTGTTCTTGTGCCAGTACCAGGCTGTTTTGAGAACAGCAGCTTTGTAATACAGCTTGAAATCTGGTATTGAAATCCCACTGACTTTGTGCATTTTCTCAGGATTGGTGTGGCTATCCGGGGCCTTTTTTTATTCGAGATGAATTTTTGGATAGTTCTTTCTAGGTCTGTGAAGTATGCTATTCGTATTTTACTGGGGAGTGCATTAAATTTATAGATTGCTTTGGGTAGTATGGACATTTTAATTATGTTGATTCTCCCAATCCACGAACATGGTATGTTCTTCCATCTGTTTACATCTTCCTCTATCTCTTTTTTTAGTGTCCTGTAGTTTGCCTTGAATAGGTATATTACCTCCTTAGTTAAGTTTATTCCTAGGTATCTTAATTTTTTTGCTTTGATGGTAAATGGGATTGCTTTTTTAGTCTCCCTTTCTGTAAGTTCACTATTGGTGTATAGGAATGCCATAGATTTCTTGGCATTGATTTTGTAGCCTGCTACATTGCTGAACTCATTTATTAAGTCTATTAGCTTTTTTATGGAGTCTTTCGGGTTTTTTATGTACAATATCATGTCATCTGCAAATAGGGATAGCTTTACTTCTTCTTTTCCAATTTGGATGCCTTTTGTTTCTTCTTCTTGTCTAATTGCAATGGCTAATACTTCCAGTACTATGTTGAATAGGAGTGGTGAGAGTGGGCAGCCCTGTCTTGTTCCTGTTCTTAAGGGAAATGGTTGTAGTTTTTGCCCATTGAGTATGATGTTTGCTGTGGGTTTCTCATATATGGCTTTTATTATGTTGAGGTATGATCCTTCTATTCCTACCTTGTTGAGAGTTTTTATCAAGAAATGGTGTTGGATTTTGTCAAATGCTTTTTCTGCATCAATTGATATGACTATGTGATTTTTATCTCTCAGTTTGTTTATGTGATGTATCACATTTATTGATTTGCGGATATTGTACCATCCTTGCATTCCTGGGATAAATCCTACTTGGTCATGGTGTATGATCTTTCTGATGTACTGCTGGATCCGATTTGCTAGAATTTTATTGAGGATTTTGGCATCTATATTCATGAGGAATATTGGCCTGTAATTCTCTTTCATTGTGTCATCTTTATCTGGTTTTGGTATTAGGGTGATGTTAGCTTCATAGAAGGAGTTTGGAAGTGTTCCATCCTCTTGAATTTTCTGGAATAGTCTGAGGAGGATAGGTTTTAGTTCTTCCTTGAATGTTTTTTTAAAACTCCCCTGTGAAGCCATCTGGCCCTGGGCTGTTGTTTGCTGGAAGCTTCATGATGACTGCTTCAATTTCTTCCACAGTTATTGGTCTATTGCGTTGTTTAGCTTCTTCCTGATTGAGTTTTGGGAGGTTATATTTTTCTAGAAATATATCCATTTCCTCCAGGTTGTCCAGTCTTTTGGAGTAGACTTGTTCATAGTAATTTTTAAAAATCCTTTGTATTTCATTGGGGTCTGTTGTTATTTCACCTCTTTCATTTCTGATTTTATTTATTAGGGTCCTCTCTCTTTGCTTCTTGGTGAGTCTGGCCAGAGGTTCATCAATCTTGTTTAATCTTTCAAAGAACCAGCTTTTGGTTTTGTTGATCTTCTGTATTGTTTCTTTGGTCTCTATGTCATTTATTTCTGCTCTGATCTTTACTATTTCGTTCCTTCTGCTTACACTGGGCTTTTCTTGTTGCTTTCTTTCTAACTCTTTGAGTTGTTGGGTTAGATAATGTATTGCCGCTGATTCAAGTTTTTTGCAGTAGGATTGTAGAGCTATGAACTTCCCTCTCAGAACTGTTTTCACTGTGTCCCATACATTTTGGATTGTTGTGCTGTTGTTGTCATTTGTTTCCATGATGTTTTCTATCTCTTCCTTGATCTCTATAATAACCCAGTCATAGTTTAATAGCATGCTGTTTAGTCTCCATGTGTTTGATTTCTTTGGATTGTTTATATTGTAGTTGATTTCCAGCTTTATGCCACTGTGATCTCAGAATATGCTTGATATGATTTCTATCTTCTTGAATTTGGAGAGACTTTGCCTATGACCCTACACATGGTCTATCTTTGAGAATGACCCATGGGCACTTGAAAAGAATGTATATTCTGTGGCTTTAGGGTGAAATGATCTGAAGATGTCAATTAATTCCTTCTGGTCTAGTGATTCATTGAGGATTGATGTTTCTTTACTAATTTTTTGTTTAGAGGATTTGTCCAATGGTGATAGTGGGGTATTAAAGTCTCCTAGTATGATGGTATTGCTGTCTATCTCTCCCTTGATATCCTCTAGGAGTTTTAGTATGTATTTGGGTGCTCCTATATTGGGTGCATATATGTTTACCAGAGTTATTTCTTCTTGTTGGATTGCTCCCTTTAGTATTATGTAGTGGCCTTCTTTATCTCTTCTTATATCCTTCACTTTGAGATCTAATTTGTCAGATATAAGTATTGCTACCCCAGCTTTTTTTCCATTTCCATTCGCCTGAAGAACCTTTTTCCATCCTTTCACCCTCAGTCTGTGTGCATCTTTTTTTTGGAGGTGGGTTTCTTGTAGACAGCAGATATATGGGTCATGTTTTGTTATCCACTCTATTACCCTATGTCTTTTGATTGGAGCATTTAAATCATTTTCATTTAAAGTAATTATTGATAGATAGTTATTTGTAGCCATTTTTGTTCTTTGCCCCTATGTTCTTTCATGGCTTCCTATTGCTTTTCACAACAGACCCTTTTGCATTTCTTGCATTGCTGGTTTGGTGGTAATGTATTCCCTTAGACCTTTTTTGTCTGTGAAGCTCCTGATTTGACCTTCAATTTTTATTGATAGCCTTGCTGGGTATAGTATTCTAAGATTCAGACCCTTTCTTTCCATAACTTTGTATATTTCATTCCAATCCCTTCTGGCCTGATGAGTTTCTGTTGAGAAATCACTTGCTAATCTGATGGGAGTTCCTTTGTAGGTGACTTTCTGTCTGTGTCTGGCAGCTTTTAGGATTCTCACTTTGTCGTTGATGTTTGCCAATTTAATTATAACATGCCTTGGTGTAGGTCTTTTGGGGTTTAATTTGCTTGGAACTCTGTGAGTTTCTTGGATTTTTGTGGGTTTTTTCTTTCCTATATCAGGGACGTTTTCTGTCATTTTTTTCTTCCAACAGATTTTCTATTTCTTGCTCAGTTTCCTGTCCCTCTGGAAGCCCTATTATACGTATGTTGTTTTGTTTCATGTTGTCCCAAAGTTCCCTTAGGCTCTCCTCCTGCTTTTTAATTTTTTTTTTCTAGAAGCTGCTCTACTTGGGAGTTTTTTCCTACCTTGTCTTCCAGCTCACTGATGCAGTCCTCTGCTTCATCTAGTCTACTCCTGATACTTTCTATGGAGTTCTTTACCTCAGCAATGTCACTTTTCATTTCTTCTTAGGTCTTCATCATTTCTTTATAATTCTTCTACATTTCTTCATAATTCTTCATTTCTTCATAATTCTTCTTCATTTCTTCATACTTCTTATTCATTTCTTCCTGCCTCTTCTTCATTTCCCCTTGATTCCTCTTCAATTCCTCATGGTTCTTACTTGTATTGGCTTCTGTTCTCTTCATCCACCCTATGACCGTTTCTCTGAACTCTCTCTCTGACACGTTGTTTGATTCCATTTCGGTTACCTCTTTTTCTGCGAGGCTTGTTTTTCTTTCATTGGTGGGCTATTTTTTGTCTCCCCATAGTCTTTCTTCTCTGTGTGTCTTGTTATGTAGTTCTCACTCTCCTGTGTTGATTTAAAGGCTCAGACTACAACACAACCAGGTGCAGCACACCAGGCACTGAAGAAGAATGTATTCACAGTATTGGTAACTCCAAATTAAAAGTGATTGCCAGAGGAAGGTAAATTAGGTGATAGGTGGGTTAAAAGAGAATAAGAGAAAACACACTAGCACACAAAAAATAATGAAAGAAAAACAGAGAGAAAGAAAGAAAGGAAGGAAGAAAGAAAGAATTAAAAAAAGGGAATGCCAAAATAAAGTTGGGAAAAGGAGAAGGAGTAAAAAGAAAGGAAAAGGGAGTAAACTATAAATATGGGTTGGAAACTCCCAGAGGACTGCCACTAATCCCAGCAAAAGCCAGCAAAGTGTACCTGGAGACCGATACAAACTACATACAAGAACTAATATCAAGGGAGGTTAGGGAACACAGAAGCTTAAATCTATCAAAAAACAATGTAAACATCACCAATACACTAAACAATGCCAACTCCCGCCCCACAAAACAAATTAAAAGAAAAGAATAACCAAACCAATCTCACAAATGTGCATAAAATATAAACAACATCAGCAGGACCGAGAGAAAAACATTTTAGAATAGTGAAGTCAGAGAAGCATTAGATGTGTATGGACTTGGAGCAGGTGGTTGGAGATTGGATATAAAAGTGGGGTGAAATTTTAACGGGGGCTAAAAAGAGAGAATAAGGGAAATCTAAACCAGAAAAAGTTTAAGGGGAATAAGACACTAACTAAGGAAAGGTTAGCAAGAGAGTGCTGGCATAAGGGGGAAGTTGAAGTAGATTAAAGAGATACTAAAGGGTAGATGAAAAAAGACTGTATAACACTAATCTCTGAGTAGAATAAAGATGGAATAAAATGGCACTTAAAATTTTTTTAAATAGTAGTAGAAATAAAATTGATTCCTTAATTTATGTTACACAAGAGACAATTTATGACTCAGCCCCTAGGTGGCAGTGTTTGTGAATTGACCTCCAGGTCTATTGGTCATCTCTAGCCTGATCTAAAATCCCGCTATGTCTATGGTATTTACTACTGATTTGTGGAAATAGGCTACCCTAGAGCTGCCTCTCTAATGGTGAGGACCTGTTCTGATCCCCAGCGTCAGAAAAACAGCTCGCCCCTGTGGTCTCCCAGGTTATCCCCCACCAGGGGATCCCCCGTTCCTCGTTCAGTGCTGAGAAATTCGGATTTAGAGAAGACAAACGCAGGCGTGCGAACTCACGTCCTGCTCGTATGTTTGCGAGAAGCCCTTTCTCCCCTTGTGTTTGGCAGCCCGCTCCCTCCCCAAACTGCCAGGCTGGCCTTCTCCTTCAGGTCCAAATGGGTCGCCCTCTATGTATCCCCCCTTTCCTGTCATCAGCTCCGAGGACCCTCTTCCCTTTGCCGGCTCCAACAGCCATGGGTTTTTCCTCTTTTTTCGCCAGGCGCGAATCTCCCTGTGTTACCAGCTCCCTTAACCCCACGGAGAAACCTGACCTTTCCGTGGCTGAGCACAAGTTTCCTCGGAGCCCGTGTCTTCACCAACTAGGAACCGATGTTGGGAGGGAGGTGGGGGTCTCAGACGCCCATTGGGTACGGTGACTGTAAAATCTTCAGGCTCTTCCCCTTTAAGATGGCCCAGCTGCCTCTGAGCCAGGCTCCGGGAGAGAACCCAGCCGCACGGAGCCGCTCCCTTGAGGGAGGCTAATCTAAGCAGTCGCCCTCCTTCTCCCAAAGCCCTGCTGTCCCCCCACTCGCCCACAAACACTCCCCCGCTACCCTCGGCTGCTCACCCCATCTACCCCGGGACACAAATGATTATGCGTCCTTCTGTCCCGCCGCCATCTTTTTTCTCCTGTCGTTATTTTCTTGGTAGCTCATTTTATTCATAAGGTTCCACATATGAGTGAAATCATATGGTACTTGACTTTCTCTGACTGGCTCATTTTACTTTGCATAATGCTCTCCAGGTCCATCCATGCCATACCAAGGGGTAAGGTTTTTTTTCCTTCTTATTCCTCTTCTCCTTCCCCTTCCTCTCCTTCTCCTCCTCTTCCTCTTTACCACAAAGTAGTATTCCCTTGTGTATAAATGTACCACAGATTTTTATTTATTTTAGAGAGAGGAGGTAGAGAGAGAAAGAGAGAATGGAAGGAAGGAAGGAAGGAAGGAAGGAAGGAAGGAAGGAAGGAAGGAAGGAAAGAAGAAACAGAAATAACAGTATGAGAAAGAAACATCAATTGTTTGACTCCTGTAAGTGCCCAGACCAGAGTTTGAACCCCCAACCTGAGTATGTGTCCTCACCAGGAATCAAACTTGTCACCTTTTGGTGTATGGTATGATGCTCTAAATAACTAAGCAACACCAGCTAGTTGTGGTCTTAACTTTTTTATTTACTCATGAACACAGTATATGCTCCCACTTATTTGTATCTTTTTTAATTTCTTCCTACCCGTGAACACAGTATATGCTCCCACTTATTTGTATCTTTTTCAATTTCTTCCTACCCATGAACACAGTATATGCTCCCACTTATTTGTATCTTTTTCAATTTCTTTCTTCAGTGTCTTATAATTTTCTGAGTACAGGTCCTTTACATTATTGGTTAATTGATGGACACTTGGGTTGCTTCCAAATCTTGGCTATTGTAAATAGTGATACAATGAACTTGGAGTGCATATATTCTTGTGAATTTTATTTTTAGTTTTCTTTGTATAAATTCCCAGAAGAAGAATCACTGGGTCATAAGAAAGTTCCACTTTATTTTAGGTAACTGCATACTGCTTACCACATATGTTGCACCAATCTTCATTCCCAACAACAGCGCACTAGGGTTCCCTTTTCTTCACATCCTTGTCAACATGTTTGTTGATTTATTGATGATAATTATTCTGCCAGGTGTGAGGTGATAGCTCATTGTGGTTTAAGTTTTCATCTCTCTGATAATTAGTGACATTGAGCATCTTTTCTCATGGCTATTGACTATATGTATTTTCTCTTTGGAGCTGTCTACTCAGAAACTGCCCGTTTTTTAAATTGAGTTGTTTGTTATGTAGGTGTTGATTTTTGTAAGTTCTTTATACATTTTGGATATTAAACTCTTATCAGATATATCATTGATGGATATGTTCTCCCATACAATGAGTTGGCTTTTCATTCTGTTGGTGGTTTCCTCTGCTGTGCAAAATATTTTAGTTTGATGTACTCCCATTTGTTTATTTTTGTTTGTTTGTTTGTTTGTTTGTTTTGTTTCCCTTGCCCAAGGAAACTTATCAGAAACAAATTGCTACAATAAAAGTCCAAGATTTTACTGCTTATGTTTTCTTTTCAGATTGTTATGGTTTAGAGTCTAACATTTAAGTATTTAATCTATTTTAGCTTAGTCTATGGTATAAGAAACGAATCTAGTTTCATTTTGTGCACATATATTTCCAATTTTCCCAACACTATTTATTGAATAGACTATTTTTCTTATTTATTTATTTATTTTAAATCCTTAATTGAGAACATGCTTATTGATTTTAGAAAGAGAAAAAATGGAGAGGTGGATGGGAGAGGAGAAGAGAGGAAAGAGAGAGAGAGAGAAAGAGAGAGAGAGAGAGAGAGAGAGAGAGAGAGAGAGAGAGAGAGAGAGAGAGAAATCATTGTGAGAAAGAAACATCAATTGGTTGCCTTCCCATAGGCCTCCCCACCTGAGATTGAACTAGGCATGTGCCCTGACTGGGACTAAAACCCTCAGCCATTTAACATATAGCTATGATGTTCTAGTAAACTGAACCTGAATATACTGTCTTTCCCCATTGCATGTTTTTGCTTTCTTTGCCAAAATTTTAATTGACTATAAAGGTGTGGATTTATTTCTGGGTTCTCTGTTTTGTTCCATTGATTTCCATGTCTATTTTATGCCAGCACAATGCCATTTTGATTATCATGGCCCTGTAATATAGCTTGATATCAGGTAGCATGATCCCTCCACTGTTGCTCTTCATTGTTTTTTGTTGTTGTTGTTTGTTTGTTTGTTTGTTTTATTGTTTTGGATTTTTTTGTGGTTACATATACATTTTTGGAATATTTGTCCTAGTTCTGTGAATTATGTAATTGATATCTTGATAGGAATTGCATTGAGTCTGTAGATTTATTAGGGTAGTATGGACATTTTGATTCTTCCTACCCATGAACACAGTATATGCTCCCACTTATTTGTATCTTTTTCAATTTCTTTCTTCAGTGTCTTATAATTTTCTGAGTACAGGTCCTTTACATTATTGGTTAAATTTATTCTTAGGTATTTTCTTATTTTTGTTTTAATTATGATTAAGATCTTTTTCTTTGTTTCCCTTTCTGATAGCTCATTATTGGTGTATAAAAATGCAATTGATTTCTAGATATTTATTTTGTGTCCTGATACTTCACTGAATTCATTTATCAGTTATAATAGGGTTTTTTGTTTGTTTGTTTGGAATATTATAGAGAACCTTAAGAATCATGTCATCAGAAAATAATAAGTGTTTTACGTTATGCTTTCCAAATTGAATGCCTTTTATTTCTTCTTATTTTTGTCTGATTATACAGTCTAAGACTTCTATTACTATGTTGAATAAGAGTGATGAAAGCAGACATCCCTGTCTTGTTCCTTATCTTAAGAAAATGCTTATAGCTCTGCCCATTGAATATGATGCTGGCTGTGTGTTTATCATATACGGCCTTTATTATGTTGAGGTATGTTTTCTCTATTCCTACTTTGCTGAGAGCTTTTATTATAAACTAGAGGCCCAGTGCATGAAATCCAAGCACTCAGGGTGGTATCTCAGCCTGGCCTGCGCCCTGTGGCAATCAGAGAGTGGGGAGACTCCTGCCACCACTGCTGGGCTCGACAGCCATGAGCCAGCTTCAGGCTGTGCAGCGCTCCCCTTGTGGGAGCACACTGACCATCAGGGGGCAGCTCCTCCATTGAGCGTCTGCCCTGTGGTGGTCATTGCATGTCACAGTGACCAGTCATTCCACCTTTTAGTCAATTTGCATATTAGCCTCTTATTATATAGGATGGGTGGTATCAATGCCATTCCTGCATCTATTGATATTATCATGTAGTTTTTACCCTTTATTTTATGTGGTGTATCATGATCCCTTAAAGCAAATGCTAATGGGAACACAACAACCCAACATACAGCAAATCAATCATAAGAGCCAAATTCATAGCATTACATGCCTATCTCAAGAAGCAAAAAAATCTCAAATAATCAAATGTTACATTTAAGAAATTTAAAAAGGACAACAACAGAAGTGACAAGTGAGTAAAGTTAAAGAAATTGTAGAAATCCAGCAGAAGTAAACAAAATAGATTATAGGAAAATAATACAAAACACCAATGAAACCAAGAGCTGGTTATTTGAAAAGATAAGCAAGATTGACAAACCTTTAATCAAACTCATCAAGAAAAAAAAAGACCCAAATAAATAAAATCAAGAAAAAAAAGAAGAAATGTATATACTGAGACACCAAGGATTATAAGAAAATATTACAAACAAATGCAATTACAAACAAATATTACAATTCCAGTAAATTGGACAATATGGGAGAAATAGATAAGTTCCTAGAATAATACAATCTTCTAAACTTAATAAGGGAGAATCAGAGAATCTGAATAGACTGATTACCATTAGCAAAATGGAATCAGTAATAAAAAAATCTCCCAACAAACAAAACTCCTGGACCATATCGTTTCATAGGTGGATTATACCAAATTCAGAGATAAATAACAACTCATTCTTCCCAAACTATTCCAAAAATAATTCAAAAAGAGAGATGACGCCCAAGCTCATTTTTTTGAAGCCAGCATTTTTCTAATTCCACAATCAGATAAACAGACTACAAAGAAATAAAAGTATAGGCCAATTTCCCTGATGAACATACATGCTAAAATCCTCAACAAAATATTAGCAAACCAGGTCCAGGAATAATTTAAAAAGAGCATATGCCATTATCAGCTGGGATTTCTTGCAGGAATGCAAGGTGGTTCAATATCTGCAAGATTGAGAATTTGAACCTAAGTAATATGTCTATAGAAAACAAACTCTTTCCCACTACTTTCTTCTCTCTCTGTATTCTCTAATAATTTTAAGGATTCCCATTGTCCTCCCTAAATATGATGTGGAATTCTTTGTTCAACACAATTCTACATAAGTTATAATAAAAAGAATAAGTGCTAACAGATGTTATTGTACAGGAAGTGTTATTCAAAATACTGTTTGGACATACGGTATGTAACAAGGCCAAATTCTTTACGTCTTTCTTCAAATAGGTGGTGTTATGAGTCAAACTTAAATTTATGGTGAAACTGCCCACCCCTGCTGGACCCATCACCTCTAAGTTCCCTCCCCTGCCAACCTGGTTGGCCCTAACTGCTTTCCCCTGCTGGCCCCATCACCCCTAACTTCTTTCCCCTGGTGGCCTAATTGCCCACAACTACCCTCCACTCCCGGCCATCTTGTGGTGGCCATCTTCAACCACATGGGGGTGGCCATCTTGTGGGAAGGTGTGAGGGTCAATTTGCATATCACCTCTTTATTATATAGGATCATCTAGGTCCAAAATGACAACTCTTCCAGCTCCCACATAAACCAAGCTGCCAATATTAATGTCTATGTTTCTCACAGTCTCTTTTATTTTAGGATGAATTTGCATTGCTTCAAAACCATGGGATGAACTCTTTGAATTTCCTATCAGCTTTTTCCTATATCATCATAAACTGACTAGGACAGTGCAGTCACTCAACTTAATGAACTAAATTCTAACAGAATGCTATAGTCCATAATTTTCATTGTGACTATGAAAGATTAGCAGAAAGAAAGATACTTTTTCTTATATTATGTCAAGGACTATGCTAAAACATAAATAATTATAATGATTGTGACAAATTATATATAATTCTAGATATAATAATAAGGTAAGTATTCACATATCTTATTGTGGAACCAGTGAACCTAGGACAGTATTTTTTCTGGATATTATTTCCTATGCAAATTCAAGCTCGAATCATTTTGAATATTTAATATATACAGGATAGTCCATCACAGCTGCCTCAATTTACTTTAAATAATTAGTAAAACAAAGCCAATGAATTATATTTCTCTCATTACATGGCTTATAAAAAATAGAAATATCTTATAGTAGTGCACTGAGAAGTAAAATAAAAGTTTTTGTGTCACAAAAAAAGTTTTAATCACAAGAAAAAAAATGTGGAGAGATTAAATCAAAGTTTCAATTGGAAGTAATTTTTAAGTTATCCAAGGCTTTATTTTCTCTTGAGGATATGCCTTGCCTTTATTCTTACATTTATTTATAGTCTTAAATTCTTCATAAGCCCTTTCTTTCTCTCCTAAGTAAAACTACTTTTTAGAAAATGAAACCTGAAAAACATATTTACATTTGAAAACATTACATTACCAACCCTTCTGATGTGAGAGTGCTTGGTGTTCCTGAAATCTGAATAACTCATTTTAAAGCAGAGATCCCTTGGGAACCTACAGTCTCCTAGAGAATATAGAGACCTTCCTCCAGGTACTACTATAGAAATCATTTTTTATATATGAGAAATAATTTGCATGCAATAAATTTTATACAGTTTAAATATATAGCTCAAGTGTTTGGGGACAAATTATACCCAGCAGTATAACTATCACCATGCTCAAAACAGAACTTAAAACACACACACACACACACACACACACACACACACACACACACACACAAACAAACAAACAAAAAACCCTTTGATAATAGTATTCCTGCCACTTTTGAGAATGGTAAAATACAAGCCTTCAGTTCAAATCAAAAGAGTAAACACAGAATTTTTTTCTCCAATTGTGATATTTAAATCACTTTGATTTATTTAATGTCCTGTGACATATAATAGGTTTCTTGTCAAGAGATATATGCAGGCCAATGTGAGCCTTGCTCCCCATTTGACATTAATGATGTAATATCTTCCTTTAGTGAATTCTTCTGACAGAAAATACCCTCCTCCAACAGCAAAATGAAATCATGAATCAAGAATTGTATGTGGTTCTCTCCATACCCTACGTCCTCTACACCTCTGATATCAGAACAAATATATGAGACAACACTGAAATTACCTAATTGTATATATCAACTAAGAGAAATCAGAAAGTAATTGTCTTTTTATAAAAAAGCATGCAATTTCAAACTGACTGCATTTTGCATTTGTTAGTAATAAATGAGTTAGAATATGGGAAACATACTAAACAAAAGTAAATTTGTTCAGTTCACAAATGGAGATAAAGGAGAAGCTTAAGTGCCAGGATCTTCACCTTAAGCCTGATTCTAGACCCATTACACTAAGCCACTTCTGCATAGGTATGAAAATAAAGTTTCTAGACTTTTTCTTGAAAATGAGCATATATATAATTGATTTATTTGGTTGACAAGAAGTACTTCTTCATAATAAGTATTATTATTTATTCTGTCAAGGATTGTAGTGGGTCTAACTTTATTCAACCTGCAAACTAACAAGTTACCCTGCCATGGTTTTATGTATGGTGGCAGAAAACCATGGATTCTGGAAACAGTCAAAGGATAGTTTATTATTCAAAGAAATAACAGTGATCAGAATATCATCATTTTTGCAGTTTCACAAAGCCTTATTTCTCATAGAGTGGCACAAAGAGGGCCAAGAGATACCTACATATGCAACCTATTGCTACAGGAATGGAACCCCAGGTTTTAGGAACCTACATCCTATATAATAAAAGAGAAACATGAAAATTTGACCGTACCTTTGCTCCTGATTGGCTATGCTACCAGCCAATCAGGAGCAGGGGCAGGGCCAAGTGGCATGAGTGCTGGGCCCTGGGGATGGAGATGAAATGGCAGTGGCGGCGAGCACCCAGTCCCCAGGGCCAGGTGGTCGCAGGCAGCCAGGGCTGAGCTGAGCTGAGCAGGGTGATGGCTGGGTGCCCAAGGCTTTAGGCCTTGAGCAGGCTGGGGGTGAGCCATCAGTTGAACATCCCCTGAGGGCTCCCAGTGTGTGAGAGGGGGCAGGTTGGGTTTAGGGACCACCCACCCCCAGTGCACGAATTTCGTGTACCAGGCCCCTAGTATCTTATAAGTGACTGTAAGCACACCTGCACATTTCCCTCGGAGGAAAACATTACATTTATTAAGACTGGATAGTAATGATGTCTACTCTCTGCTCTAAAGGAAGATACAACCTCTATCTTCTTTTTAAAAAATTATTAATATCCTTGAAAAGATATCCCTTTAAATATTCTTTTCCAGAAGCTTCAGTGCCTCTGTTCACCAAATGTGCAGAAACATGATAGACTCATGGAGAATTACCTTCCAACATGACCTACCAAAAGGAAAACTAACATATCAACAAAGTAATCACTTTTATTAAACTACATAGCATTTGAAAACTAAAAGCAGGCTTATTTATATATATGTATAATTAAAAACATAAAACATGTTTGATATATTTATTACATGTATATGATTATGAATGTAAAATATATATTATATGTATAGAAAATGACATTTAAGCCATATATATGTATATATATAATTTACTTTACTTATATGTATATCTATATCTGCCTATATCTATAATTTATCTATATATAAAGGAAATCATCAGTTTGAAAATAAGATATTCTAGTGATTTTTAAAGCTTCTTTCTGAGTCCTCTTTGTGCATCTGTTCTTAGAATTTTCAAATAAAATAGTCTCCCAATGCAAATATTTTTATAATCCTCACCCGAATATATTTTTCCATTGATTTTTAGAAAGAGTGGAAGAGAGAGGAAGAAACAGAGAAAAATACTGATATGAGAGAAACACATTGATTGGTCACCATGGTTTTATGGATGCAGCTCCCTGACCAGGGCCCAGGGCCAGGGAGGAGCCTACAACCAAACTGAGGCCCGGGCCTGTTAGAGACACAGGAGGAGCACTGCTCAGCTCTGCTGCTCTGAGTCCATGCACTCTTATAAATTATTCTCAAACCCTGCCCACTGTACTAAATGTTGGGAACTTAGTCCAAGTTCCTCCTTTACACCCTGCTCACTAGTTACAGGTGTCAGGTCTTTGCCCCCCTGCCTGGGGCTGGACCTCTTGGGACACCGGGAAGAAGCCATGAGAAGTTGTGGGATATAAGGATGAGTTTTTATTGCAGAATCCAGTGGCAATATAGCCATCAGACAAGACAGTTCTTTACAGCAAAGTCCATACAGGCAGGCAACCATGTACATCTTTAACATCTTTCCCACAAAGCAGTAGCAGTCGCTGTACTTGCAGCTATTATCTGAGCAGTGGCACGCTGCCTCCTAGACTCACCATCTCACATCGTAGTGGTACCAAAGTTCTCTGCCTCAGCAGCTTCTCCAGCCTCTCTGGCTCAGCAGCTGCTCCTGTCTCCCCTGCCCAGCACACTGGCTGGTCTCTGTAGCCTCCCATAGTAACCACCTCTGAGCTCTCTATAAGCTCTTAGTGTTACATCTCAGCAGTAGCTCTCAGCTCTGTCTGAGCTCTTTAACCTCTCCTGCACACATAGGAGCTACATTCCCTGTGCCTCCGGCTTCAGCTTCTCACACTAACTGGTCAGTAACTTACATAATTCCAGAAACAAAGAAGGCTTCATGCCAATAGTTATACTAGGTTACAGAAGGGCACATTGTACTGTGAGATTGCTGTGGCCTTGCACCTGTGTATGGTATCAGAACCTAGGCACCAAGTGGCCTTTGACAGGCTGGTGTATTGACAACAAGGCATCTGTGCTTTAACTGGCCTTTGACTATCAGGCGCCTCTGGGGTGGTTCCCACAGTGCACTTGACTGGAATCAAACCCGGACTTTGGTTCACAGGCTGACACTCTATCCACTGAGCCAAACCAGCTAGAATGCTAAGACAATGAATGCCATTCTTTAAACAGGGCAACAGAAGTGAAACTTTTATGCTCATAATTGGTTGTTATTCCTGAGAAAATTAAACACTGAGAATATCTAATACTTAAACATGACTCAGGGCAAAAATTTACTTGCTTCTGCCTTTCAAAGATTCCTGAAATAGGTACTTTTGTTCTCATTTTACAGATGAGGAACCCAGGGATGAGTGTCATGTTGAGTAATGGAATTAGAATTCATGATATGTAACATCAGTGCATTGCCTTCCACCCACCCAGTCAGATTGGCCTTATTCTTTCACTAGAGGCCTGATGCATGAAATTCATGCAGGTGGGGGTGTCCCTCAGCCTGGTCTGCACCCTCTCCAATCCAGGACCCCTTGGGGGATGTCCGACTGTCTCTTGCAATCCATGACCTCTGGCTCCTAATGGCTTGCCTACCTGCCTGCCTGCCTGCCTTATCATTCCTAACCACCTCTGCCTGCCTGCCTGATGGCTCCTAATTGCTCCCCCTGCTGGCCTGATAACCCCTCTGCCTCACCCCACACTTGGGACCCAGGATTTCCTCCTCTGGCCAGTAGCAGGCACCCATGACTCAGGTTTCTTTGCTCTGGCCAGCTGCAGGCACCCAGGACCTGGGCTGGCTTCACTGGGGCTGGCTGCAGCCGTAGGGGACCATGGGTGGGCGGCATTGCCCGGGCTGCAGCCCCAATCACCAGTGCTCGGGACCATGAGGTGGGTGGCTTGTCCTTCTCCCAGGTTACAGCCCCAGCTCCCGGGTGTCCAGGACCACAGGGTGTGTGGCTTGTCCCTCTCCTGGACCGGGCTGCAGGTGTAGGAACAGCTGCTGGTGCCTGGAACTGCAGAGCGTGCAGCTGCCCCTCTTCTCTTCTGGGCCACATCCTGGCTGGTCCTCATTCCTCTCTCGTTAGCTCATTTGTGCCTGGCTAGTTTCTATTCCTTTTTCCCCAGTGTTGAGTATCTTAGTCATTATGGCTTAAAGACATGATGACCATTTGCATATTAGTTCTTTATTATATAGGAGATGTCTAATATGCGTCTAGGTAATATATACTGCAGAACATGAAAAAATTTAAGGACAAATATTGATGAAGCTATAACAATACAGACATATAGTAACTCTGCTTCATATACAAGAACTAACATGCATGAGACAAAGAATAGGTAAGAAAAGTAAAGAGGGTTTTTAGCACAAGTGGAACTGAGGCCAAGGCCAGACTCATGTGTAAATGCTACATATATTAGATACATTTAGGCTGAGTTTTATCCTGAAATTTGAGTCTATTAGGTTATATTGCTGCTATAGTAAATTACACCCAGATTAGAGTGTATTTAAACAACATGCATTGATCATCTTGCAGTTCTATTGGTTAGAAACCTGAAGGAGTCTCACTGTGCTAAGCATCAAGGTGTCTAGACTGTGTTCCTTTCTGTGGGCTTTTGGTAGGCTCCAGGTCCTTGTTTTTCCAAATTTCTCAAGAGAGCACACCTTCATCAGCTCATGAACCACTTCCTTCACCTTTAAGGCCATCCATGGCAGATTGAATCCTTCTCCAATGACGTCACTCTGCCTGTATTTCTTTTTCATGGTGAACTAGATTGGGTCCACCCATAAGAACCAGAATAATCTTCCCATCTCAAGTTTAATATTTACAAGGCCCTTTTTGTCATGAAATGCTACATATTCACAGGTTCCAGAAATTAAGGTATGAATGTTTATGTGGGGCATTATTTTGCCTACTACAACGAGAAAGATATAAACATAGAGAATAAATACACTGACTAAAAACAAAAAATGTGAGACTGAATGTAAAATAAAACAGAAGAAAAGAAAAAAAAAAGACCTGGCTATATGTTGTCTACAAGAAACCTACATTTTAAACAAAAGATTCAGGTTAAAAGTAAAGGGACAGAAAAAGATACACTGTTTAAACACTAATCCCACAAAAACTGAAATAGTGATACTAATTTCACAGAAAATAGACATCACAACAAGGAAAATTATCAAGAATAAAGAATTGCCACTTTTCAAAGAATATATGCAAATTTAAACATGTATGTTTCAAATAGAGCGTCTCATGTATTCATGAGACAAAAACTGACAGACCTTTAAGGAGATACAGACAGAACCAATATTATAGTTAGTGACTATTAGTTGGGCACTATCAGTTCCTTGTAGTTCAAGTAGGCAGAAAATCATTAAAGATATTGTTGACCTGAACATCACTCTTAATCCACTTAATCTAATAAATATCATTAGAATATTTTCTTTCTCAACAGCAGAATACACATTATTCTCAACCTCAAGTAAAACATTCAGCATGATAGATGTCATTATAGGCTATAAACAATACCTAAAAATGTTTAAAACTATAAATAATTTAAAGAAAGTTATAAATCCACAATAGAATTTAACAAAACAAAAAAACAATAGCAGCAATGTAGTTGCAAAATCCTTTATTTATTGATTAAACATCCACTTTTGAATAAATATAGGTAAGAGAAATCTTAAGAAAAATTATGGAAAAAACATTTTGCAGCAAATAAAAAATTAAATGCAACTTATCAAAACACATGTGATGTAGCAAAATTAATATTCAGATGAAATATATAGCATTAGAGAAGAAAATGATCATATACTGTAATAATATAAACCTTAACCTAAGAAAATAGAGAAAGAAGAGCAATTTAAGCCTAAAGAAAGAAAAAAAGAATACTAAAAATGAAAGCAAAATGAATAATTTTGAAAACAGAAAAAAAATAGAGAGAATCAATGAACAAAAAGCTCATTCTTTGAAATGATCAGTGAAACTAATAAAAACCTAGTCAGGCTGAGTAATGACAGGGTGCTTACAATTTCCTATATCACTACTCGACATCGGCGGGGCCAATCTTTAGCTAAGCCTCTCTCCCCGCCAGGCTCCTGAGCACTGGCTTGTCCCAGGTCTGAGCAAGCAGTAATACACTGAACATGCTCCTTAACACCCAGCTTGAGAATCAACTGATCACAGTCAGAAAGAAACATTGCCTGTCAGACCATTATAACGATTCTTTTTGTTCATTCTCACTCAATTTCCCCTCAAAATTGATCACTATTCCTATTTCCTGTTCCCTAAGAAAAGACAGCTTTTTGTTCTTGTTTGATTTTGAGAGGCTCATAAATCCTGCATTTGCTGTGTCTTCCTATTGCAATCTTTTCAAAGAAATTTCTCCTTAATTAAGTCTATATTTATTATTTGTCACCATAAAAACAGAGAAAAGATACCGATTATCAACATCAGAAATGAGAAGGGTCATCAAAACTGAGCCTATATACATTAAAATAATAATAAAAATAATAAAAGAATACTATGAACTATGAACAACAAATGCTTACAAATTTGATAAATGAAATGGACTAATTCCTTGGAAGATTCAAATTATCAAAAGCCAGCCACAGAAGGAGTAATGAGTAGTCTAAATAGGCTTGAATATATTAAATAAATTAAATCAAATCTTTCTAACCTTTCAAATAAATAAAAAGGAAGAAGGAACTTTCCAGGTAGTGGACATACATAAACCAGGATCCTGATGTCAATGTAAGAAATAGTCAAACCTGTAGAGAATTTTTATGAGTTTACTAGAGGCCTAGTACACGAAAATTTGTGTACTCAGAGGCAGGGAGGCATTCCCTCAGCTTGGTCTGTGCCCTCTTGCAGCCTGGGACCCTTGGAGGATGTCCACCTGCCAGCTTAAGCCTGCTCCCCGGGGGATTGGGTCTAAGCTGGCAGTAGGACATCCCTCTTCCAATCCAGGAGCCCTTGGGAGGTGCCTGAGGGGGAGCAGGCCTAAACCACAGTCAGACATCTTTAGTGCTGCCAAGGAGGCAGGAGAGGCTCCCTCTACCACCACTGCACTTGCAGCCATTAGCCAGATTGTGGCTGAGTGGAGCTTCCTCTGTGGGAGTGCACTGACACCAGGGGGCAGTTCCTTCACTGAGAGTCTGCCCCCTGGTGGTCAGTGTGTGTCATAGGGACCGGTCATTCATGGTCCTTCCACCATTAGGGTCAATTTGCATATGACCCTTTTATTGCATAGGATTTGAACCAAACTGATGACAATTGCTGAGAAGTGAAACTTCAACTGATTGAGAAAATGCTCCAGAAAAATGATAGTTCTGCACTTTATACATTATACATTATAATCAAAAGAAAATAAATAAATAAGTTACTTGAAATCCATTGGTGATAGATTAGTGAGGTGGGAGATAGCAAAGTAGGGAAACCTCTGGGATTGGATGAAAAATGAAATGACTGACAGATACTTCTTTTACAAATGTGGGTACAGGATAGTTAACAGTCAGCAGTTAACATGATAACAATGACATTGAGGAGATATGTGCTTTTCACTCTGGTACAATATCCCTTGTCCATGCTTCGAGGGGCCAGAAAAAGGGAAAATACTTTGTTTGTACAAAGGCATGTTTATCAGGTATGTTGTCCTAGATGCACAAAGACAATAGACAGGCCCAATTAAGGAGAATATCAACCTTTGTCAGGGAAGATTCTAACCTATGACATGCTATCTGCCATGACTGCACTTAGTTAAAAAGTTTTAGTTTCAGGCCATCCTTTGTGGTTATCCTAGATGTCTGGGTGCATAAGGCTGCCACATAGGCCTTCCCTGTACTTGTCAGGTGCAGTATGTGGCCCCTTTTTGTCCACCCTGAGATGGAGATTAACAGAGTGTTAACAGAAAAGGTGTAAAGTGCTTTCTGGTTAGCACAGAGCAGAGAAGCACTTAGGAAAGTCTCTGTTTGCCAGCAGATGCCAGTAAGATATTCCTCCCCACTCAGACATGGAATTATAGGCCAACAGACTCCAGGGGGCACGGCACACTTGTCAGCATGAGAAGTTACTCTGCAGAACCAGCTTCCCTTGATTTGACTGCCTACTTTTTGGTAGACTGGGGAGACAGAGACGGAAACCATCTGTTCACCAACTCTGACATCTGAGCTTCAGCAGGACTCTGTTATTGGTGGGGTGTCCACTACCTGTGGAAGTGAAGTTCTTGCAATACCACAAGGAAAGGACCTTCCTGAGATTTGCATGAGAGGATAGGTGATATTTATTTATGTGGAATTAAATCCCTGGCTTCCCAATGTCCCATTTCCTTGCCTTACAATGGGAGGAGCCCAGCCTGTCTTCAGCAGTGCTAGAACCAAGGCCAGTGCTCAGAGTCTCCGCTCCATATTAAAGCACAGTCTGGTCCAGCATCTAGCCAGCTTAGCTTGTGTTCCCAGCTGCAGTCTATTGTGTGTGGTAACTGCATGGCTTTAAGCAGAGATAAAAAAAAATAAGATGAGAGCAGGGATATAGATAGGTTAGTACCACCTCAACATGTTCAATTTGAAAATATTCTAGGACTTTGAAAATGCAACTTTGGGGACTAAAAAAACAATACCACCTATGCTTTAGTGGCTTCTAACTTCTTCTGGCTGAGCTTATCTATCATGTCTATCTATCTATCTATCTATCTATCTATCTATCTATCTATCTATCTATCTATCAATCATCTATCTAGGCCTAAGTGACCCTTACAACCCGATGACTGGTTGGTAGCTATGATGCACACTAACTGTCAGTGGGCAGACACTCAGTGCAGGAGCTGCCCCTTGATAGTCAGTGCATTCCCACAGCCAGCCTTCTGAGGTCCCTCCCCCTGGCTGGCCAGCCTCAGTCCCAATTGCAGTCCAGGCTGAGTGACCCCACCTATGCACATATTCATGCATTGGGTCTCTAGTTATTAAATTAAAAGAGGAAGATCAATAGAAGAAAGCCAAAGTTTAATGTGTGTGCATAGGGCATTCATATAGGCATTAACATTCCAAAGACAGTGAGGCAACATGGGGTACTGAGACATTTTTTGACAAATGAGAAGGCAGTGGTGCTTCAGGGGTAAGTGGGCTGTTTACAGGTAGTTGAGGAAGAGTAGGACACATATGGCAGGGAAACCAGTGGGACACCGGTGCTACCTAGATAGCAGGCACCTGCCTGAAGCCCTCTAATTATCACACTTAATTCTAATTAGGCTAAGCCATCCACCTTAGGTCTCCTTCCTGAAGCAATTTTATCTGTCAGAATCTCTTAGGCAGGAAGCGGGGGGTCAAGTTTCTTTCTGACTTCTGTTTCTTAATAAACAGCTTAAAATCAACACACCAAAAAGGCAGCGTCAGAGTGGCAGAATTTTAGTCCCTTCACAACTATGAGGTAGGCAGAATTTTAAGAATTACCATTCCCTGCCACTGTACTATTATTTATCTAAAAAATCTAGGCATTGCTGTGAAGTAACTTTGAAGCTGTAAATAATATTCAAATCAGTTAAGAGAGAGAGAGAGAGAGAGAGAGAGAGAGAGAGAGAGAGAGAGAGAGAAGATGGTGGCATAGGTAAACACCTGAACTTGCTGCCTCACACAACTACATCAAAACTGCAACTAAAACACAAAATGGATATCATCCAGAACCATGGGAAGGCTGGCTGAATGGAAGTGATACAAATAGAAGGAAAGAGAAAAGCACACTGGGAGGAGGTGCAGAGGTGCAAAAGTGCAGAAGTATGGAGGTGTGCACAGAAATAGCCTGGCAACTGGGTACACTGTTACCTTTTTCAATCGGGAGGGAGATAAAAGCTCCTGACTGCTCTGAGCTCCAGTTCTACGCAAGACTCTGGGGACCCAGACTCACAGGGGGAGAAACTGGACTGTCTGGCATCAGGCCAGAACATGAGGGCGGCTTTCTCTCAGAGGTGCTTGCAGAAATCATTGGTCCTGCATAGTGCTGCAGGACACAGAGACCCAGAGAACTCTTCAGGGCAGGGCTGATGGGCAGCCATTGCTGTTTGCTCTGCCCTGGTGATTCCCTGAGAGGCTGCACCCAAGCTGTATGCAGAGGCTTTTGCATATGAATGGCCTGGCCTTTTGCAATCTAAAATCTAACAAACTTCAGCTGGGTTATAGAGCCTCAGAGCTTCCAAAAGAAGGCCCAATGCTCAACAGAAGCTTACATTAACAGCTGGGCCTTATCTGGGCACCTCCAACCCCCAAACAAAGGAGAAATCTGCAGATCTCTCTGTAGCTCCTGCTACATGGCCTTAAGTAGTGGATGACTTACACCTCCTTGGAGAACCAAAAGCCAGTGCACCCAGTGGTCAGAGTGAGACCATCCAGATTACAATTCTTCACAGCCATAAGAGATACATAGTGGGGCAGACACAGTGACTTCCAAAGCCCCACTGAAGCAAGCCCTTCCCCATTAGGGTGTCTCCAGCACAGCAGTTCTCTCATTGTAGGTACAACTGATCCTCATAGCCAATTGGCCTGGAGGTCAATTCCTCCCAGTGATATCAACAGCAATCAATGCTTAACTACAACAAGACTGTGAACACAGCCCACAAAAGGGGTGCACCAAGAGTATTCACCTCAGGTAATTAGGGAGGGTGAGCCACTGGGCCCTATAGGATACTTAGCACACAAAACAACTCTATAAACACAGGGAAGTAGCCAAAATGCAAAGACAAAAAAAAAAGGTCACAAATGAAAGAAATGGAGGAAAGCAAACAACTGGATATAGAGTTCAAAACTACAGTTATAAAGATACTCAAGAATATTCTAGAAACCTCCAAGAAATTTAGCAAGACCCTCAAAAATATTAAGAAAGGACCAATTATAAATTAAGCATACACTGACTGAAATAAACAATACTGTACAAAGATCCAACAGCAGACTAGAGGAATGAAAGAATCAAGTCAAAGATTTCAAATACAAAGAAGTGAAAAACACCCAACTGGAAAATAAAAAAAAAGTAATCCAAAAATATGAAGATAGTGTAAGGAGCCTGTGGGACAACTTCAAACGTACCAACATCTGAATTATGGGGGTGCCAGAAGAAGAGAGAGAGCAAGATTTTGAAAACCTATTTGAAGAAATAATGATTTAATACTTCACCTACCTGGTGAAAGAAATAGACTTACATGTCCAGGAAGTGCAAAGAACACCAAACAAAAGGATTCCAAAGAGGACCACACCAAGACACATAATAATTAAAATGCCAAGAGCAAAAGACAAGAGAGAATATTAAATGCAGCAAGAAAACATGGTAGTTACCTATAAAGGATTACCCATATGACTTTCAGTTTATTTCTCAACAGAAACTATGCAAACCAGAAGGGAGTGAGAGGCAAGAAATACTCAAAGCGATGAATAACAAGAATCTGCAACTAAGATTACTCTACCTAGAAAGCTATCTTTTAGAATTGAAGGTCAGATATAAAGCTTCACAAAAAAGAAAAAGCTAAAGGAGTTCATCACCACCAAATCAGTACTTTATGAAATGCTGAAGCTTAATCATCAAGAAGAGGAAGAAGAAGAAAAAGGTAAAGATAAAAATTATGAACAACAAAGTGACAACAAGTGAATCTAAAAATCAAGTGAACAAAAAATCTGATGAACAGAATAAACTGGAGAATATAATAGAATCAGGGGCATAGAAAGTGAGTGGAATGACAATTATTGAGGGGAGTGTTGGCGGCTGGGAAGAGACTGGACAAAAATTGTACACCTATGGATGAGGACAGTAGGGGTGGTGGTAAGGGGCAGGGATGGAGTGGGAACCGGGTGAAGGGGAGCTATGGGGGAAAATAAGATGAACAGCTGTAATAATCTATGCAATAAAAACTTATTTGAAAAAATATTCAAATCAGTTGATCTTAAAGACTTGTAGATTAGGCAGGTAAACTTGAGCTAGTCACTGTTAAGGTCACTGAAGGAGGAACACAGGAGGCCGAAAGGGGTGAAGAATTATGGATTTATTAGATCAAATGGAAAACCAGGTGGGCTGAGCCCCAACATGGCGCCAGTCCCTAGGATGGGTAATCAGACATTTTAAAGGACTCTAGGCAGGCTTTTTCTGGGTGGAGAATTCTCTAGGCAGGTCTGGATCAAGGGAAGGTCCAGAGGAGAAGGATATTAGTCTTAGCAAGTGGAATGTTGTCTAAGTGAAAGGGAACACCCCTTATAATGTGGCCTAAAGGTCAGTTCCAGGTGAGAGGGTATGGACTCAATCATTTGATCAGAACTCACAGTCACATAAACCATTTAAAACCAGAAGGCAGGACAGAAACTGGGAGGAACCAAGATGGCAGCATAGGTTAACACCTATCTTGCTGCCCCACACAACAATTTCAAAATTACAACTTAACAACAGAACAGACATCATCCGTAATCACTGGAAAGCTGGCTGAGTGGAAATTCCACAAATAAAAGTAAAGATAGGACACTGTGACTCAGAGGAGCAGTGGAGGGCAGAGTTGAGGATACGTATGGAGTCAGAGGTTTGGAGTTGTGGATGCACAAGCGGATAGGGTGGGTAGCTGCAAACCGGCTGGTTTTCTCAAATGGGGAGGGAGACAAAGGTGTCCCACTGCACGGATTCCCAAGTTCTGGCCAAGATCTGGGGAACCCACACTCATACAGGGTGAAACTGGACAGTAAGGAGGAAGCACACTGAAACTTGGGTGCTGCAGAGGTCTGTAAGCTTGCA
Organism: Antrozous pallidus; assembly: GCA_027563665.1. NCBI lineage: Eukaryota > Metazoa > Chordata > Mammalia > Chiroptera > Vespertilionidae > Antrozous > Antrozous pallidus. The sequence goes on from CM050508.1 coordinate 99,768,630, forward strand.
GAGAGGGTGCATGAGCACACAGAGAGGACTCATGACTTGTTCTCTCCTTTGGGAGGAAAAAAAAAAGAAAGAAGGAAAACCACCAGATTGCATTGTTTTACAACCCTGGGTGAGAGTTTGGGTGTGCTTATTTGGGGAGAGGCTGAATTGTCCAGCAGCAGGTAGAGCTCAGCAGCAGCTTTCTCTCAGAGGTGCATGCAGCCATTACCACCAGGCACAGAGTCCCAGGTGCTGCATAGGGCAGAGTTAATGGAAATCAAGGCTGCTGGCTCAGCCTGGAGACTCCGCCCATGCAACCTGAGTACAGCTGATCCTCACCGACAATTGGCCTTGAGGTCAAACCCTCCTAATGATAACAACAATAACCTAGGCTTAACTTCAACATGACTGTGCAACCCATAAAGGGCTGCACCAAGAGTAGCCACCTCAGGTAACTCAGGTAACTGGGGAGGCTGAGCCACTGTCCCTTAGAGGACATCTACCAAACAAAGCTAATTGACCAAGCAGCCATAATGCAGAGACATGGAAAGAAATCAGATGTGAAAGAAATGGAGGGAAAAAAAACCTGGACATAGAGTTCAAAACCATGGTTATAAGGTTTTTCAAGAGGCTCCTAGAAAAGGCAATGAACTTAATGAGACCTTCGAGGAAATGAAAGAGACCTTCGAGGATATGAATGAGACCCTCAGGGATATGAAAAAGGACCAACTAGAAATTAAGAATACACTTACTGAAATATATATATTATACAAAGACCTAAAAGCAGTCTAGAGAACCACAAGAACCAAATCAAAGATTTGAAATACAAAGAAGCAAAACCCACTCAGCTGGAAAAGCAAGAATCAAAAAGAATCCAAAAAATTGAAGATAGTGTAAGGAGCCCCTGGGACAACTTCAAGCATACCAACATCTGAATTATAGGGGTGCCAGAAAAAGAGAGAGAGCAAGATAGTAAAAACCTATTTGAAGAAATAGTGATGGAAAACATCCCCATCTGGTGAAAGAAATTGACTTAAAAATCCAAGAAGTGCACACAACCCCAACTATAGGAATCCAAAGAGGACCAAACCAAGACACATTATAATTAAAATGCCAAGAGCCAAAGACAAAGAGAGAATATTAAAAGCAGCAAGAGAAAAACAATTAGTTACCTATAAGCAATCACTCATACGATTGTCAGCAGATTTCTCAACAGAAACTATGCAGGCCAGATGGGAGTGGCAAGAAATATTCAAAGTGATGAACAGCAAGAATCTACAACCAAGATTACTCTACCCAGCAAAGCTATCATTCAGAATTGAAGGTCAGAAGTGCTTCCCAGATAAGAAAAAGCTGAAGGAGTTCATCACTGCCAAACCAATATTATATGAAACTAGAGGCCCAGTGCACAAAATTTGTGATGGGGGTGGGGGATGTCCCTTAGCCCAGCCTGAACCTTCTCAAATCTGGGACTCCTCGAGGGATGTCTGACTGCCTGTTTAGATAGGATGCTGAAAGGTATTCTTTAAGAAGAGGAAGAAGAAAAAGGTAAAAATAAAAATTATGAACAACAAATACACATCTATCAACAAATGAATCTAAAATCAAGTGAATTAAAAATCTGATGAACAAGATAAACTGGTGAATATAACAGAATCATGGGCATAGAGAGGGAGTGGACTGACAATTCTTGGGGAGAAAAGGGGTGTGGGAGGTGCAGTAAGAGACTGGACAAAAATCATACACTTATGGATGAAGACAGTGGGGGAGAGGTAAGGGCAGAGGGTGGGATGGGTACCGGTGGAGGGAAGCTATAGGGGGAAAGGGGGGAGGCAGTGTAATTAATAAATTCAATAATAAATATTAAAAATAAGAAATACATATACCTAAAAATAAAAAATAAATAAAAATAAACCCAAAAGGCAGCAGCAGAAGGTGAAGTCAGAGAAAATAGAATCACAAGAACTCAGTGTTATTGCTACTTTAAACATGGAGGGGGCAATGCAGGTGTTCTCTAGGAGCATAGTGACCCTTCCAGCAAGTAAATGAGGATCTCAGTCCTTCAAACACAAAGAAATGCAGCTGTTACCACCCACCTCTCCAATGAGAGCTCAGCTGGTAACACCTTGATTCCTGCTTTGTTTAAGCTGAACAGAGGCCAGTGGAGCCCACCTGGGCTGACCTACAGAAACAGATTACAAAGGTCTTATTTAAGCTGCTAAAGTTTTGGTAATTTGTTATGCAGTGATTAAAAAAAAACCTAATACAATTTTTCTCATGCCATGCATAATTTTAGATAAATTTTATGTATTCAAGTAATTATTATATGTGTCAGCAATAGAACCTAAGGTCATTGTTATATTTGAAAGATATTCAGAATATCTACTTTCATTTATCTTAATTAATTGAAGTAATAAATTGATGTGTCGTGTAGAAGATGTAGTAAGTTCATTGTATGTAGCAGAACCTTTTTGAGTCACTTAGCCATTCTGAAAGACCATCTCTCCACATTCTTTCCAGCCTCTTGGTCTGATTATGTTTTTATTTTTGCACTTTCTTTTTCAAGACTGCTAGGAATTTACATCTCTTAGACACTCTCAAACTTTTAATAGTTCTGCTGGACCTACACTGAGGGTCATTGGGTGCTTTATTCAGGGTGTTGCAATAGAAATAATTTTTCAGACAATGTCACCCAGATATGATGAGTGAAAAGTTTAAAGGGTTTATTGTGGCAGGCATTGTAATCCTGTGGAAGCATACATTCTAATGAATAGATTAAAGAATAAATTAAAGGGAGAGGATTCGTTTCTTGTTATTAACAAATCAGAAGGGCAGTGTACATTAAAAATTAAATAAAATTCGCCACAAAATAAAGTTATACCATTTCATTTAAGGGCTTTAAAAATTGCCAGAAAAGGCAAAAGATTTATGCAATCCACTGGTCTTGATGAACTGGTTGGCCGGCTGGGCTCCCCTCTCGGGCCCAGAAGGGCAGGTGGGCTGCCCTCAGGAGGCAGGGAGGGGAGCGCTGGGCAGACTAGAAGGTGGATGACAACCCCCAAACTTCTGTGCAGTCACCCAACTGCACACGGGAGATTTGGCCTTCTTCAGGGTCCCGAGATCTGGTGAGATGTCAGAAGTGAGTGGAAAATTGTAGGAGAGCAGACTTAGAAGATAAAACACCTGATCACCTAAATAAACATTATCAATTATGTGCCAAACACTTTGAGAACTCTATTATCTGTAGAATTATACATTTTGCAGAGGCACCAGAAAACTAAAGAATGATTGGATTATTTATTTGCCAAAATTATTTGAAGCAGATACTTGTAAAGTCATTGGGAGAGTCCTTACATAACAGTTCTTTGAGAAAATGCAATATCAACAATATTTGATCTTACTAGTCATGTGAACAATCCACATAATAGACACAGAAAACAAATAAAAGAGTTGAGTGAAGATGAAATCAGGACACTGAACAAAACAAACAAACAAAATGATGAAACTTCTGAATAGGAACAAAAGCATAAGGAAATCAACAATAGCAATTCTCAGCACTCTAATGCAGAAGGGGGTGGAGAACAGGATGAAGACATTTTACCTTGAAACCTTGAAGAGAAGGAAAACAAAGAAAATTAAAACCTTTATTTGAAATTTTGATTTTTATGGGAAAAAAAAACATACCTATAGATCTGGTTCTCAACTTTCTAATGCCGCTATCCTTTAATACAGTTGCTCATGTTGTGGTGACCCCCAACCATAAAATTATTTTCGTTGCTACTTCATAACTGTAATTTTGCTACTGTTAATGAATCATAATGTAAATATCTGTGTTTTCCGATGGTCTTAGGCTTTACAGCAGTGATTCTCAACCTGTGGCTCACCCACAGGTTGAGAACCGCTAGCAGGTTCACCAAAGAACATGAGGAACTGTATTAAAAGGTCGCAGCATTAGAAAGGTTGAGAACCACTGCTCTAGATGGACATGAACCTGATCAAATCTCAGAAGGTCTCTTTACTGCTGATTACTTTCAGGTGGGCACTGTTGGAGTGCCAGATACATTCTACATTCTGGAGAAGAGGTTCTGAGAAGGCCCTTTGAGACCACAGCAGTCCACACACTGTTCTGTTCAAAAGCACGGCAGAAGCAGACACAAGAGATCTTTGAGGGCTGCATTTGGGAAGGAATGCTCAGGGAATGAGAGACTCACTCCTTTTCAATTATCACTGACTATGTAGTGGATGGACATCAGAGGGAAAAAGCACCTGCCCATGTTGCTGAGATTTGTTGATGAAGCTCATAATCAGAGAGAGGAGTTAGTGGGTTTTCTGCCTTATGAAGCTGATGCCAAAATTTTGGCTATGAAATGTCACATTACAATACCTGAGAAGTGGGGATTAAATAGAAAATACTGTCATGACTAGGCTTATATTGTGTGCCATGGATTTTCTTCCAAGATGAAAGTTGTTGCTTGTAGACTTTTGGAGAAATATCCCCAAGCTGTTTACACACTGCTCTTCCTGTGCCTGAAATATGTGGTTGGCAAAATTGGTGCCTGTTATGGGAGCATCTGTTGTGTAAGGATCAGTTGAGGAAGTTTGTTCTTTTCTCCATCAATCACCACGATTGCTTTTAGAGCTTGACAGTGTAATTTCTGTCCCCTTCCAGAACAATGAAGAAAGGGGTAAAGAACTGAAGGAAATTTGCCATTCTCCATGGACAGGCAGGCAGGCAGGCATGATGCTTTTGAAATTGTAGTGGAGCTCCTACAAACACTTGTTTTCTCTGTAGATGGTATGTATAAGGAAGGACACACATAGTAGATGGAATAACTGTATAGCGGACCGAGCATTTGCACTCTTTAATGCAGCAACAGATTTTGATTTCATCATTACTATTGTCATTCTTAAAAATATTCTATTTTTCAAGAGCCTTTGGGAAAAGCCTCCAGGGCCAGACCTCTGATGTCTTCTTTGCATCCAGTAGCTCAACTGCAGTGCTGCATTAGCTACATGAACTGATGGAAGATATTGAAGTACATTGTGAATTTTGGTTTGAGGAACCAATTTGGCAACCAAACCTGATATTCAGATAAAATGTGGCAACCAAACTTGATATTCAGATGAAATTGAGCTCCAGCGAAATTCCACTGGGCTCAGCAAGGGAACCCAGAATCTCAGCTGACCTCTGAGGGTTACTAGAAAGAAGCTGTAAGTGACCCAACAGTGGAACACATTATCCAGGAACTGAAAGATAGAGTCTCAGAATAGCACCTCAAAGCTCTTAAATGCTGATCTCTAGTCCCCTCTGTCATTGGATCACTCCAATTCAATACACCGGAGGACCACCATGCTGATGTGTATAGACTCAACTTACCCAATCCTGACACACTCTCAGATGAGCTGCATTGTTGGAGAATCAAATGGAAACTGAGAGGAGAAGATACAGAGCTTCCATCCACCAGTAAGGGGCATGCAAAAGGCAGCTGATAGATGTCTCTCTCTCATCGATGTTTCTGACTTTCTATCCCTCTCCCTTCCGCTCTGTAAAAAATCAATAAAATATATTTTGAAAAAAAATCTAAGAAATTTGAAAACAGGAAGAGCTGTAAGATATATGTAGGCCACTTAATAACTGGATATCTTGAGTACATTAGCCATTGATAATCTGTCTGTTTAAATGGCCCCTGTTTGAACTCTCATGCTTTGGAGAACTGACTGTTCTTCCAGAGGGTGGTGTTGTACTTCTGCATCATCTCTGCTAATGGCACTTTGGACTTATTTTAGTAAAGTCATTGTAGATATCACATTTTTTATTGCTGTGGATCCAGTTGTTGGGTATTGAGTTATCAATTCTTTGAAGAAATAATTTTTTAGAAGGTGTGGGAGGAATATGTTTCATAAAACTTTACAATGAAGTTCATAACTAGTTTTAAGTATACTATTAAAAATCTGTAATGGGCAGTTAAATTATCAGATAGTGAAAGAAATGTGAGCTTGCCAAACTAGGATTTCAGTGTAGATTTTGTCTTTATTCAATCATCTTAAACAAGTTACTGTTAAACATTGACGGAAGAACACAACATTGTTCCACATTTGGGTCTTGCTGTTTACATTCCTTTGTTAAGCCTATCTACACTAACAAAAGAATAACATGCTAATTGGCCATACCTTTGCAATGCCCACCAGCCAATCAGGAGTGAGTATGCACATTAACCCAATAAAGATGACGGGTTAATTTACACAGCAGGTGCTGATTGGCTGGGTTGTGATGGGGTGCTTGCACCACTCCAACCACTCTGGGCCTCTGGGAAGCATGGTAAGGCAGAAAGGCAGCTTCAGACAGAGCAAAGGTGGTGCCAGCAGCCAGGGGAAGGAAGGCCTATTCTTGCACGAATCTCCATGCATCAGGCTTCTAGTATTTTCATAAGCTTTTTAGCAAGTATATGTCTAACACTTCTGTTTCATAGTCAAGACAGGATCAGAGGCCACGATATTGACAACAGATTGGTCTGTTTTATTCTGTCTTTTTCTATGATTATATCTACTGCCTCATCTTGATTTATAAGTAAAACCTAGACAACCTACAAAATTGTGTTTTGTGGTTTATCTAGGAATAATACAAAAATATTGCTGTTATTTTTGGTGAAGAAAGTCAGTATTGTACCGTTTATTTTAACATAAATAAAATGTGAATTTCTTAAAAGAAAAAAAAAGAAAATTGCCAGAAAATATCACCTTGGCTTTATATAAAGCACAACTTCTAGTCATATCATATCAGAACTATAGAGCCTTTCCCGAAAATACTGATGTGGGCTCTTGGTTGGCAACCTTGGTTCTTGAGTTCTTCCTTGAGAAGGAAGAATTCAGAGCCAAGAACTTGAGTGCAAGATAAAGTTTATTCAAGGAGCAAGATGATAGTACACTAAAGACTGGGCTGCTCAAATGGATGCCTTGGCCTTGTAAGATGAAAGTCACAGAGGCATCAGAAGGGAGCCAGCTGGGCTGTGGGGACTCAGAGAACAAGTTATGGATACACATGAAGGGTCTTTCAAGCTTAGGAGAAAGAAAGCAAAGCATAGACATCTAAAGAAAGAAGAAGGGGAAAGGCCTGGGCATGAGAGAGCGAGAATGTAATGTGTCTTTTGCCTTAAGGAATTTATCTGTTTTCTAAAGGCAGGAGTTTAAGGAAGTCTCGGGGGAGCATCTCAATAGAATATTCTTCAGCTTTCCAGGTGTGTCCTTTATGTGCCCTGGTCTCCACTGGTTGGTAAGTGCTAGTTCCAATGCCATAGGGAAGCTTCATCTGGTTTTACTGCTTTTCTGTTCCTGGAGCTGAAACACAACTAAGGCCTAGATGTTATCTCCAGTTTGACCAAAACTGTCTCTGTGGTCAGTTGACACTAGGTTTGGTTCCTAAGGTCACTTGATATGATCAGAACCTCATTGTCCTGAGGGTTTAATGATTAAAGGAGTGATTGTATAATTGAGAAGTAGGCAGGTGAGTCAGGGTGCAGTTTCAGTCAGCTATCTGTCTCAGCTTCCCTGTTCTACTTGACCAACATTTTCCTGTCTAAATATTCTGCCTCACTGCTACTCCAAATACCCCCCCATTTTTTTTTACCATAATTCAGTTTTCTTTTCTGGACCAGAACCCATTTATGTTGGGTTTCTAAAAGATGCAAAGCTGAAGATACCTAATCAAATGAACAGTCTGTAATCCTAAATTTCTATGCATTGTCTTTATCTGGTAGGCATGGCTGGGCCATAAACCAAATTCTGTCTTTTTATCTTCTCTCTGTGAACACCTAGAGCTGATACCATTGTAATAACCTGGTTATTAATTAACAGGAAAGAAATAAAGGAAGACCAGACAGTAGGCATGCCATTTATAAAATTGTGCCAGGAAGCTGCAGTTTAACACCCTGAAAGGTTGTTCCCCAAACATCACTGGGGAAGGGACTAGACAATAGACACATGCTTAAGACAGTCTAGATGACATGGGAAGGGGCTTGCCAATCACACCTGGGAACAGTGCATAGGCCAAAGTAGGCATTTAGGCATGGCAATTTGTTAAACCCCTGAACAAAGGGAATTCCCTTTCTGGTGCCTCTTGCACTTCTGGCTCTCTTATTGCAGAAAGCATGCTCCCCATGCACTAGCCCACATGGGCCATAGCCATGTCGGCCCACACAGTGGACTGATGGATACAACTAGCCTGATGCTCCATGGAACGAAAACTCCGCACGCTGGCCTTGCTTCTAGCTCTGCTGGACCCCGAGCTGCACCTTTTCCAGGGAAATGGGGCTCTGGAAACCAAGGGATGTAACCTCATGTGAATAAAAAGCACTTAGTCTTCTATGCAAGTCAGAATATTCTTTCTCTCCAGATATTGCATAAACCAGACCTCCAACTCCCAATGGGGAAAAGGACACCCCACTCCCAATAGCAAAGAAAGAATCCCACCTGTGCAATTCTCTGATAGGAGAGCCAGTGTAACTACATCCTTTTACCCTTCTTTCCCTGGCACATCGAGGGTCCTCTCATTTCCCCTAACCCAAAGCTCTCCAGAAACACATGGCATGCTCAACCTAATGCTATCCAGAGGAGAAGAAAAAAGGTGAGACTATATCTTCCTTGTCACCATCAACATTCCCCCCATGTACTGCCAACTTCACATCTGCTAAACTTATTAATTATTCTTGTCTTCAGGGAAATATTTTATAAGATACTTGGCACAGAATTGGAATGTAATACAATTTTGTTGGATTAATGCATTTCTCTACTTCTTATTAACCTTTTCATTCAAAGACAAAAATTCTGCCACCCTGAACCTGCTTTTTGGGATATTGATTTCAAGCTGTTTATTAAGAAACAAGAGTCAGAAAGAACCTTTAACCCTCCCCTTCTTTCCTGCCCAAGAGATTCAGACAGAGACACCTGCATCAGAAAGGAAATCTTAGGATGAGGCCATTGTTATAGTAATAGTAATAAGGATAAAATACAATATAGAATAAATATTAAAGTGTGGAATTAAAGTGTGGTATCTGAAAGTATGGAATGTAATGTAACCAAATTGATAAGCACCTTTGAGTGGCCTGTATGTAGAAAATAGATCAAGTGATCTGTACCTATGGTTGGAAGACCATATGTAAGACCAGATAGCAAGGCTCCTGGGACCCGCTGATAAGACACACTGAAGATGCCCATCTGAGCACATAAAAAGAACAAGGAACCAGAGATCAGAGAGGCTCGCCTGCTCCTCTACAGATGGTTGCTCTCCACTCCCCTGCCTGCATCTGCCCGAGCTCTGCTGTGGACCGTGAGTCCAAACGTTGAGCCATGAAGCTGAGGCCTCAAACAAGACACTGAGCTGCAGCTGCAGCTGCAACATCCAATGTCCAGTGTGTGTGTGTGTGTGTGTGTGTGTGTGTGTGTGTGTGTGTGTGTGTCTTTCAGCACAGATCCCCCGGTGGACTGCTGAGGTCTGGAAACCACCAGGATTCTGGTAAATAAACCGTGTGTGATTCCTGCATTGCATGTCTGCTTCCTGTGTGATTTATGCTTGGTCATATTAAGCAAGTACCTTGGGTCATACGTGTTAGTGTCTATTTAGAGACGGGCTGAGGCACCCTTGGACACCTGTGCTTATGTCCCTAAAGGAGAAATTGGGATAGAGAGTGCACAAAGTTTTATAAATTTTAGGGCTCCCAAGACATATCTTTCCTTTCCAGTGGGGATATGTCTGAGTGGAAATTACATTCCAGAAGTGCAACAATGGTGAGAGTAGGTGAGCTGCCTCTGCAAGGCACCAATCGCGGAAAGTCTTTGTACACTGGAAAAGGGGAAAGTATCAATTGTTGGTTTACATTTAGTAAGTATTTATGCTTCTCTATGAGATAAACATAATTGAATTTATAGCAATTTAATTAAATCTAGTAAAAAAAGTGGTTTTTTTTTGGTAAAAACTGTGATTATAAGTGGCCAGATTATTACGATCTCTAAATGCATAAGAATCTGGTCACTCATTGCATATCCTATATAATAAAAGCTTAATATACAAATTATCCCCTCAGTCATGAGTTTGACCAGCAGGCAGGCTAGCCAACTGCGCATGTCCCCTCCCCCTGGCCAAGCTGGCCGGACCCCACCCATGCAAAATTCATGCACCATATATATATATATATATATATATATATATATATATATATATATATATATATTAGAGACCTGGTGTGTTCAGATATCATAATAATCTGGCCACTCAGTACATATATTTTTTTTCCAAAAATATATTTAAATAAGAAAGGTCAGATATGATGTGTTCTAAGATTATCAAGTTATTGTTTAATTTCTCAAAAAAGGGAAAGTAATATCTCTAGGGACATCTAGAAAGATTTCCAGGGACCTCTGGAGGGTGAGCAAAAAGATCAGACACTGCAGGAACCATGAAAAGAAGATGCCATCCTATTCAGGATGTTGGTCGGGTGGGGTTGGAAGCATTTCCGACCTCCTAAATTTGGGAAATGGGTAATCCACATATAGGTCATGGCAAAGCGATCACCTGGATATTACATAAGTCAGAAGCCATGCCTGTCCCCTAACTGCTTTCTCCTCTTGTCAGTTTCTTTTTTTTTCCAAATTTTTTTTATTTACAATATAACTTATATTTAATAGTAGTACATATGTTTTCCTTCTCCCCCCCAATATCCTCCCCCCAGCCTCCCCTACCCCCCAGCACATATCTCCACCCTCCTCCCTCCCCGCCCCAGTGTCTTTCATTCATTGGTTATGCTCATATGTATGCATACAACTCCTTCGGTTGATCTCCCCGAGCATCCGCCTCCCATCCACTCCAGCCTTCCCCCTGTAGCTTGACAGCCTGTTCAAGGCCAACCTGCCTCTATATCAATCACTCCCCCCTGTTTCTTTTCTTCAAAAATATCTTGCCTCTGCATACTAGAAACAAACGTATAAGAGCAAAAAAAAAAGTTTGAGTGTCAGTTTCAATGTCCAACTGTTCTGAGTCCCAGTTTCAATGACAAATAGTTCTTCATGTGTACATGTCAGCAATGGTATCCAGATGGTGGACACATCATGGCAATTCAAGATCCATCCTCTCTGGTATGGTCCTGGGCCGCCTGCAGCCATGCACAGCTGCCGACTGCTAGCATGGCAAGGTGTCATCAGTGTCCGCCATCTCTGGACCATCCTCGTGGCTGGAACAGACCCGTCAGTTCCTCACTGTCTCAGGAACCCACATGGTCTTGGAGTTGTTCTCTGCAAACACACAAACACATTCTCGACCAAAGGTTAACAAAGGGATCCTCTCTGCAAAATAGACTTGGGATTCTTTTTATTTTTGCCTGAATAATTTTCCTTTGGCTTATTTTGACACCATGTGTGTTTTTTCATGGGTGTCCTGCAGTTGGTTTTACAAATGGAATTTTCTTTTCTGCAGTAAGAATTTTCTACATGTATTATACTTACAGGATATTTTTCCTTCCATGATATTACCCCACTGTCCCCCCCGCCACCACGTTTTTTGTTTAATAGGGGCTTTTGGAAATTTTATCTTGCAGTCTTGGTAATTTTAAATTTTAATTTTTGCACACAAATATGACTGCTATAGGTTCTTTGGATGTTAGGCAATTTTACAGTGAGATGAACTACTAATAGATATTTTAGTTAATGTTTTAGGAAAAGCTTTTTGTCCAATACACATAGATTTTCTTGAGTATTCACTTATTTCACTTGGCCAATTTAAATTAATCTGAAAACTTGATTACTATTTTCCTGTCAATTTTAATACTCAAGCAGAAATCTTAGTTTACCCTGTAAATACTAGTGGAAAGGAATATTTGCATTTTTGATTAGGTCCTCAGCATTCCTGGTAATAGATTGAATTTAGATATAAGGCAGCTATTGCTGGCCGAGTCTCTGTCTGCCACCTGGGTCCTGGTCTGAGTTGTGCGTGGGAGGCGAAGCAGCCGTGGGGGTAGGAGACCTTCCTCAGGAAGGGTGAGAATTCAAGCCCCTGCAAGGTCTGTGGATGAGGGTCTGTGCCCCACCTCTGTTAACCTTTTAGTTCTCTCCTGTTGGCCCCTTTGTGACTGTGCCTGTCTTAGGGTGTTCCTTCCCTGAGGAATCTTGCAAGTCTCTGGCTAACCAGCCATCCTCCAGGGCCAAACAGGGTGATGTGAGGTTCAGTCCTGTCTCCTTTGTAGTCTATGCCCCCATGGCCTCCACGTCCAGCACCTACTTTGGGGTCCCCTCGCCTGCTGGTGGGGTCCCGGTACTGATCACATATCTCGGGGGACCCAGATTTCTTCTCCAGAGAGGGCCCAGCTCACGCCATTGGTCGAGAGACAGATCCATGGTGCCAGCTGCCCAGAGGCTTCAGCCACAGCTTGAACTAAAAGTTCAAGCATCAAAAAACACCAAGATGGCGGCATAAGCAAACACCTATTGTTCTGCTCCGCGCAACGATTTAAGAACTACAACATAACAGCAGAACAGACAAGCACCCAGAATCGCCAGAAAGCTGGCTGAATGTTAACTCCACTAATAGGAGCAAAGGTGGGACACAGACTCAGGACCGGCGGGAGCGCAGCCTTTCAGATGGAAAGAGGTTAGGAGCCGCCCTGGTCGCACGCGCGCAGGCTTGGGCTGGAGCAGGGACCGGCCGGATTTCTCCGACGAGGAAGGGTGGAGGCGTCTCACTGCCCAGATTTCCCGAGCTGGGCGAGGACCGAGATCTGGGGTACGAGAGGTCCCCCTACACAGATTTCTCGGAACTGGGCGAGGTCCGAGGTCCGGGGGACGCACCCTGGAAGTGGGGCGCGGCAGAGACTCCTAGTCCCAAGGGTCGCGCAAACCCGCGACTTGCCCCCTGGAAACTTATATCCTGGTACCGGAAACCATCTATTTTACAGCTCTGGGCTGGACTTTTGGTGTGCAGGCACATTTGGGGAAAGGCAGAGTTGTCTGGCAAGGGGAAGAGACTAGCGGCTTTCTCTTGGAGGAGTCTGCATCCATCCCCATCCAACAGAGACCCGCGCGTGCGAGCACCGCATAGGACCCAGCTACCGCCGCCACTGCCGCTGCCGCGCAGCCCAGAGACTCCGCCCATCCAACCTGAACACAGTCTCCCTTCACAGCCAATTGGCCTAGAGGTCAAACCCTCCTAGGGCTAACAACAAAAAGCTGGGTTTAAATTCAAAAACACTGAATACAACCCATAAAGGATTGCAGTAAGAGTACCGACCTCAGGTAACCGGGGAGACTGAGCCACTGTCCCTTTGAGGATATCTACCACATAAAGCAGCCACCATGCAGAGACATGGAAAGAAATCAGGTTTGAAAGAAATGGAGGAGAAAAGATGACAAGACATAGAGTTCAAAACCATGGTTATAAGGCTTTTCAAGAGGCTCCTACAAAAGGCCGATCAACTTAATGAGAATTACCAGGAAATAAACAAGACCAACCAGCAAATGAATGAGAATTACAAGGAGATGAATGATACTTACAAGGAAATGAATGAGACCCTCAGGGAAATGAACAAGACCTCTGAGGATACGAACCAGACCCTCACGGATAAAAAAAAGGACCAACTAGAAATCAAGCATACACAGACTGAAATAAAAAATATTACACAAAGTCCTAAAAGCAGTCCAGAGGGCCACAAGAACCAAGTCAAAGACTTGAAATACAAAGAACCAAAATCCACTCAGCTGGAAAAGCAAGAAACAAAAAGAATTCAGATAATTGAAGATAGCGTAAGGGGCCTCTGGGACAACCTCAAGAAAGCCAACATCCGAATTATTGGGGTGCCAGAAAAAGAGAGAGAGCAAGTTAATGAAAACCTACTTGAAGAAATAGTGACTGAAAACTTTCCCCACCTGGTGAAAGAAACTGACTTAAAAGCCCAAGAAGTGCACAGAACCCCAAATATAGGAATGTAAAGAGGACCACACCAAGACATATCATAATTAAAATGCCAAGAGCAAAAGATAAAGAGAGAATATTAAAAGCAGCAAGAGAAAAACAGTTGGTTACCTACAGGGGAGCACCCATACGATTGTCAGCAGTTTTCTCAACAGAAACGATGCAGGCCAGACGCGAGTGGCAAGAAATATTCAAAATAATGAAGAGCAAGAATCTACAACCAAGAATACTCTATCCAGCAAAGCTATCATTCAGAATTGAGGATCAGATAAAGTGCTTCGCAGATAAGAAAAAGCTAAAGGAGTTCATCACCACCATACCAGTATTATATGAAACGCTGAAAGATATTCTTTAAGAAGAGGAATAAGAAAAAGGTAAAAATATAAATTATGAACAACAAATACACATCTATCAACAAATGAACATAAAAATCAAGTGAACTGATAGGCTGATGAACAAGATAAACTGGTGACTATAACAGAAACATATACATAGAGAGGGAATGGACTGACAATTCTTGGGGAGAAAAGTGTTGTTGGAAGTACAGCAAGAGACTGGACAAAAATCTTGCAACAATGGGAGAGGACATTGGGGAGGGGGAGGTGAGGGTGGAGGGTGGGATAGGTACAAGGTGGAGGGAAGATATGGGGAGATAAAAAAGGGGAAACAATGTCATTAATAAACTGAACAATAAAAAAAACAATTTAAAACAAAAAAAATTAAAAATAAATTAAAAATAAAAAATAAATAAATAAGAGTTCAAGCATCAGCTGTGTGTATTTGGATAATAAGAAGAGGGTTACTCTTGGCAAAAAGGGCAAGAGGGGCCAATATATAATGCTTGGATGCCTTCCCAGTGCCTTAATCCCTTCTGAAAGGGATTAATTCCATTCCTATCTTTTTTTTAAATTGCTGCCCAACATTCAAAGAATTAGTTTGTAAGTTTATTTGGGATAATTGTATAATTGCTGTTTCAAATATCAACTATTATAATGACATTGTAGAATAATATCATGTAAGGGTATTGTGGTGTCACGGGAGGTTAAGGAGGGCCTAGCCTAAGGACTGGTGTCCATAAGAGATGACATGCTCTAGGCCATGTTAATTCAATCTCACACTAGCTGCCAATTTTTTTTATAACTTTATATAAACTTTGTCAGGGATGTAAAAACACAAATCACTTATCTTAGTTCAAGTGTTCAAATATATTGACTTTCCCCCTTATTCCGACCACCTGCCACTTACCCTGAGGTTTGAAATTTTGAAGGACTTTTCTCAGTCTCTGGATCCATTCTTGTTCATCAGTCTATGTCATTCCTTATATTCCTCAAATGAGTGAGATCATGTGATATTTGTCTTTCTCTGCCTGGCTAATTTCACTTAGCATAATGCTCTCCAATTCCATCCATGTTGTTACAAATGGTAGGAGCTCTTTCTTTTTTTACCGCGGCGTAGTATTCCATTGTGTAGATGTACCACTGTTTTTTAATCCACTCATTTGCTAATGGGCAATTAGAATGTTTCCAAATCTTAGCTATGATAAATTGTGCTGCTATGAACATAGAGGTACATATATCCTTTCTAATTCGCTTTTCTAGTTTCTTGGGGTATATTCCTAGAAGTGGGATCACTGGGTCGAATGGGAGCTCCATTTTTACTTTTTTGATGAAACTCCATACTGTTCTCCACATGGCTGCAATAGTCTGTATTCCCACCAGCAGTGCAGGAGGGTTCCTTTTTCTCCGCATCCTCACCAGCACTTGTCATTTCTTTATTTGTTGATGTAAGCCATGCTGACAGGTGTGAGATGGTACCGCATAGTCGTTTTGATTTGCATCTCTCGGATAATTAGTGACTTTGAGCAAGTTTTCATATGTCTCTGGGCCTTCCTTTTGTCTTCTTTCGTGAAGATTCTATTTAGGTCTGTTGCCCATTTTTTTTTATTGGATCATTTGTCCTCTTGTATTGAGTTGTGTGAGTTGCCTGTAGATGCTTGAGATTAAACCTTTATCACTGATAACATATGCAAATATGTTCTCCCATACAGTGGGTTTTCTTGTTTTGTTGATGGTTTCTTTAGCTGTGCAAAAGCTTTTTATTTTGATGTAGTCCCATTTGTTTATTCTGTCTTTAGCTTCCATTGCCCTAGGAGCAGTATCAGTGAAGAAGTTCTTTTGGCATATGTCTGAGATTTTTCTTCCTGTAGATTCCTCTAGTGTTTTTATGGTTTGCTGTCTTAGGTTTAAGTCCTGTATCCATTTTGAGTTTATTTTTGTGTATGGTGTAAGTTGGTGGTCTAGTTTCATTTTTTTTGCACGTATCCGTCCAATTTTCCCAACACCATTTATTAAAGAAACTATCTTGACTCCATTTTATGTTCATACCTCCTTTGTCAAATATCAATTGAGCATAGTGGTTTCGGTTGATATCTGGATTCTCTGTTCTATTCCATTGATCTATATGTCTGTTCTTGTGCCAGTATCAGGCTGTTTTGAGAACAGTAGCTTTGTAATACAGCTTGAAATCTGGTATGGAAATCCCACCGACTTTGTGCTTCTTTCTCAGGTTTGCTGTGGCTATCCAGGGCCTTTTTTTATTTGAGATTAATTTTTGGAGAGTTCTTTCTATGTCTGAGAAATATGCCATTGGTATTTTAATGGGGAGTGCATTAAATTTATAGATTGCTTTGGGTAGTATGGACATTTTAATTATGTTGATTCTCCCAATCCACGAACATGGTATGTTCTTCCATCTGTTTACAACTTCCTCTATCTTTTTTTTTTTAGTGTCCTGTCGTTTTCCACAAATAGGTCTTTTACCTCCTTAGTTAATTTTATTCTTAGGTATCTTAATTTTTTTGGTGTGATGGTAAATGTGATTGCTTTTTTAGTCTCTCTTTCTGTAAGTTCACTATTTGTGTATAGAAATGCCATGGATTTCTTGGCATTAATTTTGTAGCCTGCTACGTTGCTGAACTCATTTATGAATTCTATTAGCTTTTTTATGGAGTCTTTTGGGTTTTTTATGTACAATATCATGTCATCTGCAAGTAAGGATAGCTTTACTTCTTCTTTTCCAATTTGGATGCCTTTTATTTCTTCTTCTTGTCAAATTGCAATGGCTAATACATCCAGTACTATGTTGAGCAGGAGTGGTGAAAGTGGGCAACCCTGTCTTGTTCCTGTTCTTAGGGGAGATGGTTGTAGTTTTTGCCCATTGAGTATGATCTTTGCTGTGGGTTTATCATATTTGGCTTTTATTATGTTGAGGTATGATCCTTCTATTCCTACCTTGTTGAGAGTTTTTATCAAGAAAGGGTGTTGGATTTCGTCAAATGCTTTTTCTGCATCAATTGATATGACTATGTGATTTTTATCTCTCAGTTTGTTTATGTGATGTATCACATTTATTGATTTGCGGATATTGTATCATCCTTGCATTCCTGGGATAAATCCTACTTGGTCATGGTGTGTGATCTTTCTGATGTACTGCTGGATCCGATTTGCTAGAATTTTATTGAGGATTTTGGCATCTATATTCATGAGGGATATTGGCCTGTAATTCTCTTTCATTGTGTCATCTTTATCTGCTTTTGGTATTAGGGTGATGTTTGCTTCATAGAAGGAGTTTGGAAGTGTTCCATCCTCTTGAATTTTCTGGAATAGTCTGAGGAGGATAGGTTTTAGTTCTTCCTTGAATGTTTGGTAAAACTCCCCTGTGAAGCCGTCTGGCCCTGGGCTTTTGTTTGCTGGAAGCTTTATGATGACTGCTTCAATTTCTTCCACAGTTATTGGTCTATTGAGTTGTTTAGATTCTTCTTGATTGAGTTTTGGGAGGTTATATTTTTCTAGAAATATATCCATTTTCTCCAGGTTGTCCAGTTTGTAGAGTACAGTGGTTCATAGTATTTTTTAACAATCCTTTGTATTTCAGTGGGGTCTGTTGTTATTTCACCTCGTTCATTTCTGATTTTATTTATTAGGGTCCTCTCTCTTTGCTTCGTGGTGAGTCTGACTATAGGTTCATCAATCTTGTTTATCCTTTCAAAGAACAACCTCTAGGATTTGTTGATCTTCTGTATTGTTTCTTTGGTCTCTATGTCATTTGTTTCTGCTCTGATCTTTACTATTTCCTTCCTTCTGCTTACACTGGGCTTTTCTTGTTGCTTTCTTTCTAACTCTTTGAGTTGTTGTGTTAGATAATTTATTGCCACTGTTTCTAATTTTCTGCAGTAGTATTGTAGAGCTATGACCCTTCCTCTCATAACTGCTTTCACTGTGTCCCATAGATTTTGGATTATTGTGCTGTTGTTGTCATTTGTTTCCATGATGTTTTCTATCTCTTCCTTGATCTCTCTAGTAACCCAGTCATAGTTTAATAGCATGCTGTTTAGTCTCCATGTGTTTGATTTCTTTGGATTGTTTCTATTGTAGTTGATTTCCAGCTTTATGCCACTGTGATCTGAGAATTTGCTTGATATGATTTCTATCGTCTTGAATTTGGAAAGACTTTGCCCATGACCCAACCCATGGTCTATCTTTGAGAATGAGCCATGGACACTTGAAAACAATGTATATTCTGTGGCTTTGGGGTGAAATGATCTGAAGATGTCAATTAATTCCTTCTGGTCTAGTGATTCATTGAGGATTGATGTTTCTTTACTGATTTTTTGTTTAGAGGATTTGTCCAATGGTGATAGTGAGGTTTTAAAGTCTCCTACTATGATTGTATTGCTGTCTATCTCTCCCTTGATGTCCTCTAGGAGTTTTAGTATGTATTTGGGTGCTCCTGTATTGGGTGCGTATATGTTTACCATAGTTATTTCTTCTTGTTAGATTGCTCCCTTTAGTATTATCTAGTGGCCTTCTTTATCTCTTGTTACATCCTTTACATTGAGATCTAATTTGTCGTATATAAGTATTGCTACCCCATCTTTTTTTCCATTTCCATTCGCCTGAAGAACCTTTTTCCATCCTTTCACCCTCAGTCTGTGTGCGTCTTTTTTTGGAGGTGGGTTTCTTGTAGACAGCAGATATATGGGTCATGTTTTCTTATCCAGTCTATTACCCTATGTCTTTTGATTGGAGCATTTAAACCGTTTACATTTCAAATTATTATTGATAGGTAGTTATTTGTAGACATTTTTGTTCTTTGTCCCTGTGTTCTTTGTTGGCTTCCTATTGCTTTTTATAGCAGACCCTTTAGCATTTCTTGCATTGCTAGTTTGGTGTTAATGTATTCCCTTAGACCTTTTTTGTCTGTGAAGCTCCTGATTTGACCTTCAATTTTGATTGATAGCCTTGCTGGGTACAGTATTCTAGGATTCAGACCCTTTCTTTGCATAACTTTGTATATTTCATTCCAATCCCTTCTGGCCTGATAAGTTTCTGTTGAGAAATCACTTGGTAATCTGATAGGGATTCCATTGTAGGTGACTTTCTGTCTCTTTCTGGAAGCTTTTAAGATTCTCACTTTGTCGTTGATGTTTGCCAATTTAATTATAACGTGACTTGGTGTAGGTCTTTTAGGGTTTAATTTGCTTGGAACTCTGTGAGCTTATTGGATTTGTGTGGGTTTTTTCTTTCCTATATCAGGGAAGTTTTCTGTCATTATTTATTCCAACAGGTTTTCTATTCCTTGCTCAGTTTCTTGTCCCTTAGGAAGCCCTATTATGCAGATGTTGTTTTGTTTCATGTTGTCCCAAATTTCCCTTAGGCTCTCCTCCTGCTTTTTAATTTTTTTTTTCTAGAAGCTGCTCTACTTCGGTGTTTTTTCCTACCTTGTCTTCCAGCTCACTGTTGCAGTCCTCTGCTTCATCTAGTCTACTCCTGATACTTGCTATGGAGTTCTTTATCTCAGCAATGTCACTTTTCATTTCTTCTTGTGTCTTCTTCATTTCGTCATAGTTCTTCTTCATTTCCTCATAGTTGTTTTTTATTTCTTCATGGCTCTTCTTCATTTCCTCTTGATTCCTCTTCAATTCCTCTTGGTTCTTACTCATATTGGGATTCCTCTTCAATTCCTCTTGGTTCTTACTCATATTGGCTTCTGTTCTCTTCAGCCACTCTATGACCATTTCTCTGAAATCTTTCTCTGACAGGTTGCTTGCTTTCATTTAGTTTACCTCTTTTTCTGGTGAGGTTTGTTTTTCTTTCATTGGTGGGCTATTTCTTTGTCTCCCCATGATCTTTCTTCTCTGTGTGTCTTGTTATGTAGTTCTCACTCTCCTATGTTGATTTAAAGTCTCAAACTACAAAACAACCAGGTGCAGCACACCAGACACTTTCCGTGGCAGAGCACAGGTTTCCTCGGAATTCACTTCTTTGCCAACTAGGAACCAATGTTGGGGGGTGGGGGGGTGTCTCAGAAGTCCAGTGGGTACCGCATCTGTAATATCTTCAGGCTCTTCCCCTTTAAGATGGTGCAGCCACCTCTGCGCCAGGCTCCCCGAGAGAACCCAGTATGGAGCCGCTCAGTTAAGGGAGGCCAATCTAAGCAGTCGCTCTCCTTCTCCCAAAGCCCCGCTGTCCCCCACTCGCCAACAAACACTTCCCACGCGACTCTCAGCTGCTCCCTCCGTCTACCCCTGTACACAAATGATTACACGTCCTTCTGTTCTGCCGCCATCTTTTCTCCCTCTTATCAGTTTCTAATAGAACCTGTCTACTTCAAACACAAAGGCCAACCTTGTGCATGAATGTTTATTTGACATATCCTTTGTAGGATGTGTGCTTTGGTGGAACAGACATGTGTTTGCTGTGATTCTCATGCTAAGCAATTTAGATTCTTAAAATCTTCACATATATTTATTTACTTAATTTCCATATCTTCCTATGAGTTTCATATTAGAAAAATATCTAATATTTTAAAGAGAATGTGGCACTTCCCTGTACATGAGCTATAGGTAAACCAGAAATTGGATATTCAGCAGTGTAGTCTTGGGCAATTTATTTAAATTATTTCTGCCCAGTTTGTTTAGTCTCTAAAAAGGACACTAACTCTATATATCATAAGCTTGCTGGAAATATTAACTGAAATTATGTGTGCAAAGCACTTAGCACTCTTACTAACACCTATGATAAGTTTAATAAATGGAAGATCAACATCAACCTTCCACCTTTGAGTCCTTACCTTCATCTGATTTTACACTCAAAATGATATAAAATAGGCACTGCAAAGGCTTGTATATTATCATAGATATAAGCTCTTCATAAACTGTTCGTTTTCCCTCCAAATCATGTGAGTATGTCTTCCAAGACAAACAGGGATGCAGGCTTAGTGGTCAGTGCAGCTTTTTGATTCTTCTGCAATGGGTTAAAAGTAAGTGAGAATCTTACTATGTGTTTCATGGCCCAGGCCTCATACTAGGAGTGCTGAATAAGAGAAGAATAGTATCAACTGTGGAGTAGTTATGACCAGTATTAGGGTTAATGGAGAATCAACCATACTCTTAGACTGGGTTCCCTTTTAGAGCATAAAACAGTCTATAATAACTTCAAATATAATGAAGGTCCAAACACAAAATTATTTGACATTGTCATCAAAATAAAAGTCTGAAGCTTATTTGGATTGTTTTCCTTTATCTCATTCCAATCTATAAAAACATGTGCTTACCAATTAATCCTTTCTGAAATCACCATCATTATCAAACACTAGAGGCCCCATGGACAAAATTCGTGCAATGGGCTCAGCCTTTGCAGCCCCTGGGCCTGCCCTCATAGCCTCTTCTGGAAGGTTGTCCAGATGGTCGTTCTGCTGTTCAGTCTAATTAGCATGTTAGTTCTTTATTATACAAAATTCCTCCACTACTTACTATTATACAGCAAATGCAATAAAAAACTAACAAATGTTGACTACGTGCAGTGAGCATATATCACAGAGTCAGGTATTTTATATGATTTGTATCTACTGATCATCAAAGCAACCATTCAAGGTGACTTTTGTAAAAGCCATTGAAAAGAAATGGACATAACCAAGATCATAAGCAAGACTACAAAGACATAATCCTGAGGAAATTCTTGCCTAGGGACATTAAGAAATATTACAGGAGTTTCTCAAAGGATTAGCTAGTATAAAAACAGACTCCATCTCAAGAAGGCCAAACATCAAGGTCCAGTGTCCAGGAACAAATATAACAATTGGGTGCTACCAATTCTCACTATTTCAACATGCAGCACAGGATACACACTACTCTTGGGGCAGGGGGTCTGGAGCAGGAGGAAAGTTCTATCATCCCTGGCAATGCTTTGCTCTTTTAGTCTTCTTCTCTGAAGACTCCACGTATTGTTGCTTCTTTACATTTCTTTCCATTTCCCTCTCCCCTTGGTGTTCCTTCAGAAAGTGATATTTACTTGCTGGACTATAAATCTAACTTTCTTAAAACCTTCCTGAATCACAGGTAGAATCCAACCCTCTCACCCTTTACTGACAAAATGAAGTGCAAGCTGCCTCACTAGTATCTAGCCTCCACTCCTTCCCATCACTCCTTGATTTCACTGTTAACTTCGGTGATGCAAATGCTAACTGCCACTCATCCATGATTTTTCTGGAATCTGGGCTATTCATGTTGTCCCTCTGCTTGGAGGACTCTTCCTTTGTTATCTGGCCATTGCCTTTGCATGTACCTTTCTGAACATGTGGATCTGACATCACCAGCCCTGGCAAGTTCTTCTCTGACACAGCCTTGAATGGTGAGCGATTTTCTTTTGTGTCTATAAAATACTCTAGGATTATCTACATCACAGAAATGCTGACAGCAAGTTACAATGATGTATCTATGTCTCTCTCCCTTACTATATTCTGAATTCCCTGACAATGGGCATTACATCTATTTATTATGATTCCCCTAATCATTAGCACATTGCATAGGACTAAATACTGCTAGTGTTGTGTTTTAGCTCAGTGTTTATAAGTAATTTAGCAGTTTACATAGATGGATATAATTTATTTTAATTGTTATGTTTCCATATATGCATTTGGGAGAATGTTTTTCATCCTTGTCTTATTATACTCTTTATTTTTATTTACTTGTAATGAGAAATTTCTTTTCAAATAAATAAATTTTAATAAATAAAAAATACAGGGAAAACATATTAAGTAAAAATTAGTGTGAGTCCCAAAAATTGTGAGAATGGTACAGTAATGACCAAGATGTGGGAGGCCCGTGATTAATTTGTTTTTCTAATGCAGAAGTTTTGATAGGTCAATAAGAAATGCATTTTAGAGCAAAATCCTTTGGAAGCCTGTAAAATCCTATTTGAAAGGACGAAATTTGCTTAAAAAAAAACAGGCTGCTTCCAGAAAAGAGGTGGCATATGTCTACAGAGCTACAACAAAGAAATGTTTAAATTAAAAGTATAATTTCAATTTGTCTTTTCCTCCATTACCTAGTTTGACTGCGGTCCCCTCTGCTGGAAGTGGTAACAGTGAGGGAGCAATTCCAGGGATGCCTTCCCCTGTGAAATCCTGGAAGAGCACACAGCAGGCCAGTTAAGAGGAATGCATGAAGCAGGTAGCTATGGAGACTCCAGGGCCATGAATAGGCAGGATTGGAAAATTTGCTCCTGCAAAAGGGCCATAAACTCCAGAACTTTCCTCTCAGAGATTTCATGACTTCAAGTGAAATTGACTTTTACTTACAAATGTGAGCAGCGTTTCCAAGAATGTGAGCCCACACTCCTAGAGAACTCTTAACTACTTTGAGCCAACATCCCAGAAGCTCTCTACCAGCTCACAAAATCCAGACTTATACCTGTATATGAAACATATGCCAACATGCTTACCTAAGCCAGGTCTATAAAGCCTCTGATTTAAGTGCTAAGTCTACTCTGCAGAATTACAAAAATTGATATGATTCAATCACTTATGTTATAATTATTTTACTTTTTATGACCAATTCTAGATAACTTCCTAACTTTTCAACATATCCAACTCTTGAAACCTTGTACAAATATGGCAATTAAGGCAAAATCTCTTTTCCATAGTCAATCCTGGGTATGTTGCTTTGAATTGTCCCCAAACAGAGACTGCTTAGGGGCAGTCCTCCCTGATATCAGATGTCACCTTTTGGTACCCCTCCCAGCTGCAGGTGTCCTGCGGAATGTTCTCCACTGATAAGCACCTGTTTCTCTACTAGAGTCTCTATAATCCAACCATACCTGGAAAACAGGGAACACCCTGGTTCACCGGAATCGGTTCTTGCCTTTGATTAGATTTCTTAGGGAAACTATCTCATTAGCTTCCCACACTATGTCCCATTTGTTACACTACTGTCAGAAAGCTTTGATTTTATCTTTCTACCAATGGACTGAGACCTGCCCTGTGCAATCACAAGGGCACAATTTGGTACCTCGTTGACATAAAACAGACCTACCTGGGAACCTGGGTGGGAACTTGATCTATAAAAGGTGGCTTTGCCCTGGTCAGGTGGCTCAGGTTGTTGGAATGTCATCCTGTACACCATAAAGTTGTGGATTCATTTCTCAATCAGGGCACATAGCTGCATTTCCAGTTCGATCCTGGTATACCACATATGCCAGATAGCACCTCTAGAGCTAGAGTTAGAGTTCTTATCCCTCAAAAATCTATAAAAATATATTCTTGAATGAGGATTATAAAGAAAGATGGCCTCTCATTTGTAGTAAACATTTAGGTTGTTCCTTTAATCTGTTTCTCCTAGCTGCAGTGGCTGCAGCTTCTTTTGCTCACATAAGTGGTTTTCATTCTCTATTCGTCCAAACGTAATTTTGATTTACAGTAAGATACACTTATTCTTGGAGTTTTTATTCTAAGCTCAATCTCAGAGGTCCTCTATGACTCCAAACTGCCATTACCTAGTTTGAGATAAAATTTACCATAAAATTCACAATTTACCAGAGTAATTGTCATTATCTGTAGATTTCTCTTTCTCTTCCATTAATGAGTGATTAGTTTGTAAGAAGCAGTGATATAATCTCAACAAGTAAAGATTTGCAGTGCTTATCAAATGGTAGCTACTCAGTGAATTTCTCATAAATGGAAAAACAGGTTTAACATTCATAGCTTGTGATGGTGATTCAGAGACTTTTCCAAGATGTAGTCTGGGTGTTCTCAGGCTGTAGGCCTACATATATGAGAATAATATCTGTAAGCCAAACCAGTTGTAGTGAGACAGTTATAACATAATAAGAATATCTGGCCCAATCACCTCATTCTTATTTAATTATAGCTAGAATGTGTGGTCTGATTTTGTGGCTCTAAGCTAAATATGGTAACATTTCCCTAGGCACATCTATATATATAAAAGCTTAAGTGACCACCTGACTATTCAACCATTTGACCAGTAGCTATGATGCACAATGACCACCAGGGGGCACTTGCTCAACACAGGATCTGCAGAGCTGCCTTGACTTAACAGCTGTGGTTCTCAGGTGACACACCTGGAATCAAAGAGGAGGGAGCCCAATTCTGGGGCGCATCACCTGCGAACTGGCCTCTCACAATCTGGGACCTCTTAGGGGATATTGGAGAGCCTGTTTTGCCCAATCCCCGTAGGCCAGGCCAAGGGACCCCTCCAGTGCACCGGACCTCTAGTTGAAAATAAACATTAGTGAGAGGCAAACACCCTGAAATGTCCCTTGGTTGACATCTAGCTAGCAAATAGGCCAAGTGGAGCAACTTGACATTGCATGGAAACAATGTGGCCATCACATTGTTCCCCTTGTGTAAAAATTACAAAAGTATAATTTCAATTTGTCTTTTCCTCCTCAAAAAGTGGTTCTTTAACTACCTTTTTAATTGGAGGTAGGTTAAATATGAGCCCTTCTTATTGTTTCTAGAGGGGCTTTAGTGCTCTTTCTTACTTACCTTTATAAGTTATTCTGTTCTGGCCAGTATTTGAGCATGGTCCACTGGTAGCTAAGCTTTTATGACTTCTCAGTCTGGCCAAATATAGGATTCTAATGTTCCCTGTGTGGCCTCTATGTTGGCTGTTTGTCTTCCTTGCCAACTTTCCAGAGGCCCTTGCTTGGGTGATCCGCTGCTGCTGGTCAATGGGAAGGCTCTTCCCCTCACCATAGGACACAGCTTTCCGAAGAGACCTGACAATCCAACAGCCCCTTTTAAGAAATGCTCTTATTTTATGTCAGTTCCTAACAGCTTAAAATATCAAATTTTCCATGCAATGCAGTTAGAATGAATCACTGATCGGACCAAGACATTTTAATGGGTTTTCACTAAAATGCCCAAAGTGATCTTTGAAGTAACAGCCTAGACCAGCCAACTTGTTTAAATTTGTCTTGGCAAAACAACAGTTTTTTATGATGTTTCTGAAAGTCATCAGGATACAACATGTATATTTACCTTCACTTGTTCCCTCTGTCACTGACTGGTACACTTATCAATGGCTGAACATGTGGCATAACTAGGGGGTCTTGAATCCTGACAATAGTGAAAAATGGCAGATCATCCCATATTCACTTTTTATTCTTCGCTGTAACTCTAGCCCTGAGAATAATATCTGGCAGGTGTGGTACGCCTTGGACAAATATTAATTGAGTTAATTATTTAATTTAACAGATGAGAAAACTAAAGTTCTCTATCTCACTACTAATTCCTTGTGCCCAACAGGATCACTGCTATTTACTCACTAGATCTCAATTGCAACCTACAGACACTCATACACCCATGCACGCACATAGAGGTACTTACTTGTACCTTTATCTATATCCTGGAGGGATATTTTGAATATGTCATTCAACATTTAAAGCTTTGGTAAGCCTCTGTATTATGTATGAATTTGATAAGCATGCCTTCTCTCAAGTTATATCATCAGGACACTCTTTCCCATTAGAAAGTAAAAACGTTCCCTAGGGTGGCTGCTTTGATATCTACATCTTCGTGTATTTGTATTATCAACCAGTCAACATTTCTCCATCCTGTCCTCAAGAATATTTGGAGTCATCATTGAAGAACAAAAACAACAAAAAACCTGTTAAATTTTAAGCAAAATTTTGTTCAGTGTCTTTTTTACATTCTTCATTGACATGCCCTTGACCTGTGCAATAGGTTTTGTGTGTGGAAACAGAATGTCTTCAAAGAAGTTTCTTTTTTTTCCTTCTAGACAAGCATCAACTTAATTATCCATCAAATGAGAGTAGTGATAGTTGAGAAAGTATATCATGTTAATAAGAAAAGAGCCCAGGCCATACTAGTGGTCAATATATATCAATCTCATTGTGTGTGTGTGTGTGTGTGTGTGTGTGTGTGTGTGAGTGTGTGTGTGTGTGTGTGTGTTTCGCTTTATTGTTTACATTTTCTTTGCTCTCAGAAATTTTACGGACCATATAAACTTTTAATAACACTCTGTCTGAAGGACCATTAATTAATTCAGATGTCATAATTATAGGCATTCATACTTAAACAAAACTAAAATTGACATTGGTTTTTCCCAAACCAACTCCTTATGTGACTTCTTTTTTAACTTATGTAGACAAATATAGCTCTTTGTGGTAGGCAGCTCAATGTATTTTCACAGCATTATATATCCACCACCACAAGCAAGGTGAGTTCCTCACTTCTAATAATTCCTTCATGCTGTATCTGTAGTCAGGTGCTCTCCAACCCCAAATATAGGAAACCACTGATTTCTTCTCCAGTCCCATTAGATTGTCTTCACCAGAGTTTCATATAAATGACATATGACTACTTGTTGTTTATCTTCTGTAAATACTTAGAGGGAGGTTGCTGAATCATGTGGTCAATAAATCTTTACTTTTATATAATATTGTAATTTTTTAACAAGTGGTTGTCCAAATTTTCAATCTTACCAGCAATTTATAAGACTTACAGTTTCTCTGCATGCTTATCAATACTGTGTGATGTCAGATCTGTGTATATGAAAATGGTGATTTTAGCTGCTCTCATATGTGTATAGTGTAATCTCATTGTGATTTTAATTTGCATTTACTTAATAGTATTGAGCATCATTCCATGTATTTGTTTTCCTTGTATTTATATTCTTTGGTAAAATATATGTTGAAGTGTTTTGCCATTTTTTAATTTTAATACTATTGTCGGGTTTTTTAAAGTCCTCTATATATTCTGCATATACATGCTTTGGTATATTGTGATTTGCAAATATGTTCTCCCAGTCTGTTGCTTGTCTATTTATTTTTAGAAAACAGTTGTTTGCTTGGAAAATTTAAAGTTTGTACAAAGCACCCTGGAAGATGTTTCCCAGTGGTTAGAGTGTAGGCCTGCACACAGTAAGGCCATGGGTTTGATTTCTGGGTTGCAGGTTCAATCCCTAGCCCAGTTATGGCATGTGTGGAGGTAACCAATCAATGTGTAGCTCACATGAATATTTTTCTCTCTCCCTTCCTCCCTTTTTCTCTCTAAAAATCAATGGAAAAAATATCCTCAGTTGAGAATTTAGAAAAGAACATTTGTAAAAAGCCAAACTTATTATTATTAAAAACTCATATGAACCATGCTTTGGAGTTATATACAAGAAATTTTGCTTAAAGTTAGTTACATATATTTCACCCTCTTTTTTTACTAGAAGTTTTATAGCTTTTATATCCTACTTAATAAAAGGCTAATATGCAAATTATCCCCTTAGTAGTTTGACCAACTGGGAATTTGACCACTCACTATGATGTGCACTGACCACCAGGGGCAGTATGGGAATGAAGGGAGGTTCCAGGCGGCAGCCAAAAAGCACCAATCAGCCTTGACTGCTGGCTAGGCTTAGGGACCCTACTTGTGCATGAATTTTCATGCACTGGGCCTCTAGTATGTTTACAATTTATTTTGAGTTAATTTTATACAGAACATAAGGAATAGGTTGAAGTATTTTTTTCTTAAATAATGTCTCATTTTTTCAGCATCATTTGTTAAATAGACTATTGCATTTTATTGAATTTCTTTTGAATTTTGTCAAAAATAAATAACTATTAATGTAGACATATTGCTGGACTCTAATCTGTTTCATTGGTATTTGCATCTATTCTTTTTAAAAGTATATTTGGCATTCAATATTATATTAGTTACGGTATACAATATAGTAACTCAGCATGTTTATATTTTTATGACATGATCATCACACTAGTCTTGTAATCATCTAGTTATTGTGTTACATCATCACAATATTATCGGCTATAGCCTCCTTCACCTTTTTCACCCATGTCTCTCTCTACCTTTCTCCCCTCTGGCAAACCATCAGCTTGATCTTTCTTTCAATAAGTTTGCTTTAGTTTAGTTTTGTTTGTTCATTTGCTTTGCTTTCTTACATTAAACATAAAACTGAAATCATACAGTATGTATTTTACTCTGCCTGACTTTTTTCACTTAATACCCTCAAGGTCAATTCAGGTTGTCACAAATTATAAGATTCCATTTTTTATTGCTGTGAAATATTCCATTCTATATATGTACCACATATTCCTTATCCATTCATCTATTGATGAACACCTAAGTTGCTTACATATCTTGGCTATTTTAAATGACTCAATGAACATAGGGATACATGTATTGTTTTGAATTAGTGGTTTTGTGTCTATTATTTCACTTGTTCCAGTCCATCCTAATTACTCTAACTTTGATATTTTTTTTGTATTCTTGGGTATAATTCTCCCAAATTTTTTAATCTTTATTGTTCAGTTTATTAATTACATTGTTTCCCCTTTTTATCCCCCTATAGCTCCCCTCCACCCTGTACCTATCCCACCCTCCACCCTCACCTCCCACTCCCCACTGTCCTCTCCCATTGTTGCTAGATTTTTGTCCAGTCTCTTGCTGCACTTCCACAACCCTTTTCTCCCCAAGAATTGTCAGTCCATTCCCTCTCTATTTCCATGTCTCTGTTATATTCACCAGTCTATCCTGTTCAACAGCCTATCAATTCACTTGACTTTTATGTTTATTTGCTGATAGATGTGTATTTGTTGTTCATAATTTTCACCTTTACCTTTTTCCTCTTCCTCTTCTTAAAGAATATCTTTCAGCATTTCATATAATGTTGGTTTGGTGGTGATGAACTCCTTTAGCTTTTTCTTATCTGCGAAGCACTTCATCTGACCCTCAATTCTGAATGATATCTTTGCTGGATAGAGTAATCTTGGTTGTAGATTCTTGCTGTTCATCACTTTGAATATTTCTTGCCACTCCCGTCTGGCCTGCATCGTTTCTGTTGAGAAATCCGCTGACAGTCGTATGGGTGCTCCCTTATAGGTAACCAACTGTTTATCTCTTGCTGCTTTTAATATTCTCTCTTTGTCTTTTGCTCTTGGCATTTTAATTATGATGTGCCTCGGTGTGGTCCTCTTAGGGTTCCTATATATTGGGGTTCGGTGCACTTCTTGGACTCCTAAGTCAATTTCTTTCACCAGGTGTGGGAAGTTTTCAGTCACTATTTCTCCAAATAGGTTTTCATTGTCTTGGCCTCCCGCTTTTTCTGGCACCCCTATAATTCGGATGTTGGTATGCTTGAGGTTGTCCCAGAGGCCCCTTACACTATCTTCAATTTTTTGGATTCTTTTGGTTTCTTGCTTTTTCAGCTGAGTGGATTTTACCTCTTTGTATTTCAAATCTTTAACTTGGTTCTTGGGGTGCTCCAGGGCACTTTTAGGTCTTTGTATAATATTTTTTATTTCAGTCAGTGTATGCTTAATTTCTGGTTGGTCCTTTTTCATATCCTTGTGAGTCTGCTTTATATCCTTGAGGGTTTCTTTCATTTCCTTGTAGGACTCATTCATTTCCACGTTGGTCTTGATCATTACCACATTGGCCTTGATTATTTCTTTGCAACTCTCATTTATATCATTGAGGGTGTTGTTCATTTTCTTGTAGGACTCATTCATTTCCTTTGTGGTCTTGCTTATTTCCTTATAGGCCTCAATCTTTTGTTGGAGCCTCTTAAAAAACCCTATAACCGTGGTTCTGAATTCCATGTCCAGTCGTTTTTTTTTCCTCCATTTCTTTCACATCTGATTTCTTTCCATGTCGCTGCATGGTGGCTGCTTCCCTGAGTTGGTCAATTAGCTTTGTGTGGTAGACTTCCTACTAGGGATAGTGATTCAGCCTCCCCGGTTACCTGAGGTGGATATTGGCTGCACAGTCTTGCTGAAGTTAAGCTCAGTTAATGGTTGTTAGCATTTGGAGGGTTGACCTCCAGGCCTATTGTCTGTGAAGCTCAGCTGTGCTCAGGTTGGGTGGGTGGAGTCTCCGGGCCAAGCAGACAGCGTTAGCTCCGCCCTATGCGGCCCCAGGGTCTCTGTGCCGGGGGCAATGGCAGCCAGCACCTCTGAGAGAGAGCCGCTGGGGAGCTCCACCGGCTGCCGGTTGCCGGGGAATTCAGACTTTCCCAAAATGACTCTGCATGCGCAATGTCTCACCCAGGGTCGTAAAACAAAGCAGTCTAACGGTTTTCCGAATGAGAGGCAAGTCGTGGTGCGTTCTCTGCACCGTCACGCAGCCAAGCTGTTCGCGCGAGCTGCCTTCTCCACAAGCCGGGAGACCCTGCAGCACCCGAGCTTCCGCGTGCCCTCCCACTGTCCAGTTTTCACCCCGTGTGATAGTGGGTTCTCTGGACTTCGCCCAGAGCTGGAGAATCAGTCCAGTGGGACGCCTTTGTCTCCCCGTACGAGAAAACTGCCCGGTTTTCAGCCGCCCGCCCTCTCTGCGGTGCGCACTCCAAACCTCTCTCCGCGCGAATCTTTCAACGCTGTTCGCCACCGCTCCTCCGAGTCACAGTGTCTTATTTTCACTTTTATTTGTGGAATTTTCACTCGGCGAGCTTTCTGGTGATTCTGGAAGGTGTTTGTTCTTTCGTTAAGTTGTAGTATTAAAATTGCTGATTATGACGGCAAGATAGGTGTTCTACCTTTGCCGCCATCTTAGTTCTCCCTAACTTTGATATTTTTTAACAACTTGAAGGTTAAAGATGCCAACCAGACACAATAAAAAATCAGTTAACTACAGTGGTCCCTTTGTATCTATCAGAAATTTGTTCCAGGATCCTTACAGATACCAAAGTCCGTGGATGCTCAAGTATCTTATATAAAACGAGAGGCCCCTCAGCCTTGCCTGAACCTTCTCACGTTCAGGGACCCCTCCAGGATTGCCATACTGCTGGTTTGGCCCCAGTCCTCACAGACCAGGCCAAGGGACCCCGCCAGGGATGAATCCATGCACCAGGTCTCTAGTATACATATAAGATCTTTAGTTAATCTTTTTTTGTCCTCCACCACACCCTTTCCCTCTGAGATTCATCAGTCTGTTCCATGTTTCCATGCCTGTGCTTTGAATATCTGCCCCCTGGTGGTCATTGTGTAATAGCTACTGGCCAAATGGCTAAACAACAATCAAATGGTCACTTATATATGCCTAAGTGACCGTTCGATTGTTTGTTTAGCCATTCGACCAGTGCATGAAATTTGTGCACAGAGGGGGATGTCCCTCAGCCCAGCCTATACCCTCTCCAATCTGGGACCTCAGGAGGGATGTCTGACTGCCAACTACCCTCCCCGGCAGGCCTGGTATCCCCCAACTGTCCTCCTCTGCAGGCCTGGTGCCCCCTAACTATCCTCCCTTGCAGGCCTGGTCCCCTCCAACTGCCCTCCCCTGCAGGTCTGGTCCCCCCAACTGTCCCACCCTGCAGGCCTGGTCCCCCTCAATTGTCTTTCCTTGCTGGCCTGGTTTCCTCCAACTACCCACAACTGCCCTCCCTTGCAGGCTATCTGTGGCAGCAATCTTTGACCACATGGGTGCGGCTATCTTGTGTCTTGGAGTGATGGTCAATTTGCATATTACTCTTTTATTATATAGGATGGTATGGAAAAATGGGTAGAGTTGTTTCTGCTTCCATGGAATATCAACTGTAGGTTGAAGATACTGTTTATCATCTGCAGTTGGTTAAATATGTCAATTTACAAAAGGCCAATTGGATATTTATTTTTAAAACCTCCATATAAGTAGAACTATGCTATTAAAACTTGTGTTGTCCTAGACAGTGCTAACTGTCAGTATCTTTATCCCATGTAAACTTTTGCCAGAAACTTTTTTAGGATTACACTGAATCTGTAGATTTCTTTCCCCAGCTATACTGACCCATGAAATGTATTAATGGAACCATAATATCTCTGTCCCTGGCCATTCTTGTCTGATCACATGTCTTTTTTCTGTTTCCATAGCCACCCCCAATAGGCTCTCTCCCTAACCTTGTCTTCCTTTCACATTTTCCAATATCAGTTATAATTGGAATACAGTGAACAAAAGTTACATCTGGCCATGTATGTAGTACAGGGCAGAGAAGCCCTAAGGAACAAAAGTAAAGTGTCAAGTAATTTAGTAATCTCTATGTAACCTCATTCCTGACCCTCAAAATAATCTATATTATGCCAGCCTAAACCTACATAAACCTCCCAAAACCCAGACATGTTTTCCAATAGTAATTTCCTCAAATCACAAAATTCAGCAAAAACTCTACAGAAAGGGAAGGTGTGAGGACAGCACTCTACATGGTGGAAGCTTTGATATTTAAATTTGCCAGTGCTTTGAAGTAGCCCAAGCTCCTCTTTGGGTACAAAATTGCTTTCTTCCCATTTCTGATGAGACAAAACATCTAAAGACAGTAGCAATGTGTATTAGCCCAGCATTAAAATGTAACAAGCCCCTTAGAGGGAACAATTCAAGAACCTTACCTTTAATAAAACAAATTACAAAATGCATACCGAGACTGTATAACGGAGGATTAATGTCTGGGATAGATTTTTACCCAGGTCCTATGGGACTGCTAACAGAGTGCTTCACAACAGAAAACTTAGTGGCCATCCTGCACTGGTGCAGCAGCGGCCCTGGCCCAGCTAAGATTCCCATCTGAAATGGCTATACTCTTCTTCTCAGACCCTCCTGGGGTGACGTTTTCTTTTCACTGCTCATTTACTCACCTTAGAAAGAAGCCTCTTGAAATTGGACCTAATGAGCAGTTGTCATCTTTAATACTGTATGAAATAAGGCAGAGGTGGTAGAAAACAGATACTTCTATAGAGCTGCAGTGTGCGAGGCGCTGGGAGGAGGCAGGAGGCAGGAACGAGTTACTGAGATGCTTCCATGAGTCCCAGGACCTTCTGACTTGCCATGAGGTTTCTAGTGTGTTTAAGTGAAACTTGTAGATCCAGAATTAAATCCATGAAAAATATGAACAGACCCAGATAAATGAAACTATTCCTAAAACATTAACCATGTTCTATCTGTAATGATAGAGAAATTTGTGTATGGCCCTGCCTGCCCGACATCCACTTTCTGGCAACAGAGTTTCTCACCAGAATTTTAGTCATGAAAAATGTGCTTGCTGGGTCTAAACTTTGAGCAGAGAGAGGAAAATAGTCTTGAAATATATATGGACAAGGCTTGATTACTAACTTATTAGATTGTTATGTTATCATTTCTCTGTCCTGCCTGGTGTTGGACATGTGATCAAAGATGGCTTCTTAAATCTTTCTATTACATTTACATGTTATTGACAAATATTTTTTCAGTGTCTAAAATTTTACATATGTCTCCTTTTTCCCCAATTGACCCCCCCCCACTCTTCCCTCCCATGCAAGCCTCCACTGCCCCAGTGTCTGTAACCATTGGTTAAGCTAATATGCAGGCATATAAATCCTTTGATTGCTCTCTAATCCCACTTCCCCTACCATTTGTCTCTAGATCGATCTATTCTTGTTCATCAAATTATGTTGATCATTATATCCCACATGTGAGTGAAATCATGTGATATTTATCTTTCTCTGACTAGCTTATTCCCTTTATGGTGAATTACATTTGACTGCAGATTGCATTAAAATCATAGAATTATTTAACTTTTAGGCACTGTTTAAAGTCCCTAGGCAGATATCCTCACTCCCCCACTTAGAATTGCCTGATGTTTCCAGACTGACCATTTCCCAAATACCCAGGCATTCACATGTGGCTTCTGGATAGGCTGAAGGGTGCAACCTGATACCTAAAGCAATTGACAAGTAGCACATTATGGTATATGAATGCATTCATGTATTATTTAATCTATATTTAATAAGAACTATAGTGTGCCTAATTATTAATAATCACTATAAAATGTGACCTACCAGTTTCCAAACTCAAGCATCTGAATTCCTCTTGTCCTATAGCTCCCTGTAGATATGACATAGCTCAAATCAAGGTCAAACTTCGTTCTTGTATCCATTCACAGGAGAAGTTTAGCTAGATTCCTAAAATCCATCTCTGGGACATTTTTCTTCAACTCTCTATTATTCAGCATAGATAGAAATCAATATTTTTCTAAGGATTAGGTCTTTCAATATCTGGCACTCTCTTTAAGAGTAGGTAGCACTTTTTATATTTATTTCCTCTGCCTAAGTCATGTCCAGCTGCCCATGCAATCTCAAATGTTATTTCGGACAGAGGAAGTCTATTGACCTAGTTTGGGGACATATCTTGCCTTGCAAGAGTATGTGGGAAAAAGTTCAAATGGTTATATTGGCATGGTCTTGGAGAAAACTCAAGGTCAATCAAATGACTCCAAATATCTTTTTTAGACAATAGAGGACTATTAGAAAGTTCTTTTGAACAATCCATAATGAAGTGTATTGCAAGATAAATTTGATGAAATTGTGTAATTTAGGTGTCCATATAAGGCATATTATATTCAGAGAAATCGTTTGAAAGTTAATAGATTATTCTAAAATTAAAGGAAAGATTATTTAACTAGGATGCTATCAATCATATGGAAACAAAAAGTGACTGTAAAAAATGTTGGCACAAACAAAAAAGTATTTTCTGAGTAAATAAATGATTAATTCAGTCAGTCATGCATTAATCACTTCCCCTCATTTCATTTTCTGAAAGAATTTGAGTTGACTGAATGTGAAGGATGGAGGAGAACCAAGAAGCACAGGGTGATTCTCAGAAATGGATGGCTGAGAATGATTCCTCAGTGAGTCTGATTTTCTCGCCTTTGCCCTCACAAATAACACACAAAATAACAACAACAAAAAAACTATGCCCTTAAGGCACAGGGGAAAAGCAAGTAATTTTCAATTTTGCATATAATAACACTATAGAACTCAGACTACTAAACTTGAAATGCAGTTACTTATTCCTCAGTATAGTGCCAGAAGAGATATACAGGATCCAGAAACAGTGAAAGAAATAATATTTTATATATTCTTTGATAAACAGACATACCCTATATATTTTTTGTGTTAGTCCTTTCCTCAATATATTTTTGCCATTGATTTTTAGACGAAGTGGAAGGGAGGGGGAGAGACACAGAGAGAAAAACATCGATGCAAGAAAGACACATCGATTGTTGCCTCCTTGGGGACCCTGAATGGCACTGGGATGCAAGCCTGCCAGTGAGGTACATGCCCCTGACCAGAATCAAACCTGAGACCTTTCAGTCCAAGAGTTGACACACTAACCACTGAGAAAAATTGACAAGAGTTACTATAGATTTTTTTATCATGAAAAGAATAAAGATGAATATTACAGACATGAGAAAAATAATAAATTTAAATGATTAAAACAGTTAACAGCCAGCCCTGAAATTGGCCCATTCTAACTAATCATATAAAAACAATTTGAAATGTATTTTAGTTAATGCCTAGCTTCCCGCAATATAGATTTTCAGTCTTTAAAATTTCAATTAAGTGGCTAATTTAATTTATAAAATTGCTATTACATTTTATTTTTGTGTGGTCTAAATTTAAATTATTAATCCACTTGCAATTTGTGTTTCATACTTTTCTTCTTATGAATAAACTAGAGGCCCAGTGCAATAAATTCATGCACAGGGGAGGGGGTAGTCCCTCAGCCTGGCCTGTACCCTCTCACAATCCTAGACCCCCACAAGGATTTGGGGATTGGCCTAAGCTGACAGTCAGACATCCCTGTCAAATCCAGGACTGCTGGCTTCTAACCACTTGCCTCCCTGGCTGATTGCCCCTAACCACTCTGCCTGACTTCCTGACCACCCCTAACCCCTCTGCCTGCCTGTCTGATCACCCCTAACTACTCACCTGCCTGCCTAATTGCCCCCAACCGCTTCTGTCTGTCTACCTGATCCCCCCTAACTGCCTCTTCCTTCCTGCCTGATCACCCCTAACCACTCCTCCCTTGGCCACCGCTGCTGTGGCTTTGTTGGGAAGGAAGTATGAAAGGTCGTTTGGCTATCTGGTCTAATTAGCATATTATGCTTTCATTAGTATAGATGTGCTACAATTTTCATAAGAGCTAATGAATTGGTATCTTGGATGCTTTAAAAGTTTATTTCATAATATTTTGAAGTCTGTATTCCAGACCCTGTTTTGTTAGGCACATTTTTTCTTTCTCTGTAGATTTACAAGGTCAATAAAATATGTATTGAGTCCTAATATACAAGGATCACTGGTTGTCTAGGAAACCTTTTATTTCTATTCTACCCTTGCAATTTCTTTTTCTACCCAAATAATGTTTCCTAAAATGCTAATTCAGCCATGAATGACCCAATGGAGCCTGATGCCTCATGCACAGTGGCTGAGCTGCCTTGTCTAAGGCTGAGTGACTCTCTCCAGGGCAGCCCACAGTGAGCTGTAATGGGAGAATGAGGGTACCTGGGTGAGACTGGACTGGGAACAGAAGGAATGAACAGGCCAGAGGCCAGGATCTATTGCTCCCAGTGAAAAGAAAATAGACGGAACCAAAATCAAAACCCCTCCCATATGGTACTATTGTCAGAATTTGATGCAGAAAGAAAAGAATTGGGGACTAGTGGAACATCTACATAATCCAGCTGAAAAACCTTTCCAGAAGCTATCTCCACATGACATTAAACATCTGTTTAAAATTAAACTAATCTTTTAAATGGATACTTAGAAATAACTTGATAGTTAACAAAATAGAGATGAAATAATTTTAATTTTGTATTTATCTTAGTTTTATTAAGGCAAACACACACACACACGCATGCACGTGTGCCTGTAAGCACTAATTCATCCCTCTGCCATTTGGGCTATGAGTATGTGAATTCCTTTGCCCAGTGTATATTTATTCTGGCACATGGCTGTTGCTTTCTTGAGTCAAATTTGAGAGACTTCTATGGCTTTCAATTAATGGGCTGTGGATCTGAGATCTTTCTCAGATATGGAAACAGTAATAGCCAAAATTTTCTTTTGTAACAGATGATAACAGTAGTCTCTTCCTCTGCTCTTGATCTCTTGGCTATAAATAAAGCAATTTCACCAATGGTTGTTTTTTGAGTCTTTAATAATGGCATGATCTGTGAGTCAGGATCTTTTGATTAATATTTGGTCTTTTTAAAAATATATTTTATTGATTTTTTACAGAGGGGAAGGGAGAGGGTTAGAGAGTTAGAAAAATCAATGAGAGAGAAACATTGATCAGCTGCCTCCTGCACACCTCTATTGGGTATGTGCCCACAACCAAGGTACGTGCCCTTGACCTGAATTGACCCTGAGATCTTTCAGTCCATAGGCCAACACTCTATACACTGAGCCAAACCAGTTAGGGCAATATTTGGTCTTTTTGCACAGCACATTGATTAGATTCGCCTGGTCTCTAACAGTTTAGTGGCATCAACTGGCATTCTCAGTGATACAATGAAAACTATTCCTAGAGCAGAATTTGCCACTTCCCACGAAGGCCTACAAACGCCTATACTGAAATGTTCAACAATGCCAGGAACTTTCTTGCTAGCACATTTCTCATTGCTAGTGAAAACAGAATCTCTGAGCCTCCCCAGGAAGCAAGGTCAGTTGGGGAATTCTCTGTTGTTATGTAACTAATTTTAACATGCTTAAATCTATAACTTTTTATCCATTTGTCAATATTCTTCTGAGGCAGTGTTGCCATCTCCACTTCATTTTTAATATTCTATCGTTTTCTTTAAGCTTTAATGATCCATTTCAGCAGTGTACTGGCACTTGTTAGGACATCAAACTCCAAGTTACAGAAGTATTCCCATGTCAATCAAATCCCTATTATTAATCCTACCATCAGCTTCTGAAAACTCTAGAATAATTCCTAAACTCCTCTACTAACCCCATCCATTCATATTAGCCAGTTCCTTTAGTACTTTAGAAAATAATGTCCTTCCTGTAGCCAGAATAGAGCTTTCAGACTGAGACATCCTAAGACTTGACCTCAATTATTGCATAAAAAATGCAAGGAGAAAGTTTTGATGATGGCAAGCATGATGACGTTGAGAGGAAATGCCACAGGTAAGGACTCTTCAGGGTCTCCAGGCACAAGAAGGCTGCTAACCTGAGCCAGGAGGAGAAGCTTTTCCTGCTATCTCAGAGAATTCAGGAGAAACTGGATGCCTCTGGTTCTCAAGCACATTCACCCCCTATTTTCATCCCTCAAGGTCCCGTCCTCCCGTAGCAGGTCCTGACTTTCACATAGAAAGCCTCTTGGGACTGTGCATTCAGCTACCTTTTAACCCTGCAAGTATCCCATCCCGCACTTGGTTTTCAGTTCAAGCTAACACCTAGTGGCAGGAAATGTGTATCTTTAAACTCACACGTTTATATAAGAGTCAAATTGAGAGTTGGCTAACCTGAGCCTGCAATTTTGCTCTTCCAGAGTTTCAGTGACAATTAATAGTAATCAACAAACATTATTAAACCTCTCAAATGCTAGAGCTACTGTATGAACTACAGTCAGCTTCTACCTCTATATCACCCCATGTCACCATAGGTAAAATCTTGGCAATTTTGATGACATAACATATCAGGCATTGTTCACATTCATCTTACCAGCAGCAATAAGGTCATCCTGGTCACTTTGATTAACTATTATCCAATCAGAAGAGAATCCTAAGGTTTGCTTCCTAGAAATAGTTGTATTAACAAAAGTCTTAGCTTAGTTTCTCTTTAAAAATGTTTGGATATGAATTCTTGTGCAGTTAGTATATTTGGAATGTAACCCCAGGAAACATTAGTAAAACACTAGGAAATTGTGACAAGGAATTGAAACCAATAAAGAGCAGGGTACTAGAGCAAAGTGAACAATAAGAGAGCATTAGGAAGTGAGATCACAGAGATGATAGGACCAGATTTTATATAGCTTTGTAAGGCACCATAAAATGTTTGGATGTAATTTGGGGTAAGATTGGGAGGCAATGTAAATTTTGATTAGAGGAATAACTGATGTAATTTAATTTTTGTTTTAATAAAAATACTTTGGCTACTGTGATAAATTCTGCATTGAATGAGTGAAGTCAATAACAAGATTCAAAAGATGAGAAAGTTTTAATAGTAATTCAGAAGAGACAGGATGATGGCTTAGATATGAGTGGTAGAAGTACAAGGGGTGAGAAGTATTCATATTCTGAGCATATTTTGAAGCTAATGCTCACAGGATTTGTTAAAAGACTTAATGTAAAATTTGAGAGAAAGGTTGGAAAGAAGGATGGATCCATAGTTTTGGTCATAATAGCTCAACTTTAATTGAGAGCAAAAAAAAATGGAAGAAATTGCATTTAGTGATGATAAAAGTGAATTTGTTGAGGATGCTATTGGATATATACATGCACAAAAGTAAGGACATTATGTGCTATTGAGAAATAAAAGTATTTAAGTTAAGTCAAAGGGGAAAATGTAAGAGAGCTAATAAGTCTGAGGTCTTAGCTCATGGTTATGCTAACTAGACCTGTCAAAAAGATAGGGAAGAAGAAACAAAGGTGAGAGAGAATGAGCACCAGAGAAAAAGGAAGAGGATTGGGGAAATATGGAGCTTAATAATTTACTGATAAGTGTTTTGGAATAGAGTATTTGTAGCATACTTTTTCAATTTGATTATTTGTATGAATTACTTGTATATTTTGAATATTAATTCTTTATCAGGTATGTGTTTGCAATATAATTATATATATATATATATATATATATATATATATATATATATATATTTGCTGGATTCCCTTTGCTATTTTTAATTGATTAAGGTATTGCATATATGTCCTTATTCACCCCATTACTCCCCACTTCCCATTCATGCCCCTACCCCCTGTTGTTTGTTTCCATGGCTTAGGCTTATATGCATGCATATAAGTCCTTTGGTTGATCTCTCCTCTTTATCCCCTACCTTCCCTGAGGTTTGATGTTCTGATTGATGTTTCTCCGTCTCTGGATATATTTTTGTTCATCAGTTTATGTGGGTCATTATATTCCACAAATGAGTGATATAATGTGATACTTATCTTTCTATGCCTGGATTATTTCACTTAGTATAATACTCTCCAACTCCATCCATGTTGTTGCAAATGGTAAGAATGCCTTTTTTTTTTTTTTACCACAGCGCAGTATTCCATTGTGTAGATGTACCACGGTTTTTAATCCACTCATCTGCTGATGGGCACTTAGGCTATTTCCAAATCCTAGCTATGGTGAATTGATCTGCTATGAACATAGGGGTGCATATATCCTTTCTGATTGGTGTTTCTAATTTCTTGGGATATATTCCTAAAAGTGGGATCACTGGGTCAAGTGGGAATTCAATTTTTAGTTTTTTGGTGAAACTCCATACTGTTCTCCACAGTGGCTGCACCAGTCTGCATTCCCACCAGCAGTGCAGGAGGGTTCCTTTTTCTATGCATCCTCACCAGCACTTGTCATTTGTTGATTTATTGATAATATCCATTCTGAGAGGTGTGAGACTTTACCACATTGTTATTTTGACTTTCATCTCTCTGATGATTAGAGACTTTGAGCAGGTTTTCATATGTCTCTTGGCCTTCCTTCTATCTTCTTTCAAAAAAGTGTCTATTTGGATCAGTTGCCCATTTTTTGATTGGGTTGTTTATCTTCTTTTTGTTAAGGTGCATGAGTTCCCTGTAAATGTTTGAGACTAAACCCTTATCGTTGATATCATTACCAAATATGTTCTCCCATCCAGTGGGCATTCTTTTTGTTTTATTGATGGTCTCCATGGCTATGCAAAAGCTTTATGTTTTAATATAGTCCCATTTGTTTATTTTTCCTTTAGTTTCCATTGCCCTAGGAGCAGTATTAGTGAAGAAATTACTTCAGCATATGTCAGAGATTTTTCTGCCTGTGGATTCCACTAGTATTTTAATGGTTTCCTATCGTATTTTTAAGTCCTTAATCCATTTCGAATTTATTTTTGTGTATGGTGTAAGTTCCTGGTCTA
Source organism: Antrozous pallidus (assembly GCA_027563665.1). Classification (NCBI taxonomy): domain Eukaryota; kingdom Metazoa; phylum Chordata; class Mammalia; order Chiroptera; family Vespertilionidae; genus Antrozous; species Antrozous pallidus. Next base: position 99,810,724 of record CM050508.1, read on the forward strand.
GTTTCATTTTTTGCATGTATCTGTCCAATTTTTCCAACACCATTTATTGAAGAGAATGTCTTGATTACATTGTAAGTTCATGCCTCCCTTGTCAAATATTAATTGAGCATAGTGATTTGGGCCAATTTCTGGGCCATTCCATTGATCTATATATCTGTTCTTGTGCCAGTACCAGGCAGTTTTAAGAACAGTGCCTTTGTAATACAGCTTTAAATCTGGTATTGAGATATCACCTACATTGTTCTTCTTTCTCAGGATTGCCATGGCTATTTGGGATCTTTTTTCTTTATTCCAGATGAATTTTTGGAGAGTTCTTTCTATGTTTGTGAAATGTGCAGTTGGTATTTTGATGGGGAGTACATTGAATCTATATATTTCTTTGGATAATATGGACATTTTAATGATGTTGATTCTTCCAATCCATGAACATGGTATGTTCTTTTATCTGTTTATGTCTTCCTCTATCTGCTTTTTCAATGTCCTGTAGTTTTCCACATATAGGTCTTTTACCTCCTTGGTTAAGTTAATTTGTAGGTATCTTAATTTTTTTGGAGCAATGGTAAATGGGATTGCTTTTTTCAGTCTTGCTTTCTTTAAGTTCACTCTTGGTATACAGAAATGCCATAGATTTTTTGGTGTTAATTTTGTATCCTGCTACATTGTCGAATTCATTTATTAAGTCTATTAGGTTTTTTTAGTCTTTCAGGTTTTTTTTATGTACAATATCATGCCATCTTCAAATAAGGACAGCTTTACTACTTCTTTTCCCATTTGGATGCCTTTTATTACTTCTTCTTGTGTAATTGCAATGGATAATACTTCTAGTACTGTGTTGAACAGGAGTGGTGAGAGTGGGCATGCCTGTCTTTTTCCTGTTCTTAGGGGAAATGGTTTTAGTTTTGCTCATTGAGTATGATGTTAGCTGTGGGCTTATCATATATGGCTTTTATTATGTTGAGCTATGATTCTTCTATTACCACTTTGGTGAGAGTTTTTATCAAGAAAGGGTGTTAGATTTTGTCAAATGCTTTTTCTGCATCAATCTATATGACTATCTGATTTTTATCTCTCAATTTGTTTATGTGATGAATCACATTTATTGATTTGTGGATAGTGTACCATCCTTGCATTCATGGGATAAATCCTACTTGGTCCTGGTGTATGATCTTTCTGATGTAGTGCTATATATGATTTGCTAGAATTTTGTTGAGGATTTTGACATCTATGTTCATGAGGGATATTGCCCTGTAATTCTCTTTCATTATGTTGTCTTTATCTGTTTTTGGTATTAGGGTGATGCTGGCTTCATAAAATGAGCTAGACAGTGTTCCTACCTCTTGGATTTTTTGAATAGTCTGAGAAGGATAGGTTTTAGTTCTTCCTTGAATTATTGGTAAAACTCCCCTATGAAGCCATCTGGCCCCAGGCTTTTATTTGCTGGAAGATTTTGATGACTGCTTCAATTTTTTCTATAATTATTGGTCTATTGAAATGATTAAATTCTTCCTGATTGAGTTTTGGAACATTATATTTTTCTAGGAATATGTCCATTTCCTCCAGGTTGTCCAGTTGTTGGAATAGAGCTGTTCATAGTATTATTAACAATCCTTTTTTTTATTTCAGTAGGGTTTGTTGTTATTTCGCCTCTTTCATTTCTGATTGCTTATTTTGGTCCTCTCACTTTGCTTCTTGGTGTGCCTGGCTAGAGGTTCATCAATATTGTTTGTCCTTTCAAAGAACCAGCTATTGATTTTGTTGATCTTTTGTATTGTTTTCTTTTTGGTCTCAATATTGTTTATCTCTGCTCTGATCTTTATTATTTCCTTCCTTCTGCTTACACTGGGCTTTTCTTGTTGCTCTCTTTCTAACTCTTTGAGTTGTAGAGTTAGGTAATTTATTTCCACTGTTTCTTGTTTTTTTGCAGTAGGCTTGTAGAGCTTTGAACTTTCCTCTCAAACTGCTTTCACTGTGTCCCATAGATTTTGGATTGTTATGTTTTCATTGTCATTTGTTGCCATTATGTTTTTTTTATTTATTCCTTGATCTCTCTAGTAATCCAGTCATTGTTTAATAGCATGCTGTTTAGTCTCCATGTGTTTGATTTTTTTGGATTGTTTTCCTTATAGTTGATTTCCAGTTTTATGCCACTGTGATCTGAGAAGATGTTTATATTGATAAGAAAGAATTTCTAGCTTGATAAGATTTCTATCTTCTTGAATTTGAAGAGACTTTGCCTATGACCCCAAATATAGTCTATCTTTGAAAATGACCCATATGCACTTGAGAAGAATATAAATTCTGTGGATTTGAGGTGAAATGTTCTGAAGATGTCAATTAATTCCATCTGGTTTAGTGAATCATTTAGGATTGATTTTTCTTTGTGGATTTCTTGCTTATAGGATTTGTCCAATGGTGATAGTGAGGTAATAAAATCTCCTACTATGATTGTATTGTTATCAATCTCTCCCTTGATATCCTCTAGGAGTATTTTAATATATTTGGTTGTTCCTGTATTGGGTGCATATATGTTTACCAGATTTATTTCTTCTTGTTGGGTTGCTCCCTTTAGTATTATGAAGTGGCCTTTCTTATTTCTTGATAAGTCCTTCACTTTGATATATAATTTTTCAGATATAAGTATTGCTACCCCAGGTTTTTAAAATTTTCCATTTGCCTAAAAAACCCTTTTCCATTTCTTCACCCCCAGTCTGTGTGTTTCTTTTTTTTTCTGAGGTGGGTTTCTTGTACACAGCAGATATATGGGTCCTGTTTTCTTATTTAATCCATTACCTTATGTCTTTTGATTGGGGCATTTAATCCATTTATATTTAAAATTATTATTGATAGGTACTTATTTGTTGCCATTTTTATTCTTTACCCTGTGTTCTCTCTTCACTTCCTATTTCTTTTCTTTTCTTTTCTTTTTTTACAACAGACCTTTAGCATTTCTTTCATTGTTGGTTTAGTGGCAATAAATTCCCTTAGTGCTTTTTTTTTTTGTCTCTGAAACTCCTGATTTCACCTTCAATTTTGATTAATAGCCTTTCTGGGTGCAATGTTCTTGAATTCAGACCCTTCCTTTGCATGGTTTTGTATATTTAATTCCCTTCTGACCTGATGAGTTTCTGTTGAGAAATTAGTTGCTAGTTTAATGGGGGTTCCTTTGTAGGTAACTTTCTGTCTCTCTCCGGCCACTTTTAAGATTCTTACTTTGTTGTTGGAGTTTGCCGATTTAATTATAATGTTCCTCAGCATTGGTCTTTTGAGGTTCATGTTGCTTGGGACTCTGTGAGCTTCTTGGATATGTGTGGGGTTTTTCATTCCTATATCAGGGAAGTTTTCTGTCATTTTTTTTTCTTCAAACAGTTTTTCTATTCTTTGCTGTTTCCTGTCCTTCTGGAAGCCCTATTATACGGATGTTGTTTTGTTTCATGTTGTCCCAAAGTTCACTTAGGCTCTCCTCCTGCTTTTTTAATTTTTTCTAGAAGCTGCTCTACTTGGGTATTTTTCCCTACCTTGTCTTCTAGCTCACGGATGGGGTCCTCTGCTTCTTTTAGTCTACATGTATTGCTTTCTGTCAAATTCTTTACAACAGTGATGTCATTTTTTCATTTCTTCTTGGTTCTTCTTCATTTCCCCTTGGTTCTTACTCATATTGTCAAATTGCTCCTCCATTTTTTTCAGTCACCTTATGACCATTTGTCTGAATGCTTTCACTGACAGGTTGCTTGCCTCCATTTTGTTTACTTCCTTTTCTGGTGATGCCCATTTTTCTTTCATATGCAGGCTGTTTCTTTTTCTCCCCATGATCTCTCACCTCCGGTTGTCTGGTTATGTAGTTCTCTCTTTCCTGAATTTATTTAAAGGCACAAAACACAACACAGCCAGGTACAACCCACAAGGCACTGAACATAAATATATTCATGATAGTAATAACCCCAAATAAAGATGGCCACCAGAGAAAGGCAAATTAGGGGATAGGAGAGAAAGAAGAAGAGAAATAAATAGATAAAAAGAAGAGTGCAAAAATGAAATTGAGAAAAGGAAAAAAAAGTAGAAGAGAAAAAGTAAGAAAAGGGGAATAAACTATATATATGGGGAGAAAACTCCAATATAGCAGCCACTAATCCCAGCAAATTCCAGCAACAAGTACCTGGAGATGAATACAGACTACAAACAACCACTAATATCAAGTGAGGCAAGGGAAAACAGAAGCAAAAAACAAACAAATACAAAGCAAACAATCAGAACAACAAAAAAGAATAAGCAAAACCATCTCACAAACAAGTATTAAAAATTGATATAATCAACATTCAAGCAAATAACAACAAAAGGACAGAGAGAAAAACAATTTGTTGGATAATGAAGACAGAGAAGAGAGAGGTGTGTATGGACTTGGAGTAGGGGATTGGAAATTAGATATATAAGTAGGGTGAAATTTTAACAGGGGTTAAAAAGAAAGAATAGGGAAAAGCTAAAGCAAGAAAAGGGTAAGATAAACAGGGCAACAAAGGGGAAAAGTTAGTACGAGAGTGATGGTGTAAAGGTAGAGTTGAGATAGAGAAGAAAGATGTTAAAGGAAAGAGGAAAATAGAATGTAGAACACTAATCCGAAAGAAAAATAAAGAGAAAATAAAATGACACTTAAAAAAAAGGTAAAATAGTAGTAGTAATAATACTGATTGAAAATAAAAATGTAATAATTACAGAGGTAAAATCAAGTGAGGAAAAAAGAAAAAAATTAGTTTCTTAAGTAAATGATGAAAAAATAAAATAAAAATAAAAATAAAATGTACTGTAGTGAAGATCATTCACTTCCTCTATTGTTCTGTTCAGCTTGCCTGTTTCCGAGTGAGGACAGTATTGCAGTTCCCTGTGTTCCACTCTCCTCAGTGTTGTAAGCCAGTCCTGACTTTTAAGCAAGCATTGTGTCTTAATTTCTTGTATTCCTTTATTTGTGATTACGCAAGAGTCAATTTGTGATTCAACCCCTGGGTGGCAGTGTTTCTGGATTAACATCTGGGTTTTTAGGTCCTCTCTAGCCAGTGCTTAGATCTTATTTTTCCTGTGGCACTCAATACTGGTTTGTGGGAGCTGGCTGCCCTAGAGCTGGTTCTCTGAAGGTCACTCCCTGCTCTTATCCCCAGGCTCCACCAAAACAACCTTCCCCTACAGTCTCCTAAGGTGTCCCCAACTGGGTGATCCCATGCACTGGACTCAGCATTCAGGAGCAAGGATTCAAAGAGGAAAACCCACAAGTGTGAGAACTGGGGCCGTGCGCAAGTCTGCGCAGTCATTTCTTCCCCCTTGGGTCCAAGCAGCCTGCACACTCCCCAAATTTTTAGTCTGTCCTTCTGCATCAGATGAAAATGGGCTGCTTTCTAGAGATCCCCACTGTTATCAGCTCTGAGGACCCTCTTCCACATTCACGGATCATGCCAGGCCCAACAGCCATGGATTTTTCTAGGTGCAGACTTCCCCCAGTCATTCAGCTCCCACAATGTGCATGCCTCTCCACCCTCCACTTTGCTATTATTTTGTTGAAGATTACTTATTATTCATCTTTTTATTTGGAGGGTATTATAGATAGCAACGACATTTCCCATTATTCAACCTGGCTGAACAGACACTGTAAGACCTACAATCATTCTTATATAGATGCTAGTAGCCCTGTGCATGAATCTGTGCACCAATAGCTCTCTGTGGAGCCTGCCCACTCTGTGCCCACTGCCAGGAGGCTCTCTATGACCCAGAAGCCCATCTGGACCCCAGCCTGGCCAAAGGTCCCTCTGCAGGTGGGCACAGAATGCTTGTGTCACCCCCAGGGAGATGACACAAGTGTTACCCCCCAACCCCCTGGCTGCTCCATGCCCACTGCCCAGAGGTCTTTCTCGGCTGGTGTGGAATGCTTGCCTTGTCATTACACTGATGAAGCAAGCATTCTGTCAGGCTGCTCACACTGCCTGTTTTCAGCAGCCACCTCTCCCAGGACAGGGGGTTCCAGAGGAGCTAAGAAGACTTAGTGCCACCATCTTGTGGCTATGGGCATCACTCTAATGCCCCTAATTGCTTCGGCTGGCCAGCCTGATCACCCCTATCTACTCCCCTGTCAGCCTGATTGATGCCTAACTGCTACCCTAGCAGCCTGTGATGGGTGATGGTTAATTTGCATATCACCCTTTTATCAGATAGGACAAATACTAAAGAAAAGTATTCATAATAAGCTAGGTGAAAAACACAAAATATCTCTTTATTTTCAGAACCACTAAACTGTAAAGGAACTACCTTTGTACAATTTCATTAGAGAAATGACTTTTATTTAGCTTTTGTGCTGTATTGTTTTCTTGTCAATATAATGAAGAGTAACTGACAGGGTGGAAATGTTTAATAGCATCCTGGCACAGAACATTGGGAAATACATTTGCTTGCACACAGACAGATGAGTTAGGTACTTTTCCATAAAGCTAAAGAGAAATTAATTGGTCTCATCAAAGTCTTTGTTGTTGCTATTTTCCATATAAAAATGGCAAGTGAACGTGATATATGTGTTAGTCTCTTTCATATTGTAGAAAATGGGACTTGGAATTTTAATCTGCTAGAAATAAACTTTGCTGGGTTCACTGATTCCAATCAAAGTTGTTCTTACTGTTTTTTTAAACATTCAATGAAAAGTAATCTATAATTTAATTTGCCAAATCTTCCAATGTTTGTGTTTCTAAATTTAGAGATTATGTCTTCAGAATGGCTACCATAAATAAGTAAACAGCAAGTGTTGATGAGGATTTGGAAAGAAGGAACTTTTGTGCACTGTTGGAGGGATTGTGATTGGTGCATCCATTATGGAAAACAGCATTGAATTTCCTAAAAAATTAAAAATGGAACTGCCTTTTGACCCAGTGATTCCATTCTGGGAAATTATTTGTAAAAACTTAAATCACTTATTTGAAAAAAAAATATATGAACTTGTATGTTCATTGTGGTGTTATTTATAACTAGAAGCCCAGTGCACACAATTCATGCATGGGGCTGGGTGTGTGGCCCTCAGCCCAGCCTGCACCCTCTCAAATCTGGTACCCCTTGAGGGATGTCTGACTGCCCTATCCTGGTAGGACTGGGGACTAAATGGGCAGTTGGACATCCCTCTCACAATCCAGAACTGCTGGCTCCCAACTGCTCACCTGCCTGCCTTTCTGATTGCCCCTAATTGCTTCGGCCGGCCAGCCTGATCACCCCTATCTACTCCCCTGTCAGCCTTATTGATGCCTAACTGCTACCCTGGCAGCCTATTTGTCACTTACTACCCTCCCCTGCAGGCCTGGTCACCCTCAATTGCTCTCTCCTGCAAGCCTGGGTCCCCCCAAACTTCTCTTCCCTGTAGGCCCAGTCGCCCCCAACTTCTCTCTTCTGCTGGCCTGGTCACACCTAACTGCCCTCCCTGCAGGCTTGATTGCCCCCAACTGCCCTCCCTTTCAGGCCTGGTCCCTCCTAACTGCCCTCCCCTGCTGACCATCTTGTGGCAGCCATCTTGTGTCCACATGGGGCAGCCACCTTTGACCACATGGGGGCAGCCATTTGTGTGTTGGAGTGATGGTTAATTTGCATATTACTATTTTATTAGGATAAAGGCCTAGTGCACAGGTGGGGGGCAGCTGGTTTGCCTGAAAGGGTGTCCCAGATCAGGGTGGGGTTCCCTTGGAATGTGGGGAAGCCTGGGTGAGGGGCATGTGGTGGTTTGCAGGCTGGCCATGCCCCACAGTGCCCCAAACAGAGGCCCTGGTATCTGGGGCCAAGCCTCCTGCTCGCTCTGTGGCTGCAGACATTTTTGTTAGGTTTATTTATCTTCTATAATTGAAACTGTGTATCCTTGAATAGAGGCCTGGGCCATCTAGGCTGTGCAGAAAGCTTAGCTTCTTCCATTGCTGGGAGAAACCCCATGCCTCCTGCTCACTTCTTGGCTGCAGCCATCTTGGTTGGGTTAATTTGCATACTCGCTCCTGATTTGCTGGTGGATGTGGTTGTAGGTATAGCAGAGTGATTGTTTATTTGCATATTACTCTTTTATTAAATAGGATGGCCAAGATTTGAAGTCATCCCAGGTGTCTATCAGTAGCTGAGTGAATAAAAAGCTGTGGCACATTTACTCAAGGGACTACTACTTGGTCATTAAAAAAAGAAAAAAAAGGAAGTCTTACTCTTTGCAATAGCTTGAATGGAGCTGGAGAGCATTCAAAGTAAAATAAGCCAGAATAAAAAATAAAAATAAAAAAACAAGTACCACGGTTTAACTTATATGTGGAATCTATTGATCAAAATGAATTAATAAGACAAACAGAGACAGATTCATAGATAGACAGTAGGCTGATACTTGCTGGGTGGGAGGCTGTGTAGGGGAGAGTAGAGGGATTGAGCAAAAAAGAAAAAAAAGGAGAAAGAATTCATGGTCATGGACAATAGTGTGGTGATTGCTGCAGGGAGGCTTGTTGGGATAAGAGGGAGAAGGGTATGGGAGGATAAATGGTGATGTAGAGACTTGGGTTGATGAACAAGCAATACAGTACACAGATGATGTATAACTGTGCACCGGAACCCTACCGGAACCCTATATAATTTTGTTAACCAGTGTCACCCAAAAAATTCAATGAATATTAAATTAAAGAAAAATGAAATATCACTCAAATGGAGTATTTTAATATTTAATCTAAAATATAATTGAAAAGAAATTTTAAATATATTTGAGTGTGCTTTGAAAATCACAGTGGTCAGAGAAAACTTAAGGGGCCTGCAATGAGCCTCCTCATACCCAGGTGGTTGCATGCTCATGATGTAAGCATAAAATTCTAAGGGAAGGATCAGGAAACTATGGCCATGGGCAAAATTCAGCCCAGTGCCTGCTTCTGTAAAACACACAAGTCCAAAGTAGTTTCATATGTGTTCAGGATGGTAGGAAAAAAAGAAAGATCTTTGGTGACATATAAAAAAAGTATATGCAATTCAAATTTGTCTCCATAAATAAAGTGTTATTGGAATACAACCAGGATCATTTGCTGAGATATTATCTAAGGCAGCTATTCTAACAATGGCCAATTAAACAGATGCTAAAGCTATGATATATAGGACCTCACCCTTGACAGAAAAGGTTTACTAAACTTGATCAGAAAATCTCAAACCTAGTAGGACTACAAACTGCATCTTCTTTTACTTACTAATTCTTTTATGTTACCTATATATTCACTCACCTGTATACCATATTGGGGTGACTTCTGTTTGTAACATATTTATTACATTTGTAACAATTTTAATTAAATTAGATACATAAAGCACAGGATCAATAGAGGACAATCAGGACTTGTAAGTTTCTATTTGTTAGTCATATTCTTGTGCTCCATTATGCCCTGCTTGTTGCTCTTGCCCCTCATAGTGGTTTTCCTGTTTCCTCATTACAGGTTTTGCAAGACATAACTAAGAGCTTTCCAGTAAAGCACCTCACTCCATTTCCTACACCCAGCCCCCTCTGCATCTGATCTGACCAGTTACTCTAACCTATTCCTGGAGACATAAATATTCTACTCTCCATACTCTGCCTTACTGATACCATTTTGGCCTCAGCCCTTTTGCTAGCAGATGTGACAACCTGTAATAATAAAAGCATAACATGCTAATTAGACCATAGAGTTGAACAACCTTCCAGATGTCATTCCAAATGTCCTTCTAGAAGAAGCCACAGTGGTATGGGCTGGGACAGAGGAGATTAGGGTCCATCAGGCAGGCAGGCAGAGTGATTAGGGGGAATTAGGCAGGCAGGCAGGAGCCAAACGTCCCAGATTGTGAGATGGTGCAGGCAGGGCTGGGGACCCCATATGTGCAGAAATTTTGTGCGCTAGGCCTCTAGTCTCTCTCTCTACCTTTCTCTAATGTGTGTGTGTGTGTGTATATATATATATAATCTCCTATTGAATAAAAGAGTAATATGCATATTGACCCTACACCGGCCACACCCACAAGCCACACCCACCAGCCAATCAGGAGCAAATAAACCCCAATCAAGATCTCTGCAGTGACTGAGAGCAGGAGGGAGGCTAGAATTGCCTGGGCAATGGAGGAAGCCAAGCTTCTGCAGCCCTAGCACCTAGGCCTCCACTCCAGGCTACAAAGTTTCAATTATATAATTTAAATAAAACCAAGCAGAAATGGTTGTCACCTCGGAGCGAGCAGAAGGCTTGGCTCTGCTCAGGGCTACAAAGTTTCAATTGTAGATATAAATTAACCCCAGATCCCAGCGTCTCCGCTCAGGTCGCTGGGGGAAATGGCCAGCCTGCAAACCACCATAGGCTCATCACCCAGGCTGCCTTATGCACCAAGGGAACTCCCACCCTGATTTGAGACACCCTTCAGGAAAAACTAGCTGGCCCCTACCCATTCACCAGGCCTCTATCCTATCTAATAAAAGAGTAATTTGCAGATTGACCATCACTTCAATACACAAGAGGGCTGCCCCCATGTGGTTAAAGATCCTGCCTTCATGTGACCACAAGATGGCCACCATAAGATGGCCAGCAGGGGAGGGCCATTGGGAGGTTCCAGGCCTGCAAGGGAGGGCAGTTGTGGGCCATCAGGCCAGCAGGGGAGGGCAGTTGGGAGTGACCAAGCTTGCAAGGAAGAGCAGTTGGGGGCAATCAAGCCTGCAGAAGAGAGCAGTTAGGGGTGACCAGGCAAGCAGAAGAGGAAAGTTGGGGGCAAATAGGCTAGCACTGAAGAAGTTAGACATTAATTAGGCTGACAGGGTAGTGGTTAGGGGGTGATCAGTCTAGCAGGCAGAAGTCGTTAGGCATAATCAGGGAGGCAGGCAGGTAAGCAGTTTGGAGCCAGTAGTCCTAGGTGGTGAGAAGGATATTGAACTGACCATTTAAGCCTGATCGTACCGGGATCCGGCCTCAATGGGCATTGGGACATCCCTCAAGGGGTCCCAGATTAGAGAGGGTGCAGGCTGGGCTGAGGGACATCTCCTGCCTCCCATGCATAAATTTCATGCACCAGGCCTCTAGTGAAAGCTTGAGTGACCATTATGACCAAACAACCAGAATGACTGGTGGACCAGTCACTATCATGCATACTGACCACCAGGAGCCAGATGCAGGATCTGGACCCTGATGATCAGTGTGCTCTCACAACCAACCTCCGATGGCTCCTCTGCCCCCCTCTCAGCTGCCTCCCCCAATAACCCCTGTGGTCCCTCCCTACAATCCCAAATGAGGGGGCCAGCAGGCCAACCATTCATGTTCCCCCCCACCAGCGGACCAGCCCCCTGATAGGCCTCAATCGCTGGCCAGAACAAGGGATTCCACCTGTGCACAAATTTGTGCCCTGGGCCTCTCATAAATGTATAATTCTTTATCCCTTTGGCCTCAGGTGTTCCTCCTTCAGTGACCTTAACACTTCTAATCTCTTTATTTTTCTCTATTATGCTTACCACAGAGAATTCAAATACACTGAGGCTTCCTTTAGCTTAAAACTCTAGAGACTTCTAGCTACAGTGTAGCACCTTCTTCTCATCTTAAAAGACATTGAAGATCAATTTCAATAAGGAATAAAAGTTGTCAATTTCTTTACTCTGGTAGCCTACCATTGGCTATATGTTGTCTGACTTCCCCCACCCCAAGGAAACAGTTGGGTACTTTTTACTCTGATAAGATTCATAAACACATGCTTTCTCAAGGCACCCCTTTTCCCCTAGACACAAATGTTCTCAGATTTCTAGAGCTTAAGTCCTAAAATATAAAATAGAAAGTGGTAGGTAAAAAAGAAAGCTGTACTTCTGGTAGATAGGGAGAAAAAACTTGGTTTGATTTTTTCTACCTTAAAATCTCCAAATACCATAATTCCGGTAAAGATTTGTTATTTTTGTTTGTTTATTTGTGTTTTTTTCCCTTCATATGCCAAGCATCTCAAAATTGGTAGATATGTCTACTAAACTATTTTTGACAATGTAAATGTATTTCTGTTTCATATTGATATAGTATTTCAAAAATTGACTTAACTATTACAAACATATTTTAAGATATAATTCATTCAAATTATATTTTCCTGTGAGTGTTGATGCAGAAGCAAGATATTTGGAAAATTAAAAGATAACATATCTGAGTTTGTTATAATACATTTTCATCTGCAGTCCAGGCTGTATCTGCATGACCAAAGGCCACTTATCAGCACATGACCTTGTTTATAACCTTCTTTGCCTTCTGACTGATATGGAGTAAGTAAGTGCACAGCAGTAAGTGCAAAATGGGCAGACAGGTATCTGATCTTCCAAAGTCACAGTTGAAAATGGCTCTCAACCTAATTAGCTCTCAAAAATATTTAGAATAACAGAAACTAAATATTTAGAATATTTAGAGGAGAGTTAGAATCAGACAATATGTTGTTCAGCTTTGAAACAGAAATGCATCATTAGTAAAGACTTAAAAAGTTTCATGTGAGGGAATGAGAATAATAAATATCACTCAGGGTCAGCCTCTACTGTGACACCATTAGATTCCGGCTTCCTAAATATCTGGAGTTAGCTTGGTAGGGCTTTTCCTTTAAACCATGGGATCCTACTTGCAAGGTCCACTCTGCCAGGATCCCTGTTGCTGTCCTTATCCTGTTTTGGTCCAGTTCTTTCAATATCTCCAGTTTTTGTGTTTTTCCACTTACTCATGGATCTGAACTTCTAAATCCAACTTCTTCTCTTAATCTTTCTCTTTATTATGGGCCATATCTTTTCATTAAAATTCTGAACAAAGTTTCCTTGTTTGGGGTTGCACTTCCAAAAAAGTTTAGATAAAAATATCTGAACAAATAATGATGACAAAGTTAGTGATAATCTGCATTTATGAACACCTGAAATGCACTATTTTCTCAAAATACCCTGGGGGTTCTGTTGTTTTGTTTTGTGGATTAATATCAGGACTTTCCAGAAAGGCTAGTTTGAGAAATCATCTAAAGTTACCTCCAAAAGGACAATTTCTTAAAATTTTAAGATAATCAAAACAAATAACTTACTAGAGGAAAAGTAAATAACTGCCATCTCCATTATGCCTATTTTTGCTGAAAATATTTTTCTACACGATATGTACGATATGAAGAAGTTAATGCTATTTAAGTATATATGTATAAAAATAAATTGTACAATCTAACCTCAGATATTCTAGCATAGAGTAATAAGTTTATTCAAAACTACTGATTAGAGCATATAAATTTTGGTAAACATATTAATTTTTATTCTTTAACCAGAGGCCCAGTGCACAAAATTCATGCATGAGGGGTCCCCTCAGCCCAGCCCTCATCCTCTCTAATCCAGGACCCCTCGGAGGGATGTCCTGGGATCAGGCCTAAACCCGCAGTCAGACATCACTCTCACAATCTGGGACCGCTGGCTCCTAACTGTTCACCAGCCTGCCTGCCAGCCTGATCACCCCTAACTGCCCTTCCCCCCTGCTGGCTGGGTTGCCCCATAGAACCCCCTGCTGGCCTGGCATTCCAAACTGACCCCTGATGGCCTGGCATTCCAAACTGCCCCCCTGCCGGTGTGGCATTCCAAACTGCCCCCCTGCTGGCCTGGTCACCCCTAACTGCTCCCCTGCCAACCTAGTTGCCCCATGCAGACTGATGGTCTTTACTGTTTCTGTGACAGCATCCCAGATAATTTGCATGTTCCTCTATTATTAGTATTGTTATCTAGAGATAAAACATCATTTTTGTCTTCACAAATAATGTGAATGACCCGAGACTTGTTTGGCTCAGTGGATAGAGCGTCGGACTGCGGACTGAAGGGTCCTGGGTTCAATTCCGGTCAAGGGCATGTTCCTTGGCTGCGGGCACATCCCCAATGTGCAAGAAGCAGCTGATCGATGTTTCTCTCTCATCGATGTTTCTGACTTTCTATCCCTCTCCTTTCCGCTCTGTAGAAAATCAATAAAATATATATAAAAAATGTGAATGAACTGAAAAGTGTTGTGTAGATATGAAGGAATTTTCTATGTTCCAAACTTTATTTAAGTTTCTTTCCAAATTATCAATCTAATAAATTTAAGAGTAATACAAGACCCCTTTTCTGAAACTAAGTCTTGGATGGCAGCCTAGAATTGCATTCTGGCCACAGTCATTAGCTTTATGGCATTTATCCACTCTAACTCCATGTTCCCATATGTGACACATGGATAATAACACTGCAAAAAGCGATCACATGTGTTCATTGAGATGATGTTTGTTAAATGCAGTACAGTAAAATTAGTAAAAAATCACTGACCTTCTGCCTTTCCCCTAAAAAGTTTATTATCTCGTACATCCCTTCAGTGCCAGACCTGAGTTTTGGGTAGTCTCTGAAACCTTTCTCAGTTTTATCGCATACTTATTTTCTAGATTATACCTTTTGCTATTCAAACTCCCTATATATTTGTATTTCAGGATGACTTCTACTTTGAAATGAACCACAGTGTGAATTCCACTACCAAGAAGTACACCCCATTTTCCCCTCTGCTATTTTTTTTACCTTCTGCAAAAGATTACTCTCAACTAAGAATAACCCCGCTCTTCGCAGTAAAGAACAGTATTAAGGTGACGTTATCTGAAGTTTCCCTCAGAGACATTTACTTTGCCAGAATCATGATACATGGTTATGAAAAATATATATTTCCACATGTATATAAAATCAATCTGCTACCCTTTAAACAAGTTAAGACAACTATAAAGTTTTATGTAAAACAAAAATTTTATATATTAGTTTCAACTCTGACTAATTATTGAGTTATTGTTGTAAGGAAGCAAGTATCTTCTTTTCTCACTCAGATGCACTTGATTTTATTAGTCAATGATACTCTCCTCTCTCTCTCTCTCTTTCACACACACACACACACACACACACACACACATACACGCATGCACGCTCACACTGTTTTCATGTGGGTGAGAGAGAGAGGAGAGAAGAGAGGTTTATGTCATAGAGTAAAAATTATATAATTATTTTTTATAAATGCAGCTCCTATCAAATAATCTCTCTGAATTGGTCTGTAAATATTCTAATATGCAAATATCTTTTACATATTTATTAACTTATCTTCCTGAGTGGCACAAATAGGATAGATGCTGAGTGTTTTGCCTTCCAGCTGGTGGCTTGAGAGTCTTTGCTTTAGAATTTCAACCAAAAACCCGGGCTGCTACTCAAGGAGAGAAGCTAACAAGAAGGTGGCTTCCATGGGGTCAGCAGACGATTAGCCTGTCATTTCTGAAAGCAGAAGCATGATAATTACAAAGAAGATTATTTTCTTCGAACTTCTAGAGGGCCAGTATGGAAACTGTGCCACGAAGTGGTGATTGTCAGCATTTGCCGCTCCCTATGCAGGGATACTGCACACACTGGCCTGGGCACACCATCAGCATCGCCGCTCTCCCTCACACTCCTCCGCCTGGAAGAAGAGGTGAGTCAACGCCATGCTTCTTTTTTCACAATTTGAAACAGGCTGCAGGACTATGCTTTTTTTTTTTTTTTTTTTTTTTTTCACAAGAAAGCGGAGGTTCACAAGGTATATTAACTTGGATCAGAGTGTTACTCAGTTTCGCCCTGACTCTAAACAATGTTGGTTTCTCTAAGGAAGGGGAAATAAAAGCAATCTATAATCTCACAGCTGTGTTCCCATTTGCTTGTCCTTTATCAAAGCTACGTTCCATGGACTAAATTATAGTGTCTCCCCAAGATTCATGTGCTGAAATTGTAACCCCAATGTGATGACCTTAGGGAGTGGGATCTGTGGATTAATGTTTTTTATAAGAGAGACTCTAGAGAGCCCCCTGCTGTTCCTGCCAAGTAAATACACAGAAAGGGACCTCCCCAGACCCCAACCATGCAGGCACCCTCAACTCAGACTTCCAGCCTCCAGGACTATGAGGAAGAAATCTTGTCTATAACTAACTAGGCTATGGTACTTTTTATATAACAGGCAAAACTTAGTAAGACACTACTATTTACTTAAAATATAATATTCTAACTTTCTGACTTATCAGAAGCATTGAGTACTCTGAGGTTCAGGTTGAGACAACATTCTTTTTCTTTAAAAAATACATTTTTATTGATGAGATAGAGAGAGAAACATCAATGAGGAGAGAGAATCATTTATCAGCTTCTTCCTGCACACCCCACACTGGGGATTGAGCCCACAACCCAGCATGTGCCCTGACAGGAAATTGGACTGTGACTTCCCGGTTTATAGGTCACGCTCAACCACTGAGCTACACTGGCTGGGCAGGACAACATTCTTGCTGGTGGCCACAGATAAAGCCTTGTGTACATGTGTGAGCTTTTTCTTCGTAATCTGAGCTTAACTGCCACCATCTTCACTTTATCAACTGTACCTTCTGCCTGAGATTCTCACTCTTTAGCTGTGTCAGATCCTCTTTGTATGAGGCTTGCAGTGCTCATTGAATCATAGCCTCCATGAATATCAGGAATAAGGGGCTAGATATTCTATTCCTAAGCCTTCAGGGGAAAAAAGATAATGTAATAATATAATTGGCTTTAACTTGTTTTTGGAGATTATTTCAAGGATAGAGCTACCTGGTGATCCCATGTATTCTCCAGCTTCTCAATCCTATTTGATGATGTGTCTGTAATACTGTACTGGTCTGCCAAGACTGATACATGTGACCTCCTGGGCAGTGTTATGTCCCTTCAGTACTTTACTTTATTCATACTTATTTAATGTTGAAGGTATTTACTGTGTCTGTGCCAGGCACTGAGTCCATAGCAACAAACAAGGCCATTCTGATCTCAGACCCTTTCCCTGCTCACAGCCTCCACTGTACCCTGCTCCTTTGTTCTGCATTCCCTGCCTGTTCCACCACACGCCAGCTATGACCTTGTGCCTTACTGCACACCATTGTCCTCATACCTGCACCACAGTCTGTTGTAGCTCTTCACAGACTGACTGCTTCCTCCTTTGAGCATCATATGCACTGGAGCAAATGGACACAGACCCCTAGCTCTACTCCTGGCCTGGTTTCCAGGCACAGGCAGTCTTCGGCACAATGGAATCAAGAAGAGGTTGTGGCAGAGTCGAGGACATGGGCTCAGGACTGGGTCCACCAGCAGGCTCTATTTGCTCTTGCCACATGACTCCCGCCAGAGAGTCCCCTTGAAACAGAAGCACACAGAGGGTCCCCTGCTTAGTATCAATACCCCTGCATGGGCTCTCAAAGATACTGAGTATCAATTGCCTTTCTTCCGTGTGGTTATTTCAGTGTGTTTGCAACTATTACTCATTTCCAGATGCTTTACATGGTGGCATTTACTGTAGATGTTGGAAACATTTCATAGGATAGCAAAAACAACAACCATAAAATAATGTCATGTTCATTCAACAAGAAGTCATACTCTTCAGGAAACAGGCTGGCACATCTGTGCTGAAGAATTCTAGTGAGGAATACCTCCTATCATTATCAACACACACACACACACACATACACACACACACTGTATCTCAATTCAGCAAATAATTATTAAAAATATCATATAACACCAAATAGCAATTATTATATGCCAGTCATGAACACATACACCACTTATATTACAATTTAATTACACTCCAGTAACTGTTCTAAGAAATGATTTATTGAATTATTACATTCTTATTTATAAGTACTGTCTTCCTCACATATGAGGAAGCTGAGGCACTATAAGTTGTCCAAATTTACATAGAATGTAAATGTTGAATCTAGATTCAAACCCAGGAAGTCTAACTTCAGTGCCTATTGTCAGAATTGCTCTCATTACTGTTTCCCATGTGATTGTTAAGAGAATATGACACATTAATTCCTTTCATATTATTCTGAACAAAGCTATATCCAATATCAATTATGGCCAGTAATTGTTCTGGTTGTTAAAGATTAAAGTAAAATAAAAGACTCTCTCTGCCTTTGAGGTATCATAGTCTAAAGGTTACTAAATATACATGTCAACAGATACTTGCATTTAACAAATTTTAAGTATATTTTTATTTATTTCAAAGAGGAAGGGAGAGAAAGAGAGATAGAAGCATGATGAAAGAGAATCATTGCTCAACTGCCTCCTGCACACCCCATACTGAGGAAAGAATCCACTACCCAGGCATATGCCCTTGACCAGAATTGAACCTGGAACCTTTTACTCCACAGGCTGATGCTCTATCCAAACCAGCTAGGGCAGATATTTGCATTTTAATAAAGGCTATGTTAGATTATAAAAGACTCAACAGTAACAGCAATGACTACCTGCATCTCCACATGGAATGGATGTTGTAACAATGAAAGGCATCTCCTATCTTCCAGAAAGTTGCCAACGTGGAGTGGAAAGAGCATGAAGCATGTAATAAACAGAATTATGAAACTGCAGATAAGGGGAAAAGGCAAAACTGGTAAACTCAACATCTTCAAGAATAAATTACAACATAAAAAAGGGAGAAATTATCTTATATAATAAAGAGCTAATATACAAATTGTCATCATGCCCACACACCCTCATACCTTAACGGCTGGCTCAGACACTCAACACTGGGAAAAGAAAAATGGGGATCAGCAAGGCACAAATGAGGTCATGAAAGAGGAATGGGAACCAGCCAGGCTGCTGCCTGGAAGAGGGCCAAGCCACCCATCCTGCAATCCCAAGTGCCAGCGGCTGGGACTGTGGCCCAAGAAAGGGTCAAGCCTCCAGAACAGCGGTGCCAGGCACCAGCAACTGCATCTGTGGCCTGGGAGGGGGACAATCTGCATGCCCCATGGTCCCTGCAGTCCCAGGCACCACCAGCTGCATCTGCACCTACGGCCTAGGAGAGGGACAAGCTAACTGACCTGCAGTCCCGGGCAAAGCAGACTGCCAATGGTCCCCTGTGGCTGCAGCCTGCCCAGGTGAATCCAGCCCAGGTCCTGGGTGCCTGCAACCAGCCAGAGGGAGGGAAGGCCAGGTCCCGGGTACCTGCAACTGGCCAGAGGAGGTAATCCTGGGTCCTGGATGCATGACAAGGCCAGCAGAAGAACAGTTAGTGGTGATCAGGCTGGCAGGGGGGGCAATTAGGGGTGATCAGCAGGCAGGCAGAAGTGATTAGGGGCAATCAGGCAGGCAGAGGGGTTAGAGGTGACCAGGCAGGCAAGTTGTTAGGAGGCAGCAGTTCCAGATTGTAAGAGCCAGTTGGTCATCCCCTGAGGGGTCATTGATTGGAGAGGGTGGAGGGACTCTCTTCCTCCATGCACAAATTTCATGCACTGGGCCTCTAGTAGATTATAAAAAAACTTGATGACATATCAGTCAAAGCAATGGGTCAACTTGGTTTACATTAGATTTGAACTAGTCAGGTTAAGAGTAATAGTGTAGAGGGGTCAAAAACTTGGAGACATTGACATTATTTGTTTCATTTTAATAGTTACACAAAAGATGTTCCATAAAATGTGTTCCATTATTTATTAGCAACATTTTATCTCCCTGAGCTTCAATTTTATTATCTCTTAAGGGAAAACAATATTTTATTATTTTAACAGTGATCTTTACATTTCTATTTACAAGGCAACACTGAGAAAAACAAATTTTAGTACAAAACCCACACAATAAGGTTTAGGAGTTTACAGAGGGTATAAGTCTCCAGGGTCTGTGTAGATGTCTCCTTACTGGGAAAGGATTTAGGAAGAGTTTGATTAAGTGAAGAGAAGCACAACGAGGAGTGTCCCATTCATTTATCCACATTCAGAGACTCTTAAATGATAAACATTTATTAGCATTTAACATTAAAATAATTAATTCTTCAATGAGGAAATTATATTTCATGTTCAGATCCAGGGATTTAAATCTGAGAAGTAAGACAATCTTATCTACCATTTTGCTCAGAAAATTAATGGCAGTGTCTTTCTTTTCAAGTAATTTTAAAATATGCATTATTTTATACTAGAGGCCCAGTGCATGAAATTTGTGCATGGGGGGTGTGAGTCCCTTAGCCCAGCCTGCACCCTCTCCAATGTGGGACCCCTCAAGGGATGTTTGACTGCCTGTTTAAGCCCAATACTACTGGGACCAGACATCTCTCTCACAATCAAGGACTGCTGGCTCCCAACCACTTGCCTGCCTGATTACCCCTAACTGCTTCTGCCTGCCAACCTGGTCACCCTCTAACTACTCCCTTGCCAACCTGATCGACACATAACTGCTCCCCTGCCAGCCCGATTGACTCCAACTGTCCTCCCCTGCTGGTTTGGTCACCCCTAAATGCCCTCCCTTGCCAGCTTGGTCACCCCCAATTGCCCTCCCCTCTTGGCCTGGTCCCCCCAACTGCCCTCCCCTACAGGCCTGATGGCCCCCACATGCCCTCCCTGGCTGGGCATCTTGTGGTGGCCATCTTGTGTCCACATAGGGGCAGCCATCTTTGATCACATGGGGGCAGCCATCTTGTGTGTTGAAGTGATGGTCAATTTGCATATTACATATTTATTATATAGAATGTTTATATTTAAGGATAGATTAAACCACTTTACTTGCTTTCTTTCCAAGAAAGATACATCTTTGTTTCATTCTGAGGTTCCAATCAATCTCCCAAATGTTCTGAATTAACTCAGCTATTAGAATCACTGCCCATGGATCTCCCTGCTTTCATTCTTCCCTCCCAATATCTATCCTCTTTGGAGCATACAAATCTTCCCTTTAAAATAGAAATCAAACATGTCACACCACAACTGAACATTTTCCAACAATTTACCCTCTCTATTAGTAATGAGTCCTGGTCCCAAGTGACTAGAATCTAGCCCCACAGGATGTGGCCCTCTTCCTCAGGGGTGGACATTATTAAAGTGTAGTTATAAAAAGCGGAAACCTAGACTCCAGTGCTTGGACCCCTTCTTCATGATAAGATATGCATGAAATATAACATTTTGAGGTATATTTCTCCAGAGGTAATTTGTAAACTATTAAGGTTAAAACCTTATTATAAAAATACTAGAGGGTTGGTGCACAGATTCATGCACCAGTGGGGTCCTTTGGCCTGACCTTTGACCTCTCAAAAACCGGGACCACTCAGGGAATGTTGGGGAGCCGATTTCAATTCAATCCTTGCAGGACAGGCCAAGGGACCCCAACCAGGGCACAAATCTGTGCACTGGGCCACTAGTATGCATATAAGATCTTTGGTTAATCTCTTCCTGCCCTCCCTTATACCCCCTCCTCTGAGAGTCATCAGTTTATTCCATGTTTCAATGTCTGTGGTATCTTCTCCTGCATTGAGTATCTGCCTCCTGGTGGGCAGTGCACATCAAAACTATCAGCTGGCCAGCTGGTTATTTAGGCTTTTATATATATAGACTAGAGGCCTTGTGCATAAAAATTGTGCATAGGTGCAGTCCCCAGGCCTGTCTGGCAAATGAAACCCAAGAGTCTGGCATAAAAAGGGGTCCCAGCTGACCTCTGGGCCCTGGAAAATACCTGGGCCTCTGTGTGACTCCCTCTGCCTGAGTCATTGGGACCTTTCGCAGCTCCCTCAGCTCCTGAGAGATGGGCAACAGTCACACCTTCTGCTGTCACTGCTGGTCAATATCATCAGGGCTATTGGCAGGGTGACTGGGCTCCGCTCACACCAACTTTGGCCTGGCACTTCCCACTTACCTGCTCTACCATCCTGCCCTCATCCTGCACTTCATCGAGGCCAATTGAGGCCAGCAATGCCTCCATTGCTGCCCACTGCCAGCACTGCATTGCCAACACCTTCTATATTCCCTGGTGGTCAGCGCACATTATAGCAAGCAGTCAAACTCCCAGTTGAGAGGACAATTTGCATGTAAGACTTTTTTTTATAGAACTAGAGGCCCAGTGCATGAAATTTGTGCACAGGGTGGTGTGGGATTCTTCAGTCCAGCCTGAACCCTCTCAAAACCAGGAACCCTCAGGGGATGTCAGGCTGCCAGTTTAAACCAGCAGTCAGACATCTCTCTCATAATCTGCAACTACTGGCTCCTAACTGCTCTTCTGCCTGCCTTCCTGAGCACTCCCAGCCACCTCTGCCTGCTGGCCTGATCATCCCCTTGCTTCCATGCCCTGTCAGCCTGATCATTCCATAACTGCTCTCCCTTGCTGGGCTGATCACTCCCTAACTGCTTCCTCCTGCCAGCCTGATCACCCCTGACCACCTCTGCCTTGGCCCTTGACACTGTGGCTTTATCTGGAAGGACATCCAGAAGATGTCCAGTCTCATTAACATATAAACCTTTTATTAGTATAGACTAGTGGCCTGATGCATGAATTAAGATTTGTGAAAAAATGGGCCTTTGTTCCCCTGGCTGCCTTCGCTCTGGCCAGAGTTGTCTTTTCACTCTGGCCCAGAGCTGCCTTCCCACACTTCCCAGAGGCCCAGAGCAGGTGGGGTGGTGTGGAGCGCCTGCATTGTCACCATGGCAATGGCCCAAGCATCCCACCTTGTCCCTGGTTGCTTGGCACCTGCATATGCAAATTAACCTGCCATTTTTGTTAATTTGCATACCCACTCCTGATTGGCTAGTGGGCATCGCAAAGGTATGGTCAATTACTATGCTACTCTTTTATTAGGTGGATAATGCTGGTAAAAAAAAACTTAGGTCATTTGAAAGCTTTGTAAATTTTCATACCTTCCTGATGATGTACTAATATCATTATCCTCATGCTTGAGCTTCTGCTGCCCACTCCCCAATTTTGCTTTGTCTGGTCAACACCCTTGGAATCAGAAAGAATGAAGGTCTACTTTTGAGATGTGGAACATCCTTACATATATTAGGAGATTTATTTTTGGCCAAAGTAGTCTTCTCAATAAAACTCTGATCTCACTGAGGCAGTGGAAATTTGCCTGTAGATAAGATGAATTTAAGTTCTGTCAATGTCTTTCATAAAAGAAGATGCTGTGCATCTATACCACATGGAATAGATTATAATAGATATTGTTGACATCAAACAATGCTATGTGCCAATTTTATTAGGATTCTGATTTGAAATAGTAAAGTGAAGAGCAGTGTGGAAAAAAGGAGACATGAAAAGGAGGAAAGGGTGGGGAAGAGAATTGTGGTCATTTCAACACTTAGTTGCTACTTAATATCATCAACTAATTTACTTTACTTCTTTGCATGTGGTATGATAATGAGTTTGCAGATGTAATTTTTAATGTAAAATCTTCTTACCTTTTTATAAATATATGCTATTTACAGGTAAAATTCTATGTTGTCTGAAATTAAGCTAAAATAGTCTGTTGAAGACAGAATGAAGATGGTAGTATAAAAAACAGAAATGTTCATAATTAAGATTTTTGTATGGTAAGAAATAAATACATAGAATTCATTATACTATTTTCTCTATTTTGTTTTATATTTAAACTTTTAAAATGTAAGAAACAAAGGGTATATAAGACTATACTTAGGCAAGAAAATGTGGCACAATAAAGAATTGTGAGACCTATGAAAACTGAACTATATTTGTGACAAATTCCAAATAACTCAAATTGTAGAAATTGGCTTCAATTGGCTTGTGTGGCTGATTGGATATTCCCAACATCACTTGTTGTTGAACTTTAAGCATAGGAAAAAATTAAAATCTCACTAGCAACAAATAAAAATGTTACTCTAAGATTTCAAAAGTGTCTTGAGCAAAAAGTGGGAGGATAATCAAAATGGGAGATCAAGGCAAGGTGAGGTAGGGCAAATGTACAGTCATGTCACTAACAACAGAGATTGATAGAGGAATAATCAGGATCAAAGAGCATATGAGATGAAGCCACCACCTCCAGGTAACTAATTCTAAAAACCCTAGACAACTCTGAACCACAGAACTTCTTATGTTAGCAGGGTCCTTAGACACCATGCAGTTTGTACAGATGGCCCTAATTAGACTGCTTCGATAATATGACTTCTTCCCTTGGGGATGAGTGATTGATTTTTTTTTTATCCCAAATTTTGCATCTGTGAAGTTGAGTGCCGTTCTGGAACTGCTGACTATCTGCATTGCTAATCAGATGTAGTACTTGTAGATAATCCCCTGGAGATCACTAGCAGATGGACAACTTTAATACGCAGGATCTTTGAGTGAGATGGAGAACATAAAATTTGATAAGGAATGGTCCTGGAATCCAATTATTGATGGCTTATTGATCTTATTTGTAGGTCATTAAAAAGTCACTTTTCTTTTGATCTATAAGATGAAGTAATTAAAAAACTGTTTTTGGAGGTCACTGAGCACTTTCTTGACAATAACTTTTGAGCAGCTGGAATACAGGGTCTTGGTAATATGTGGAATGAAATGTAGAATCTGAGACTTGTGACAAGAGATAAAAAGTATCTAACGGCTATTGAATTAGATTTGAATAATACGGGATCATTCCTTTTGGAGTGATTTTTTGGGATACTAGAAATGTACTCTGCACATTTTCCTGAGACTCCCATCCCATCCAATTTGCACACCTGATTCTGATCTTTTTCTAGCAGCTTTCCCACAAATGGATACTGAAACTGTTCACACTGAAGAATTTCTAAAGTCTCTCAAATGGCCATAGGATGAAACAAGCAGCAACTCATTGAAACTTGAATGAGGTGTCCCCAAACATGGCATAAGATTCACCCAGAGTTGACTTGGAACACAGCTTCAATGAAGAGGCTACAATGAACAGAACAAGTGGTAGCATGCATCAGGTCACATTGTGGGGCCCATTAAAGTGCCACAAGTTCATCAGTGACATCCACCTTTGGCTCACAGAATAGGCTTTCTCAAGCAACTTCAAGCCCTGCAAAAGGGAAAGAATTGGAGATCACTTTGCAACTACCACCTGGTGATCGCAAACTTGGCACAAAAGACAGATCCACTCCTAAGGGCTTCAAAACAACAGAACAAGTGGCTGGCCTCAGATCACACCAGATCACTCAATTAACTCAAAAAATGATATACCTGAGAAGAGCCAGAGTCCTGCTAAAACCATTCCTTCTCTATTGGGACAGCTCTTGCACATCAGCTCATCTGCTGTAGTGATGGCCAGAGTCTGTTAGTAGTCTCAGGGCAAATCCTACCCACTTATGTACCAAAGTAGGAGAAATTAAGGCTCAACTACAAAAGGCTACACATAACCCATACAAGAGACCCATAGAAAACCTGACCCAGGTAAAAAGGAAGACTTCATCACAGCCCTGAACAGTACACCTACTACATAGGTTTCTCTGCCAAGACTGGGAGACAGAACAGATCTACCTAAGTAGATGAGAAAATACCAGGAGTCAGCCTAAACAAGGAGACAAAGAAGTATGTCCAAAATAAAATAAAAGAACAAAACTCAAGAAAAAGACCTAAATAAAATGAAGATAAGCAATATATCAGATTTTGAGTACAAAACACTGGTTATAAGGATTCTCAATAAATTAGGGAAAAATAGATAAACTCAGTGGAAAATTAAACAAAGAAATATAAACCATTGAAAAACACTTAGAAGTGAACAAAACAAGAAATTAAATGAAGACTACATTAGTAGGAATTAACAACAGACTGGAAGAAGCAGAGGATCAGATCAGTTGCCTGGAAGACAAGGTAGCAGAGAAGCCCCAATTGGAACAGCAAAAACAAATGTGAATTAAAAATAAATAAATAAAAAGAGGATAGTTTATGTAAATCAAATAGTGTGGTACTAAATAATGTATGGTTTAACAATGAAACCAAAGAAGAAATCAAAACATACCTTGAGACAATGAAAATGAAAACACAAATCCATGAGACAGAAAAAAAATCAGTCCTAAAAGAGAAATTCATATCATTACAAGCCTATCTCAAGAAACAAGAAACATCTCAATCTATCTTATCTAATAAAAGAGCAATATGCAAATTAACCACCACTCTGCTACACCAACAAGCCACAGCTACTAGCCACACACACTAGCCAATCAGGAGTGACTACACAAATTAATCCCAACCAAGGTGGCTGATGCCATGGAGAGAGCAGGAGAGAAACTTGGGTTTCCCTGGCAATGGAGAAAGCGAGTCTTTCCACACACCCTGGTCAGCCTAGGCCTCCACTTAAGGCTACAAAGTTTCAATTATAGAAGATAAATAAGCCCCAACAGAAATGGCTGCCACCATGGAGGGAGCAGAAGGCTTGGCTCTGCTCCAGCTACAACGTATCAATTTTAGAAGATAAATATATCCCAGATACCAGGGCCTCCACTTGGGTGGCCAGGGAGCATGGTCAGCTTGCCTCACACCCCAAGGGAACCTCCACCCTGATCTGGGACACACTTCAGGAAAAACCAGCTGGCCCCCACCCATGCACCAGGCTTCTATCCTATCTAATAAAAGAGCAATATGCAGGGGGTCAATAGGGGAAAAAAGATGAACATCTATAATACTTTCAACAACAAAAATTTAAAAAGAAAAAAAAAACAAAGTTGGGAAAACAAAAATTCAAAAAAGCTTTAAGCTTTCCCCCATTATGTCTGATGTTACTTGTTTGTTAGTCATATATGACCTTTATTCAGTTGAGTTATGTCCCTTCTATTCTCACTTTGCTAAGAGTTTTAATCATAAATGGATGCTAAACTTTGTAAAGTGTTATATGTGAATCTATTGATATAATTAAATTATTTTTATATTTTGATTGTTTATGGGTATATCAAATTAATGATTTGGGGGTATTGTATCACTTTTTAAAGTGTTGTTTAATTTTGTTTGCTAATTTTATCGAGGATTTTTGTTTCTAAGTTTATCAGAGATATTGAGCTATTATTTTCTATTTTTGTAGTGTCTTTGGGTTTGCTATCAGGATAACAGTGGCATTATAAAATGATCTTGGGAGTCTTTTTTCCTCTTCCTTTTTTTTGTAATATATTGAGAAGGATAGGTGTTCTTTTTTTTAAAAATGGTTAAAATTCAACTGTAAAGCCATTCAGTCCAGAGCTTTTGCTTTTGGGGATTTTTATTTACTTATTTATTACTGCTTCAGTTTCATTAGTTGCAATCTGTTTATTCAGATTATCTGATTTTTCTTGATGCAGTCTTGGAAGATTGTGTTTTCAGAAATTTATCAATTTCTTCCAGAAAGTACAATTTGTTGGCATACTATTCTTTATAACATCTATACTAATAAAAGCCTAGATTGCCCTCGTGCCCTCATATCATCATAAGATGGCCCATTATGTCACAAGACGGCCATCACAAGATAGCCACCACAAGATGGCTGGCAGGGGGAGTATTTGGGGACAACTGGGCCACCTGGGTAGGGCAGTTGGGGTGATCAGGCTGGCAGGGGAGCAGTTAGGTGTTTATCAGGCTGGCAGGGTAGTGGTTAGGGGGTGATCAGTCTGGCAGCCGAAGTGGTTAGGGTCAATAAGGCAGGCAGGCTAGTGGTTGGGTGCCAGCAGTCCCGGATTGTGAGAGGGATATCCAACACCTAGTTTAGGCCTGATCCCACAGGGATATTCCCCAAGGGGTCCCAGATTGGAGAGGATGCAGGTCAGGCTGAGGGACATCCCCCAGTGCACAAATTTGTGCACTGAGCCTCTAGATTTCATAGAATACTTTATATTTCTTTGGTGTCAGTTGTCATTTCTCTTCTTTTGTTTCTGATTTTTTTTTTCATTTGAGATCTCCCTCTATTTTCTTTTCTTAATCAGTCTGGTTAAAGGTTTATTAATTTTTTTCTTTTAAAAGAATCTCTTGGTGTCATTGACCTTTGGCATAGTTTTCTTAGGCTGTATTTAATTTATTTCTGCTCTGACCTTAATTATTCCCTTTCTTTCACTCACTTTGTACTTTTTCTC
Source organism: Antrozous pallidus (assembly GCA_027563665.1). Lineage (NCBI taxonomy): Eukaryota > Metazoa > Chordata > Mammalia > Chiroptera > Vespertilionidae > Antrozous > Antrozous pallidus. Next base: position 99,838,507 of record CM050508.1, read on the forward strand.
ATTCTTCTTTCTTTAATTCTTTATGTCTAACTAGAGGCCCGGTACACAGAATTTGTGTATGGAGGGAAGGTGTCCCTCAGCCCAGACTGCACCCTCTCCAATATGAGACCCATTGAGTGATGTCTGACTGCCCATTTAGGCCCAGTCCCACCAGGATCGGGCCTAACCAGGCACTATTGTTTGTCCATGGGCTATGCATATATGCATATTAGTTCTTTGTTTAATGTCTTTCCACTCCACCCCCTGAAATACATCAACCCATTGCATGTTTCAATATCTCTGGATCTGTTTCACTTATCAGTTTATTTTGCTCATTAGATTCCATTTGTAAGTGAGATCATGTGAAACTTGTTTTTCTCTGAGTGACTTATTTTGATTAGCATAATAGCCTCCAGGTTGCTCCAAGATGTCTCCAAGGTTAAGAGATCCTTCTTTTTCACAGCTGCATATTATCCTATTGTGTAAATATACCACCATTTTTTAATCCATGTATCTACTGACTAGGGGTCCAGTGCATGAATTTGTGTATCTTGAAAGGAACTGTGGGCCACAAGGCTGTGGTGGCACAGGGGTGGGTCTCAGCCCATCCTCCATGTCCCTCCCTGGCCCCTCCTGCCAAGGCCACAGTCCCCTGTCTGCTGGCAGCCCTTCATCCGCCATCACTCCTGCACACTCCTAGTACTGGCCCTGCTCACACCTGCAAGCGGCTGCTGCCCCTATTGCCCCTCAGGAGCATGGGAAGGTAGAGAAGCCTTTAGGGATGATTGGGGCTGGCAGCTGCTGCTTGTACCCACTGATGACGCTGAGTGATCAGGGCTGATTCAGGCAGCAAGTGCGAGTGCCAGGCAGGACTGTGGCATGTGGGAATAAAGAATTTTCAGTCACCAACAGAGGCTTGCCCTGTGACAGCAACTAGCACCCCACCTTGGTCTGTCACCCCACTCACCTGCTCCAACATCTTGCCACAGTCGACGCCCACCATGTTCTGCACTCTGCTGCCTGCTGCTGACACCCACTATGTGCACTCTCTGGTAGTCAGTGCACATCACAGTGACTGGTTGTTTGGTTGTTCTGCCATTTGGTCTATTTGCATATTAGCCTTTTATTATATAGAATTATTATATAGAATGGGCAACTGGGCTGTTTCTAGCACTTAGCTATAGTAAATAATGTGAAAACTTTCTTAATTTTAGGAACAAGACAAGGATTTCCTCTGGCAACACCCTTATTCAGAGTAGTAGGAGAAGGCCTAGCCATAGTAATCAGACAATGATATTTTTAAAAAGGCACCCAATCTGGAAAGAAAGAATTAAAACTGTCATTATGTGGAGATGACTGTGTAGAGAGAACTTTAGAGATTTCACTAAAAATATTAAAAGTAATAAACAAATTCAGTGAAGTATTAGGATATCGAACATTATTCAGAATTCAGCTGCATTTTTATACACCAATAATAAACTATCAGAAAGAGAAATTAAGACAAGAATCTTATTTACTGAATTAAAAAGTGTTTAGTAATAAATTTACCCAAGAAGACTGTCCTTGACAAATTATAAGACATTGAGAAAATAATAAAAGATACTAATGATTAAAAATATGTACTTCATTCATGGATAGAAAGAATGAACATCATTTAAGTGTTCACACACTTTATTATTTTTTTTTACTAGAGACCTGGTGCAAGAGATTCATGCACTGGTGGGGAGAGGGCTGTCTCAGCACATCCTGCACCCTCTCACAGTCCGGGGCTGTGATACCTTGCTCCTTACTGCCCACCTACAGGGGAAGTGGGAGATGCTCCCACAACTGCCGCTGTGCTGGCCAGCCGTAGCCTGACTTATGGCTGAGTGACTCTCCCTCTGTGGGAGTGCACTGACCACCAGGGGTTAGCACTTGCATTAAGCATCTTCTCTCTGGTGGTCAGTACCTGTCATAGCAACCAGCTGACCCGCTGTGTGGTCAATTTCTGTATTAGCCTTTAAATATATAGGATTTGTTTTTGTGGGTTTTTTTGGTGGGTCAGTCTGAATTTCTTTTTTTGACTTTCTTTTTTTAAAAGTTGTTTAATTGATTAAGGTATTACATATGTGTCCTCATCACCCATTACCCCTTCCAATCTCCCCACCCCCATCACCACTTATGCCCTCACCCCCCTGGTGTTCCTGTCCATTGATTAGGCTTATATATACATGCATACAAGTCCTTTGGTTGACCTCTTCCCCTTACCCCCACACTCCCCTATCATCCCTCTGAGATTTGACAGTCAATGCTTCTCTGTCTCTGGATCTGTTTTTGTTCATCACTTTATGTTGTTCATTATATTCCATAAATGAGTGAGATCATGTGATACTTATCTTTCTTTGACTGGCTTATTTCACTTAGCATAATGCTCTCCAGTTCCATCCGTGCTCTAGTTTGAAGCAGCCACTTTTTCCTTCTTTTTCTTCTTCTTCCTCTTCTTAAAGAATACTTTTCAGCATTTCATATAATACTGGTTTGGTGTTGATGAACTCCTTTAGCTTCTTCTTATCTGTGAAACTCTTTATCTGACCTTCAATTCTGAATGATAGCTTTGCTAGGTAGAGTAATCTTGGTTGTAGATTCTTGCTATTCATCACTTTGAAAATTTCTTGCCACTCCAATCTGGCCTGCATAGTTTCTGTTGAGAAATCAGCTGACAGTTTATGGGTGCTCCCTTGTAGGTAATTAAGTGTTTTTCTCTTGCTGCTTTTAATATTATCTCTTGTCTTTTGCTCTTGTCATTTTAATTATGATGTGTCTTGGTGTGGTCCACTTTGTATTCCTTTTGTATGGGGTTCTGTGTACTTCTTGGAATTGTATGGCTATTTCTTTCACCAGATGGGGGAAGTTTTCAGTCATTATTTCTTCAAATATATTTTCAGCATCTTCCTCTCTCTCTTCTTCTGACACCCCCATAATTCTGATGTTGGTACACTTGAAGTTGTCCCAGAGGCTTCTTACACTATCTTCAAATTTTTGGATTCTTTTTTCTTTTTTCTTTTGTGGTTAAGTGTTTTTGGCCTCTTGGTATTTCAAATCTTTGACTTGATTCTTGCATTCTTCTAGTCTGCTGTTGGGTTTCTGTAACATATTATTTTTTATTTCAGTCAGTGTATGTTTAATTTCTAGTTGGTCCTTTTTCATATCCTCAAGAGTCTCGCTCATATCCTCGAAGGTCTCGCTAAACTTACCGGCCTTTTCTAGGAGCCTCTTGAAAAATCTTATAATCTTGGTTTTGAACTCTGTATCCAGTCATTTGTTTTCCTCCATTTATTTTGTTTGTGATCTGTTTCTTTCTCTCCACATTTTCACTGATTCCCTGACTTGGTAGGGTAGCTTGTGTGCTAGGTACTCTTGGCCTCTCCTGTTACTTGAGGTGGACACTCTTGGTGCACCCCTTTGTGGAATGTGTGAACAGCGTTGTTGCAGATATGTCTTGATTATTGTTGGTATCACTGGGAGAGATTAGATCTCCAGGCCAACTGGCTGTGAGGATCAGCTATGTCCATGCTGGGAGACAACCTTATGGGACAAGACTTGCAAATTTGCCACAGCCTCTGTGCTCAGCTTGGATGGGGTGGAGTTTCTTTAGGGGCGGTTTCCGGGTGGAGCCGACAGCCTTGGCTTCTAGTCAGCCCCACACCAGGACATCACTGGGTCTTAGCGCCCTCAGGCAATCACTTCAGGCACCTCTGCAAGAAAGGTGTCCTCAAGCCCCACCCACCACCAGAATGTCCAGTCTCTAAGGAATCCCAGACCTTCACCACTGGCGCTCTGTGCCGTAGGAACTCCTTTCTCCCTTCCACCAGTCCACACCAGTGGCATAGCCAACAGTTTGCCCTTACTAAGCACACTTGTGGGCGAGTGATTCTGCCTCATAGCCCCACCCGGGGCTCTCTGCGTGCACCCACACACCTGCCTCCAGAGCTCTGTGCTTGGCTGTTCCCCCAGGGTTCTGCCTCACAGTCCAGTCCCCCCTTCCCCCCGCAAGGGCCTGGTTCCCCTGGGTTTTGAGTGCAATCCAAACTGGGATTAGCCCAGCCTGGAGCTCCTGTCTCCTTTACACTTGAGCACCCCTACCAGGTGCCCAGACACCCACCCCGTTCTCTCTGTCTCTGTGCACGCACGAGTCACCATACTTTAGGCTTAACAGCAGCTCTGATTATCCATGTGCATTTCTGTTTCCTTCTAGTTTTAGGATTTCCAGTCAGTCAGCTCTCCTGTGGTTGTGGATGATATCCGTTTTGTCTTCTAGTTGTATTCTTGAAATTGTTGTGAGGGGCAGCAGCCTAGATGTTTACCTATGCCGCCATCTTGGTTTCTCCCTCTGTTCACACACTTTAAATCAATCTATAGATTCAGTGCAATTTATAACAAAATACCAATGACATTTTTTCAAAGAACTATACAAAATAATTCTAAAATTTATAAGAAAGGATAAAAGAACTTGATTAACCAAAGCAGTCAGTATTTAGAAAGAAGAACCAAGATGGAGGTATTAAACTACCTAATATCAAAGTATACTACAAGGCTATCTTCATCAAAACTGCATGGTGGCCGAAACCGGTTTGGCTCAGTGGATAGAGCGTCATCTTGTGGACTGAAAGGTCCCGGGTTCGATTCCGATCAAGGCATGTACCTTGGCTGTGGGCACATCGCCAGTAGGGGGTGTGCAAGAGGCAGCTGATTGATGTTTCTCTCTCATTGATGTTTCTGACTTTCTATCCCTCTCCTTTCCTCTCTGTAATAAATCAATAAAATATATTTTTTTAAAAACTGCATGCTGCTGGAGCAAAACAGACCATATATTAATGGAACAGAATAGTGAGCCCAGACCTAAACCCATGTCTCCTGATCAACTAATGTACGATAAAGGAAGTAAGAATACACAATTCAGTAAAAACTGTATTGAAAAATGAGATTGGGAATACTGACAAATACATGAAAAAGAATGAAACCTGATCACTTTCTGACACCGTAGACAAGAATAATCTCAGAATGGATTAAAGATCAAAATATAAGAGCCACAATTTTAAAAGCCTTAGAAGAAAAGAGAAGCAGTAAATGTTTTAAATCGTTCAGTAATTTTTTATGGATATGTCTTCTCAGGCAATGAAAACAAAATAAATGAATAAATAAATAAATAACTGGGACTCTATCAAACTAAAAAGGTTTTTACATCATAAGAAAACCATAAACGGCCGAGACCGGTTTGGCTCAGTGGATAGAGCGTCAGACTGCGGACTGAAAGGTCCCGGGTTCGATTCCGGCAAGGGCATGTACCTTGGCTGCGGGCACATCCCCAGTGGGGGGCGTGCAAGATGTCTCTCTCTCATCGTTGTTTCTGACTTTCTATCCCTCTCCCTTCCGCTCTGTAAAAAATCAATAAAAATATATTAAAAAAAAAAAAAGAAAACCATAAACGAAATGAAAAGACAACCTTTTACATGGGAAAATATATTTGTCATCTATCTACACTAATAAAACAGTATGATGTAAATTGATATACTTTTGTGACACCCACCAGCCAATCAGGAGTGAATATGCAAATTAACTCAACAAAGATGGCGGGTTAATGTGCAAATGCAGGCACCAAGAGGCTGGGAGAGGGGCAGTTCCACCACCCCAGCTGCTCGGCCTCTGGGCAGCTTGGGAAGGCAGAAAGCCATCTCTGGGCCTAAGTGAATAGGTGCCTTGGCTGGAGCGAAAGGTGGTGCTGACAGCCAGGGGAAGGAAGGCCTATTCTATTTTTTTTTTAAGTCTCATTTTATTCTGACAAAGGTCAGGGTGGGGCTCCCCCACTAACACACTGCCAGCTCTGTCACACTCCCCATGGGCCTGCTGGGTTCAGGGGCTGAATTCACACAGGAGGCCCCCTCGGCCCGCCCTGCCCTGTTCCTTCCCTGAGGAGAGGTGGGGCATCCTCCCAGGAGAGGGGTGCAGTGCAAAGCTGGGGAGAAGGCGAGCCTGTCACAGCTCCTTCTTGCAGGAACAGAACCACAGCTGCTCCTTCAGGAAGGAGACCTGCTCGCTCAGGGAGTTGTTGCCCAGCTGCCGGAAGGAGTGGGTCAGGAAGCTGCTGAGATCACAGAAACCGGAGTACAGCCACCGTGAGGCCAGGCTGTGCAGGGGGTCCAGCACCAGCTGCAGCTTCTGCCCCAGCACCTCCCCGCGGGACCTCAGTCTCTGCACCTCCTCCTGCACCTCCCTGAGCATTCCTCCGCTGGGTTCAGGGCCATCCCAGAGGACCTCTCCTGGGCAGGCAGAGCACCTGTCTGCAGAGGGGCTGTGTCACTCCCAACACTGGCAGCAGTAGCTACCCGCGTGTTGACACACCACTAGGCACAGGCGCCCCCTCCGCACTGCACTCATCCACATTTGTCTGACCTCTGCCTCCCTGCCACCCAGCCGGGCAGCATCCCGGCTGGATACAGCGCCCTCCGTTTTCGCACGCGGCTGGCATATTGCTGCTCCAGGGCCAGGATGGCCCGCGGGTCCTCTTCCAGCCGGGATAGCGGACGCAACACGCCTTGGTAAAGGGTTCATGATGCCCATGCTACCCTTTCCTTCCTTCAATATTCACATCTGTGGGGTTTCTCTGCAGAGCTGCTCATGGTCACTATGAATCAAAATCACTCCTGTTTTTCTGGCTGCTGTTGACAGTCCTGCTTGCCTGCTTTGTTCCTCACCATGTTGGTATATTTCAGCTTTGCTGGTGAGGTGAAACCAAAGTGGCTCCTTTGTGCCATGCCCTGAAGACCTTCAAGACCTAGTAACTCACCTTACTCTTCGTTTTGGTAATGTCCCTAACCTTGTTTATAGCATGTGGGTTCCTACATAATTGTGAAGTTAAAAATAAATTCTATAACATTGCTCATAGGTAATGCATCCAGACTTAATGCACAGCATTGTCTTAACTGTGCATGTTCATAACAATAAGCAGACTGACCTTTAGTTACTTTGTTATTTTTTTAAAAGTCTTTACATGGAAGGTGCCCCTTGTGGTAAGGCGCTGTGACAGCACCTGTGCATGGTGCCATGGAGGCACAAAAAGGCAGAGGTGAATTAGAAAGTCTTACTTTGGGCTATAGATTAAGTAAGCACTCGTGTCAATATATTTTCCAACCAATTCTTGGCTCAGGAATTTGACAAAGATCCTGGCAGACAGAAATGGTCTTTTTTATAAAAAGAGTAAATTTTCTGGTCCCATGTAGTTACATCTAAGCTAGTTTGTTTCATATAAGTTTTAGTTTTTGAATATATATGTGAATGGTATCAGGGAAATGGTACAATATGATAAATACAAAGTGGGAGAGCAATAAATATTTCTTTAATGAATTGGATTTCAGCCCAAAGCATGTGTCATATCCACCCACAAGAAACCAAGCCAACACATGGCTTGCAGCATGTGAAAATCTGCCCTGATGACTCTCATTATTTGGAGCTCACACTGATCCTACAAGTATTGTTTCCTACACAGTTCTCCTTTTTTCTGATCATAAGCACAGTCACACGTCTTTCTGTTCTTTATCCCAAAATATCATCTCAGTCCATGTCCCAATAGTGAAAATGCATAAAATTATATGACTGAATTAAAACTGTGTTCCATTTTGACAATTGTAAAAAAAAATGGTTAATAAGTTGGAAACTTTTTGTGCAATATTATTTGAGTAAGGTTGCTATCATTCATACCATAATACAGTAACAGTTTGATATTTTTATATTTAGGGCTTGAGGGGGGAAATTATTACTAGATTAAAGAAGTGCATCAGAGATTACAGGTATGGATTGAGAAAGATTTGAAGATGAACTATTCTTAGGAATTCTAGAAACTTGTAGTGCCTCACTTTATCCAGTTCAATCAAAAGTGATTTCAGAACTTCTGACAGCAAGCTCAATAACCTTAGGATATTGCAACTTTTATGAGCATTCACTTAAACTGAATAGGAAACAGAGATCTCAAAATTGTCATGAAATTAGAATGAGAAATATTGCTTAAATCAGGGTAGATATTAACTGGAACACAGTAGAAACCAAAGGTAGTTCAAATCCTATATAATAAAAGCCTAATATGCTAAGTGTCCAGTCATCCATTCAACCAATCAAAGTGTAATATGCTAATGATATGCTAAGCTCACTCAACTATTCACTATGACTTGCACTGATCACCAGGGGGAAGACACTCGAGCAGGTAGGTGAGCTTGCTGCTGGCCTATTGGGACTGAGTGAGATGGGCCAGACACACGCTGGATCCCTCCTGTGGTCCATTCCCAGCTAGCCAAACGCCCTCATTTCTCCCAGGCCCCAATAATGCATCTGTGGGGGTCCCTCGGCCTGCACCCTCTCACAATCCAGGGTCAAGGAACCCCACTGGTACACAAATTCATGCACCAGGCCTATAGTTCAGTGGTCAACAAACTGCACCTCGTGAGCCACATGCAGCTTGCGAGCCATGTTTTGCCACTCCTTTGACTAATGAATTTGCTAATGCTAATACTTTCAATAGTTAGACATGACATATAATTATTAAATATGATTTTATATTTGTAAACATATCAACATTTCATGGTTGTTTTTTTAAATAGATATTAATTAATACAATTTACTTTCAAATACACACAAGATGCACTAGTGAAATATTATAAGAGCACAAGCAACACAAGCCAAAAGACAGACTTTCAGCCATATTTAGACTGCACCATGGAGCTGCCAAAATAGACGCTAAAGAGCCAGATGTCACTGCTGGAGAAATACTTCACTCCCACACATTTAATTCTTACATTACCAGTTAGCATTAGCCCACACGGAACTGAAATTATCCCCTGAGAAAGATGCTTTGCCTACTTTAGTTGCATTTAAATTTCACACTGTCTGCTATTGCTTTTGTTGGTGCATCCTCTGTTTCTTGTACTTCCTTCTTCTTTGCCTTCATTCTTTACTCAGCTGATTGTGGGTGGCCTAACAAAATGTCCTTGTCACCACTTGGATGTTAGTAAGTCCTTTCAAATTTAGCAAGTCCAAATATAGCTTCTGAGTCTACGCCCATCCCAAGCTGTCCTCATGCTCAGTATATAACAACTTTATCATTTCCACTTTTCAGAGACAATAAATCATTTAAAGCTCTCTCACGTTTTATTTATTTCCTTGATGACAGTTAACACATTCAAACATTTTGCTCTAGAAAAATATTCTGGAAACTGAAAACTCCTATTGTCTGGATTACTGCAAGAGACTAAGTCATGAGATGAGAAAAAAATTGAGTTGCTTGTTAGTTATTTTGCAGTAGGCAACTCTGCTCACACTTGGAGTCTTAGATGAGGACCTGAGCTTAAGATTGTGGCCATAAGTTTCTATTTTGCTTTTACCTGAGCACTTTTTAAGAGTTGAGCCAGCAAAAAGTTCGTGACCTCCACCCCAACCACCTTTTAAATAATGTGTGCTTGTTACCTGTTCTCTATCCCCTGCTCCTTGTGACCTGGGATGGAGGACTGCCCTTCCCCTTTCTCATTGTACCTCCTCATTTCTGGGGTATGTAAGCAATAAATTTTGTGACTTTATTTTCTTTTTGAGAGAATACTAAAACTCTTCTTTTAATGAAAATTATCCTAGGGCTTTCATTTGCCCAAAGTAGGACCTCTGAGCTGATGAAGCTCCTTTCCCACCCATATGGGTGGCTGTGCTTCATTTAACAGGTCATAACCTGCATAGTCTTAATCTAATATTGGAGCTCTGGCTTCACAGATATTACCTCATGCTCTATTCTCAACTCCAAAAATATTGGCCTTTAAACATTTCAGTGGTTTTTTATATTCCTTCTCTAATAATCCTCATTTGGATTCTCTTCTCAAAGAAACACAGCCTCAAGATTGTTGTGACAATTAAATAAGAAACCATTATGAAATCAGGGTAGGTATATCTGGGACACACTAAAACCCAATGGCTGTTATAGTTTATTAGATGACTGGTGAATAGTCACAGCTAGTCCCTCCTAGTATTTACTCCCATTTTCTGGTCAACTCCACCTCTCCCTTGGACCCTTCTACTTAATCAGTGTGTATATCCAATGATCATATAACAGTTTGATTATAATCTAATTATAGCAATGCTATGCACACAATACATTTTCAGTGAATGATTGCCAATGGGTCACTATCTGTGTGTAAAGTACCTTTAATAATTAGACATGACATATGATTATTAAATATGATTTTATATTTGTGTATGTAAAATAAATTTGAGGGGAGGAACCAAATCCTCTATCATACCCTACAAGGGGCTCTCCGCATTTTTCCACTAGCTTTCTCCCACTCTACAGGGAGATCCTCATTCTTCCTGATACCAGCTAAGTACACCCTTGGTGCTTGATATTTTTATGTATTAGATATTTTTCACCCAAATAGAATCACTTTCCTCAGATACCCATTCAAATGTCACTTTATAGACAGGCCTTTATTTTCTACCCTACACTGAGCCTCCATATAGCAATGCATCACCTTCCCCATGCTTTATCTTTTCCAGAATGCTTATAACTATCTAAAATATTATATAAGTACTTGTTTGTAACTTTTTTAGATTTCTGTTTTTCTAATAGAATATAAGCCCCAGGAAAGAAGGCAATTGTTTGTTGTTGTTGTTGTTGTTTTACTGCTCTATTCTCAGTGCTTAAAAAAAAAAGCTTGTCACATAGTAATCAATTAGTAAATATTGTTAAATGATGATGTCAAGTGCCCACCACCTATTAAATATCTTACTTGGTTCTAGGGTTACAGCAATTACAGAAAATGAAATTTTATCTCATGGTGCTCATAGGTTGCTCTCCCTTGGCCTGGGCTTGGAAGAAGAGAATCATACTCTGTATCTTACTATACACTGGGCTAGTTTTCTCGAAATAGATTCACCTCGTGTGTACCCCTCAACAAATGATGCTGACCAGACTTGATTCTATTGTAAAGTTGAACTAATTCTTTGGACAATTTTGAACAGTGAAAATGGGAAATGTTTAAATACATTTATTCTGGAAGAAAACAAGATGGCGGCATAAGTAAACACCTAAACTGCTGTCTTGCACAATTTCAAAACGACAAGTAAAAGACAAAAGGGACATCATCCAGAACCATAAAAAAGCTGGCTGAATGGGAATTCTACAATGAGAAGGAAAGACAAAAGCACACTGAGACTCAGAGGAGCTGCGGGAGGCAGAGGTACTAAGATGTGCATGCAGAGAGGATTGGCAACTGAGTGTGCAGCTGGCTTTCTCAAGTGGAAAGGAGACAAAAGCTCCCGACTGTGTTGAACTCCAGTTCTGGGCGAGGCTACAGTTCTGGGTATGACTCTGGGGAGCCAGACTCATTTGAGGAGAAACTGGACTGTCTGGCAGTGGACAAAACTTGAAAGCAGCTATCTCTCAGAGGTGCTTGCACCAATTACCAAGGAACACTGAGACACGGGGGCTGATTAGGAAAGGGCTGATGGGAAACCAATGTTGTCTGCCCCACCCTGAGACTCTGCCCCATTCAAGTTGAGCATTGAGGCTTTTGCAAGTCTTCTCCCATAAGGGTGTCTCTAGCACAGAAATTCTCCCAGCATAGAAACAGCTGATCCTCATAGCCAATTGACCTAGAGGTCAATTCCTCCCAGTGATACCAACAACAATCAAGGCTTAACTACAACAAGACAGTGCTGTCCACAAAAGGGTGCACCAAGAGTGTCCACCTTAAGTAGCTGGGGAGGCTGAGCTACAGGGCCCTATAGGACACCTAGCACACAAAGGCACTCTAATCAACTCAGAAAAGCAGCCAAAATGTGGAGACAAAGAAACAGATCACAAATTAAAGAAATGGAGGAAAGTAAATATCTGGATTTAGAGTTCAAAACTATGGTTATAAGGTTTTTCAAGAATTTTCTAGGGTAGGCCAAAAATTTAGCAAGACCCTCGAGGATATGAAAAAGGACCAACTAGAAATTAAGCATACACTGACTGAAATAAAAAAAATATTATACAGAGATCTAACAACAGACTAGATGATCGCAAGAATCAAGTGAAAGATTTGAAATACAAAGAAGCAAAAAACACTCAACCGGAAAAACAAAAAGAATCCAAAAATATGAAGATAGTGTACAGAGCCTCTGGACAACTTCAGGTGTACCAACATCAGAATTATGGAGGTGCCAGAAGAAGAGAGAGAGCAAGATACTGAAAACCTATTTGAAGAAATAATGATTGAAAAGTTCACCCACCTGATGAAAGAAATATATGTACAAGTCCAGGAAGCACAGAGAACCCAAACAAAAGGAATCCAAAGAGGACCAAACCAAGATATATAATAATTAAAATGCCAAGAGTAGAAGACAAAGAGAGAATATTAAAGCAGCAAGAGAAAAACAGTTAGTTACCTACAAGGAAGCACCCATATGACTGTCAGCGGATTTCTCAACAGAAACGATGCAGGCCAGATGGGAGTGGTGAGAAATATTCAAAGTGTTGAATAGCAAGAACCTACAACCAAGACTACTCTACCCACCAAAGCTATCATTCAGAATTGAGGGTCAAATAAAGAGGTTCACAGATAAGAAGAAGCTAAAAGAGTTCATTACCACCAAACCAGTATTATATAAAAGGCTAAAAGGTATTATTTAAGAAGAGGAAGAAGAAGAAAAAAGTAAAGATAAAAATAATGAACAACAAATACATATCTATCTACAAGTGAATCTAAAAATCAAGTGAATAAAAAATCTGATGAACAGAATAAACTGGTGAATATAATAGAATCAGGGGCATAGAATGGGAATGGACTGACAATTCTCAGGGGGAAGGGGTGTGGGGGTTGGGAAGAGACTGTACAAAAATCGAACACTTATGGATGAGGACGAGCGTGGGGGGTAAGAGAGAAGGTGGGGTGGGAACCAGATGGAGGGGAGCTATGGGGGGGGGGTAGAAAGAGGAACAATTGTAATAATCTAAACAATAAAGTTTTATTAAATTTAAAAAACAAGAAAAAATACAGTACAATGATTGAAAAAATAAATAAATACATTTATTCTTACAAATGTATTCACAAAATGGATTAAATCACCTCAATAATAGTCAATAAATAATTATAAAAGAAACTAGAGGGCCAGTACATGAATTCATGCACAGGTGGAGTCCCTCTGCCTGGTCGGCAATCAGGGCTTATCAGAGCTGTGGGAAGTTGGCCAGCTGGGAGTGCACTGACCACTAGGGGGCAGCTCCTGGGTTGAGCATCTGCCCCCTGGTGATCAGTGCACATCATAGCAACTGGTCAACTGGTCGTTTGGCTATGTAGTCGTTCTGTTGCTTAGGCTTTTATATATATATTCTAGTGATCTGATGCATGAAATTTGTACACATTAAAAGGGGATTAATTAGAGGAAATAATTTGATATTGCTATTTGCCCTTTATCTATAATAGAAGTGTCAGAGATGAAAGAAAATTAGTAAAATGTATATGAAAACTTTTCTCCTGTCAGAGTCTGGGGCACACCACGGGACCCAGAATCGAGTGTCTGCCCACCCACATGGACCTCAAAATCATGTGAGACTCAGATCCAGCCACTGCCCCTTGACTGAGCTAGATTAAGACCCGGCCAGTCCCACTTATGTCAAGCCCTGTCAGGCAGGGGATATAGCCTCAGGTCCCCTTGCCTGACATCAGTACGGGGACTTGGCCTGAAGTCCCCCAGCCCAATGCCAGGTGGAGGACATGGCCTGAGATCCCCATCAAGACCTTCTAGGTGGGGAGCATGGTCTGAGGTCCCCCGACCTGGTGCTGGGGTTGGGGGAGCATCCTGGGGTCCCCTAGCCCAGCACCAGGACGGGAGTGCACCTTGAGGTCCCCTGTCAAGCCATGCCAGTTGGGAGCCATGGTGTCATGTTCCCTGCCCTGGCACTGGAGCAGGGGGTGCAGCCTGAGGTCCCTCAGCCTGACCCCAGGGCAGGGGGCACAGCCTGAGGTCCTATCAAGCCCTGCTGGGTGGGAGACATGGCCTAAGATCCCCTGTTAATCCCCACGAGGATGAGGAAGGGTGTAGCCTCAAGTCCCTGCTAATTGCTCATTAAGACTCCTTATGGGAGCTTGGCCTCAGCTGTGGGTGCAGCCATCTTTGTGATGGAGTGCTGGCAAATTAGCATATTCCCTCTTTATTAGATAGGATGGGTTGAAAATATTAAAGCAAATGAAATTTGAATATTTGTACAGGACATGTTTATTTACACAGCTAATTAAAAGAAAAAAATAAATAAATGTGAATGGAATACTAGCTCTGAGTATGCTTCCTCACAAGGTGCTTTTGTGAGTTCCTGACACTGGTTGTTAGAAACTTCAACTTAAAATACTAGAAAAACATTTGTGGGGTCATGGGTTATATACAATTAGGAAGAACCTGGTCAAATTGAACATTTATAAGCAGTCACACCAATAATTATTTAATTAAGCATCCTATGTTGAATCTATCAGTCATTCAATCAAGAATATGTCTAAAAACCTTCCTGTGACAGCAAACCATTATTTTTAATTCAACTGTTAGTTATTTTTCTTAAATAGACAATGTCTTAAATGAACCTAGGCAACATAAGCATCATGAATTTGCAAAATAAATTTGCCATTTTTTCTAAGTGAGAAATAATAAAATTGCTATTTTACGTTGCCAATGAGTTCTGTGAATCAAAATAAAATTACATTAAATAATAATGTATTACTATTAAGCTAGTCGCATTAATTTTGTACATATTTTCAATTTATAGAAAAATCTATGTTCATTTTTGCCACTCAGTTTACTTAGCACAGTTTATAAACATGCCTTAAAATATTAAGACAAGATTGAGTACCAGATTAATTCAAATACCTAAAAATCATTGCCTGATCTTAGCTCATTTATCTTGTGTTAACAAACTCAAAATAGTTAAGAAATAAGCATATAGAATATTACTTACCATATTGTAAATGCCAACCTTATTAGAGGCAATATTATGTGTGAAATGCTTGCTTGATTCAAATTTCCTAGCATAATTAAAAATGTTTTAAAATAAATCTTACATATTAAAAATAATCTGGTTACAACAATTCAAGGAAAATTACTCTTTTTCATAACATTCTCATTTAAATATTTAGCACTACCCTTGTACTCAATGATTGTATCAAGTAAATCCTCCAAATTGGCAGTAAAAATGAAATTGCCTGAAAAATAATATAATAAAAAAACGAAAAGCAAATATATGGAGTCTTCATTATAACTTTAGAACACTTCAGAAACAAAAAAAAAATTGACAGTGTTTCTTAATATTTTAGAGGTATCATTTTACATTGGTTAGGTTGCAGCTATGTAAATTTATGGGTGCTATAAAAAACTGCAATGTTAGATAATGCCTTCCTTGCTATACCTTAAAAGTACAGATTAAATTGTCAAACATTTATTTATGAAGTAATTAAAGAAAATACATTCTTCTTAGGAAAACATAGATTCAATAAAATTCCCTTTATTTATTTGGTTCAACTCTACCCACATATATGTTTCTTAATCTTTGCTTCTCATGAAAGGGAATCAATTGTTGTTAATATCTTGAAAGTAGATTCCATCCTCAACTTTGACAAGCTGGCTAATTTCATTTTACAACTGGACCTTGGGTTAACAGAAAATCCCCCAGAACCTTTCATCTGAGCCTTTTAAGAGAATCACACTTTTTCTTGTCTCTTTAAGAGTACAATTACTAAAGCACCAATTACACTATATTTTAATTTACAGTGAGAACTTTGAAAGGGTGTACCAAGTGTTTAGAGGTGTTTCAATACCAAATGGAAAACTTGTTTTAATAATCTCTGGATTATTATTGAATGTGTTTACTCATTCTAACAGCATTGTGCCAAAAATATGGGTTAATAACAGTGAACAGATATCTCTCAGACTTGAGTGATAGGAAAACAAAACGCACAAAAAATCTCTGTCATAAGAGCCAATGTATTTACTCATATATCCATTAAGAAAGCATTTTTCCAAGTCCCTAATGTATGCAGGACATTGGCTCATTTCTGGCAATACAAAAACACGTCTTTTTCTCAAGGGTCTTCAAACATATAGGCTGTTTGCAATTATGTTACAGTATATAGCCCACACATGGTACTGGGTTTCTTCTATAAAGCAGCTATTTTCCCAGCACCTCATTACCAAAATTAATTAAAGGGACACACATAACAAGAGTATGAAAAAATAAATATTGTCAAACTAAAATCATCACTGGCAACTGGGAGTGGTAAATGGGAAAGATTTTATTCAGACAAAAAAGTAACTCAATTGTACAGCGGGTCCACGGGAATAGCATGGCTGTGAGATAGAGCCTGGCTGTGGAGCATCAGGACCATGGGATTAGCACAGGCGAGCAGCCCTAGGTATTACAGAGCTGGTGTCAACAGCTGAGCTCAGGAGATGCAGCACAACTCAGGTGTCCCAGCTCAGCTCAGATGCCCTAGCTCAGCTTTGGAGTTATAGCTGTAGCCCAAGAAAAAACAATCTCTGATAAAAATTGAAAGCATACCCCTTAAAGGCACAAATGAAGATCCCACAGGTAGATAAGAGAACCTGCCCCTGGTTCCTGATTGGTCCACTCTCATTCAAATGAATATTCCCAATTTTGACAGTTTGATTAGTCCAAAAAGCACCATCCTGTTTGGCTGGACTAGTGCTGCTCTGATTTGTTAGTAAAGATAATTGCACAGCTCCTATTGGATGAGGAGAGTCTTAATTCTACTGGTAAAATTTTGATCCTAGGAGCCCTCTTACACCTGAAAGGGTCTACTCAGAGTGCAGAAGCACACTGCAGAAGGCTTTGCCACTGGGCATGGGGCTTTGCCCTTAAATGCACTGAGGGGCTTCTACAAACAATGACTGCAAGACTCTGGTTAGGAATTTGAGCCCAATTAACAGCAAGGGGTCCTTTTTAGCAGGCATATTCTTTTTGGGGTCACTAATATAAATTTGTAGACTGATATGGATCCTGAAATTTTCCAGTAAACCTGGGGCTTTCAATAACCCTGGCTTTCCACACCAATATGGTTTCCCCACACAAACTCGATTAGCAGATACTCTCTGTGGATCAGAGAGCCTCTTACTACTCTGCTCACCAGGCCTCAATCCAGAAAATCCCATCTCAGCAGGAAGCTCTCTCTAGCCTTCTGGTTGCTTCTTAGGGAAGGGACAAGGACAGTTCCCCCAGCTGCCACCTCCCTTTCTTCAATTACCCCTTAACCTTTGTGCTGGACACATGGCCTTTGATGCTCCAAGACTTTGGGTACAGAATTTTTAATAAAGGCATTCAATACTTTCACAATCTGTCTTCACTCTGTGTGTCCATGTGTTGAATCACTGTCTTTTCTTTTGCCCAAGGGACAGTTGTTAAATACAGGCAGAGAAATGACCAGAATAGGAAGTGACCTCTGCATCTCTGCTATCTGAATTTTTTAACACAAAGAGCATTGTAGGGCTATGTGCCTTTGCTCCACTGTGATCTCTCTTCCTTGCATTATTTTTCAAAAGCTAAACACAAATGGCCACTACTGACTGGTGTGTGTGTATGTGTGTATGTGCACTCATGTGTGTGCATGTGCATTTGATACTATCTTCCAAACACACACACACAACACACACACAAACATATACACAAGCACATCATCCTAATAAAGTAAATATATTTTTCTTTTTCTATCAAAGTTTGCTCACTAAATGTGGATCACATTTTCTTTCTCTTTTTCCCATTATAGGATATAACACAGTATCTGGAGCGTAGTAATTCTTCCGTGAGCACCTGATGAGTGATGAATCTACACTAATAAAAGAAAAATATGTATATTGACCTGGCTGTCACTTTGTGACAACTACCAGCCAATCAGGAGTGAGTATGCAAATTAGTGGGACAAAGATGGCAGTGGGCATGGTGCCAGCCAGAGTGTGCGGGAGCCTTGGGCCAACCTGGCAATGGAGGAAGCCAAGCTTCCTGCATGCTTGGGCTGGCCTCCAAAGGAGGGGCCTGTGGGCAGCAGCCATGGAGCCAGCCTGAGCATGGAAGGCTTGGGTCACCCTGGCTGGCCGCCGAGGGAGGGGCCTGCAAAGGGCCATGTCATCATCGGAGTGAGTGTCCATGCTGGGGGGCATGGCCCACCTGAAAACTGCCCTTAGCCCCTTACCCAGGCTGGCCAGACAACCCAGCAGGATCCACAACCTGAAAGGGGTGTGGCCAGTCTCAAAACAGCCCTCAGATCCTCACCCAGGTTGGTCACGCCCCCAGGTGGTGAGGGTCCCTGCTGGGGGTGGGGAGGCTGGCCAGCCTGAAGACAGCCCTTATCCCCTCATCCAAGCTGGCCATACCCATCCCAGTGGGGACCTTCACCCCATGGGGACTTGGCTGGCCTGTAAACTGCCTCAGCCTCTTGCCCAAGCTGGCACCATCCCCAGTGGGGACCCCTACCCCAATGGGAACATGGCTGGCCTGCAAACCACCATAGACCCCTTTTCCAGGCTGCCCCACCCCCAAGGGAACACAACCCTGATCTAGGACACCCTTCAGGGCAAACCAGCTGGCCCCCAACCATGCACCAGGCCTTTATCTATACTAATAAAACGGTAATATGCTAATTAGACTGGGAGACCGTCCAGGAAACCTTCCAGACCTTCTTCTGGACAAAGCCATGATGGAAGGGCCGAGGTAGAGGTGGTTAAGGGCCAAGAAGGGACAGCAGTTGTGGGTGATCAGGCCAGGATAAAACGGCAGTTGTGGGTAATCAGGCCAGTATGGAGGAGGCAGTTGGGGTAAGCAGGTCATCAGTGGATGTCAGTTGGGGGCAATCAGGCCAGTGGGAGGGGCAGGTGGGGCAAGCAGGCCAGCAGGGGGAGCAGTTAGGGGTGAGCAGGACAGCATGCAGAATGGTTAGGGTCAATCAGGCAGGCAGGCACGTGAGCAGTTAAGAGCCAGCAGTCCTGGATTGTGAAAGGGATGTCTAACTTCCAGTTTAGTGGGATCGGGACTATACCAGTAGTTGGACACTGCTTGAGGGGTTCCAGATTGGAGAGACTACAAACTAGCTGAAGAACACCTCCCCCACCATGCATGAATTTCATGCACCAGGCCACTAGTAAATCAATAAACAAGCAAACAAATGATCCACCTACATTTGCAATTATGGGAGCAGTTAACCTTTTAAAGAAACTTGATGATTTGTGATAGAGTACTATTTCTAAATATTGATTGTTGCTGTCTTTATGGTGATTATATTTTCCCACGCCCTTGAGGTTAGGCTAGGTCATAGAACACCTTCTGGCCACTAAAATGAAGTAGAACTGGGGCCATTGATTCTTGGGCAGAAATGTTAAAAATAGCTGCACATTTCCATGACCTCTCTCTTTCATCCCTGTGCTCTGTGACCAGCACATCCCAACATTTGGTTCTAGGCTACAGAGATATGGAACAGTGCTTCAGCTACATTAACTTGCTGTACATGTACATAAAGCAATGATTCATGCATGAGTACTGGCAGGATAGAGTCACTCTGTTCAGGGAAAGGAAATGGAGCCAGGAGGGCACAAAGTGATTGCCTAGCCACACACCAGTTATGAGCCTTTGAACAAGCTGTGATGTCACATACTGACCTTGACGCTCCCCACCATGGTAACCAGACCATCTGCACTGAACACCTTGAAAGGAGTCATTCAGTTTGTCAACTCCCATTCTTCGTTTGCATTCAGGACCTAAATGAGGTTGGAACTATCTTACTTTCTTGCTTACTGTAGAAATATATCCTGGAACTTGCTTAACCTCAGAGTCTCACCACCTAGACCTGACTAATTCATGTTTTAGTTTATTTTTTATTTATTTATTATCTGAGGTTTTACATATTGTCTCTTTTCCCCCCAATTGACCCCATCTAGCTATTCCCACCCTGGGCAAGCCCCCACTGCCCCAGTGTCGGTGTCTATTGGTTATGCTAATATGCGTGCATACAAGTCCTTTGGTTGATCTCTAACCACCTCCCCTCACTTGCCATTTATTTGTGGATCTATTCTTGTTCATCAAACTATTTTGATCATTATATGCCACATATGAGTGAAATCATGTCATATTTATCTTCCTTTGACTGGCTTATTTTGCTTAGCATAATACTCTCCAGTTCCATCCATGCTATTCCAAATGGTAAGAATTCCTTCTTATTTACCACAGCGTAGTATTTCATTGTGTAGATGTACCATTGTTTTTTAATCCACTCATCTGCTGATGGGCATTTAGGCTGTTTCCTATTTTAGCTATTGTAAATTGTGCTGCTGTCAACATAGGGGTGCACATATCTTTTCTGATTGATGTTTCTATTTTATTGGGACATATTCCTAGGACTGAGATAACTGGGTCAAATAAGAGTTACATTTTTAACTTTTTGAGGAAACTATACAGTCTTCCATAGTGGCTACACCTGTCTGCATTCCCACCAGCAGAGCAAAAATTGTATGAGCTCTCTGTAATTTTGAATATTAAACCCTTATCTGAAATACCATTGGCAAATATATTTTTCCATGCAGTGGGCTTTCTTGTTGTTTTGTTGATGGTTTCTTTTGCTGTGCAGAAGAATTTTAATTTTATGTAGTCCCAATTGTTAATTTTCTCCTTAGTGTCCATTGGCCTAGGACCATGATGGTAAACCTATGACATGCATATCAGCGCTGACACGTGTACCCATTTTTGATGACATGTGGCTGCATGCAGTCGCATACAGAGAAGTATGGGGCCACATGCCCAGAAAGGCATTTTATACTCAGCTACTGCATGGCCAGGTGCAGTAGTCAAGGATGAAACATTTGCAATTGTGTAGACACTCTGTGAAGGAGGTCTGTAGGCCAAAACAACAGAATAGGACAGAGTGTCTAGTTCTGGGACTTCCAGTTAGTCCTATAAGGGATCTTTGACCTCACTTCCAGCAAGTGAAGCAGGGAGCAGCAAAATGCTGCAGGGGATGCATCTCTGGGGCATTATGATCGCCATTACCAGCAACCACATAACCACAGCAACCATAATCCAATCTACTGTTCTGGAGTGTTGTGGATTTCTAATTGACCATCATTACTGAGATGAGGGGGAGACTGGGATAGGCAAGGGCCTGTGCTATGGGTGCTGTTTCCCACCATTAGAAATAGTGGCAGCTATCTTAATTTATATAAGGAAAGCCATTTTGCAGCATAGTGCAGACTCCATTTCACCACTATTACTGTTGTGCATCCTTATTAACCCCTATTTCTGCTTATTAACCCTACCCTTTCATAAAAGACAGTTACATTTGCCATTTTGTGGTCAATTAGGCCAGTTAACCCCTAATTGCCTGCAGGCCTAATAGACTACCTATAATTCTATCTTCTGTCACTGCCCCCCTGATGGCGAAACCAAGATTAAGTAAAGGAAGTGGTAGCAGCAGTAGCTGACCCTTTTAAGAGACATGGACCAAGATGTATGGCATTATAGAAAAAAAATGGCAGATCATTTTGCATTCTATGTACTGAAATGGTAGTAAGCAAAACATGGAATAAAAACTAATCTTTGAAACTAATCATTCCCAGCTCTTGAAAAAAAGTGAGGCTGAAAGGAAGGAATACATTTCCAGGCAGCTAAATCTTTATAAAAGCCAATCTAATTCCATCCTTAAATTTATAAGACTCTACAAATTGAACATTTGCAAGTTTGAGCATTGCTCACTCCATAGCTCAGCATGGAAAAGCACTCAGTGAGGGTGAATTTATTAAAGAAACTTTCCTAAGGTGTGCACCTGTTCTATTTCACCATATGCAGAACAAATATGCAATTATTAAGAGAATATCTGAGTTACCACTCAGTAGAAATACCATAAAAGACTGAATAATGAGGCTGAACACACACATACAACATAAATTAGAGAGAAACATAAGTAATTGTAAATATTTTTCTGTCTCTCTTGATGAAACTACTGATGTCACATCACATGCTCAATTGGCCATTATTGGTCTATATTCTGATGGTCTTACAATGAGAGAAGAGTTGATAAAGTTAATATCAGTGCCAACAAGTACATCAGGAAGCAAAATATGTAAGGTTGTTATACAAACATTCTGTGACATAAGCATTGACATCTCTAAAGTTGTGTCAGTGACAACAGATGGGGCACCAAACAAGGTGGGGAAAAAAGTCGGATTTGTCAAATTGTTTACAGAAGCTATTGGACATCCAATTATGCTTTTTCATTGTGTTATCCATCAGGATATTTTATGTGCCAGGGCAGGATTCACCAACGTAAACGACTTAATGTCAGTTGTTACAAAAACAGTTAATTTAATAATGTCAGTTGTTACAAAAACAGTTAATTTAATAGCTTGATATCTGGTATTGTGGATCCCTCCAATATGGTTCTTCTTTCTTAGGGTTGCTGTGGCTATTCAAGGATTTTGTATTCCACATGAATTTTTGGAGAGATTGTTCTAGAATTTTGAAGTATGCCATTGGTATTTTAATGGGGATTACATTGAATATGTAGATTGCTTTGGGTAGTACAGACACTTTAATGATGTTGATCTTACCAATCCATCAACATAGTATGGTCTTCCTTGTTTATGTCTTCCTCTATGTCTTTTTTCAATGTCTGATAGTTTTTCAAGTATAGGTCTTTTAGCTCCTTAGTTAAGTTTATTCCTAGATAACTTAATTTTCTTTTGGTAAAATTGTAAATGGGATTGTTTTTTATTTCTATTTTTGTGAGTTCTTATTGGTGTATAAAAAGGCCATAGATTTCTGGGTGTGAATTTTGTATTCTTCTATATTGCTGAATTCATTTATTATGTCTAGTAGTTTTTTGATAGTCTTTGAAATTTTCTATATAATATCATGTCATCTGCAAATAAGGACAGTTTTACTTCTATCCCAATTTTGGATGCCTTTTATTTCTTTTTCTTGTCTGATTGATATTTCCAGCACTTTCAGTACTATATCAAATAAGAGTGGTGAAAGTGGGCATCCCTGTCTTGCTCCTATTCTCAGGAGAAATGAGCTTAGTTTTTCCCCATTCATTATGATGTTGGCTATAAGTTTGTCATATAAGGCTTTTATTATATTGAGGTATGATCCCTCTATTCCCAAAAAAAGGATGCTGAATTTTGTCAAATGCTTTTTCTGCATCAGTTGATATGATTACGTGATTTTGGTCTCTCAAATTTTTTATGTGATGTATCACATGTATTGATTTGTGGATATTGTGCCATCCTTGTATCCCTGGAATAAATCCCACTTGATCATTGTGTATGGTATTTCTAAAGTAATGCTGAATCTGATTTGCTAGAATTTTGTTGAGGATTTTAACATCTATGTGCATCCAAGGATATTGGCCTGTAGTTCTCCTTTTTGTGGTGTCTTTATCTGGTTTTGGAATTAGAGTAATGCTAGCTTCATAGAAAGAGTTTGGAAGGGTGCCTTCCTTTTGAACTTTTAGAAATAGTCTGAGGAGAATAGGTTTTAGTTCTTATTTGACTGCTTGGTAGAACTCTCCTATAAAGCTGTCTAGACCAGGGCTTTTGTTTGCTGGAAGATTTTTTATTACTGCTTCAATTTCTTCAGTAGTTATCAGGCTACTCAGGTTTTTTTTTTAATTCTTTCTGATTGAGTTTCAGGAGCTCGTATTTTTCTAAGAATATGTCCATTTCATCTAGGTTGTCCATTTTGATAAAATAGAGTTTGTTCATAGAATCTTTTATAATCTTTGGCATTTCTGTGAGATCAGTTGTTACTTCCCCTTTTTCATTTCTGATTTTGCCTTCTCTATTTTCTTCTTGGTGATCCTGGCTATAGGTTTATCAATCTTGTTTATCCTTTCAAAGAACCAGCTCTTGATTTCCTTGATTTTTTATATTTTGGGGTTTTTGTTGTTTGTTTGTTTTGTCTCTATATCGTTTATTTCCACTCTGATCTTTATTTCCTTCCTTCTGCTTATCATGGGCTTTTCTTGTCAGTCTCTTTCTAACACTTTGAGTTGTGGGGTTAGATATTTTATTAACATGTTTTTAGGTAGGTAGGCCTGTAGAAGTATGAACATCCTTCTAAAGACTGCTTTCACACTGTGTTCTATAGACTTGGGATTATTATGTTTTCATTGTCATTTGTTGCCATGATTCTTTTTATTTCTTCTTTGTTCTCTTTGGTAATCCAATCATTATTTAATAGCATGCTATTTAGCTCCCCGGTGTTTGATTTTTTCCATTGTTTTTATTGTAGCTGCTTTTTTATTGTAATCTGAGAAGAAGCTTGATATGATTTCTATCTTCTTGAACTTGAAGAGACTTTGTTTTGTCCCAATATGTGGTCTATCTTTGGAAATGTCCCATGGGCACTTGAGAATAATGTATATTCTGTGACTTTGGGGTGAAATGTTCTGAAGATGTCAATTAATTCCATCTGATCTAGCAAATCATTTAGGATTGATGTTTCTTTGCTGGTTTTCTATTTATAGGATTTATCCAGTGGTGTTAATGGGGTATTAACATCCCCTACTATGACTGTATTGCTGCCAATCTCTCCCTTGACATCCTCCAGAAGTTTGATTGTTTTTTTTTAACACATTTGGGTGCCTCCTGTAATGGGTACATATATGTTTACCAGAGTTATACCTTCATGTTCAATTGCTCCCTTCAGTATTTTGAATTGTCCTCCTTATCTCTTATTATGGCCTTCACTTTGAGGTCTAATTTGTCAGATATAAGTGTGTGTTTTTTTAATTTCCATTAGCCTGAAAAATATTTTTCCATCCCTTTACCATCAGTCTGTGTGAGTCCTTTGGTCTGATATGGGTTTCTGGTATACAGCAGATATATGGGTCACGTTTTCTTATCCATTCAGCTACTCTATCTTTTTATTGGAGCATTTAATCCATTTACATTTAATGTTATTATTGATAAGTGTTTTTATTGCCATATTTATTCTTTATGCCTGTATTCCTTTTTCCATTCCTATTTCTTATTTTTACTGCAGTTCCTTTAGCATTTATTGCATTGCTTGTTTGGTAGTAATAAGCTCCGTTAGTCCTTTTTTGTCTGTGAAGCTCTTGATTTCATCCTCAACTTTGATTGATAGCCTTGCTGGGTGCAGTATTTTTGGATCCAGACCCTTGTTTTGCATTATTTTTGGCCTGATGTGTTTCTGATGAGAATTCAGTGAATAGTCTGATGGGAGATCCTTTATAGGTAACTTTCTGTCTCTCTCTGGCAGCCTTTACTTTGCCAATTTAATTATAATGTGTCTTGGTGTTGGTCTTTTTGAGTTCATCTTGTTTGGGACTTGGTGAGTTTCTTGGACTTGTGTGAGTTTTTTCTTCTTCCCAATATCAGGGAAGTTTTCTGTCATTTCTTCAAACAGTTTCCTCTCCTCTGGGACCCTTATTATGCAGATGTTGTTTTAATTCATGTTTGTCTCAAAATTCCCTTAGGCTCACCTATATTTTAAGTTTGTTTGTTTGTTTGTTTGTTTGTTCTTCCAGTTGCTGCTCTACTTGGGTATTTTTTTCTGACCTTTCCTTAGCTCACTGCTGTGATTCTCTGCTCCTTCTAATCTATTCTTGATGCTTTCTATTGTGTTCTTTATTGCAACAATGTCATTTTTTATTTCTTCTTTGTTCTTCTTCATTTCCTCTTGGTTTTTACACATATTACTGAATTTGTCTTCCATACTTTCAGAGTCCTTATGACCATTGCTCTGAATTCTTTTTCTGACATATTACTTGCCTCTATTTTGTTTACTTCCTTTTCCAGTGGCTTCTCCTTTTCTTTCATATGGGGGCTGTTTCTTTGTCTCTCCATATCCGCTCCTCTCAGATTGAGGTTATGTAGCTCTCTGTCTCCTACATTGGCTTAGAGGAAAAAAATAGAACATGATGAGACACAACACATAAAGCACCAAACACAAATGTATTCATGATACCAATAACCCCAAATAAAGGTGGCCTCCATAGAAAAGAGAAATAGGGGAGATAAAAAAAATGCAAAAAAATGATATTTGAAAAAAGAAAAAAAAATTAAGATAGAACAGAGAAGAAAAAAGAAGGGAGAAAATATATGTATATTAGAGGTCTGGTGCACGAAATTCATGCATGGGGGTGGTGGTGTCCCTCAGCCCACCCTGCACGCTCTTTAATTTGGAACCCTTCAAGAGATGTCCAACTTCCCATTTAGGCCTGATCCTGGTACAATTTGACCTAAACAGGAAGTAGGACATCTCTCTCACAATACTGTACTGCTGGTTCTCAACTGCTCACCTGCCTGTCTTCATGATTGCCAGTAACCACTTCTGCCTGCCAGCCTGCTCACCCCCTAATCACTCCCCTACCAGTCTGATTGATGCCTAATTGCTCCCCTGCCAGCCTGTTTGACACTAACTGCCCTCCCTTGCAGGCCGGGTCCCCCACACTGCTTTCCCTACAGGCTTGGGTACCCCCAACTGCCCTTCCCTGCAGGCCTTGTTGCCCTCAACTTCCTTCCTCTGCTTGCCTTGTCATCCCCCAACTGCCCTCCCTTGCAGGCCTGGTCCCTCCCAACTGCCCTCCCCTGCTGGCCATCTTGTGGTGGCCATCTTGTTTTCACATGGGGGCAGCCATCTTTGACCACATTGGGGCAGCCATCTTGGGTGTTGGAGTGATGGTCAATCTGCATATTACTCTTTTCTTAGATAGGATGTGGAGAAAACTCCAAAACACCAACAGCTAATCCAAAAAATGAAAACAACAAACACCCAGCTGAATCTGAGGAGGCAGAGCTCCCTCTAGGCAATCTCTGACCTTTCTGTTAACAGATTGCTTTATCAGCTATTTTTAATTCACCAATTCCAGGTGTATTTTGTTTGATTCAGCTGTTTCTTCTGTTTCCTCTGTGAGAAGGCTGGGCCTGTTCTGTTTCCCTCTAGACAAAGTTTTTAGGTGCCTGTGGTTGGGGAGGCTAATGTCTTGGTATTTGTGGGTGATGTGACTGTAGGGTCCTGGGAGGTATCCAAGGTCTCCCTGGTTGAAGGTAAGACTGAGCTTCTAATCACAGCCACTCTCCCCTTCAAGATGATGTGGTCTCTGTGGCAGAGCCAGCCACTCGGGGGGAGATTTCAGCAGTAGTAGAGGCTGCTCAGCCAGGGGAGCTTGGTCCACCAGGCCCCAACAGTCCTGTGGATTATAGCTGTTCATCACCCCTAAATACACACTCTCCCCACATGCCCACATACTCTCGATTGGCTTTCTCACTCACACACTATCTTTCAGCCTATTGTCCTATCAAGATCCCTGACCACTTAATTTTTAACTAATCATCACACCATGATAGACAGCAAATAGGAGAAGTTTCTTTTGTTACAAACTTTCTGTGTTTTCCTTGATAAACCTTGCTATTCTTGTTTTCCCCAGAGTATAGTTCAAGTTGTTACATGAATCTATATCTATTGGATTGCAATCCTTTACTCATATAAATGCTTTTTATTCTTTATTATAGTTTAAGCTTTTGTTGTTGTTGTTGTTGACAAAGTAAACCTTTGCTGTTTTAAACCATTAAGATTTGTGGATTTTTACTGTAGCACAATTGAGTCTAAATGAAATGACTAATGAAATATCAGGGACTTATTTGACTGAGGTATTATCCAGAATTCCTAACAGTCTGAGAACTTCAAATTTTTTAAAGGGAAAACATATTAATATTCCCTGAGAATGTACTGGGCATCGAGCATATTAGACACTTTTATATTTATAATTCTTATAACTACATTGAGTGAGGATCTATCATAATCCATAGAAGAAAATGCGGTAAAAATTAATAAGGATAATTACATTTAGCCCCAGCCAGTATTGCTCAGCGATTTAGCATCGACCTGTGAACCAAGAGGTCATCATTCAATTTACAATTGAATGCCCAATTGCGAGTTTAATCCCCATTGGGGGCCATATAGGAGACAGCTGATCAATGATTCTTTTTCATCATTGATGTTTCTAACTCTCCTTCTCCCTTCTTCTCTAAAATCAATAAAAATATACATATGTATATTTTTAAAAAGAGTAATTACATTGTTGAACTTTTGCTATGTTTCTATTCTATAGAAGCTTTTGATTTTTAAAATTATTGTAGAGGTTCTGACTTAAATAAATATAGTCTCTATTCCATAGCTATTCATTCTGTATGATTGTGAAGTATGTGTCTGTGTGTGGATAAGGGTTTGTGGGGGAGGCATACAACTATGGCTACTTATGCCCACAAAACTATGGGTTTTATAGAGTAGTTACTGTTGCATACTTTGTTTTTTTTTTTAATGGGTAATGGTGTTTCCTACATCATAACACAATTGTGAAAATAAATACCAAATACTACATGTAAAATTCCTTTGAAGATACAATTTATCCTATGTATGTTGTGTTTCTTTGTTTTTATTAACAAGAAAGAAGGAACATGTCATTTCTGATTTTTCCTAGTATTTTCAGCTTAGCACAGATAGAAAAAGGAAAATATTTGTACACGTGCATGTCACTCATGGAGCAAAAACGTAAATATAATTTAAATTTAAAAGTAGTCCCAAGAGCTGTTAATTTCCCAATATCAAATAGATAGAAAAAGAAGGTTCATTAAATATTTTATATTTTAAAAAGGGGAAAGAGAAAGCAAATAAAATTGTAGCCTTCAATGGCATACAGCTGAAGGAAATCTTACTGTCAGTATTGGAAAATATGTTTGAGACTCACAGACAGATATCGTCATTTCTAAACTAAGGAATGGAAAGCTAAGAAATAAAAAGGGGAAAGTGTCATTCTAGTAATTAGTTAACATAAGATATTTTAACAAATTTCAGGACATCAGAGTTTGGTTGAGCTGAAATTTTAGACTTGATAAAATAGAATTAAATTAAATTTTATTTTTCTGTCACTGGCAGTAAAAGAAATTGTTACAACTTATTTGGGTTCTGTACTTCTTGAAATTCACACCACTCAATTTGTGTATGTTATGTACTCCAGTTATATTCTAATTTATTACATCATGTAGGAACAGAATTCTATTAGACAAATGGGTATCATATCATGAGGCAAAAGAATATTTAAGTAACAATACTCCTATGTTTACTTTTTATAATCCTGTTTTCAACTCTTGATTACATTAGATTAACAGTCTAACTTTAGAGCTTAGATGACAAATTTATTTTATGCCAACATAGCTAAGAAGTTACTAAAACAGAAGTTATTAAGTTTTAATGAACATTAACCAGGTTCCTCTGAATGAGAATATAAGAAAAGAATTATTGAGTATTTTAAGTGAACATGTTTGCATTGATTGATTATAGTAAAGCATCAGATGCCTGACTTCCTTTGAATTTTATAAGCGCATCAGGCAAGCGGGCTCCCACTAACACTGTAGTGTGAATTCATGTGCTCTTTTAAAATACTAGTAACACCTCAAAAGTTGTCTCTGCAAAGGGAACCAAGTACTAGGCCTTCTAGAAAAGGCAAATCTGGATCAGATTCTAGAGTGGAGGCTCCTGCAAGGTAGTCAGCAAATGCTGGGACATAGGAGAGGACCACAATAGCAAAGTTAGAATAGGGTTAAAGAAAAACTTCAAAGATTTGTCTACTCCCTCTCTACATGAGGAAAGATAGCTAATATAACTTAGCCACAAAAAATTCAAGTAGCCCTGGCCAGTGTGGCTCAGTTGGTTGGAATGCTGCCCTCTACATCAGAAGGTCATGGCAGAAAGTCTCAGTTCAATTCCCTGTCATCTGGCAATGGCAACTGATTAGTGTATCTCTCTCACATCAATGTTCCTCCCCCCCCTCTCTCTTTCTCTCCTCCCTCCTCTCTAAAATCAATAAATAAAGTGCTCAAGCATGCATTCTGCAGTTTTGCCTTCAAAGTAAGACTAGCCAAAGAAAGACATCCTAAGTCCTCTCATTTAAAGAACCAAGAATAATAATAAAAAAAATAAATTGGGATCTGGGACTATTAAAGAGCTTCCTTTATCCTACCTAATAAAATACTAATATGCAAATTGACCATACATTTGCCACACCCACAAGCCATGCCCACCAGCCCACCAGGAGTTGGGGGTTGGACCATGGCACACCCAAGGCTGGAGGTGGGGCCGAGTGCCGTGTGTGGGAGGCCCCAGCGGTGAGCTGGAGGCTGCCATGGCCATTAAGTATGGGGTGCCCCCAGGGCTGGGTGGTCACCCCTGGGGCTAAGGCCTGGGCTGGAGGCGGTAGGGCTGAGGCAGCCGGGGCAGAGCCAGCCATCAGCCCCATTGCAGGGTGATGGCTGGGTGCCCAAGGCCTAAAGCTTTGACCAGGGGTGAGGGGTCAGTAGAACATCCCCTGAGGGCTCCCAGTATGTGGTGTGATGGGGCAGGTTGGGCTGAGGAATCACCCATCCCCAGTGCACGAATTTTGTGCACTGGGCCCCTAGTTCTATTATAAACATTCATTGACATTTTTCTGTTAAAATGGAAACCACCCCCCAGGTCATATTCTTAAGAGCCCTAATATAAAAGGAGAGTGAGATGAGTGTTTGATGGGAGTCAGAGGGCTGCTCCATGGGTTCAGAGGACACAGGGAGCCCTCCATGTGGGTAAATCAGGGCTACATCATGACAACAATGAAAGCACCAGTGAGGAACTATGGTGTAGTTTTCAAGAATAAATACATTTTCTGGAATCAATGTTTGTGGCTCAGATACTGGTTACATTACTTACTAGTTGTTTACCACAGGGGAATTGGATTGTTGAGTACTTCAAAGCCCTGGAACAGTGTCAAGCATCTTTCTCCTTCACTTGGGTAAGTGTCCAGCAGTCTGAGATAGTGATGTGAGTTGTAGAAAAGAGGGAGAGAATGACCAGAAGGTAATCTGCATAAAAATGCCCTTGACAGAGTCTCAAAATAACCCTTAGCAGGGAAGACACTGAAAATCAAGGGCAGGCTGGGGTCTCTAAGCTGCTGTTATATTTACTTGCTACTTTTGTATGATATGGCTCGCTTCTTGCTTTTCACATCACACTAGTTTATGGGTATGTCATGGCCCCTAACAACTGGCACCTGAGAAAAGTCCTTCAATATTCACTGAACACTGAAAAGTCCTTCAATATTCACTGAACAATAACACACTTGGTTAGGGCTTTGCACAAACTCCAAAGCTGAGGTCTGGACTTCCTTTTAAGCTGTATATTTTACTTTGCTTCCTGCTCAGTTTGATTTCAGTCATCTGCACCATTTATCCTACCTGCAAGTTGTTCTCCTCATAGTAAGTCCTTTTTTTATCTGCTTCCCATTCTATTCTTCCATGTGGATGTACTTTTTTACTAAATTACAAGCCTACCCTAGGGCTTCAGTGAATCCCAGTTTCTCTCATAGCCATGGTGCATATCTTCCCTTGGTCACAACTCTGCAGGATGAATTTCCACGTGGCACAGGCATGTGCAGACTGATATGTCCATAGCATTTTTGTGACTCACCTGATTCCTGTACCTGTGATTGGCCTCCTTAAGAGGTTTTGTGTGAACTTCTTTTCAGTGGCTCTCTCGTGTGGATGCCAGGGCAGGGTGGATCAAAGAGATGAATGTGAAGTACCTGTTCTCTCAGCAATGCAGCTAGATAGGCCAATAGTAGGGTCTAATTTCAAACTTTAGTAGCAGCTCAATATATAAAATGAGACACAAAAATCCCTAAAGTTTCACCATCTTGAGTTCTAATTCAAAGAAGAGCCATGTCATTGAGCATATATCACAGGCAGAGGCTCCTAGAAGCTGTCCTTTGCAATCAGACACTACAGTTCCTGCCCGCAGACCACAACCTCAGAAGCCCACTGCATTGAGCCAGGGGCCAAGGAAGTGCCAATCAAGTGTTAATTAACTTTTGGAGTGTCAAAAAGTTAGAGGAACTATTATTTTTCATTAAAATCAATTTAACCTTCCCTGACTGGTTTGGCTCAGTGGATGGTCAGCCTCCTGACTGAAAGGTCCCAGGTTCAATTCCGGTTAAGGGCATATACCTTGGTTGTGGGCATATCCCCAGTGGGAGGTGTGCAGGAAGCAGCTGATAGATGTTTCTCTCTCATTGATGTTTCTAAATCTCTCTCTCCCTCTCCCTCTCTGTAAAAAATCAATAAAATGTTTTTTTTAATCAATTTAACCTGAAACTTAAAAGTCCTTAGCTTCTAGCCCCATGTGCTCAAAATAACTTGTTCCCCTTGAATGGGTAAGAAAGAGTTGGGAAGCACCACATGGAGATGTCTCTATCATGTGGAGAATGCACTGAATCTCCAGTTGGACAACTTCTGTTTGGTTAACTGTTATCACCAGGAGCTTCCTTGAAAGCATGTAAAAAACTGTCTTGCCCTAAAGAGAATATCTGAGGAAACAATTACAAGACAGAACCCTACAGATCTGGCTGTGTGACTCAGTGGTTGAGTACACCTATGAACCAAGAGGTCATAGTTCAATTCCAGGTCAGGGCACAAGCCCCTGTTGTGGTCTTAATCCCCAGGAGGGGGCAGGCAAAAGGCAGCTGATCAATGATTCTCATCACTGATGTTTCTCTCTCCCTCTCCCTTCCTCTCTGAAATTAATAAAAATCTATGCCCTATCTAATAAAAGGGTAATATGCAAATTGACCATACCTCTGATCAAGCCATGCCCACAGCCATGCACATCAGACAATCGGGAACAAATTATGCAAATAAACCCCAACCAAGATGGCTGTGGCCACTGAGAGCAGGAGGGAGGCTTGGGTTTTCCCGGCAATGGAGGAAGCCAAGCTTTATGCCTACCCTTGCTGGCCTAGGCCTCCATTCAATGCTACAAAGTTGCAATTATAGAAGATATATCCCAACAGAAATGGTAGCAGGCACGGAGCTGGAGAGAACAGAGGCTAGGGTTGCCTGGGTGATGGAGGAAGCCAAGCTTCTGCAGCCCTAGCACCTAGGCCTCCACTCTAGGCTGCAAAGTTTCAATTATATAACTTAAATTAACCCAAACAGAAATGGCTGTCACCACAGAGCCAGGAGAAGGCTTGGCTCTGCTCCAGGCTACAAAGTTTCAATTGTAGAACATAAATTAATCCCTGATCCCAGAGGCTCCACTTGGGTCTCTGGGGACTTGGCCAGCCTGCAAACCACCACAGGCCCCATACTCCAAGGGAACCTCCACCCTGATCCAGGGCACCCTTCAGGGCATACCTGCTGGCCCCCATCCATGCACCAGGGCTTTATCCTATCTAATAAAAGAGTAATTTGCAGATTGGCCATCACTCCACAAGAGGCCTGCCCCCATGTGGTCAAAAATCCTGCCCCTATATGGACACAAGATGGCCACCACAAGATGACCAGCAGGGGAGGGCTGTTGGGAGGTTCCAGGCCTTCAAGGGAGTGCAGTTGGGAGTGATCAAGCCAACAGGGGAGGACAGTTAGGGGTGAATAGGCCAGCAGAGAAGGGAAGTTGGGGGAAAACAGACTGGTAGGAGAGCAGTTAGATATCAATTAGGCTGACGGGGTAGTGGGTAGGGGGTGATCAAGCTGGCAGGCAGAAGCAGTTAGGGGCAATAAGGGAGGCAGGCAGGTGAGTAGTTTGGAGCCAGCAGTCCTGGATTGTAAGAAGGATGTCCGAATGCCCATTTAGGATAGGTCTTAAATGGGCAATTGGACATCCCTCAAGGAATCCCAGATTGGAGAGGGTGCAGGCTGGGTTGAGGGACATCCTCCCCCGCCACCCCCCGCCATGCACGAATTTCATGCACCGGGCCTATAGTACATATATACAAGGTTAAGCAACTATATGACTGCCAGACTGGTAGCTATGACATGTAATTACCACCAGGGGGCAGACCTTCAGCACAGGAGCTTGGCAGCTGTGATTCTCAGGTGACACACCCTAGAACCAGAGAAGGGAGCCTGATTCTGGAGTGCATCACTTGAGAACCACCCTCTTGCAATCTGGGACCCCTCAAGGGATGTTGGAGACCTGCTTTCAGCCTGATCCCTGCAAGTCAGGCCAAGAGACCCCACCTGCCAGAGGGACCCCACCCACTCCCCAGATGTCCTTCAAGCTGTACTGCTGCCCCAGGTGCAGCCAGCTGGGGAGGGACTGTAGGAGGTTGGCTCCAGGGCGTGTCCAGCCCATCTCTCACAGTCCTCCCTTTCCAGCCACCTTCTAATTGATTTCTTTTTAATGTGCATGAATGCATGCATATAGTATACTAGTGGCCCGATGCATGAAATTCGTGCATGGGGGAGGGGGGCGGGGGATTCCCTCACCCCAGCCTGCACACTCTCCAATCTGGGACTCCTCAGGCCTCTGGCTCCTAACCACTCACCTGCCTGCCAGCCTGATCCCCCTGACTGCTCTCTCCTGACAGCCTGTTTGCCGTAACTGCTCTCCTCTGCTGGCCTGGTCCCCCTAACTGCTCTCCCCTGTTTGCCTGATTGCCTCTAACCTCCTCTGCCTTGGTCCTGCCAACATGGCTTTGTCAGGAAGGATGTCTAGAAGGACATCTGGAAGGTTGTCCGGAAGATGTTCAGTCTAATTAGCATATTACCCTTTTATTAGCATAGATGCTACCTTGTCCTAAAAATGCAGGTTGTTCCCAGGTTTTCCTATCATGGAAGGGGAGCCCGCAGTAGCATCCTGGGTTCTGACCAGGGCTTAAGTGCTTGTGCTTTATCTCAGCAGATGTGATTTCTAGAAGAAGACTTTTGGATATACCTTCAACATTTCTATCAAATTTGCCAAGTCATCCTCCAAAAATGTCAAACCACTTTAAACTCCCACCATCAACCATGCGTTTGCCCTCCATCCCACTTTGATGCCAATATCATTGATTTCTCCCTAGAAGCTTTCCTCCCGTCAGCTGGGAATGCTTGATACTTGAGCCAACCTAATTGTTCAGCTGAGGACTTGATTTCCCGAGATAGAATTATGGAGGAAGAAAAATAGTTTTCCTCCACCTTTCTGAGTTCTTAGTGGAGTCCCTTGTAATGAAAAACAGATCACCAAGAGAAAAACAAAAGTTCATTAACATGTGTACCTCGTGTATATGTGGGAGATCTCAGGGAAAAATGAATAACTCCCTAAGCTGACTTAGAATGCAGATTTAAATACCTTCTTCCTAGGGAAAGAGAAAAGGAGATGTAGGCCTCCTAGAGGAGAGTAAATGAGTTTTAGGAAAGATGAATGGGGGTGGAGAGAAATAGTTTGTAACAAAGTTTGGGTGTTATGTCCTGTGACAGGAGTCAGTCTTCTCTGCCTGATGACACTTCTCCCATCAAGGGGACCTATGACATTTAAGCTCCTTTAGGGGGGGTCCAATTTTAGACAGATCAGGAGACTTCAGTGAAATCCTCTGCATGCACTTGCAGTTTTTCAAGAATCTGCAGCTCAAGATCATCAATATAACAATAAAGCATATGTTGGGAGGTGGCATGTTCTCTGACCTTCAGAATAAACCCAACAAAAGCTTGTTTCCTCTCTCAGATGATTTGCCACAGTAGGTTATTCCCTGGAGACGGCATTCTGGGAGTAGTCATATACCCTGTGTATGTAGAAAGGTGTGGGCCACATCACTAAATAATCCGAGGACAGTTTTCTCATCTTTAGGAAAGGGAGATAAAGTTATAATAGTTTATCTCCCTTTCCACAGGTTTCTTGTGGGTTTGTGTCTCAGCTGCCCCCGCCCGCAGCTCCCCTCCCCCCAGCAGCCCCAGAGCCTACGCATGGAGCCTTGGGGATGCTGGCTTCCAGACTTGTGGTTTTGTATCTCCAGTCCACCCCCTCCAATCCCCCAGCCCCAAGTCTATGGTGGTGGGGCTTGGGGCTGCTGAGTGCTGGCCTCCCTGCTGGTTTGTGTCTCAGATCCAGCCCCTCACAGCCCCAGTGCCCCCGTGGCGGGGCTTGCAGCTGCTGGGTGCCAGCCTCCCTGCTGGTTTGTATCTCCAATCTGGGGGCCGCTGGCTGCTAGCCTCCATGCAGGTTTATGTCTCTGATTCGGCCTTTGCAGCTCCAGCACATGAGTGGCAGAGCTTGTGGGTGCTGGCTACCGGCCCCCTGTGGGTTTGTGTCTCTGATCCAGGGGCTATTGGGTGCCAGCCTCCCAGCAGGTTTGCACCCCGCATGCTCCCCGCCTGCCGAGCCCCCTGCCAGCCCAAGGCCTAAGGCCCCAGCCCTGCCTACCCTGCTGTTTCCATGCCCCCCCCCCTCAGTACTTCAAATTCACTCCTACAGTGGGTCTATCAAGAGAACTACATTTCCCAGAATTCCTGGCATCCATGATACCAAGAGCACTGTGAATTTTCTCCACCCTGTGGTGGTCACCAGGGTCTCCGCACACCCCAAAGACTGGCAGCAGCCCCCCACTCCCATTGTGGGTGCTGGGCTGGGGGGCATGCAGGGACCCTGGGTGCTCATTTGCATGTGATTCAGGCACCATAAGCTTAAGGAGGACCGGCCCTTAAGTACCTTGTGGGCCACCATTATAGGGTGGTGGTTGCTTTCACTGCACTGCAGCCACACCCCTGCCAGTCTACCCCCCACTGTGTGCTGGCCATGCCCCTGCTTTGCTCCACTCCCTGCTCCACTCCCTGCTCCGTCCCTGCTCCGTCCCTGCTCCGTCCCTGCTCCGTCCCTGCTCCGTCCCTGCTCCGACCTCTGTTCCATCCCTTGCCCTGCCCCCTGCTCTGCCCCCTGCTCCAATTAGCTGGTAGCATAGCTAATTAGCCAAGGTATGGTCACATTTGCATGTTACTATTTTATTAGATAGGATAATAGATAGTATATCTAATATAAAAACCTACTGTGTCCTGCCTTGTCATTAGTAAAACTATTTTTGCTTAATTAGAGTAAATATGTTTGGAATGCTGTAATTACTTGTCAGTAAGGAAGATAATTACTCTAATTAGGTATTCATTAAAAATTTTTAAATTACTTAATATTAGCAATTAAAACTAGGACTGTAGTTTGAGACTGAATTTTCCATGTCAGTAAACTAACCAGTCCAACATGCACTGGCTTCAAAATTTGCTTAATTGACTAGAGTTCTGAGCAGAAAGGGGTGAAGGGGTGGACAGAAAGAAACAGAAAGAAGCAAACTTAATTAGAAAACTGTCATGGGTTGACCAAGATCTAGAACAGCCAATCCCCTCAGAAATCACAAATTTGAGGTCTGGGCTATTTTAGTGAACCATGTGTCTAGAGCAGAGTTTGGGCAAAGGAGGGTGCCGGAGCCCACTGGCATCAGTCGAGCAGTCCCTGAAAGGGGGTGAGGCTTATGGAAAGATAGAGATAGAAAGATGGATAGAAATAAAGAAGAAACAAAAGATATGGGATCAGGAGGTCTGCAAAGCCCTCTTTAGGACTGTGGCCGCCCCTAGTTTATTTCACTCCACTCTTTTAAACAGTTCTGGTTACATATTACACAATTCCTTGTTCCCCAAACAACAAAGCTACATTCTATTGTTAACATGTTTCCCACTAAACCCCTTATCTTAACTAACTTCCTTAGGCTGTATCTTCATCCAAGACGCCACCTAAATCTTTTCCCATTTTCCCACAGTTTGGCTATTTACAATGTTATGTGCTGGAGGGCAGTATTGTTTGATAAACTACAATTGAAGGTAACCATTCTCTGGGGGGGAGGGGGGGGCAGAAACCATAACTAATCTTTAGAGCAGACAGGCCAAGGGGCCTGCCGTCTCAGAGAAGCTTTGTTCCCTGAGGGCGCTCTCCATAGGAGGGTGGAGAGGATGTGTGAGGGAGGAGATGAAGAAAGAAATAGTTACTCATTCAACAAATAGCATGCAGAACAGCCCATGTTCACACAGAAAGCAGCTTGCAAGAAAATCAAGACTTATAACATGATAGCTAAATAACATGATAGCTAAAGGTTGAAAAAAGACATGGTACAGCCTTGGCAGGGGTAGCTCAGTTGGTTGGGCTTCCATGACACACAGAAAGTTTGCTGGTTGGATTCCTCGTCAGGGTGGATGTCCCAGTTATAGTAGGGGGGTCCAGGAGGCAGGAGGCAGCCAATCGACATTTCTCTCTCTAAAAATTAATAAAATGATTTTTAAATCATTGTACAATACTATAAATTGTGTTGGGTGAAATATGATAAAATGTCACTTTAATGTTTGAGACTATGAAAATTATCAGCTATTTCCAAGGGGCAGCAGTGCCACAGGCAGAAAACAACCAGGCATTGTTGTCAAATGGGTAGAGTGTTTGCTTTTTTTAATTGAGGGGAGAGCACACTGCATTCCCAGATAAAAACAGAGAGTCATATATAATATATTTGGAAAACTTCTATTTCCACTTGCATTAAGAATTCAATTTGTTACAATTTTGACCAGATGTCTCCTTGTCACATTGTTTGAAAAACAATATTTGGTTTTTCTTTAAAGGGTAGTTAAATGTATTTTCATAGATCTAATAAAATAGTAGCAAAGTATAAAGCTAACTATACAAATATAATTATGTTTGGCTGTTGGCAAACACATCTCCTACTAAGGACTTCAATTTCCCTATTCATTCCTCCACCCCCCCCCCACCTTCCTTCTCTTAAAATCTTATAAAGTTACTCTATTTTTCCATGTATGAGGCACTATTTTTGTCTAAAATCTTTAGACTGAAAATCGAGGGGCATATTATACATGGAAGTTGGCCAAAAAGGGAGCCTCATGGTTGCACAGCTGCCCATACCTTGTCAAGCAGGCTTCCCCCAATCACGAGCCTTATTATCACTGATGTCAGCTGATGCCATAATTGGAGGTGAAAATGGAGAGTGTGCAGATGCAACAAGGATCAGAACATTCTGAGCCCATAAAGATGTCAAAAAATAAAAACATAAATACTGGTAAGTGATTGTCTTACTCTGCAAAATTCGAACTGAATGCAATCAGCTGTGCAAAAGAGCATGGAAATAGAGCTTCAGAGACCATTTGGGCCTCCTCCCACTGAGTGTACAATCAGACCCAGTGATAAAACAGGAAGAACAACTCCTTAAGATGCCAAAAAAAAAAAAAAAAAAAGGCCTTCAGAGGAAAACCAGAAAAAAATGTTTAAAATATTGATTTCTTAACTTTGGGTTGGAAAAGTGAGGGGCATCTTATACATGGGGGCCTCTTACATGGAAAAATGCAGTATATGTTTCAATCACTGGAATGAAGCTAGCATATTTTGATTTTCTTTCAAAGCTATTTAGACATTCAAAGGAAATTCCCACTCAATAAACTGTGTTTTTTCACTTTAGACAGATGCCACATCTTTCATCTTACAGGGTACTATTGTTCTATTTTCTAGTTCTTCCCTTTCCATGTCATAAATCTTGGCAAAGGAAGATTTTGTCTGCATGCACAATAATTTGACTGGTTTGACTGACTGAGAGGCTATTACCTGCTTCTGATGAGTAAGTTAAATGACTAGCTGTCAACATGATCTTGTTGCCTGGTGTGGAAGCACATCAAGGTGCAGAGAGGCTGTGGCTCCAGTAAAGGAGCCATGAGTTCTGTCCAGAGGCCAGTCCTCCCTGCAGGTGTCAGCTTAAGCACCACATATTTCGTGATTCAATTTCCATGCTGATTAAATGAGTATACCAAATTTTACAACTTGCCTTGATTTTAGATATTTTTCCCATACACTCACTTAGTTACTCATTTAATTAACCCTTTTCCATCTATTTTTGTTTCAAATCCTGTGCCTGCATCAAGGGACTAACAATCTAATGCAAAGAGACACTGGCTGCTTCTTAACCCCCATCCCAGGCTTTGCTTCTCCTTGTCCCACAAATGCCCGGAGCTCCTAGGATTCCTTTCTCAGCCCTTTCTTCTTATTGTTTGAAAGTTATTCCCTTAGTCATTTCCATATATCCACTACCACCTCAATGCTAATGACACTAGCATGTGCTTCCACTCTATTCTAGCATGCATCTAGTTGTCTTGAGACCATCACTGCCTGTATGTTAGCACTTGAAGTGTTACTCTTCTTACCTGCCCTGGCCTTCCTACCCAGACCTGCTCTTCATAGCAATGCCTGCCCCTGAGCAGCTTCTTGGCACTTGGCTCACTTGGCCCAAACCCTGGGGATCAGCCTCAACTCTTCTCAACATCAGGCTGCACTTTTAATGCATCTCTTTACATATCTCAAATCTATCTGTTTCCTTCTCACCATCATCAACTGCTTGTGCTACACTACCACTGTTTCAGGAAGTCTAAAATTTACTAACACAGTAAGCAAATTTAAAATATGCAGAAGTCCTCACAGCCTATTTATTCACCAATTCATACATTCTTCACTGTGCTGAGTATGCTTTATCACATGTTAATATCATAATATTTATATTATATTTATAAACATAATGTTTGAAATGTATAAAAATGCAAGGCTCTCATAAGCAAATCTCAGGTCAAAAAGTAAATAGAAATTTAAATTGCACAACTTATAGAAAAAATGATATTAAAAACACTAACATTTCAGAACCAAGATATAGCAAAAGAAATGCACAAAAGAAATATAACCTTAAATACTCATACAAAGTGAATAAATGAATAAATTATATCCAAAATTTTCTAGAGATAATTATCTTATTAGACATTAGAACCAAAGTTAAAAAATAAACAAATTAACTGAATAAGAGAAGAAAGGAAAACAATAGCAAAAAGTGACTATTTTCATGAAACTAGGGACCACAAAGTGTATAATGTTTAGAAGGAATAAATGAAGATCCTGTCATGGCTTTGCAGCTGGTACAAAGTCTGAGAACATGAATATGAGACCAATGGACACACTGAGAAACAAACTTACAAGAAAATTTTGAGAAAGTAGTAATGAAAATGGAAGCTTCCGCGGAACATATTTTTCACAGGAGGTGGGGATATAGAAGGCTGTGTATAAACAAGCTGTACACTTGAAAGGTAGACTTTGGTTAAGAGGTGGGGTGCAGAGTGAACAACACACAATTATAAAGGAACCTGTACCTGCTCTATTGAAGGCTCCCTCATACAGACACTATAACCTATTAGACTGGACATTGGCTGTGGATTTTCATATGGTACCACCTTCAAATGTGGCTCAGAATATCTTGCCTAATGCAAGATGAATAATAACAAAAATAAGTACTGGATTTATAAAAAGATAGCACAATATACACATACACCTACACACATTTGACAGGAAAAATATACTGCAATAGAGTGGATAAAACCTGTTGCCACTGCTATAAAATAAAAGGGAAATATGAAAACGTTAATCAAGTATCACTTAGAAAAATTGAGGACACAAAACTGGCAAATAACATTTGAGGAAAAATATGAAGCAAAAAAAGGGCATAAAACATCATTAGGAGAACTTAAAAACAAAACAAAATATTAAAAAGTGAAATAAAAATATAAAATCAACAAAAATTTTAGACAATTTTGAAGGTAGTAAAGGGGAAGAAAAATAATATAGATAAACATACATATACCTGTAATAATAAAAGTGTAATATACTAGTTAGACCGGACTGTCGAACAACCTTCCAGACGTCCTTCTGGACAAAGCATAGTGGTGGGGGCCGAGGCAAAGGCAGTTTGGGGTGATCAGGCAGGCAGGAGAGTGGTTAGGGGTAATCAGACAGGTGAGTGATGGTGAGGGGTGATCAGACAGGCAGGAGAGTGGTTAGGGATGATGAGGCAGGCAGAGGAGGGGTTACAGGCGATGAGGCAGGCAGGTGAGTGGTTGGGGCAATGATGCAGGCAGAGGGGTTAAGGGTAATCAGGCATGCAGGCAAGTGTTTAGTGGTGATCAGGCAGGCAGACAAGTAGTTAGGGACAATCAGGCAGGCAGGTGAGCAGGTAAGAGCCAGTGTTCCCAAACTGTGAGAGAGATGTTTGACTGCCAGTTTAGGGCAAATCCGAACATCTCTGGAGAAGTCCCAGATTGTGAGAAGGTGCAGGCTGGGCCGAGGCTCCCCCTGCACAATTTCATGTACTGGGCCTCTAATATATATATCCTAAATAATAAAAGCCTAGGTGATGTCACACATCATGCCCTTGCATGGTGTTGTCACAAGATGGCTGCCATAAGATGGCCACCACAAGATGGCCACTCGCACAGTGGAGGCGGGACCTGGTGGCTGCTCCACATAGTGAGGCCTGGGGGTCCCATGGCTTTGCACAGTGTGGAAGAGGTCTGGCATGGTGAAGGAGGTGTATCACAGCAGGAGATGGCAGTTGTAGGCAACTGGGCTAGCAGGGGAACAGTTAGACATCAATAAGGCTAGCAGGGGAGTGGTTAGGGGGTGATCTTATTGGCAGGGAGAAGTGGTTGGGAAAATCAGGAAGACATGTAGGGGGGAGCCAGCAGTCCTGGATTGAGAGGGATATCTGACTGGGATCAGGCAGGGATTGGGCTTATACCGGCAGATGGATATCCCCCAAGGGGTCCCAGATTGGATAGGGTGCAGGCTGGGCTGAGGGATACCCGCCCATGTAAGAATTTCATGCACTGGGCCTCAGGTCCTATTTAATAATAGAGTAATGTGGAAATTGACTGTTTCTCTGCTACACCCACAAGCCATACCCACCAGCCAATCAGGAGCGAGTATGCAAATTAACCCAACATAGATAGCTGTGGTCACAGAGTGAGCAAGATACTTGGGTTTTCCTGGCAATGGAAGAAGCCAAGCTTCCTACACACCCTTTCCTGCTTTGGACTACACTCAAGGCAACAAAGTTTCAAATATAGGAGATAAATAAATCCCAGATACCAGGGCCTCCACTTGTGTTGCCAGGAGGCATGGCCAGCCTGAAAACCACAAAAGGCCCCTCACCCAGGGCATCTCATGCCCCAAAGGAACCCCCATCCTTATCCAGAACATCTTCAGGACAAACCAGCTGGCCTCCACCCATGCACCAGGCCTCTATCCTCCTATCTCATAAAAGAGTAATGTGCAAATTGAACATCATTCCAACACACGCATGGGCTGCTCCCATGTGGTCAAAGATGGCTGCACCCATGTGAACACAAAATGGCCACTACAAGTAGGCCAGCAGGAGAGAGCATTTGGAAGGGACCAGGCCTGCAAGGGAGGGCAGTTGTGACAATCAGGCCAGCAGAGGAAGGCAGTTGGGAGGAACCAGGCCTGCAAGGGAGGGCAGTTGGGGGCAATCGAGACTGCAGGGGAGGGCATTTGGGGATGACCAGGCCAGCAGAGGAGGGAAGTTGGGGGCGACTTGGCCTGCAAGGAAGGGCAGTTGTGGGGGAAACAGGCTTGCAGGGGAGAGCAATTGAGGGTGACCAGGCCTGTAGGGGAGGAAAGTTAGGGGCAAACAGGCTGGCAGGTGAGCAGTTGGGCATCAATCAGGCTGTCATGGGAGTGGTTAGGGGGTGATCATGCTGGTAGGCTGAACCAGTTGAGGGCAATCAGGAAGGCATGCAGGTGAGCAGTTGAGAGCCAGCAGTCCTAGATTGTGAGAGGGATGTCCGACTGCCCATTTAGAGCTGATCCCCTGAAGCGTCCCAGATTGGAGAGGTTGCAGTCTGGGCTGAGGGACACCCCCCATTCCTGTACACAAATTTCATGCACTGGGCCTCTAGTATATAATAGATGGCTAATATGAAAATTGACTGAAGAGTGGAAATACGGGTCACTATTATGTGCACTGACCACCAGGGGGCAGACCCTCAATTCATGAGCTTCCTCTTGGTGGTCAATGTATTCCCACAGGTGGAATGCTGCTCAACTAGAAGCCAGGGTCATGGCTGGCAAGTGCAGCAGCAGTAGTGGGAGCCTCTCCCACCTCCACAGCAGTGCTAAGGATGTTGGACTGATGGCTTAGGCCTGCTCTCTGACATCCCCTGAGGGCTCCCAGACTGCAAGAGGTTGCAGACTAGGCTGAGGGAACATCCTCCCCCACTGGGTGCATGAATTTTGTGCACTGGGCCTCTAACATATATCACAAAATTAATAAAAATAATTAACATTGTAAAAAGAACTAAAATGATATGGAATTGAAATAATA
The DNA here is from genome assembly GCA_027563665.1 of Antrozous pallidus. Lineage (NCBI taxonomy): Eukaryota > Metazoa > Chordata > Mammalia > Chiroptera > Vespertilionidae > Antrozous > Antrozous pallidus. Next base: position 99,882,561 of record CM050508.1, read on the forward strand.
ATAACAGCTATACAAGACATAGTCTTATATATTTTTTTAATTTAATAAATCTTTATTGTTCAGATTATTACAATTGTTCCTCTTTTTCCCCCCACCTGGTTCCCAACCCACCCTTTGCTCTTACCTCTCCTCCACTCCCACTGTCCTCTTCCATAGATGTACACTTTCTGTCCAGTCTCTTCCCACATCCCTACACTCCATTTCCGCTGAAAGTTGTCAGTCCATTCCCCTTCCATGCCACTGATTCTATTATATTCACCAGTTTAATCTGTTCATTAGATTTTTTATTCACTTGACTTTTAGATTCACTTGTTGATAGACATGTATTTGTTGTTCATACTTTTTATCTTTACATTTTTCTTCTTTCTCTTCTTAAAGAATACCTTTCAGCATTTCACATAATACTGGTTTGGTGGTGATGAACTCCTCTATCTTCTTATCTGTGAAGCCCTTTATCTAACCCTCAATTTTGAATGATAGCTTTACTGGGTAGCGTAATCTTGGCTATAGGTTCTTGCTATTCATCACTTTGAATATTTCTTCCCACTGCTGTCTGGCATGCTTAGTTTCTGTTGAGAAATCAGCTCACAATCATATGGTGCTCCCTTGTAGGTAATTAACTGTTTTTCTCTTGCTGTTAACAATATTCCCTCTTTGTCTTTTGTCTTTGGAATTTTAATTATGATGTGTCTTGGTGTGATCCTCTTTGGATTCCTTTTGTTTGGGGTTCTGTGTGCTTCCTAGACTTGTACATCTATTTCTTTAACCTGGTGGGGGAAGTTTTCAATTATTATTTCTTCAAATAGGTTTTCAGTATCTTGCTCTCTCTCTTATTCTGGCACCCCCATAATTCTGACTTTGGTATGCTTGAGGTTGTCCCAGAGGCTCCTTACACTATCTTCAACTTTTGGAATATTTTTTTTTTTTGCTTTTCTGGCTGAGTGAATTTTGCTTCTTTGTATTTCACATATTTGACTTGATTCTTGCAGTCCTCTAGTCTGCTGTTGGCTCTCTGTATAATATATATATATATATATATATATATATATATATATATATATATATATATTTCAGTCAGTGTATGTTTAATTTCTAGTTGGTCCTTTTTCATATCCTCAAGGGTCTCATTAAATTTATCGGTCTTTTCTAGGAAATTCTTGAAAAACCTTATAATCATGGTTTTGAACTCTATATTCAGTCTTTTGCTTTCCTCCATTTCTTTTGTTTGTGATCTTTTTCTTTGTTCCTGCATTTTTGCTGCTTCCCTGAGTTGGTCAGCTGTGTCTACACTGGGAGAACTTCTGTTCTGAAGATACTCTTATGAGGCAAGATTTGCACATTTGCAAAAGCCTCTCTGCTTAGCTTGAATGGGGCAGAATTTCAGGGTAGAGCAGAGAAACTTGGCTTGCTGTCAGCCCTGCTCTCTGAGGCTCCTGGGTCTCAGTGTCCCTCAGTAATCACTGCAAGCACCTCTGAGAGAAAGCTGCCCTTGAGTTCGAGTTTTTCCAACTGCCAGACAGTCCATTTTCTCCCCGAATGAGTCAGGGTTCCCAGAAACTTGCCTGGAACTGGAGTTCAGTGCTGTATGGAGCTTTCTGCTCTCCCTCCCACTTTAGAAAGTCAGTTGCACATTCAGCTTCTCTGTGAACTTGCATGTCTCCAGACATTTGCCTTCCATAGCTCCCGAGTCTCAGTGTGCTTTCTCTTTCTTGAGAGTCCAGATTCCCCCCAAATGAGTCTGGTTTTCCAGCGTCTTGCCTGGCACTGGAGTTCAGTGCTGTCAGAAGCTTCTGTCTCACTCCCGCATGAGAAAGGCAGCCACTCACTTAGCCACCCATACACACAGCTGCCCTTCCTCTCAGCATACTCATCTCCATACCTCAGCTTTTTGCAGCTTTTCTGATTCTCAATGTGCTTTCCTTTTTTCTTTTAATTGTATAATTTCCACTCAACCAATTTTCCTGTGGTCCTGGATGGTGTCCTTTTTTCCTTTTAGTTGTAGTTTTAATATTGTTGTATGAAGCAGCAGTTTAGGTGTTTACCTATGCCGCCATCTTGGTTTCTCCCATATTAGTTTTTCTTTTTTTAATGAAGAGATTTAAAAGATACAAAATATTTAAGATATAAATTAACATAGTTTCTAGATTTAAAAGAAAACTTGATTTTAGCTATTAAATAGTATATTGAGTTCTGGTGGAAAAAAATTGACTTATAACAACTATTAAACATATTCCAATCAAGACACTGGATAGTAAAATAAATACAAAATTATTTAAGGTAATATTTCTTGTACTGTAATGCCCCAAATAATAAAGAAACAAAAAGATTCTGAGCAGTTTATATCAGGCATAATGGGGTCTACAAATGGATGACAACAAAAAGCACACAATCTTGAAGTGGAGAGAAATGATGGCTAGGAGTGCAATGTCACCATCACATAGACTGTCCTTAGACACCACCCTGGAATCATGCAGTGAGCTTCATGTCAGGGGGACCTTGAAGGGACCCCTGCTGAAAGTTTTGGGAACCCCCAGTGAGTTGCACACCACTCCCACCCCAGGCTCTGAGATCACACCATGAGTCATACAGTTGCACACCACCCTGGCCCCTGGCTCTGGAGTGATTGAGTAACACTCTAGTTGCAATCACAGGGACTCCCTTTACAGGATCCAGGACCTCAAGCATATTTACAAACTCGAGGACAAGAGTGAGTCACACGGTAGAAAATCTGTGAGGAGACTCCATCCATGAATGGGACAATAACATTCAAGACCCAACCACAATAGGAGAACCCAAATAACTCAGGTAGGGGAGCTTTCCTAGAACACCAAGCTCAGGATACCTGAGACACTGCACTAATGGGTCCCACAAAACACCTACTACATAGGCCCATCCCCAAAATCAGGGTGTCATAATAGTTTGATCTGACATAGAAATAAATACAAAGTGATGGCAAAACTGGGAGATAAAGAAATAATCCCGAAAGGAATTAAAAAGGAGTAATAGACTGAAAAAGAACTAAATGAAATGGAGACAAGTAATTTGTCAGATAAAGAATTCAGAGTAATGGTTATAAGGATGTGCAAACATCTGAATGAGATTTACTAGCAACTCAATGAGAATTATTAGAAGCTGAATGTGGATAAGAATAAAGAGGAAATGAAGAATGACATAGCTGCAATAAAGAACAATGTAGAAGATTTCACAGTAGAAAAAGCTGAGGACCTAATCAACAACTTTGAAGACATGGTAGGAAAAAAAAAACAAAAACACCCAGTCTGAACAACAATTGAGGAAAAAATTAAAAGAAGGAGTTTAAGGGAGCTTTGGGAAAACTTGAAACAAAGCAACATTTGCATAATAGGGTGTTATAAAGAGAAGACGCTGAGCAAGGAATAGAAACCAAGTTTGAAAAACTAATGACAAAAACTACCCTAACTTGGGGAAGAAAAAATTCACACAAGCACAGAAAGTTCCAAAGATGATGAACAAAAAAGACCCACAATAAGACACATTGTAATTAAAATGACAAATGTCAATTACAAAGAAAGAATCCTAAAGGCTGCAAAATAGAGACAGAAAGTTACCTACTAGGGATCTCCCATTAGACTATCAAATAATCTCTAAACTGAAACACATCTGGCCAGAAAGGAAAGGAAGGAAGTACACAAAGTAATGAAAAACAAGGGACTGACTCCAAGAAACTATCCAGCAAAGCTATGAGTTACAATTGATGGTGAAATCAGGAGCGTCACAGACAAAACAAGGCTAGAGGAGTTTATTATCATCAAATCAGCAATGCAAAAAATGCTAAGGGACTGTTGTAAGAAGAAATAGAGAAAGCGAGAAGAACAAAGGCATAAAGAATTAAGAATGGTTACAAACAAGTACCTATCAACAATAACTTTAAATATAAATGGATTAAATGCAACAGTAAAAAGACAGAGTATCTGAATGGATGTGACATATGACCCATATACTGTACATGCTGTCTACAAGATATGTATGTCAGAGCAAAGTAGTCACACAGACTGAAAGTGAAGGGATGGGAAAAAAATTCTTCAGGCAAATGGAAATTTCTTTTATAAAGCTAGAGTAGCAATATTTATATCTGACAAAATAGACCCCAAAGTGAAGGTCATAACAAGAGATAAGAAAGGCCACTTCATAATACTAAAGGGATCAATACATCAAGAGGTTATAACTCTGGTAAATATGTATGCACCCAATACAGAGGCTTCTAAATAAATAAATAAATAAATAAATAAATAAATAAATAATGAAATATATCAATGGAGAAATCAACAGCTATATAATAATAGCAGGGGACTTAAATGCCCAATTAATATCACTGGATAAATCTTCCAAACAAAAAATTCAACAAGGAAACAGCGATCCTAAATGATTCACTCAATCAGATGGAACCGATTGACAAGTTCAGAACATATCATCCCAAAGCTACCAAATATACATTCGTCTCAAGTACACATGGGATATTTCAATGATAAACCCCATGTTAACATAGACTAAGTCTCTACAAATTCAAGAAGGTTGAAATCATCCTCCCAGATCACAATGACATAAAATTAGAAATCAATTACAACAAAAATAGTAAAATACAATCACACACAATGTAGGCTAAATTGCATGTTATTAAACAATGAATGAGATACCAAAGAAATAAAAGAATAAATTTTTAAAAATCTTGGAAACAAATGACAGTGAAGCACAACTCAAAATGTATGGGACACAGTAAAAGCAATCCTAAGAGGGAAGTTTGTAGGACTATAGGGCTACGTTAAAAAAAAGAAAAAAGAAAAAAGAAAGAAAGAAAGAAAGGAAGGAAGAAAGAAAGGAAGAAAGAAAAAAAAAACTTTCAATACATTATTGAACGCTACAACTTAAACCATTAGAAATAGAGCAATAAGAAAAACCCAGAGTAAATAGAAGGAAGGAAGTAATAAAGATCATAACAGAAATAAATGGCAAAGAGACTAAAAACACAATACTAAAGATCAATAAAACCAAAAGTTGGTTCTTTAAAAGAGTTGGTTCAAACAAGATTGATGAACCTATAGCCCGACTCACCAAGAAATAAAGAGAGTGGACTCAAAGAAACAAAACCAGAAACAAAAGTAACAACTGACCACATAGGAATGCAAAGCACAGTAAAAAAGAAAAAATACTATGAACAATTCTATTCCATGGAACTGGACAAACTTGATGAAATAGACATATCCCTAGAAAAATACAGTCTTCTAAACGTTAATTAGGAAGAATCAGTAAACTTGAATAGGCTTATAACTACTGATGAAATTAAAGCAGTAATAATAATAATAATAATAATAATAATGATAATAAACTTCTAACAAATAAAAGCTCTGGTCAAGATAGCTTCTAAGGAGAGTTTTACCAAACATTCAAAGAAGAACTAACATCTATTTTCTTTAAACTATCCTAAAAATTCCAAGAGGAAGGAATACTTCCAAACTCTTTTTATCAGGCTAGCATTACCTTAACACAAAACCAGATAAAGACATTACAAATAAAGATAATTATATATCAATGTCCCTGATGAACATAAATACTAAAATTCTCAACAAAATATTAGCAAATTGGATCTAGCAATACACTAAAAAGATCATACAACATTACAAGTGGAGTTTACTCCATTGGATGTATAGCAGGTACAATATCTGAAAATCAATAAATGTTACACAGCACATTAACAGATTGTAAGACAAAAATAACATGATCATATCAATTGATACAGAAAAAGTATTCAACAAAATCCAACACCCTTTTATGATTAAAAACACTCAGTAAAATGGAAGTACAGAGAACACACTACAACATAATAAAACCCTCATATGTCAAACCTACAGCCAACAATATATTCAATTGTAAAAAACTAAAACAATTTCCCCTAAAACCAGGAACAAGACAGGGATGCCGGCAGAGCCCAGAAAAATGGCGGCGGAACGGAGGGATTCGATCTGAATCTGCTCACAGGGCAGAGGGAGGGAGCAGCTGAAAGTGGTGCAGGGAGCATTTGTCCGCGACTAGGGGGACAGCTGTGCTCCAGGAGAAGATAGAGGACTGCTGGGCTGGCCTCCCTAGCCTGAGCGGCCCCAGTACTGCGGGTTCTCTCCCTGAGCCAACTGCGCGAGGAGGCGCTCGGAGGCGGATCACGACATCTTGAACAAGAGGAGCTGGAAAACATACCACTGGGGCCCCCGGAGCACCTGCGCCCAGGTGGCGCGGAGGCTCACAGAGCCCAGGGAGCGCTAAACTCCAGCTCGGAAAGGTCAGATTTCCCTGGGGGTACTTTGGGCAGGAAACTGAGGGGGCTGGCAGTCTGGGAGATCTGCACCTTGGAACTCAAAACCTGGAGATCTGCACCTGAAATAGAATCTGTGGCTGTTGAAGCTGGGGAACGTGGGAGAGGGCCCTTGGAGCTGGTGGCAGAGTTGATCCCTGGAGCGCAATCGGTTTGGACCTGACAGAGGGGGGAAGCCCGAAAGATTTTGGGAGGGTTCTGGCTGCTAAAACAGCAGTCACCATTAGAGAGGCAGTATTGTTTAGTTCAGGATAAAGAGGACCAATAGACCCAGAAGTCAATCTAGAAACACTGCCACCCAGGGGCCAAATCACAAATTGACTCTTATGTGACAGGGAATTGATTATATTTTCTCTTCGACCTTGGGAATACAGTCTATTTTCATCTACACTTTAGTATCTTTTACTCTACCTCAACTTCACCTTTATACCACCACTCTCTGGCTAACCTTTCCCTATTTAGTGCCTTGTTTCCCTTACACTTTTCCCGCTTTAGATTTACCTAATTCTTTCCCCTTACCCCCTGCTAAAATTTCACCCCACTGATATATCTAATCTCTAACCACCTAATCCAAGTGCATATATACCTCTAATTTCTCTGACTTCACTATCTTAAAGTGTTTTTAGCCCTGTCCTGTTGTTGTTGTTTACTTGACTGTTGATTATATTGATTTTTTAAGCAGGTTGATGAGATTGATTTGCTTATTCTGTTATTTTGGTTTGTCTTGTAGGGGGGTTTATTTTTATTTTTGGTGTTGTTTCTTGTTTTGTTGTCCTCATATGGATTGTTTTTGAGATAGATTTTTGCTTCTGTGTTCCCTCACCTCTCTTGATATTAGTAGTTGTATGTAATTTGTATCAATCTCCAAGTACTTGTTGCAGGTTTGGTTCGGATTAAGGGCTGTCCTATAGGAGTTTTCACCCCACATTTATAATTTACTCCTTTTATTTCTTTTTTTTTCTTCTCCCCCTTTTCCCATTATCATTTTGGCATTCCTGTCTTTCTTTTTTGTGAGTGTATGTGTGTGTGGGGGGGTCTCTTTCTTTTTTGTGTGAGTGTCTGTGTGGGTCTGGGGGAGGTTCTCTTTCTTTTTTCCCACCTATCACCGAATTTGCCTTTCTCTGGCGGTCACCTTTATTTGGAATTACAATTACTTTGACTACATTCCGGTTCAGTGCCTGGTGCATTGCACCTGGTTGTGTTGTATTTTGTGCCTTTAAATCAACGCAGGAGAGTGAGAACTACATAACCACATACACAGAGAAGAGAGACCATGGGAAGACAAAGAAATAGCCCACATATGAAAGAAAAGCAAGGCTCAGCAGAAAAGGAGGTAAACGAAATGGAAGTTAACAACCTGTCAGAGAAAGAATTCAGAGAAATGGTCATAAGGTGGCTGAAAAGAATGGAAGACAAATTTGATAATATGAGTAAGAACCAAGAGGAAATGAGGAAGACCCAGGAAGAAATGATGAAGAGCCATGAAGAAATAAAAAGCGACATTGCTGAAGTAAAGAACTCAATAGAAAGTATTAAGAGTAGACTAGAAGAAGCAGAGGATCGCATCAGTGAGCTAGAAGACCAGGTAGGAAAAAATAACCAAGTAGAGCAGCTACTAGAAAAAAAAATTAAAAAGCAGGAGGAGAGCCTAAGAGAACTTTGGGACAACATGAAACAAAACAACATCCGTATAATTGGGCTTCCAGAAGGACAGGAAACTGAGCAAGGAATAGAAAACCTGTTGGAAGAAATAATGACAGAAAACTTTCCTGGTATAGGAAAGGAAAAACCCACACAAATCCAAGAAGCTCACAGAGTCCCAAGCAAAATACACCCGAAAAGAGCTACACCAAGGCACATTATAATTAAATTGGCAAACACCAATGACAAAGTAAGAATCTTAAAAGCTGCCAGGGAGAGACAAAAAGTCACCTACAAAGGAACACCCATCAGACTAACAAGTGATCTCTCAACAGAAACCTATCAGGCCAGAAGGCAGTGGAATGAAATCTACAAAGTCATGCAAAAGAAGGGTCTGAATCCTAGAATACTGTACCCAGCAAGGCTCTCAATCAAAATTGAAGGTCAAATCAGGAGCTTCACAGATAAAAAAGGACTAAGGGAATTCGTCACCACCAAACCAGCAATGCAAGAAATGCTAAAGGATCTGCTGTAAAAAGAAATAGGAAGCAAAGAAGGATCACAGGGGCAAAGAACAAAAATGGCAACATATAAGCACCTATCAATAATAACTTTAAATGTAAACGGGTTAAATGCTCCAATCAAAAGACATAGGGTAATAGACTGGATAAGAAAACACAACCCATGTATCTGCTGTCTACAAGAAACCCACCTCCGAAAAAAAGACGCACACAGACTGAGGATGAAAGGTTGGAAAAAAGTTATTCAGGCGAATGGAAATGAAAAAAAAGCTGGGGTAGCCATACTTATATCTGACAAATTAGATCTCAAAGTGAAGGACATAACAAGAGATAAAGAAGGCCACTTCATAATACTAAAGGGAGCAATTCAACAAGAAGAAATAACTCTTGTAAACATATACGCACCCAATACAGGAGCACCCAAATATATACAAAAACTCCTAGAGGACATCAAGGGAGAGATAGACAGCAATACAATCATAGTAGGAGACTTTAATACCCCATTATCACCATTGGAAAGATCCTCTAAACAAAAAATCAGTAAAGAAACATCAATTCTCAATGACTCACTGGACCAGATGGAATTAATTGACATCTTCAGATCATTTCACCCCAAAGCCACAGAATATACATTCTTTTCAAGTGCCCATGGGTCATTCTCAAAGATAGACCATGTATTAGGTCATAGGCAAAGTCTCTCCAAATTCAAGAAGATAGAAATCATATCAAGTATATTCTCAGATCACAGTGGCATAAAGCTGGAAATCAACTACAATAGAAACAATCCAAAGAAATCGAACACATGGAGACTAAACAGCATGCTATTAAACTATGACTGGGTTACTAGAGAGATTAAGGAAGAGATAGAAAACATCATGGAAACAAATGACAATGATAGCACAACAATCCAAAATCTATGGGACACAGTGAAAGCAGTTCTGAGAGGGAAGTTAATAGCTCTACAATCCTACTGCAAAAAACTAGGAACAGCGGCAATAAATTATCTAACCCAACAACTCAAAGAGTTAGAAAGAAAGCAACAAGAAAAGCCCAGTGTAAGCAGAAGGAAGGAAATAGTAAAGATCAGAGCAGAAATAAATGACATAGAGACCAAAGAAACAATACAGAAAATCAACGAAACCAAGAGCTGGTTCTTTGAAAGGATAAACAAGATTGATGAACCTCTAGCCAGACTCACCAAGAAGCAAAGAGAGAGGACCCTAATAAATAAAATCAGAAATGAAAGAGGTGAAATAACAACAGACCCCATTGAAATACAAAGGATTGTTAAAAAATACTATGAACAACTCTACTGCAACAAACTGGACAACCTGGAGGAAATGGATATGTTTCTAGAAAAATATAACCTCCCAAAACTCAATCAAGAAGAATCTAAACAACTCAATAGACCAATAACTGTGGAAGAAATTGAAGCAGTCATCATAAAGCTTCCAGCAAACAAAAGCCCAGGGCCAGACGGCTTCACAGGGGAGTTTTACCGAACATTCAAGGAAGAACTAAAACCTATACTCCTCAGACTATTCCAGAAAATTCAAGAGGATGGAAAACTTCCAAACTCCTTCTATGAAGCTAGCATCACCCTAATACCAAAACCAGATAAAGACGACACAATGAAAGAGAATTACAGGCCAATATCCCTCATGAATATGGATGCCAAAATCCTCAATAAAATTCTAGCAAATCGGATCCAACAGTACATCAGAAAGATCATACACCACGACCAAGTAGGATTTATCCCAGGAATGCAAGGATGGTACAATATCCGCAAATCAATAAATGTGATACATCACATAAACAAATTGAGAGATAAAAATCACATAGTCATATCAATTGATGCAGAAAAAGCATTTGACAAAATCCAACATCCTTTCTTAATAAAAACTCTCAATAAGGTAGGAATAGAGGGATCATACCTCAACATAATAAAAGCCATATACGATAAACCCACAGCATACATCATACTCAATGGGCAAAAACTACAACCATTTCCCCTAAGAACAGGAACAAGACAGGGTTGCCCACTTTCACCACTCCTGTTCAACATAGTACTGGAAGTATTAGCCATTGCAATTAGACAAGAAGAAGAAATAAAAGGCATCCAAATTGGAAAAGAAGAAGTTAAGCTATCCTTATTTGCAGATGACATGATATTGTACATAAAAAACCCGAAGGACTCCATAAAAAAGTTAGTAGACTTAATAAATGAGTTCAGCAATGTAGCAGGCTACAAAATTAATGCCAAGAAATCTATGGCATTTCTATACACTAATAGTGAACTTACAGAAAGAGAGACTAAAAAAGCAATCCCATTTACCATCACACCAAAAAAATTAAAATACCTAGGAATAAACTTAACTAAGGAGGTAAAAGATCTATTTGTGGAAAACTACAGGACACTGAAAAAAGAGATAGAGGAAGATGTAAACAGGTGGAAGAACATTCCATGTTCATGGATTGGGAGAATCAACATCATCAAAATGTCCATACTACCCAAAGCAATCTATAAATTTAATGCACTCCCCATTAAAATACCAATGGCATATTTCACAGACCTAGAAAGAACTCTCCAAAAATTCATCTGGAACAAAAAAAGGCCCCGAATAGCCACAGCAATCCTGAGAAAGAAGCACAAAGTCGGTGGGATCTCCATACCAGATTTCAAGCTGTATTACAAGGCTACTGTTCTTAAAACAGCCTGGTACTGGCACAAGAACAGACATATAGATCAATGGAATAGAATAGAGAATCCGGATATCAACCCAATCCACTATGCTCAATTAATATTTGACAAAGGAGGCAGGAACATAAAATGGAGTCAAGACAGTCTCTTCAATAAATGGTGTTGGGAAAATTGGACAGATACATGCAAAAAAATGAAACTAGAGCACCAACTTACACCATACACAAAAATAAACTCAAAATGGATACAGGACTTAAACGTAAGACAGGAAACCATAAAAATATTAGAGGAATCTACAGGAAGAAAAATCTCAGACATATGGCAAAAGAACTTCTTTGATGATACCGCTCCGAGGGCAATGGAAGCTAAAGACAGAATAAACAAATGGGACTACATCAAAATAAAAAGCTTTTGCACAGCTAAAGAAACCATCAACAAAACAACAAGAAAACCCACTGTATGGGAGAACATATTTGCAAATGTTATTAGTGATAAAGGTTTAATCTCAAGCATCTACAGGCAACTCACCCAACTCAATAAAAGGAGGACAAATGATCCAATAAAAAAATGGGCAACAGACCTAAATAGAATCTTCACGAAAGAAGACAAAAGGAAGGCCCAGAGACACATGAAAACTTGCTCAAAGTCACTAATTATCCGAGAGATGCAAATCAAAACGACTATGCGGTACCATCTCACACCTATCAGAATGGCTTACATCAACAAATCAACAAACGACAAGTGCTGGCGAGGATGCTGAGAAAAAGGAACTCTCCTGCACTGCTGGTGGGATTGTAGACTAGTACAGCCACTGTGGAGAACAGTATGGAGATTCCTCAAAAAACTAAAAATGGAGCTCCCATTCGACCCAGTGATCCCACTTCTAGGAATATACCCCAAGAAATTAGAAAGGCGAATTAGAAAGGATATATGTACCCCTATGTTCATAGCAGCACAATTTACCATAGCTAAGATTTGGAAACAGCCGAAGTGTCCATCAGCAGATGAGTGGATCAAAAAACTATGGTACATTTACACAATGGAATACGACACTGCAGTAAAAAAGAAGGAGCTCCTACCATTTGTAACAACATGGATGGATTTGGAGAGCATTATGCTAAGTGAAATTAGCCAGGCAGAGAAAGACAAATATCACATGATCTCACTCATTTGAGGAATACAATCAATGACATAGACTGATGAACAAGAATAGATCCAGAGACTGAGAAAAGTCCATCAGAATGTCAAACCTCAGGGTAAGTGGCAGGTGGTGAGAGTAAGTGGAAAAGTCAATATACTTGAACTCTTGAACTGAGGTAAGTGATTTGTGTTTTTACATCCCTGACAAAGTTTATATAAAATTATAAAAAAATGGCAGCTAGTCTGACATTGAATTGACATGGCCTAGGGCTTGTCATATCCTATGGAGACCAGTCCTTAGGCTAGGTCCTGCTTAACCTCCCATGACACCATAATACCCTTACATGATATTATTCTACAATGTCATTATAATATTTGATATTTGACAACACCATATTATACAATTATCCCAAATAAACTTACAAACTAATTCTTTGAATGTTGGGCAGCAACTTAAAAAAGAATAGGAAAGAAATTAATCCCTTTCAGAAGGAATTAAGGCACTGGGAAGGCATCTGAGCATTCTATATTGGCCCTTCTTGCCCTTTCTGCCAAGAGGGACCTTCTTGTTACTATCCAAATACACACAGCTGATGCCAGAGTTTTCAGTTCGAGCTGTGGCTGAAGCCTTTGGGCAGCTGGCACCATGGATCTGTATCTCGACCAATGGCGTGAGCTGGGCCCTCTCTGGAGAAGAAACCTGGGTCCCCCGAGATATGTGATCAGTACCGGGACCCCGCCAGCAGGCGAGGGGACCCCAAGGCAGGTACTGGACGTGGAGGCCACAGGGAGGCATAGACTACAAAGGAGACAGAACTGAACCTCACATCACCCTGTTTGGCCCCGGAGGATGGCTGGTTAGCCAGAGACGGGTAAGATTCCTCAGGGAAGGAAAGAGGGGCCAACAGGAGAGAACTAAAAGGTCAACAGAGGTGGGGCACAGACCCTCATCCACAAACCTTGCAGGGGTTTGAATTCTCAACCCTCCTAAGGGAGGTCTCCTACCCCCACGGCTGCTTCGCCTCCCACACACAACTCATACGGGGACCCAGGCGGAAGACAGAGACTCGGCCAGCAATAGCTGCTCTATATCTAAATTCAGTCTATTACCAGGAATGCTCGGGACCTACTCAAAATTGCAAATATTCCTTTCCACTAGTATTCACAGGGTAAACTAAGATTTCTGCTTGAGTATTAAAATTGACAGGAAAATAGTAATCAAGTTTTCAGATTAATTTAAATTGGCCAAGTGAAATACGAGAATACTCAAGAAAAGTATAGTGTACTGGACAAAAAGCTTTTCCTAAAACATTAACTGAAAAATCTATTAGTAGTTCATCTCTCTGTAAAATTGCCTAACATCCAAAGAACCTAAAGCAGTCACTTTGTGTGCAAAAATTAAAATTTAAAATTATCAAGACTGCAATAGAAAATTTCCAAAAGTCCCCATTAATCAAAAAAGGGGAGGGGACAGCGGGGTAATATCATGAAAGGGACAAAAAAAAATATCGAGTAAGTAAAATACATCTAGAAAATTCTTACTCCAGTAAAGTAAATTCCATTTGTAAAAACAATGGCAGGACACCCATGAAAAAACACACATGGTGTCAAAATAAGCCAAAGGAAAATCATTTAGGCAAAAATTAAAAAGAATCCCAAGTCTATTTTGCATAGAGGATCCCTTTGTTAACTTTTGGTCGAGAATGTGTTTGTGTGTTTTCAGAGAACAACTCCAAGACCATGTGGGTTCCTGCGACAGTGAGGAACTGATGGATCTGTTCCAGTCATGAGGACGGTCCAGAGATGGGGGACACTGACGACACCTTGCCATACTAGCAGTCAGCAGCTGTGCATGTCTGCAGGCAGCCCAGGACCAAACCAGAGAGGATGGATCATGCATTGACATGATATGTCCACCATCTGGATACCATTGCTGACTTATACACATAATGAATTATTTGACACTGAAACTGGGACTCAGAAAAGTTGGACATTGAAACCGAGACTGAAACACTTTTTGTTCTTATACATTTATTTCTAGTATGCAGAGGCAAGATATTTTTGAAGAAAAGAAACAGGGGAGAGTGATTGATATAGAGGCAGGATGGCCTTGAACAGGCTGTCAAGCTACAGGGGGAGGCTTGGGTGGATGGGAGGCAGATGCGGGGGGAGATCAACGGAAGGACTTGTATGCATGCATATGAACATAACCAATGAATGAAAGACACTGGGGCGGGGAGGGGGGAAGCTGGGGATATGTGCTGGGGGGTGGGGGAGGCTGGGGGGAGGATAAGGGGGAGGGGGAAAGGAAAACATGTACTACTATTATACTGCAAAAAATCAATAAAAAATAATTAAAAAAAAAAAAGACAGGGATGCCTACTCTCACCACTTCTGTTTGACATCCTATCTAATAAAAGAATAATATGCAAATTTGACTGAACCTTTGCCAGACCCACAAGCCAAAGCCACCAGCCATACCCACCATCCAATCAGGAGCAGATTATGCAAATAAACCCGAACCAAGATGGCTGCTGCCACTGAGAGCAGGAGGAAGGCTTGGGTTTCACCGGCAACAGAGGAAGCCAAGCTTTCCACCTCCAGTTATCTGCCTAGGCCTCCACTCAATGTTACAAAGTTTCAATTATAAAGATACAGAAATGGCAGCAGCCACTGAGCTGGAGAGAACAGAGGCTTGGGTTTCCCTGATAACGGAGCCCTAGGTTTCCACTCTAGGCTACAAAGTTTCAAACAGAAATAGCTGCCACCACGAAACAAGCAGAAGGCTTGGCTCTGCTCCAGGCTACAAAGTTTCAATTGTAGACATAGATTAATCCCAAATACCTGTGCCTGCACTTGGGTCACTGGGGGGCGTGGCCAGCCTGCAAAACCCAACAGGCCTCTCGCCACTCCTCATCCCAAGGGAACCCCCACTCTGATCTGGGACACTCTTTAGGGCAAACCAGCTGGCCCCCACCCATGCACCAGGCCTCTATCCTATCCAATAAAAGAGAAATATGCAGATTGACCATCACTCCAACACACAAGAGGGCTACCGCCATGTGGTCAAAGATCATGTCCCCATGTGGACACAAGATGGTCACCACAAGATGGGCAGCAGGGAAGGGCCTTTGGGAGGTTCCAGGCCCTGAAAGGGAGGGCAGTTGTGGGTGATCAGGCCAGTAAGGGAGGGCAGTTGAAATAGACTAGGATTGCAAGGGAGAGCAGTTGGGGGCAATCAAGCCTGCAGGGGAGGGCAGTTAGGGGTGATCAGGCCAGCAAAGGAGGGAAGTTGGGGACAAACAGGCTGGCAGGGGAGCAGTTAGATATCAATTAGGCTGGCAGGGTGGAGGTTAGGGGGTGATCAGGCTGGCAGGCAGAAGAGGTTAGAGGCAATCAGGGAGGCAGGCAGGTGAGCAGTTTGGAGCCAGCAGTTCTGGATTGTGAGAAGGATGTCCAATTGCCTACCGGTATCAGGCCTAAATGGGCAGTCAGACATCCCTAAAGGGGTCCCAGATTGGAGAGGGTGCAGGCTGGGCTAAGGGACATTCCCGGCCCCCCATGTATAAATTTCATGCACCGGGCCTCTAGTAGTACTAGAATTGGAGCCCTAGTGATCAGACATGAAGAAGAAATAAAAGGCATTAAAATTAGAGAGGAGGAAGTAAAACAGTCATTATTTACTATTACATATAGAAAACCCTAAGATTCTATCCAAAACTACTAGATTTAATAAATGAATTTGGCATCATTACAAGATAAAACTAACACAGAGTAATCTATGGCATATTTATATACCAATAATGAACTTGAAAAAAAAAGTGAAATTAAGTAAATAATCCCATTTACCATTGCAACAACAACAAAAAATCAAGATACTTAGAAATAAGTCTAATTGAGGAGGTAAAAGACCTGCACTTGGGAAAGTACAAGGCATTGAAAAAAAAGAGATAGAGGAAGACATAAACATGTGGAAGAATATGCCATGTTCATGGGTTTTCAGAATCAATATAATTAAAATGTCCATACTACACCAAGCAATCTATAGACTCAATGCAATACCTATGAAAATAACAATGGCATATTTCATAGACCTAGGACAAACTCTTCAAAAATTTATATGGAACCAAAAATCCATGAATAGCCACAGCAACCTTGAGAAAGAAGAACAAAGATGAAGACATCACAATACCAGATATCATGCTATACTATAAAACCTTGGTTTTCAAAACAGCCTGGTACTGGCACACAAGCAGACATATAGACTAAAGGAACAGAAGAGAGAACCCAAAAATCGACAAAAGCCTTTATGCTCAATTAACTTTTGACAAAGGAGACAAGCGAGTAGAATGGAGTAAAGTCAACCTCTTCAATTAATGATGTTGGGAAGTTGGATAGATAAGTGAAAAAAAAAGAAAAAGAAAAAAGAAAGAAAGAAACTAGACCATCAATTTATATCATAGACAAAAATAAACTCAAAGTGGGTAAAAGATTCAATGTAAGAGTGAAACCATAAAAATCTTAGAAGAAACCATAGGCAGCAAAATGTCAAATATCTCTCATAGAACTATGTTTAAGGATACATCTCCTAGGACCATGACGGTGATCCTATGACATGTGTGTCAGCATTGACACTTGTAGCCAATTTTGATGACACGCGGCTGCAGGCAGTCGCATACAGAAAAGTATGGGCCCACATCCTGACAAGGACGTTTCATCCTCAGCTACTGCACAGCCAAGTGCAATAGCCAAGGATGAAACATTTTCTGTAGTGTAGTGTAGACACTCTGTGCCAGAGTTCTGTAGGCCAAAACAACAGAACTCTGGCACAGAGCGTCTAATTCTGGGACTACCGATTAGGTCCTTAGGGGATCTTTGACCTCACTTCTGGCTGGCAGAGCAAACAGCAGAGGAAAGCCTTGTGGGAGGAATCTCTGGGAGCCCTGTGATCACCATTACCAGCAACCACATAACCACAGCAACCATAATCCAATCTACTGTTCTGGGGTGTCATGGATTTCTAATTAACCATCATTACTGAGATAAGTGAAGGGTAGGCAAGGGCCTGTGCTTTAGGTGCTGTTTGCTGCCATTAGAAATAGTTGCAGCCATCTTAATTTATATAAGGAAAGCAGATTCTATTTCACCACTATTATTGTTGAGCAACTTTATTAACCCCCATTTCTGCTTATCAACCTTGCCCCTTCCTAAAAGACAGTTACACATGCCAACTTATGGTCAGTTAGGCAAGTTAACCCCAAAATTGCCTGCAGGGCTAACAGACTATCTAAAATTCTATCTTCTGTCACTGCTCCCCTGATGGAGAAACCAAAAACCAAAAAAACAAGGTTAAGTAAAGGAAGTGGTAGTAGCAGTAGCCAACCCTTTCAAGAGACATGGACCGAGATGTATGGCATTGTAGAAAAAAATGGCAGATCATTTTGAATTTTGTGTACTGAAATGGTAGTAAGCAGAATATGGAATATAAGTAGACATTTTGAAACTAAAAATTCCCAGCTCTTGAAAAAAAGTGAGGATGAAAAGAAGGAATACATTTCCAGGCAGCTATACCTTTATAAGAGCTATCTAATTCCATCCTTAAATTTATAAAAGGCTCTACAAATTTAACATCTGCAAGTTTGAGCATTACTTACTCAATAGTTCAGCATGGAAAAACACTCAATGAGGGAGAATTTATTAAAGAAACTTTCCTAAAATGTGCACTAGTTCTATTTCACGATATGCAGAATAAAGATGCAATTATTAAGAGAATATCTGAGTTATCATAAAAGACTGAATAATGAGACTGAACACAAACGTACAACATCAGTTACAGAGAGACATAAGTAATTGTAAATATTTTTCTATCTCTCTTGATGAAACTACTGATGTCACAGCACATGCTCAGTTGGCCATTATTGGTTGATATTCTGATGGTCTCACAATGAGAGAAGAGTTGATAAAGTTAGTATCAGTGCCCACAAGTACTTCAGGAACTGAAATATGTAAGGTTCTTATACAAACATTCCATGACCTAAGCATTGATATCTCTAAAGTTGTGTCAGTGACAACAGATGGGGCACCAAACATGGTGGGGGAAAAAGTCGGATTTGTCAAATTGTTTACAGAAGCTAATGGACATCAAATTGTGCCTTTTCATTGTGTTATCCATCAGGATGTTTTATGTGCCAAGGCAGGATTCACCAACTTAAACGACTTAATGTCAGTTGTTACAAAAATAGTTAATTTAATAGCTGCTCGCCCCTTCACAAGCGAGAATTTTCTGCACTTTTCCTGGAGGTTGATTTCACCTACAGTGGACTGCTGATGTACAATAATGTCAGATGGCTGAGCCGAGGCAAAGTTCTTGAGAGCTTTGTGGAATGTTTTGAAGAAATTAAAGTATTTCTTGAGGATAAGGATCTGGGAAACTTCTCAGCTCAATAATGATAAGTAGGTCAACACCCTGATATTTTTTATAGATCTCTCTGTTCATATGAATGAACTGAATTTAAAGTTACAAGGTTTTGGCAAAAGTATTGACATTATGTTTGGATTCATAAAAGCTTTTGAAAGTAAACTTAAATTTTTCAAGCTAGATCTAGAAACTAAAACTTATAAGTATTTTCCTTGAGTAACAGAGTATTTTGGAAAGACTAGCGCAGTTGTAGAAAATGAATTGGAACCCTTGCATATAAAGTACCAGCATGTTTTAGACTTGTTACTTGACCAGTTTAGTCATGGATTTAATCATTTTAGAAGCCTAGACCAGACCATAAAAATAATTAAGTATCCTGATGTAGTAGTCTACAGTAGTTTAGAATTAAATGGTTACCAATGGATGCAAATTGATGATTCAGAGATGCAACTTGCAGAATTTCAAGACAGCATCTGGGCTCAGGTGTTTGTCCTCTTGAGGTCAAAGCTTGAGAATCTGGAAAGGTGCTGCTTGGAGAATCAAGAGGAGTGCCACTATGAACAGGAAATTTGGAGTGTCTGAAACCGATTACCAGGCACTTTTAGCACCCTGGAAAATATAGCAATGGCTTTACTCACAATTTTTCCCTTTAGGTACTTTTATGAGACCTTATTCTCAGCGTTAAATAATATCAAAACCAACAAAATAAGTAGATTGATAGATGAAGTTAGTAGCACTTGCTTGGGCTTGAAGTGTACAAAATACCAACCTTCAATTGAAGGTTTAACCAATGAAATTCAGCAACACGAAAGTCACTAATAGGCAGGTTAGTTAAAGAATTCCCCCTCTCCCTCACTTATCTTAGTTCATGGCACCCCACACATGTTAAATAATATCAAGACCAACAAAAGAAACCGACTGACAGATAAACAAAGAAGTCACTAAGCAGGTATGTTAAATAATTAGTTTTTGGTTTATTAAATACAGTTATATATTACAATTATACATTTTTGTCATTTAAACTATAAATATCGTGAATTGTGGTATTTTTCTCAAAGTAACACACCATCCGAATTATGCTCGGTTTTTTGATGAATTTTGACACACCAAGCTCCAAAGGTTTCACATCACTGTCCTAGGACAATGGAAACTAAGGAGAAAATAAACAAATGGGACTACAACAAAATAAGAAGCTTCTGCGTAGCAAAAGAAACCATCAACAAAATAACAAGAGAGCCCACTGTATGGGAGAACCTATTTGTCAATGATACATCCTATAAGAGGTTAATCTCCAAAATTTATATGGAACTAATCCAGCTTAAAAAAAGATAAATAGCCCAATTAAAAAATGGGTAAAGGACCTAAGTAGATACTTCTTAAAATTGGACATACAGAGGATAAAAGGGATAGGAAGAAAAGCTCAAAGTCACTAATAATCCAAAAGATGCAAATTAAAATTATAATGAGATACCACCTTACACCTGTCAGAATTCTTATCATCAACAAATCAACAAAGGACAAGTGTTGGCAAGGATATGGAGAAAAGAGAACCCTAGTAGATTGCTGGTGGGAATGCCTACTGGTGCAGCCTCTGTGGATAATAGTATGGAGTTTTTTCAAAAAATTAGCTGTGGAATGCCCATTTGACTCAGTGATCTAACTTCTAGGAATATATCCTAAGAAACTAGAAACACCAGTCAGAAAGTTAATTGCTCATAGCAGAGCAATTAACGAGAGTTAATATTGGAAAATAGTATAAGTACCCATCAGTAGATGATTGGATTAAAATCTATGATGTATCTACACAATGGAATCCAATGCAGTTTTGAAAATGAAAGAACATCATTTTCAACAGCATGCATGGAACTGGAGAGCATTATGCTAAGTGAAATAAGGCAGTCAGAGAAAGATATGTATCACGTGATGTCACTCATATGTGGAATCTAATGAACAACATAAGATGATAACAAAAAATTGAGAATCATAGAAACATGAAACAAAGTGTCAAACCCCAGAGGGAAGGCAGGAATGGGTGTGTGGGTGGGAAGAGATCAACCAAAGAACTTGTATGCATATATGCATATTCCTTGGACACAGAAGATAGGATGGTGAAGGCCTGCAAGGCAAGGGCGGGCTGCAAGAGGACAAGGGGGAAAAGGGGACATATGTAATATTTCCAACAGTAAAAAGATTTAAAATTAAAAAATAATTAAGTTGATAGCTGGCTGGCATGTCTCAGTTGGTGGTTGGACATGGACTTATGAACTGGGGAATCGTGGTTGTATTTGATTCCTATTATGGTGCATAGAGGATTTAGGCAACGAATGGTTCTCTGTCATCATTGATGTTTCTATCTCTCTATCCCACTGTCTTACTCTCTCTAAAATCAATAAGCACATTTAAAAAAGAATAATGGTAGTAGACATATTGTTTGGGACTTAGAGAGCAGGGTAAAGATTCCCAATGAGGCCTTTTATGGAATGGGGAGATGGATAGAGGAGTGAATGAAGAATTAAGTGCTGAGCACTGAGTTTAGTTCACTATAGAACAAGGACTAAAACCCAGAATATAAAGATGCTAAACTCTGGTGTTATAGAAATACATAGCTATGAAGGAGACTTCCTTGTGTTTTATAGCACACCTTTAAAAAACTTACTTAAAGGAGATAAAATAACTATGAATACTTAAAAACACAAACACACACACACTGTAATAATTAAATTTGGAGATATAGTGAGTTTTATAAGCATACCAAATAGAAATATTTTTTATATTTATGGAGAGAACATATAGAAAATATTATTTAAAAGTGGCAAATACTCATAACCTCACTGTTATAAATGTAGTAACTAATTTAAAACATATATAAAGGAACATAAACAATAGCAAAGCAATCACAAAGGGCATAGTGGAAGATAAATCAAAATACATGCTCTAAATAATAAACAACAGCATTAAATAAATAATTGTATTGAAATAGAACTACCTGTGAATCAATAAATAAAAAGGGTTAATAATGTCAATGAAAGATAAAATAAAAATAAAGTTTGAATCACAAAATTAAATTTTAAATATTATTTAAAATATATAAGATAAAGTAATAAACACTTAAAAGAAAATAAACAATGGAAAATATTTTTGCAAAGTCAAGAAAAAGGGAGAAACATGTCATTTTAGTATTAAAAAGTGATTTCAGAAGAGAAATAATCAAATGAAAAATGAACATAAATTTAAAGGTAAAATGGGATATATAAAATAAAAAATATATTTTGTAAAATATTAGTGACACAATAACAAAATTAACAGCAATGAGTAACATGACAAAGTACCTCATTCAAAATAGAAACCTTTATTTTTTTCCAGTTTTTTTTTATTAAAGTATGTAATACCAAAATAGAAACCTTTTAGTAGAAGACTTCGATTCATCATTTACAGCCCATTTAACTTAGAAATAAATGAAATAAATTAAGTACTTAAGATACTTCTAAAGATATAAATTAACAGTGACCTGGTGCACAAAATTTGTGCACATTAAAAGGAAATTAATTAGAGGAAATATTTTAATTTTGGTATTTGCTCTTTCTCTATAACAGAAGTGTTAGAAATGAAATAAAATTAGTAAAATGCATATGAAAATCTTCCTCCTGTCAGAGTCTGGGGTGTGCCATGGGAACCAGAGTCAAGTCCTGCCCACCCATGTGTACCTTGAAATTGCATGAGACCAGACTTGGCTGGCCCCACCCCCATCAAGCCTTTGTGCAAAGGTATGGCCTTAGGACTCTTAGCCTGGCATTGGAGTGGGTTGTACAGCCTCAGGATCCCAGGCTGGATGCCAGGGCAGGGGGAATGGCTTGAGGTCCCCTTTCAAGCCACACCAGGTGGGGTTGCAGCCTTGGGTCCCCTGCCTTGGCCCAACACCATGCAGCCTCAGGTCTCTGCGAATTGCTCATTTAGGCTCATTGCAGGAACTCGGCATCCACTTTGGATGCAGCCATTTTGTCTTATAGGATCCCTGCCTCTGCTGTGGGTGAAGCCATCGTTATTATGGTGTGATGGTCAATTTGCCTATCCCCTCTTTATTAGATAGGTAATGTCCATTTAACTACATACATGTCAACTTCTGGCACAAATCAGAGGGGAAAAAAAAAATATATATATATATATATATATATATTAGAGGCCCATTGCAGGAAGATTCCTGCAAGAATAGGGCTTCCTGCGGCCTTCTCCACCACCCTGCTTGCTTCCCTCCCTTCTCTGCAGGCCCGCCTGCTTCCCTGCCGCCTGGCTTGTTTCTCCGCAGCTTCACTCCCTTCTGCAGTGCTTGACTTCCTTCTATGCTGTCTTCAGTCTTTGCTCTGCAGCTGGATATGCAAATTAACTCCTATCTTGGTTGGGTTGATTTGCATACTCACTACTGATTGGATGGTGGGTGTAGCAGAGTTACAGTCAATTTGCATGTTTCTCTTTTATTAGATAGGATATATATATGCATGCACTAGGGGTCTGGTCCACAAAATTCATGCCCTGGGGAGGGGTCCCTCAGCCCAGCCTGCGCCCTCTCACATACTGGGAGTCAATGTCCTAGTGATGGCTTAGGTCGGCTCCCTGTTGAGAGCAGACCTAAGCTGCAGTCTGGCCTCTCTTTGTGGGAGGTGACTGAACTGATCAGGGGAAAGTGTCAGTCAGTCACCACAGCTGCCAAGGTATTTTCATCAACATGGACTCCGGTCACTTCACCATGAAAATATAACTACTTTCTTTAAGGATTTTCAAGATGTGTCTTTCATAGGATATGACATTTACTTCTTTATTTTTCTTTTTATCCTCACCTGAGGATATGTTTCCTTTGTTTTTTTTCCCCTCCCCTATAATCCCAGGCTTGGCCTCCACCCCAGGTTTTAGGCTTGGGAAGGCCCTCCCCCTACCGCCCCTCCAATGGCTGGCTGTGAGTGATCTGGGTGATAAGGAAGTTCCTGGGACTCAGGTATGTATGCAACATAACTGGCATCTTTGTTGGGTTAATTTACTTATTCAGTCTGATGGCTGTGGGTGTCGCAGAGGTACAGTCAATTTACATGTTTCTCTACTATTAGGCAAAATTTTTTCATGGAGCTATGGAACATTTTTCAAACAGAAAAGCTCTATAATTTATTTTTATTTGTTTTTTTAACTTCTAAAAATTATTATGTATTGGTTTCAGGTATACAGCTTAATGGCTACACAATCATATACTTTACATAATGTTCTCCTTGGTATTTCCAGAACACCAATTGGCTCCTGAAAAGTTATCACATATTATTAACTACTTTTCTTATGATTGACTTACTTCTTCATGACTATTTTGTACTATAAATTTGTGATTTTTAGTCCCTTCACCTTTTTCATCCAGTGCCCCAATCCCACCTCCCCTCTGGCAATCACCAGTCTCTCTCATATGTTTCAATTTTTTTTATGTTTGTTTATGTTGTTCTTTAGTTTCCACATGTAGGTAAAATCATATGATATTTGTCTTTCTTTGACTGACATATTTCACTGAGCATAACATACTCTAGGTCCACCAATGCTGTTGCATATGTTAAGATTTCATTCTTTTTATGGTTGAGTACTATTCCATTGTATATATGTACCACCACAATTTTATCCACTCATCTACTGATGGGCACCTAAGTTGCTTTCATTGCTTGGCTATCCTATATAATAAAAGTGTAATATGCAAATTGACCAAGTGGTGGAATGACCAGTTGCTATGATGCACACTGACCACCAGGGGGCAGAAGCTCCCACAGGGGGAGTACCACTCAGCCAAAAGCCCTAAGCTGGGCTCACCACTGGCGAGTGCGGGGGCAGTGGCGGGAGCCTCTCCTGCTTTCACGGCAGCGCTAAGAATGTCTGACTGCTCTGTGGGGAGTGGGCCTAAGCCATCAGTCAGACATCCCTCACAAGCTACTGAACTGCAAGAGGGTGCAGGCCAGGCTGAGGAACAGCCTCACCCCACACCCCCAGAATGGATGAATTTTGTGCAATGGGCCCCGTTATAAATAGTGCTGCAATGAACATGAAGTTGAATATATTCCTTTGAATTCGTTCTTTGGGTTTAATTGAATAAATCTCCAGAAATGGATTGACTGGGTCATAAGACAGGTTCATTTTCAATCTTTTGAGTAACCTCCATATCAATGCTGGGGAATAGTATTTGTCCTTATAAATTTGTATATTATTTATTTATCAAACATATTATTGGTGATTATCTTATTCCATACAGTAGGTTGTCTTTTCATTTACTTGATGGCTTACTTTGCTGTGTGAAAACATTTTAATTTGATGTGTGGACAAGGAAATTGGAAGGCTGATCAACCTTGAAACTCTGAAAGATCAGAGTCAACCACTCTCTGTCTAATTGAGACAATGGTAGCTGAAGCAATTTCCCCACCAAACAATCATGTAAACTCTTACTGATCAGATAATCTGTCTATTACTGGAATTGCTGCCTAAGGGCAATTGGTGTATCTGAAACCTGAATAAAAGGAATGGCAAGGACAAAGCAAAGGGTAGTCCTCCCACTAGAGTTTGGCTTCCACCTGGCCCCCATTTCCCAAATTAATACTTTTCTACACTCTTTCATTTGTGTGTGGCCTTCTCCAGAACCCGAAACCTGAACCACAGAGGGATGTGAAAACAGTTTCCACATCTGGCACCTGACCACAGGGACATCTAGAGGAGATGATATTTTTTGCCTAAGAGCAAAGGAGGAAAAATTCACCAAGAAAAAGGTGAGGTAAATTCACTGAGAAAAAAGTGAGAGAAATTCACTACATGCAAAGCCCACGATCAAGCTGCAGTCACAATCTGTAAGTAAGGTGGGAACGTCTTTCTTAGCCAGACTAATGGGGAAGAATTAGGTTATAAATATAAAGTAAACTTTATTATAATTTTGGATTGCATGCTTAAAGAATGTGGTTTCTTGTTCAAATTAAAATCTCAATTGGTATTTGAAATTTAAAATCTGTAATAATGAATGAAACTCTGCTGCTGAGACATCCTCTGGTGCAGAGAAATTCAAAGTTGGCAGGAGAGAGCAGGGCTATCCGCTCTCCCGCAATGAGATTACTTAAGGTTACATTCACTTAAACATTACAGAACTTGCAGGGAAATGCAAATCTTGGCCAAATTGGGTGATGATTATTACTTTGGAAAGCAAAAAAGCAAAAAAAAAAAAATTAAGATCTGTCTAACTTTTAAGCATGAAAGGAAATTCGGACAGATCTATTGCTGAAACTTCTCTCAGAGTAAGCAGGATGTGGGGCAAGGGAGAGACACTTGGCGAGTGAATATGGATGCCCACTCTCCCAGTATGCTAATTTAAAGTTTTCTTTCTCGCCACAAAAAGTCTTATAAATTTAGAAATGTGACTGCAATTTCTGTGCTCAGGGGAGAGAACCTAGCTGTAAGACAGAATGCATGCATAGTCCGATTTCGGACATTTAGATTGTCTTCACCTGGAATCTCTCTGAAAAAGCTATACAAAATGAGAAACCCAGAACTGGTTCTTTTTTCCTAGGAAAAATGGCAAAAAAGTCTTCTCAAAAGAAATTCAGCTAATTCCAGCAACAGGATTTGCACTTCCATAATAAAGAGTATTTTTTAAAATGCTAATGAACCTAGGTCAGTTAACTTTTAAGACCTTCAGGAAAATAAGTAAATTTGTCTGTTATAGAATTTACCCAAAGTAAATGTGTTAAAATAATTGGAATTGGATTTGGAATCTCAAAGAAATTGTTGATATATAGATAAATAATATATTAATTATAAAATTTTAAGTAGCCTAGATGGAAACTGACTACGCCCTTTGTTAATGGAGAAAGAGGTAGACGCCCTTCCCCCAGCAGAGAGGTAATCTAGTTTTCCACCAGGAGCCATCTTTGAAAAATGTGGTAATTTATATTCGAATAAACTTGGTTTTCCAGAGCTACTGGCAAATAAAAAAAGTTTAAATTTGCTTCATGAGAAAAACGTGGAGGACAGAATTAAAGCTATTAATAGATTATGTCTTGTATTTTTCTTAAAATTTAAAATGTTATTAATCTAGGAAATGTTAAATATATTTGACTTGCCAGCTTTAAAAGTTCAAAGTGCAAATTAAATTGGAAAAAATAATGTGATTGTGGTAACTATATGCCTAAAGTATAAGAACTTACTTTTGAGCCAGGACCGGTTTGGCTCAGTGGATAGACCGTCGGACTGCGGACTGAAGGGTCCTGGGTTCGATTCTGGTCAAGGGCATGTACCTTGGCTGCGGGCACATCCCCAGTAGGGGGCGTGCAAGAGGCAGCTGATCGATGTCTCTCTCTCATCGATGTTTCTGACTTTCTATCCCTCTCCCTTCTGCTCTGTAAAAAATCAATAAAATATATTAAAAAAAAAGAACTTACTTTTGAGAAAGTAAAATGTGTTTTCTCTAATAATTAGGAATTCAAAATAAATTGCTTATAATTGGTCTAATTAAAAAAGAGGATTAATTCTGTTATCCCAACCAAAATATTTCTATACAAAACTACTTTAAAATCTAATTGATATATTAAGATAATTATAAAAGCTATTATAATCTTTAAATTATATATATATATATATACATATATATATATATATATATACTTGTTTGATGATTATTTATGTTAAAATTTAAGGGCTTTAACGGAGATGATTCTTGGAAAGCTCCAAGGCCCCCGAGTAATACAAGAAAATTTATTTTCTCTTAAAAGAAATATTTTTAAATTTAACAGACCTAATATACTTGAAATTTCATGGAAAGCCTTATTAAATAAAAATTAATAATTATATTTTAAGTGTTATGAAGGTTTTGGTCTCTAAGAAGGGCAAAATGAAGTAACTAAGTATTTCTTATAATCCAACAGCAGAATTTAAAATTATAAAAAGCCCTTAGCTACCTGCATTCTTAATTAAGCTAGAGGCAGTGAAACATTTGCAACTTGTGAATCAGATGTAAATATTTACTAAATTTGATTTGCTTCTAAATGAAGATACCTACTTTAATTACTTAAATAAATTAGCTTATTAAATTATAATCAAGGCTTCCAGCTAAATGAAAAGCCAATGTTTTTATAAATAATTCTAATAAAGACCAGAAACAGCTAGTGAGATTTTTGTTTGTCTACAATATAAATTTGACTGTCTTTTAAAAGAACAGTTTAGACAGCTGCCATGATGGCCACATGGCTCCCTGGTCCCCTGTATGGGCCACCATCTAGAAGCCCTAGGGGCCAACCCCTCCCTTTGAATAAGCCAATGTATTTGTTAGCAATTTGATTAAGTATTCTAAGAAAGTTACTGAAGGCTTCCCATGATTCATCTGTATATGCAAATTAGCTAATAGGGATACTCTTAAAAATAAAATTCTAGTTTAATAAAAAGGTGAAATTTGACAATTTTGAAATCTCTTCTAATAATATTTATTTAATTCCTTCCACTGTGTGGAAGGCCCCATGGGAAGGGAGCTGAGCATTCTATATTGGCCTTTCTTCATCTTTTTGTCAAGAGTGACCCTCCCACAGCTGTTGCCTGAACTTTATGTTCATGCTGAGGTTGAAGTCTCATGGTGGTTGGTATAATGGATCTGTCTCTGGCCCAATGGTGTGAGCTGGGCCATCCCTGGAGAAGAAATCTGGGTTCCTCAAGATATGTGATCAATGCTGGGGCCCTGCCAGTGGCCAAGGTGGGATCCTGAGGCAAGTGCTAGGTGTGGAGGCCATAGGGGGAAAGACTACCAAGGAGACAGAAATGAACCTCAAATCACCCTGCTTGGCCCCAGAGGAGCATAAGATTCCTCAGGGAAGGAACAACCTAAGACAGGCACAGTCACAGAGGGGCCACCAGGATAAAACTTTGGGGTCAACAGAGGCGCCCCTCAACTCCCAACCTTGCAAGGGCCTGAATCCTAGCCCCTTCTGAGGGAGGTCTCCTGGTCAATGGAAGCTTTGCTTCCCAAGCCCAGTTCAGATTGGGATTCAGGTAACAGACAGAGACTTGGCCCAGCTCAGATTGGGACCCAGGCAACAGATAGAGACTTGACCGACAGTAGCCATCCTGTATCTAAATCCAGCCTAGCACCAGGAATGCTCAGGGACTGCTCAAGGAGGAAAATAATCCTTTCTACTAATATGTACAGGGAAAACTAAGATTGTTGTCAGAGTATTAAATTTGACAGTAAAATCGTAGTCAAGTTTTCAGATTAATTTAAATTAGCTAACTGAAATAAGTGAATATTCAAGAAAATTTAATTGTACTGAACAAAAAGCTGTTCCTAAAGTCTTTACTAAAATTTCTATTTGTAGTTCATCTCATGGTAAAATTCCTTAACATGCAATGAACCTAAAGCAGTCATATGTCTGTGCACAATATTAAAATTTAAAGTTATTAAGACTGCATTATAAAATTTCCAAAAGCCTCCTAATAATTAAACCAAAAAGGGGAGGATAGTGGAGTAATATTATATAAGAAAAAATATCCTATAAGTAAATTACATCTAGAAAAATTTGTCCGCTCCGAAGTTTGACCAGGAGAGCAGGAGTTCGATAGCTTGCTATGATGTGCCCTGACCACCAACGGGTGGTGCAGAACATAACAGGTAACCAGTGGGCTGGTGGGGTGCTGAGGGAGTGAGGAAAGGAAGAAGTGGGAGAAAGGGAGGCCAGGCCTAGGGATCCTACCCTGTACAACTTTCATGCACCAGGCCTCTAGTCTTAATATATAAAAAACCCTGGGTCCATCACAGCCACAATAACTGGAGGCTCAAACTAATGCCCAGGCTGTGCATGCAGTAGGCTCTGGTGGGTGGGGACTTGTGGCAGCTGAGATGAGGATGGGAGAGGTGGGGCTGGCACTTACACTCATAACCGCACACATGCATAGACATACACAATGCCCACCAGTTCACAGCCTTTTCTCTGTTTCATTCCCTCCCACTCAGCTGGCTCTCAGAACTCCTCTCAGAATGGGGAAACAAAACAGACTGGGTCTGAAAAGTCCTGGGTGGAAGGGAGGGTAGGCAGAGGGTGGAACAGTTTCCACTGGCCCCACCTCTTCCTAGCCAGGAAAGGGGAAGAGGGAGACAGGTAGGCAGGGAGATCTGGAGGACTGCTGAGAAAAACAAAGAGTGACAGAGACTGGGTGAGATCAGCACAGCAGGGGAAGGGAGTT
Organism: Antrozous pallidus; assembly: GCA_027563665.1. NCBI lineage: Eukaryota > Metazoa > Chordata > Mammalia > Chiroptera > Vespertilionidae > Antrozous > Antrozous pallidus. The sequence goes on from CM050508.1 coordinate 99,912,539, forward strand.
AGGGGTGATTAGGCAGGCAGGCAAAGAAGGTAAGAGTGATCATGCAAGCAGGCAGAAGGGTTAGGAGCAATCAGGCAGGCAGACAGGTGAGCAGTTAAGAGTCAGCAATCCCAGATTGTGAGAGAGATGTCCAAATGCTAGTTTGGGCCTAAACCAGCAGTCAGACATTCCCCAAGGTGTCCCCAATTGGAAAGGGTGCAGGCTGGGCTGAGGGACCATTCCCCCCACCCCCCACCATGCATGAATTTTGTGCACTGGGCCATTAGTATATGTATATATAAATGTGTGACAAAAGAAATACTAAAATTATTAAAGACAGCCAAGTGGTGACAAAAGCAGCATTAGAATTCTGGACACAAGTTTTCAAGAACTATCACATAGTTATAAAGGTAACTATTACAATAGTCAATGTAAGGAGGTAGAAGAGAATAATAAAAGGAAAATTGGCAGATTTCTACGAGAAGGGTCAAGAAATAAAAAGGAAATGCAAACCTAGGCTAGGAATGCTGAATGACCAACAAGAAAGCACATTATCTGACCAGGAGAAAATAAAGGCATGGTGGTGACAGTTTACTCAAAATCTACACAGACATGATACAAGATGACATGTATCTTTGAAAAACATTATAAAGAATGAAGCAAGATCTGTCCTGAAAGTATGGGAAACAAATGAATTGTCAAGTAATTCTTTAGAATTACTTGACCTGTCAAAATCCTAAGAAAAATGTATCAAGAACTATGGAAAACAAAACAATGGCCTACAGAGTGGGAACATTCACTATATATCCCAGTCTTAAAAGAAAAAGTATATGTCAAGGAGTGCTGTAACTATACCATTGCTATAATTTCCCATGCAAGTGATGCTGAAGGTGATGCAACCAAAGGTTTTACCTTGTATGCAGCAAAATGTCATATGTTCAAGCTGGATTCAGTGCCAGAAGCCGATCATTGTTTTAATGATAGAGAGCTGTCGACAGGTAATCCAGAGGGCTGATCAACATTAATTGCTCTGAAGGGTTGGAGCTAATTTTATATAATAAAAGAGTAATATGCAAATTGGCCCTAACAGTTGGGAAATGACGAGTTGCTATGACATGCACTGACCACCAGGGGGCAGATGCTCAACACAGGAGCTGCCCCCTGATGGTCAGTGTGCTTCCACAGAAAGAGCACTGCTCAGCCAGAAGCTAGTTCATGGCTGGCCAGTGCAGCAGCAATGACAGGAGCATCTCCCACCTCCACTGCAGCACTAAGGATGTCTGACTGATGGCTTAGGCCCATTCCCTGGAGGACATCCACTGAGAGGTCCCGGACTATGAGAGGGTGCAGGCTGGGCTGAGGGACCCCTTGAGTGCATGAATTTTCATGCACTGGGCCTCTAGTTACTAGATATTGGTAGTTGAAGCAGCCCCTGCCTGTTATTCCTAAGTAGATTCACTGATTGGCTTTTATTGGAGTTTCCTGCCTGGGGATATGGGTGTATCTTATAATCTTAATCTTAATAAAAGGGCTGGTAAAGGCAGAGAAAGCAGTATTCCTCCCTACTAGAATTGAACTACTGCTTGGCCCCCATTTCCAAATTAATGTTTTTCTAAGTCTCTATTCATTTGTGTGCAGCCTTCTCCAGAAGCTGAACCCTGAACCGGGACCCTGAATCATGTGGGACATAAAAGGGGTTCCCACATTTGATGCCCGAACAGGGACATGATGCCCCCATGGTGGACACTGTCCTGCAGGACATGATTGGCTGAGCAAAGGGTGGCCAACTTCTGCTGGTGCTCCTGGGACTGTCACTATCAGCGGTAGAAGGTGCTCTTGGTGATGCTGTAACATTCACAGAAGTGGAAGTAGTTGAGGCCAGGCTCCTGGGGGAGCAGCTTCAGGGTCATGACTGGTGGTGGCATCAGTGTTGATGCTGGAGCTGCAGCCGGAGAAGCCAGAGGAGGACATGCCTGACAACAAACAGCCTGGAGACCACCTGGGTCATGGTAAAGAGGATGGTACAGATGCCTGAGAACATCTTTCTTGCCATGCTAGTAGGATCAGCTGTACGGTAATATTACCTGGGGCAAATAGGGCAAATGGAGAAGTATTTTTGACTTTTGTTTCTGACCCTTCATGGGTAAGAACACCTATATGGGTTATTCCCACCTAATCCAGTTACCAATAATACCAAACACCTTGGTTCATCCAGGAGGAACATGGGTGGGGCAAGGAAATATAATTATACAGGTGCCGTCACCCAATTTTCCTTTTATATAATATAAAATCAAACCACCGCTCCTTTGTGTGTAAAATTAAAGAGGGGTTTCTGGCTTGCATGGATACTAAGAAAGTAGGGGACTATCACTACTTGCTCCTGGGAGAGGTGCAGAAAATGTAACTAGATCTTGTATGTACAAAAATAAATTGACAGCCATTTTGAAATTGAATTGCCATGGCTTAGAGCAAATAATACCCTAACATGATATTATTCTACAATGTCATTATAACTTTTGATATTTTACAACAACATATTGTACAATTATTCCAAACAAACAAACTAGTTCGTTGAAGGTTTGGCAGCAATTTAAAAAGGATGTGAAAAGATTTAATCCCTTCCACTGTGTGGAAGGCTCTTTGGGAAGACACCTGAGCATTCTATATTGGCCTCTCTTGCTTTTTTGCCAAGAGGGACCCTCTTCTTACAATCTAGTTGCCCAAGGCTGTTGCTTGAGCTTTCTGTTCATGCTGAGTTTGAAACCTCATAGTGGCTGGTACCATGGATATGTCTCTCGCCCAATGGTATGAGCTGGGCCCTCTCTGAAGAAGAAATCTGGGTTTCCCAAGATCTGTGATCAGTGCGGGGGGGGGGGGGTGGAGGGGGGGACCACCGATGGCCAAGGTGGAATCTTGAGGTAGGTGCTGGGTGTGGAGGCCACAGGGGCATAGAATATCAAGGAGACAGAAATGAACCTCACATCACCCTGCTTGGCCCCAGAGGATGGCTGGTTAGCCAGAGAAGGATAAGATTCCTCAGGAAATGAACAACTAAGACAGACACAGTCACAGAGGGGCCATCAGAAGAGAACTTGGGGGTCAACAGAGGTGGGACATAGACCCTCACCCCCCAACTATGCTGGGGCCTAAACTTTAGCTCCTTCTGAGGGAGGTCTCCTGCCACATGGCTCATTTGCTTCTCATGCCCAGCTCAAATTGGGAGCCAGGTAACAGACAGAGGCTTGGCCCAGCTCAGATTGGGGCCCAGGCAACAGAGAGAGACTTGATCGACAGCAGCTGCTCTATATCTAAATACAATCTAGCACCAAGAATACTCGAGGCCTACTGAAGAATGCAAATAATCCTTTCCACTAATATTTACAGGGAAACCTAAGATTGCTATTAGAGTAATAAATTTGACAGTAAAATAGTAATCAAGTTTTTTAATTAATTTAATTGGCTAATCAAAATACGTAAATATTCAGGAAGGTTTAATTATACTGGAGAAAAAAGCTGTTCCTATTAACTAAATTTTTCTATTGGTAGTTCATTTCAGGGTAATATTGTTTAACATGCAATGAACCTAAAGCAGTCATATTTTTGTGCAAAAACTTAAAATTTAAAGTTATCAAGACTGCATTATAAATTTTCCAAAAGCATCCTAAAAATTAAATAAAAAAAGAGGGGGTAGTGGAGTAATATGATGTAAGGAAAATTATTCTGTAAGCAAATTACATCTAGAAAAATTTTACTTTAAAAAATTAGTTTTCATTTGTGATATTAATAGCAAGACACCTATGAAGGACACATGATGTCAAGATAGGTTAAGGGAAAATCATTTGGGCAAGGACGGAAAGAATTCCGAGTCAAATTTGTGAAAAGAATTCTTTTATTAAGTTTTAGTCAAGTATATGTTTGTGTATTTTCAGAAAACAACTTCAAGACCATGTGGATTAAAAACAGTCCAGAGATAGAAGACACTGACGATGCTTTGTCTTGCTAGCAGTCAGCAGCTGTATGTCACTACAGGTTGCACAGGACTAAACCAGAGAGGGTTGGACCTGCATTGCCACCATTTGTCCACCATCTAGATATCATTACTGACATGTATACATGGAGAACTGTTGGATATTGAAATTGGATCTCAAACATTTTATTCTTATATGATTATTTCTAAATCTGCAGATTTTTTAAAGGAAAGAAATGGGGGAGATGCTAGAAGCTGATCATTGTTTTAATGATAGAGAGCTGTGGACAGGGAATCCAGAGGGCTGGTCTATCTTAATTGCATTGAAGGGTCAGAGCTAATTACTTGATATTGATGGTTGAAGCAGTCCCCACCTGTTAGTCCTAAGTAGATTCACTGATTGGCTTTTATTGGCATTTCCTGGATGGGGGGATATGGGTTTATCTTATAATTTTAATTTTAATAAAAGGGATGGTAGATCCAGATGGAGCAGTAGTCCTCCCACTAGAGTTATACTACCACTTGGCCCTCAATTCCAAATTAATGTTTTTCTAAGTCACTGTTTATTTGTGTGTGGCCTTCTCCAGAACCTGAACCCTGAACCGGGACCCTGAATTATGTAAGACATGAAAGGGGTTCCCACAACTAAGAAAAGGAAAAGACATGTAATATGAAACTATAAACATTTGTTGGATATCATAGTTTTATAAACTACAGCAAAGCTGTGGAGTGTGTTGATCATATATATATATATATATATATATATATATATATATATATATATATATTTTTTTTTTTTAAAGCTGTGGGGTTTCTCTAAAATAAATGTATGTGCCTCAATACTTGATTATCCTGTTACTTAACCTGTACTGGAGACAGGAAGCTACTGTCAGGACAGAATATGAAGACATTTAAGGTTTTCCTATGGACAAAAGTTTCAAACATCTTATTGTTTAAGCTGTATGTTGAATATGTCGAATACAAAAATCTGGGTCAGACTCACAGGAAGAGGAGTGAAGTTGGTGGAAGAAATATCAATAAGTTGAGCTATCAATAACTAAGCTATTTTTGTCTTGCTTGCAGAAAGTGGTAATGAGTCTAAATGACTTCTGATTAAAGTGAAAGAATGTGCCAAATAGGACTGCATTTGAACATCAAGAAGACAAAAATCCTGACTACAGAGGAACACATAACTTTAATATAGACCATGAAGACATTAACATTTTTATAGATTCTGCTTACATTCCTTCAATCATTGATTCAAATGGAGACTGCAACTAAGAAATTAAGCAAAGACTGAGACTTAGAAACTCAAAATGGAAGAATCGGGGGAAAAGCACCCAAGAGCAAAAGTGAGTCATTATAGATCAAGCTAAGACCATCTAAACCATTCTATTCCTGATTACTATGTATGGATGCAAAAGATGGGCAGTGAAGAAAAGTGAGAAGAGAAAAAATAATTTATTTGAAATATAGTGTGGGGGAGAGCTCTACTGATACCCTGGACTGCCAGAAAGACAAACAACTGGGTCCTAGAGTAATGACAAAACTGAAGCTTTACTACTTTGGACACAACATAAGAAGGCAGGTTTGTTTGGAACAGACAATAATGCTGGCAAAAAGAGAAAGCAGCAGAAAGAGTAGAAGACCAAATATGAGATGGACTGACTCCATGAAAGAAGCTATGGGCATAATCCTACAGGAGGGGCATTGTAGGCCTCACTCATTTATAGAGTCACCAGGAGTGAGAGGTGTCTCAATGGCACATAACAAACACACATAATACTCATATATCTACATAGATATGCATTGTTGATATGAATATGGTTATATAAAATAAATATGAATTGCTATAATATTTATATATTAATCAATATTGAGAGAGAGAAACAGAGAAGTGGTGGTGAAAATTATCTTGGAAAGAGTTGGCCAACATGATTGTAAAGGCTGGAAATTTATAGGATAAAGTGCAAGTGTAAGACCTAGAGAGTTGTTGCAGTTGGATCTTAAAGGCAGAATTACCTCCTTTTCAGGGGAGAGCAGTCTCTTTTTTAAAACCGTTAATTGATTGAATCAGATCCACCCATATGATTAAGGGCAATTTGTTTCACTTAAAGACCACTGGTTTAAATTTTAATTCCTTCAAAAAATATTTTAGCAGAAACACCTAGTATAGCATTTGGCCAATTATATGGGTAACATGAACCAATGAACTTGACATAAAACTAACCATCATAAACATCAAAAGAAATAGCTGAGTAGTTTTAAGCATGTGAGTTTTCTTATTGTAACGTAGAAATAATGATTATGTAGCCCTAGCCAGTTTGGCTCAGTGGATGGAGCGAAAGGTCCCAGGTTCGATTCCAGTCAAGGGCATGTACCTTGGTTGTGGGCATATCTCCAGTGGGGCTTGTGCAGGAGGCAGCTGATCAATGTTTCTCTCATCGGTGTTTCTAACTCTCTATCTTCCCTTTCTCTCTGTAAAAAGTCAATAAAATCTTATCTAATAAAAGAGTAACATGCAAATTGACCGTACCTCCACTACACCACAAGTCATGCCCACAAGCCAAGCAGGAGTAAATGAATGACAACCAAGATGGCTGTGGCCACTGAGAGGCCAGGCCCAGCTGGGGCTGTAAGTGCAGCATCGGTGCCCCCAGCTGGGGCCACACAGAAGGAGGGAACAGTGGCGCAGGCCAGCTTGGCTGAGGGAAGGAATGGCAGCAGGGGCAGACTTGGGGGAGGGAGAAAACAGCAGCATGGGCCAGCTTGGCAGAGGGAGGAAATTGGCTCCCGCACCCCCTGGCCTTGGGGTAGGCTTGGACCGGGGCTGGGGCGGGGTTGGGGACAACCAGAGATCAGCTGTATCACAGGGCAAAAGATAGCTGGGGTCCCCTGGCTGAGGTGCCCTGTCCATGCCTGAAAGCCTCCACTAGAGGCTTTCAGCCTTGGGCAGGGTGGGGGTGAGCCATCATTAGGACATCCCCTGTGGGCTCTCAGTATGTGAGAGGGGGCAGATTGGGCTGAGGGACCTCCCACCCCCAGTGCATGAATTTTGTGCACCAGGCCCCTAGTATATATATAAAAAAAGAAATAATGATTATGTAAAAGTTGTTTTGTGATTTAGTAAGATCATAAATATAAAGTACAATAACAGGTTTGTAGATTATATTTAATAAACTAGAGGGCTGGTGCATGAATTCATGCATGAATGGGGTCCCTCAGCTTTGGCCTGTGGCACTGGTCTGAAACCAACTCTCTGACATCACCTGAGGGGTCCTGGATTGCAAGAAGATAAAGGCCATGCCAACAGACCCCACTGGTGAATGATCAGGGACATGGGAGGTTAGCCAGCTGGGGAGAGACTGCAGGAGGACTCCAGTGAATATCTGGCCCATCTTGCTCAGTCCTGATCAGCCGGGTCCCAGCAGCAAGCTAACCTACCAGCCAGATTATCTACCCCCTGATGGTCAATGCACGTCATAGCAACTGGTTGACTAGTCAACTGTCTGTCCCCTGGTGGCCAGTGCACATCATAGCAAGCAGTTGAGTTGCCTTAGCATATCATTAGCATATTACTCTTTGATTGGTTGAATGACCAACTGGCTGACTGAACACTTAGCAAATTACGTTTTTATTATATGGGACTAGAGGCCCTATGCATTAAATTCATGCACTGGGGGTAAGGGGTGGGGAGTGTCCCTCAGCCCAGCCTGAGCCTTTTTCAATTTGGGACCCCTTGAGGAATTGGACCTAAACGGCCAGTCAGACAGTCCTCTCACAATCCAGGACTGCTGCTTCCCAACTGCTCGCCTGCCTGCCTTTCTGATTGCCCCTAACCTTTTCTGTCTTCCAGCCTGATCACCTTCTAACCATTCCCCTGCCAGCCTGATTGATGCCTAATTCCTCCTCTGCCAGCCCGTGGGCCCCCAACTGCCTTCTACTATAGGCCTAGGTCTCTCCCAACTGCTCTTCCTTGCAGGCCCAGGCACCCCCAACTTCCCTCCTCTGCAGGCTGGTCACCTGTAACTTCCCTTCCCTGCAGGCTTTATCACTCCCAACTGCCCTCCCTTGCAGACTTGGTCCCTCCCCAACTGTCCTACCCTGCTCGCCATCTTGTGGTCCACATGAAGGCAGGATCTTTGACCACATGGGGGCAGCCACCTTGTGTTTTGGAGTGATGGTTAGTTTCCATATTATGCTTTTATTAGATAGGATGGAGGCCTGGTGCATGGGTGGGGGCCAGCTGAAGTGTGTCCCGGATCAGGGTGGGGGTTCCCTTGTGGTGGGGGTGGCTTGGGCAAGGGGCCTGTGGTAGTTTGCTGGCTGGCCATGCCCCCTGGTGACCCAAGCTGAGGCCCTGGTATCTGGGATTTATTTATCTTCTACAATTGAAACCTCGTAGCCTGGAGTGGAGGCAAGCCTTCTGTTTGCTCCGTTGCAGCAGCCATTTATTTACCTTCTATAGTTGAAATTTCATAGCTTTAAGTGAAGGCCTGGGCTAGCAGGGCAAGTGGAAAGCTTGGCTTCCACCATGTCTGGATGCAACTCAAGCCTCCTGATCTCTCCAACTCTGTGGCTGCTGTCAGTATCTTCTATAACTGAAACTTTGTAGCATTGAGTGGAGGCCTAAGCCAGCAAGGGCAGGTGAAAAGCTTGGCTTCCTTCATTGCCAGGGAAATCCAAGCTTACCACCTCTTCTCTGTGGCCAGCAGCCATCTTGGTTGGGTTTATTTGCATATTCACTCCTGATTGGTCAATGGGCGTGGCTGATGGGTATGGCTGGTGGGTGTAGCAGAGGTGCATTCAATTAGTATATTACTCTTTTATTAGGTAGGATTGGCAATCATTCATAACTAAGTAATATTTTATGTTATTTTAATCTATGATAAATGTATTCAAATGATAAATGAAATTGTATTTCCTGGTTTTGTAGCTTATTATTATGCATTAATTTTGTTGAGATATTGTATGAAATTAATAAGTATAATGGATAGATAACATTCCAAAAAGTGGAATGATATGTCATAAATTTGTGCCATATATTTTGAAGGAGAATACACACTGCTTTTTGTTTTTATTACTACTCTTTATACAGCATTTACATGTTCTCAAACACATGTTGGGGTTTGATGTTCAGATTTGAATGCCGACTTTAATTTTAAATATAAAGCCTGAATTAAAAATATGCCTTGGTAACTGATATAAATTTATGCATGCCTCCTCTATAAAAATTAGTTCTGACCATTTTCAATAATATCTGCTTTGAGGGTTAAAAAAAAACAAACTAAAAATAGGTCTTAAAGTTCCCTTGAGAGTACTTCAGACTTTTTTCTAGCTCTTGCTAGTCTTGTCTCTAGCTACCTAGCATATGTTAGAACTCAGAGAGGGGTTAATACACACAAATCAGCAGGGTCACTTCATAAAGTGAATGGTAACTTAAAAGTCTTGCCTATCAAAGATAACATTGGCAAATACGTTCTCCCATGCAGTGTGCTCTCTTGTTGTTTTGCTGATGGTTTCTTTTGCTGTACAGAAACTTTTTATTTTGAAATAATCACATTTGTTTATTTTCTCCTTACTTTTCATTGCCCTAGGAGCTGTCTCAGTAAAGATGTTGCAAAGACATATGTCTGATATTTTTGCTGCCTATGGTTTCTTCTAAAATTTTTATGGTTTTCCATCTTATGTTTAAGTTATTTATTCATTTTGAGTTATTTATTTTTGCATATGGTGTAAGGTGGTGGTCTTGTTTTATTTATTTATTTATTTATTTATTCATTCATTCATTCATTTATTCATTCATTCATTTTTGCATGTATCTGTCCAATTTTCCCAACACCATTTATTGAAGAGACTGCCTTGACTTCATTGTGTGTTCTTGCCTCCTTTGTCAAATATTAATTAAGCATAATGGCTTGGATCGATATCTGGGTTCTCTGTTCTGTTCCATTGGTATATATGACTGTTCTTATGCCAGTACCAGGCAGTTTTGAGACCAGTGGATTTATAGTATTGCTTGATATCTGGTATTGTGATCTATCCAACTTTGTTTTTCTTTTTTAAGATTACTGCAGCTATTGGAGGTCTTTTTTATTCTAGATGATTTTTTGGAGAGTTTGTTCTAGGTCTTTGAAGTATGCTGTTGGAATTTTAATGGGGAATGCATTGAATTTATACATTGTTTTGATTACTATGGACCTTTTAATGATGTTGACTCTTCCAATCCAAGAACATGGTATCTTCTTCCATTTACTTATGTCTTCCTCTATCTCTTTTTCCACATCCTGTAATTATCTGAGTAAAGGTCCTTTATTTTCTTGGTTAAATTTATTCCCAGGTACCTTAATGTTTTTGTTGCAATGGTAACTGGGATTTCTTTTTAAAGTTTCTGTTTCTGTAAGTTCATTATATATATATATATATATATATATATATATATATATATATATATATATAATTCTAATATGCAAAGTGTCCCCTCAGGAGTTTAAACATGAGTCCAGGAATTTGGTCACTTGCTATGAAGGGCACTGACCAACAGGGAGTGGTATGGAATAAAGAAAGGCTCCAGCCAACAACCAGAAGGACCTGATTGGCCTTGATTGCCAGCCAGGCCTAGGGACTGTACCTGTGCACAAATTTTGTGCATCATGTCTCTAGTTGGTGTATAAAAAGCCATAGGCTTCTGGGTGTTCATTTTGTATCTGATACATCGCTGAATTCATTTATTAAGACATACAACTTAACAAAAGGAAGATTAAAAAAAATCCAATAAAAAAATGGGCAAAGGACCTAAATAGACACTTTTAGAAAGAGGGCATACAGAAAGCCAAGTGACATGAAAGCATGCTCAAAGTCAGTAATCATCTGAGAGATGTAAATCAAAAGGACAATGAGGCACCATCTCACACCTGTCAGAATGGCTATCATCAACAAATCAAGAAATGACAAGTGTTGGCGAGGATGTAGAGAAAAAGGAATCCTTTTGCACTGCTGGTGGGATTGCAAACTAATGCAGCCACTATGGAGAAAGTATTGAGTTTCCTCAAAATATCTAAAAATGTAACTGCCATTGACCCAGCAATCCCACTTCTAGGACTATATCCAAAAACAAACAAAAAACCACCCAGCAAAAAGGATATACTAGTATGCACCCCAATGTTCATAGCAGCACAATTTACAACAGCTAAGATGAGGAAATAGCCTAAGTGCCCATCTGCAGATGAGTGGATTAGAAAACTGTGGTACACCTACATAACGAAATAATACTACGCTGCTGTAAAAAAGATGGAATTATTATCATTTGCAACAACATAGATGGAACTGGAGAGCATTATCCTAAGCAAAATAAACCAGTCAGAGAAAGATAAATTTGTATCACATGATCTCACTCTTTTGTTCATAAACTAATGAACAAAAATAGATCCAGAGGCATAAAAGCATCACACAGACTGTCAAACTACAGAGGGAAGGCAGGGGAGGGTTGAGAGGGATGGGTAAGAGATCAACTAAAGGACTTGTATCATGCATATAAGGATAACCAAAAAATACCGACACTGGGTCGTGAGTGAGGGCATGTTCTGGGGTAAGGGAGGCTAAGGGTGGTCATTGGGGAAAAAAGGAGACATATGTACTATTATTTGTAATACTTTAAACAATAAAACTTAAAAAATAAATAAAAACTCTTGCCTATTGCATATTTGCCTTTATCCTTTCTTAAAGCTTAAAATAATCACAAGTCACATAATTCAGGAATCATCTTTTCTCTGGTTTAAGGGTATAAATTAGAATGCCTTAGAGACTGATTTTAAAATGTTCATGATAATTTCCATAGCATCGCCCTTGATACTTACCATTACTTGTTGTTATGGTAGGAAAGTATATGAACAAAAACATCCCCTGGGGATTTCTATTACTGTGTGCCCAATTCTGCTTCCATCCCCAATGAGATCACAAATGCTGCCAAACACTGATATTGCTCAATGAGAACAATTAATTGCTGCTTTGTGGTTTGAATTAGGAACAATTGCAGGTCATATGACTCCCACTTGCATGTTTTTTGTTCCAATCTTTTAAAAGAAATTATCTTCAATTTATCATTTGAAATTGTAAAGTTATTCTATCATTTATAGTCATTAAATTTTAATAATGGCTAGTTTTCTATATTTCCAAAGATAGATCATCACTCTCAAAATTGGGAAGAGGATAGGGGAGAAGGCCAGCTCAAAGGTAAGGTATTTCTGATACTCGGATACACTGCAGACTCTGGGAAGAAGATGGGCTTTGGAAACAATTTACCTAGAGATCAAAGTCCAACATCTCTACTTACCACCTATAGAAACTTGATTAAATTACTTCAAATTTATCTTTATTTGTTTCTCTATTGGCTTTATTAGGATAATAAAACCTATCTCATAGTGTTATTAAGATATCTACATTATATAATTTATAAAAAAAACTCACTTAGAAATAGTGGAAATGATAGTCATAATAGCAGTGGTTGTAACACAATAATTCATAACCTCTTCTTTTATTCTTCTTAACTTGATAGTAGGAAGGAGGAGAGGTAGTATTTGTTTAGTGGTACTAGCAGATGGCATAAAAAGGTTTATTCTAAAAGTGATAGAAGAAACTATCAAATGCTTCCTACTTCATCTAGAGTATTCTCTATGACCTTTCCAAATTGTTGGAGAAAAGATTTCCTGACTATACAGTGTGACGGTGGGACTCAATCACACAAAGTTCCCCTCTTCTCTGTCATTACATGATTCTCTTTAAGGCTATGGACTCCCCAAGCAAAGATTCTGCCATGATGACAGTTAATCTGATGATTTCCACTCATATGAGACCTGTATAAATGACAATCAATATATAATGTGTACAAAAACAGTACAGGGATAGATAGAAAGGCACATTTCTTACAGGCAATGGTGATCACACCCCAACCTTACCCACAGACCAGGTAATACACACACACAGGTGGTTCTGTGCTCTTCACCATTTACGGAGCTGGAAGAGTGAAAATATCCTCAGGCACATGATAAAGTTCAGGAGTATTTGTTTCATGTTGAATTCTTATAGAATTACTCATTTATGCTGCATTTTGGTATAGCTGCTGTTGGGGAAAAGCATGAAAAGCTAACTGCTTCTGTTTCACTTGTGCCCTTTTTTAAGAGCATTCGACCATGAATATAAGAGGCTCTTTACTCACTCCCTTAACCCAGTGAAGGACCAAAGAACACAAACCACAAATACTAATTTAGATGCTGGCAGTTCAAATACACTTGCCATTAACCACATGCATTTAATAAATGTAAATGAGATAGTGATAGTGAAGGGAAAGAACATGCAGCAAGTGTGTCCTGGGGGTCTTGGAACCCCATGTTACTGACTGTATAGAGTCCTGGGAGCATGGTAATGGTGGAACTTCTGATGAGGCACCTGCCTAGGGAAAATCTGAGAAGTGGGTACATAGGACTTGACCTGAGATACCAGGAGAGCTGCTGCACATGCTTTCTGTGGAAGAGTCTATTAAATTGAACCCAAGACAAGGGATACAGGCAGTTCCCCCAAGTTGTTTAACTATGGCCCTCTTTGAAACAGGATTGTCACTCATAACTTGAAGAAAAAAATCTATATCTATCTATATCTATCTATATATCTATATATCTCTATCTCTATCTCTATCTCTATCTCTATCTCTATCTATATATCTATATCTATATCTATCTATCATCTATCTATATTAGAAGCCCAGTGTACAAAATTCATGCATAGGGGGACAGGGGATGTCCCTCAGCTCAACCTGTACCCTCTCCAATCTGGAACCCCTCGAGGGATGTCCAACTGCCTGTTTAGGCCCGATCCCAGTAGGCAGTCAGACATTCTTCTCACAATCCAGGATTGCTGGGTCCAAACTGTTCACCTGCCTGCTTCCCTGATTGCTCTTAACCACTTCTGCCTGCCAGCCTGATCACCCCCCAATCACTACCCTGCCAGCCTAATTGATGTCTAACTGCTCCCTGCCAGCCTGTTTGCCCCCAACTTCCCTCCTCTGCTGGCCTGATCACCCCTAACTGCCCTCCCCTACAGGCTTGATTGCTCCCAACTGCCTTCCCTTGCAGGCCTGGTCCCTGTCAACTAACTTCCCCTGCTAGCCTGATCACCCACAACTGCCCTCCCTTGCAGGCCTGGAACCTCTCAATGGCCCTCCCCTGCTGGCCATCTTGTGGTGGCCATCTTGTGTCCAGATGGGAGAAGGATTTTTGACCACATGGTGGCAGCCCTCTTGTGTGTTGGAGTGATAATCAATCTGCATACTCTTTATTAGATAGGACAGAGGCCTGGTGCATCTGGTTTGCCCTGAAGATTGTCCCGAATGAGGATGGGGTTCCCTTGGGGCATGGGGTGGCCTGGGCAAGGGGCCTGTTGTGGTTTGCAGGTGGGACATGTCCCCCAGCAACCCAAGTTGAGCCCCTGGGATTTGGGATTCATTTATGTTCTATAATTGAAACTTTGTAGCCTGGAGCAAAGCCAAGCCTTCTGCTGGCTCCAGGGCCACAGCCATTTCTATTTGGGTTTATTTAAATTCTATAATTAAAACTTTGTAGCCTAGAATGGAAGCCTAGACACTAGGGCTGCAGAAGCTTGGCTTCCTCCGTTGTCCGGGCACCCCTAGCCTCTGCTCTCTCCAGCTCCGTGGCTGCTGCCATTTCTGTTAGGATTTATGTATCTTCTATAATTGAAACTTTGTAGCATTGCATGGAGGCCTAGGCCAGCAAGGGCAGGAGGAAAGCTTGGCTTCCTCCATTGCTGGGGAAATCCAAGCCTCCTTCCTGCTCTCAGTGGCTGCAGCCATGTTGGTTGGGGTTTATTTGCATAATCTGCTCCTGATTGGCTGGTGGGCATGGCTGTGGGCATGGCTTGGGGTGTGACAAAGGTATGGTCAAATTTGCATATTAATCTTTTATTAGATAGGATGGATGCTGTTACTCCCCAACATGCAGAGAGTAATGCACAAAATCATTCACTGGAGAAGGAAGACTTCTTTAGGTTGACTTCAAGCTACCTTTCTGTCAGAACCTTTCACTTTCTGTACCTGTTCATCTGTCTGTGGACAAAATGAAACTTTCATTTCCCATTCATTTATTCATTCAATTATTTGAGGACTTATTCTATGTTGGGTAATGGATGATTATCTCTATCCTCATAGAATGACATTCCTATAGTGGAGATAAAAAACAGACTTCATAGTGGGATAGAAGGTCCTGTGTGTGCTAGACCAAGAGAAAAAAGAAAGAGCAGAGTTAGTGGTATCAGGACTGGTGGGGAACAGATGATAGTATTAAATAGTGTCACCTCTTTGAGAAGACACAATTGTAGCAAAAGCTTCAGTGGCAAGTGGTCCCCGAGCAGGCTTTGAGGGCAGAAAGTTCCAGGTTTGGAAAATAACTAAGTTTGTTGTGTGCTTGGTGTGAGCACAGCAAAGCCTGTGTGGATGTGCAGAATGAGGCACATAGAGAGCCTGGGGAAACAGAGAGCCAGCACCTTCCATCCCAGAGAAGCTGTAGACTTGGCTGCTGCTCTGAGTGAATGGATGGCCAGAGGAGGTGGTCCATGGAACACCTGAGATAAGCATCATTGTAAAGCTGCAATTTGGATGCCCTGTTTAGAATAGATTATAGATCAAGCAAGACCAGAAGCAGGAAACTGTTAGAGGGATACCACAGTAAACTGAACGTTGGTGGTGATGGGGATAGTGGCAGTAAAGGTGGTTTGGAATGGTCAGTGTCTGAAGGCATTTTGAAGTAGAGCCCGTTGGACTTTTTGAGGGATGGATGGACACGACTGTGAGAAAAAAAATGTCAAGAGTGACTCTAAGCTTCTTGCCCTTAGAATTAGAACATGCAGCTACTGAGGCAGGAGAGGCTGAAGGGGATCAAACCTGCAACCCTGGTGCATTGGGTCAATGCTACAAACACTGAACCACCCAGCCAGGGCTATTTCTTTAATAATCAGAGTGATTGTCATTTTTTAATCCATTTATTTGTATTCAGTTCACATCCATTCAATGTTGATTGAACATCATTAGGGTACACATGGTTTTTGAAGGTGCAGGGATAGTGGAGAAGACAGCCAGCAAAATTACAGCTTCTGTGGAACTTTCATAATAGTTGGAAGAAAGAAAAGAAAGTCAAGAAATAATGGTAAAGTGATTTCAAAGAGAGACAAGTGCTAAAGAGGTCATGATATTGCAAAAGAGAGTGCAAAAGAGTGAAGGAACCATTTTGTAATAGTCAACAAAAGGCTTTATGAGAAAGTGAAATTGGAAGTGAGGAAGGTGTTAGATATGCAAAGATGGGGAAATTGTGTGAAGCCATGCAAATAGAGTGAAAAACAAGCACAGTCAGTGACCTGGGGATGGGCAGTAGGGCTGAATTTAATCCATGAGAGCTGACCTTATTCAATTTCAGAAGGGACAGGGTATTGTTACTTAGGGTGCAAGAAAGCTGTCTTTTCTTCAGGTATTGAGCCTTCTTGAACAGAGGTCACAGGAATGATTTTGACTAGTAAGTGTGAAGGAGATGTTATCATTAATATTAGGAGCAGCCACTCATTATAGATTCTGGGTCAGCACTATCCATATATTTGAGCCACTAATCCCCACATTTTCACAAACCCCTAAAACTTGCTATCCCTTCACCTTATGGATACATGAAATGAGATTCAGAAGGTGAGGACAGACCTACAGGTGAGCCTGTGTTGGAGAGACACAGCTAATAACCCTATCATTCCCCATGTTTGCTGGTTCCTGCAGCCCGACAGTGCCTCTTGGGCACAGCCTGCCACCAAGTGCAGGTCTCAGTGTGACTAGGCATAAAATGAGTACTTTTGGATGGCAAAATAATTCTATTTTCTAAAAATGATAATGAATATATGGAATAAGTTATTGAACAAAAAGAATCTACTGAGGCATCCTATCTAATAAAAGAGCAATATTCAAATTAACCATCACTCTACTCCACCACATGCCACGTCCACTAAGCAATCAGGAGTATGCAAATTAACCCCAACGAAGATGGCTGCTGCCATGAAGAGGGCAGAAGGGAGGCTTGGGTTTGCCTGGTGATAGAGGAAGCCAAGCTTTCCACACACTCTGGCCAGCCCATGCCTCTGCTTAAGGCTACAAAGTTTCAATTGTAGAAGATTAAAAAATCCCAGATACCAAGGCCTCTGCTTAGGTCACCAGTAGGTATGTCTGGCCTGAAAACCCTGGACCTCTCGCCCAGGCTGCCTCATGCTCCAAGGGAACCCCCACTCTGATCCAGGACACCCTTCAGGGCAAACCAGCTGGCCCCCACCCATGCACCAGGTTTCTATCCTATTTAATAAAAGAGTAATATGCAAATTGACCATCATTCCAACACACAAGATGGCTGCCCCCATGTGGTAAAAGATCCTGTCTCCATATAGACACAAGATGGCCACCACATGATGGCCAGCAAGGCAGGGCAGCTGGGAGGGACCAGTCCTGTAAGGGAGGGCAGTTGAGGGAAATCAAGCTTGTAAGGGAGGGCAATTAGGGTTGACCAGACCAGTAGATGAGGGAAGTTGTGAGCAAAGAGGTTGGCCGGGAGCAGGTAGACATCAATTAGGCTGGCAGGGAAGTGGTTAGGGGGTGATTAGGCTGGCAGGCAGAAGCAGTTAGGGGCAATCAGGAAGGCAGACAGGGAAGCAGTTGGGAGCCAGCAGTACTGGATTGTGAGAGGGATGTCTGACTGCACATAGGATCAGGCTTAAATGGGCAGTTGGACATCCCTTGAGGGATCCCAGATTGGAGAGGATGGAGGATGGTCTGAGGGACACCCCCCATACCTGTGCATGAATTTTGTGCCCCAGGCCTCTAGTGTGTAATTAAAATGTTACCAGAAGGTCAAAGTTAATTTATAATACATTTGTGGAACAGAGAGTTTTACAGAGAAAACTGAGAAAATAAAAACTGCATGAGCCCAATAAATAAATTGGGCAAAATATCTATCCAAAAGTCTTTTGCCTTTGCTGCAATTCATTAACTTTTATTTTGGTTTTAAGTCTTTGAGAAAGTTCTGCCTAGAGGAGTTTCTTAATTTGAACGTAATATGGCTGTAGAGGCAAAATGCAGTTTGAAAGGGCTCAGAAGCTAAGAAGATGCTGGCAAGAGTCCAAGACCATCCAGGGACTTCCAAACTGACAAGCTGCTGGGGGCAGCCCAGGGAAGGAAGGGCTTCTGATATTGGATAGTGTGACCCGGGCTACCTGTGGCCTAGAATCGATCTCTCTTTGAAGGCAGATGCCCTAGAAGAACATGGCACCTGAGAGGGTATGATGAAGGGTTTAAGGCAATCTTGTCTCCTGGCAATGGACAAAGTCTAATCACTAGAGTGTTTCTCAACTGCAAAGTCAGGATTCAGGGTTTTCCAGTTTTCAAGGATTGTTTTCTCCTTACTACTAATTGGAAAGTTTCAACGTTTTTAATAAACAAATGTATATTTAAATTAATGAAAAATGGGAGAAATAAACAAAATTCCTGTAATCCCCACAATACAGGCACATTATTTTAGATTCACATTATACTTCTTTTACTATTTCATTATATGCATATCTTTAATTGATCTACATATAAACTCTTTTTGCTTTATTTTTTAAATTTTTCAGACATTCCATTATCTATGTTATAACAAGATTATGTAGTATAACATAGTGCTAAAAAGTACCTTCTCTGAAACTAAGTGAATCCACTATCTCCTAACAATCTTGCCCTGGGCAAACAGAAAATAATAGTTTCCTGAGAGTAGGTGCTTAATAAATAACCCCTCTTGCAATAATAATCACTGCATTGTTATTATTTACAAAATATATTCACATAAATTCTCTTGTATTTATGAGTTCTAATACAAGAACTTTGTTAATACTTTACAAAAAAGAGTTATGAGAATTTAAACACCATATTTTTACATGATCTATAAAGTGCTAGCAGTAATCACCATTCTGTACATGCCAACCCCAGAGCACCCTACTGAAAATACCTGCAATTCGTATGTTATCTATCTTCCTCTAGCCTCTAGAGGTTGTTGAAGGCAAGGGCAGTTTTTATTGCAGTAGAGAATTGGTGTTTCCCTTGTTTACGATAATTACTCCAAAGTCTAGCATGGATCTGGCCTTTCCATATACTGCTTAAAGGAATAATAAAGTTGGTGGAGAAAGAAACCTACTGGAATGGGTTAAAAGGAAGTGGATAGTGTGAAGATAAGCTACTTCTGAAACTAATTCTGTAAATCTGAAGCATAGAAATAGAACGCCAAATAGGAGTTAAGAAAAAATAAAAGTTTATCTTTTTTCCATTTTAAATATAGAAGGTACCAGAGCATATGTATGCGTGAACGGAAATTATTCAACAGCAAGATGAATACTTATGGTTCTAGGGAAACAGGACAACCAGAAAGGTCAAGAAGGAATGAGATACACACCCCAAAGGCAGAGGTACTGACCTCTGAGGAGAAAAGAAAACAAAAATTCCTCCTTTGCAATAGGGATTAAGAAAATAAACCCATAGAAGTAAGACTATTAGTTTGAAGTAGGAAAATGAGGTAGCTTGTCTTTAGTGGCTTCTCTTTCAATATCATACTTGGAAGGAGAGGTAGAAAGAATGTCAGTCATATGAAGACGGGTGATATATAATATTTATCCTTGGGAATAAAGGGTGGTCCTTCTGGAAAAACATAGAAGATATCTTCATAGTATTGAGTTTCAGTTTAGACTTTTACTATAGTTTTTACTTTAATTTTGTTAATCCTCACCCAAGAATATTTTTTCCATTGATTTTTAGAGATAGTGGAGGAGAGAGAGAAACATTGATGTGAGAGAAACACATCGAT
Organism: Antrozous pallidus; assembly: GCA_027563665.1. NCBI lineage: Eukaryota > Metazoa > Chordata > Mammalia > Chiroptera > Vespertilionidae > Antrozous > Antrozous pallidus. The sequence continues at coordinate 99,932,402 of CM050508.1, forward strand.
TGGTTGCTTCCCACATACCCTGATCTGGTCAGGGATCAAAGATTTGTGTCCTTGATGGGGAACTGAACCTGAGACCTTTCAGTGCTGAGGCCAACACTCTAACCATGGAACACACTGGCCAAGGTTAGACTTGTACTATAGTTTTAAAGTGAAGCCGGAGAGTGGCTGTATAATTCCATGCAGCACAGGTTTCACCTTCATTTGGATTGTGGGAGGCATTATATTGTCGTCTGATGTATGTTCAATGTAATGATTGCCATGGATGAAACTTGAAGGTATTTTAATGCATTAAGTCAATAATATAAGCTGGTCATTATCATTACGTGTGTTTTACCAATGTGGTGTTATACAGCTTGAAAGTGGATAGTCAAGAGCACTACATCACACTGGCTCTGACTTCATTATTTTAACAACCACATAAAAGTCAAAGAAAGCAAGCATTAGAAGTTGATGGAAAGGGCGCAGAAGGCTCAGCTTAAAGGCAAACACTAACTGAGGAGGAGGTGGATATTCCAAAAGCACTCAGTGTAGGGAGACCTTGAAGATGCTTAGTCTCTTCCTTCCTGGCCCACCGTACTCCCAGTGAAGAGTCCATAACAAAACTACATGTTAATTTTCTATGCAAATGGAAAATGACCCCTTAGAACTGAGTGTGGTTCACTGTCCATGGTGCCTGCCTTTCCTGATGCTCTCTCACTGCCAAGCATCATCTCCTGAAACAACACTATTTGACAATCTTCTTCCTTCATATTCTTTTTACCTAAACCAAGTGTACATCAAACTCTTTCACTTTTATGAAACCAATAAAAGAAGAACTAAATGCTTCTCAGGAATTGAATCCAAGTGTAAAAATTGAGAGTGCCATCTTTATATCAACTCAGAAATAGAAAAGATTGCTTTCTCCTCTCCAAACACATCTCTTCTCATAAACACATTCTAAAGAGGATATATAATTCACTAAAACCGTGCTTTTAGCTTTTTACTGTTATTGTTAATAAGCCTCTTTTCAACATTGTCTTGTAGAAGAAAGACAAACCATTTTCTTTGAGAACTTTGTAGACAATTCTTTCAAAAATCATTGTATTTTGATATGGTAAAGCCATGTTAAATGATAATTTAAGGCTATTAACAATAGACATCGAATGAATCTTATTTTAACTAATTTTGCTATTGATCTTGTGTCTATTATTGCTTAGGTATAGATTTGTAGATACTTCGTTAAGATGTGCTCTAAAATCACATCAGTTGCTTGTTACTTGAGTTTAACAATATTTACCATATTGTAGAATTGAACACAGACCCTAAAGACTCCTAAGCATGGATATGTATAAAGCAAAGAAGCTTACATCTCTTTTGGTTGTGAATTTTAATCTCGTCTCTTCCACATTTTTAATTATATGGGTATGGCTTATTAATTTGTCCTGACACTCAGTTTTGTTTTTGTTCTTTTAATACTCACCAGAGGATATGTTTTTATTGATTTGGGAAAGAGAGGAGAGGAGACAGAGAAACAGTAATCAGTTGCCTCCCAAATGCTCTCCAATCAGGGATGGAACCCATACCTAGGTATGTGCCCTGACCGGGAATCAAACCCACAACTTTTTTTTTCTGTGGAACTAGTTCCAAGCAACTGAGCCACCTGGCCATGGGTGATACTCACATTGCTGGTCTGTAAGTTGAGAGCAAACAATACTCTTTTGCATGGTTGTTGTAATTGATTAATAAAATAATATATGTGAAGAAGAACACCATTGTCCTCAATAAACTAAGGATACCCATCTGTTATTAATTGTTGTTTTCTTCCTTAATACAGCTCTTTATAGTTATATATGAGGGTTGATTGAAACAACATATACTGCAAATATTTGATAAATTTAAATAGTATGATATGTTGTGAAATTTAAATATATTTAATTTTATTAACCAAAGTCACCCCCAATAAATGTAATTAAAAATTACAATAAGTTCTTGGCTTTAGTTGTAAGGCACATTTGAATAAAGATACACACTGCAGTGATTTTCTTAAGCTCATGGACGTGTTGAACTAGAATAAAACTTAGTTTGTATAATCTGCTCCTGAGATTTTAAAGCTGTGAAAAGGGAGAAACAAAATATTAAATATAATTGGACCAAATAGGCTGTGATGTAGCCTTGAGAATATGACATACTTGCTAAAAAAATTCTTTGAAAATAATTTGTAAATGAATATTTGACTTTATAAAGAGAGGGTTAAGAATTCTTAAAATAATATAATACCAAATAAAGAATGAGAGTGAAAAATGGGACCAAGCCCATGCTTGCACTTTCTTTGTCAGTGAGCATAGAGTGACACACAGTTGGTTGAATGAAGAGCCAGCCCTCTTCTTGTGCTCCATCAAGTAGCTGATGTGATCTGATCACCAATGGGTTATAAAATGCACTCACCTAACTGTAGAATGGTAGGAGGCTGCTTTACCTTTTGTCCAAACTACCACATCAATGTGATAACATGGACCAGCACAGCACAAAAGAGACAGGGTCCCCCTGATGTCTTTCTCGGCTTGCATGTATATGTACTTTAGGCATACCTGTTGCATGTATATATATACTCACAGGCCAGAAGAATTTCAAATGCAGTATAACTCAAAGATGCTCTCTTTTGGAAACAGGGCTCAAATTAACATCCTATCCAATAAAGAGGTAATATGCAAATTGACCATCATTCCAACACACAAGATGACCACCCCCATGAGGTCAAAAATGGCTGCCCCCATGTGGACACAAGATGGCTACCATAAGATGACTTGCAGGGGAGGGCAGTTAGAGGGGACCAGGCCTGCAAGGGAGGGCAGTTGTGGGGGACCAGCTTGCAGGGGAAGGTAGTTGAGGAGAATCATGCCTCCAGGGGAGGGCAGTTTGGGGGCAACCAGATTGGCAAAGAAGGGCAGTTAGAGATGACTAGGCTAGCAGGGGAGTGCATTTGGGGGGGACCAACCCTGTAGGGGAGGGCAGCTGTGGGCGACCAGACTGGCATGGCTGGACAGTTAAGAGTGACCAGGTCAGCAGAGGAGGGCAGTTAGGAGTAATCAGGCTAGCAGGGGAGGACAATTAGGGGAGATCAGGCTGGCAAGGGAGGGAAATTAAGGGTGACTGAGCCAGCAGGGGAGGGCAATTGGGGGTGACCAGGCCAGCAGGGGAAGTCAGTTAGGGAGGGAAGTTGGGGGAACCAGGACTGCAAGGGAGGACAGTTAAGGGCAATCAGGCTGGCACAAGAGCAGTTAGGCATTTATCAGGCTGGCAGGGGAGTGGTTAGGGGGTGATCAGCCTGGTAGGCAGAAGTGGTTAGGGACAATCAGGCAGTCAGGCAGGCGAGCAGTTGGGAGCCAGCAGTCCTAGATTGTGAGAGAAAAATCCAAGATTAGAGAGGGTACAGGTTGGGTTGAGGAACAACACATACACACCCATGCATGATTTTCGTACACTTGGCCTCCAGTGTTCATATATCATGAGATAAATACTTTCCAATGGGAAATACAAGTAAGATGATTTCTAAAGAACTTTTAAGAAAAAAACATTAACATTTAATAAAGGAAAACATCAAATATTTACTCTTGAAATGTTAAAAGTGACACTGACAGACATCAGAACTCTTAATATATATTTTATATGCTTACTATTTGTCTATTAAATTAATAGGAGCTAAATGATAATGGCATTGGTGTTTACTCTATGTTAGTGCTGTACTAACTTAGTACTCATTTAATTCTCAAATCATTCTTATGAGATAGGTACTACTATAAACTAATGTTTATAGATATGGCACTGAGACTTTGAGAGTCTAAATAATGTGTTAAGATCAAACCAGCCCCAGCTGGTGTAGCTCAGTGGTTGAGAATCAACCTAGGAACCAAGAGATCACTGGTTTCACTCCTAGTCAGGGCACATGCCCAGGTTGTGGGATCAATCCCCAGAAGTGGCCACTCAGGAGGCAGCTGATAGATGTTGAGTCTTTCATTTATGTTTCTATTTCTCTATCCCTCCTTTTCCTCTCTAAAAATCAATAAACATTTTTTTAAAAAAAAGAGCTCAAGCCAGCTAATACATGATAGATCAGGCTCTGGCTCACATACATTTAGTTTACCTTCATAAGAATTCATTTGTATTATCTACATATGTTGTTATAATTGGAATATATATATGAAATGTGTCTCTTTAATCAAATGAGCATGTTTACATTCAGCGTTCTTCAGAGCAGCACAGTGTAGCCTCTGCCCAACTTCCTTGGCCTCAGGCCTTACACTTGTTACCCCTATAAAGCACTATATTTATGGTGCTACCAAAAGTCTGCTTCTGTGCTAGTTATACAACCTATGGATATGTTAGTTAATGCTATTGAAATTCCATGTCCTTACCTATAAAATGAAGTAAAACTCTAACTTGGAATAGTTTATATACATTAAATAAGACAATATATCTAAAACATTTATCGAGCATGCAGCAGAAATGCTTTAAATATTATAGAGTCTTGTCTTGAATATTTAATGTATAATGACAGTTGGAGATCATTTTATGGAAAATGGATTGTAATAGCTCTTATCTAATCATATGATGAGCAGTGACTTTTCAACACTTATCACCAGGAAGTAAGGTGAGCCCTCTGTGGAATTCTGAGAGGGCTGATGCGTAGGTGAAATACCTACAGACTAGTGCTGAAGAAGGCCAGCTGCTTGCCAGAAATGAAAATAGTCAGATATTTTATTCACAGTACTGAAACTGATAAAATTACAATTGCAAATTATATGCTTTCAAATTAGCCATGTTTCTTGCATTCTGCTAAGGCATATTACTAATTTCTTTTTCTAAAATATCTTTTTAATTTATTTTATTGAGAGAAAAAGGGCAACAGAGATGGAGAGAAACATCTATGTGAGAGAATCATTGATTGTCTGCCTCCTGCACGCCCCCTACTGGGGATTGAGCCTAAAACCTTGGCATATGCCCTGACTGGGAATCAAACCTGTGACCTTCTGGTGCATGGGATGATGCTCAACCAGCCATGGCTGCTAAAGCAATTTAACTATTTATTTAACTTAATCTTTACAACATACCTTTCTAAGCTGACCTGATTTCACTGAGAAGAATGAGACTGAGGTGCCAAGTGAATTGGTTGAGATAACTCCATTACGAAGTGACTGACCTGTGATTCCAGGTATGGGTTCTTTCCCCATGGACTTCACTATTGTTTTAAATTGAATGTCTTAGGGATTGTCCGGGCCCCAAAACAGAAAGCTAAATGATTTCATGAAATATGAGCAGCAAAGTGATATAAAAGCATGGGTAGGAACCAAGAAATAATGGAAAAGATAAGAGCAAAGATCATGCCTATAAATTGGTCTGAAAATTCTGTAATATTCATAAATCAGAAAGTGGAGTCAGAGGCATTGAAAAGGTTGTCTTCCATCTGTATAATAATTACACTGGCAGAACTTTGTCTGATAAAACAATTTTGGAATTCTGGAACCCATTGAAAACCTGCATCTTCCAGGAAAAATATTAGACAGTGAACTGTGGTAAATATCTGTCAATTTTAGTTTTTAGCACAGTAGCAACTACACATCTGCCACACTCAGCCAGATGTCAGGCAGCATGCAGGTATTCCTGAAGCAGAAGCTAAGATAGGCAAAAAGAACACAGTAAAATACAGGAATCTGTATTTAATACAAATAGCTGACAGCTGTACTTTGAATACTGATTGTGGCTAGTAATCACAGAGGTGCAGGCAAGAAGTGGGCAGCCAATGTGTTTGCACCTCAGTCCATTGTATTATAACCCTCCCACTCAGGCTCAAGTAAATCCATAAGATTTAAAGGACCAATACCCTTTTTTTTTTTTTTTACTAACTCACTCTTTATTATTCTCTTTTCCTCCATTTCGGAGCCTGATATTTAAAGAAAACTAGAACATGCCACAGATGTCCTCAAGTGGACTCAGGAAAGACCAGTGAAGACTTAAGTTCATTCATCAGGCTGATGTTCCTAAAAAAAAAAACAGACAAGCAAACCAAAAAGCAATGACCAAAAACAACAAACACCTGGGAAGGAGAAATCTGAGTTCCAGAGTTAACACATTATTAAGTTACAATATCCAATTTTTAACAAAAGAATCCCAAAGCATACAAAAAACAAACAAACAAACAAAAAGCACAGGAAATTATGGGCCATTCAAAAGAGAAAAATAAATCAACATAAACTTTCCTTGAAAAAAACCAATGGCAAATATACTGGACAAAGACTAAAATAACTACCTTAAAAAAGCTCCAAGAACTAAAAAAATATATGTATGAAGAAAAAAAAAGTAAAAAGCAACAAGAGAACAGTGAATTCTTGTACACAGGAATTCTCAATAAGATTGTTGTCAGATTTCTTATTAGAAACTTTGGATGCTGGAAAGCAATGGGCCAAGGTTTTCAAAGTGCTAAAAAAATTTCCAATAAAAAAATTATACATCCAGCAAAACTGTCCTTCAAGCATGAAGATAAATTAATACATTCCTGAAAAACAAAAGTTGAGGGAATTAGTTATACCTAGACTTAGCCAAGTTAGACTAGACCTACTGTGCAAGAAGTGTTCAAAGGAATATTTCCAGGTAAGAGAAAAGACCTCCAGACAGTACCATGAAGCCATATGGAGAAATAAAAACTTTTATAAAGGCAATGCATTAGCAATTATAAAAGCTAGTATTATTGTACCAATGGTTTATAACTAGATAACTGCACTTTCTGGGTTTTTTTTGTAATTTAAGATGATACCTTTAAAAACACCTGTTATTAATATAGAAGCTAATATTGCTGTAACTTCGGTGTGTAATTACAAATCTTCCTTTGTACATAATTTAAAATATTAATGCATTTTTAATTATAAGATTTGGGCATAGAATTTATAAATATATAATTTTGTGGTCTAAACAACTGAAAGAAGTGAGTGTGAGAATGGAACTATAAAGAGCAGATTCCTGTATTTCACTGCATTTAAGCTATAAATTCAACTTAGAGTGCATTTATTTAAAGTGTTAAATATAGGTCTTTTGGTAACCAAAAAAAATAGCTATAGGATATACATAAAAGGTAATGATAAAGAAATAGAAAATAATTTATTTCAAAGTAAATAATCAGAAATGAAAGAAAATGAGGCCCCAAAAGTTATGACTTATATAACGTAAATAGCAAAAATGACTGAAATAAATCCCTACTTATCAGTACTATTTAAAAATAAGATTTTATTGATTTCAGAGAGGAGACAGAAAGAGAGATAAAAACATCAATGATGAGAGATAATTATTGATTCACTGCCTCCTGCCACTGGGGATCCAGTTAGAAACCTGGGAATGTGCCATGACTGGAAATCAAACTACAACCTCCTGGTTCACCGGTCGATGCTCAACCACTGAGCCATGCTGGCCAGGCTACTTATCAGCAATTTCAGTAAATGTTAATAGACTAAAGTCTCCAATCAAAATACCTTAGAGTTTGGCAGAATAAATAAAAAACACAAAACCTAACTTTATGTTGTCTATTACAGAATCACTTTAAATCCATGGACACAAATAGATTGAAAATAAAAGAGTGTAAAAATGTATTCCATGCAAATATGGACCAAAAAAGAGCAGAGGTGCTATATTAATATAAAAAATAGATATTTAATAAATAAATGTTTACAAGTAGGAAAGAAAAAGAAATAAGAGACATCCAAATTGGAAAGGAAAAATTAAAGTGATCTCTATTTGAAGATGCTATGATATTTTATGTAGAAGGCAGCAAAGATTACATACACGCTTCAAATAATAAATAAATTTAGGAAAATAACAATATAAAATCAATGCACACACCCAAAATAGTTGCATTACTATTTACTATCACAGAAGAATCTGAAATGAAAGTTACAGATTTTATTTACAATAACATCAAGAAAGATAAAATATTTAGGAAATAACCAAGGAAATTAAAGACTTGTACATTGCAAAAGATAAAACATAGCTAAAAAAATTTTAAGACAACCGTGGCTGGTGCAACTCAGTTGGCTGGGCATTATCCTGTGCACCAGAAGGTTGCTGCTTCAGCTCCTAGTTAGGGCACGTGCCTGGGTTGCTGACTGGGTTGCCATGGCTATTCCACTCTCACATAGGTGTTTGTCTTTCTCTCTTCCTCTCCCTTCTCTCTCTAAAATCAATAAAAATATTTTAAATAAATCTAAAAATGATAATAAATAAAAGACAAACAAATAGAAACACATTCCATGTTTATGAATTGGAAGACAATATTTTAAATGCCTATATAATCCAAAGCCAAAGTGATCTATAGATTCAATAAGAGCCCTATCAAAATATCAATGGTGGTTTTTTTTTTGCAGAAATAGAAAAACCCATCCTTAAATTTATATGGAATCTCAAGGGATCCCAAATAGATGAAATAATTTTGATAAAAAAGAAGCCTGCAGCACTCACATTTCCTGATCTCAAAACTTACATAACAGTAAAAATTAGTTGCTGAATTAAAGATAGATATATAGGCTAGAACAGAATAGAGAATTCAGAAATTAAAGTTTAATATTTTATTAAATTTAATAAAATAAAAACATTTAATAAAATTAATAAACAAGGACTTTAATTAAAATAGAGTTGGGAGTTTAGAAGAGATTTCATGCACATATCACTTAACACACTACTGATCCCAAAAGAAAGAGATACTACAAGACTACCTCAGCAGGAAAAAGAAAAGACTTCCTTGTCCATTGATAGTGCAGCCAATGGGAGACTGCCATGACTCAGCCAATGAACAGTCACTATACTTTGCATTTTCAGTTTCTTCTAATGGACTCTGTTTACAACAGTCTCTCCCATGTTCATAAGAACATTCCTCTCCTTTATTTTTATGATCTTTCACCTGGTTCACCTTTTGATCACATGTCCTGAATTGGAATTATTTGCATCTCCCAAATAAATCCATCTTGCTGGAGAAATATGTGCTATTTGTTAAAGGTCAACAATGATTGAATAATTTTTGACAAGGGTTTCAAGACCATATGCACTAGAGGCACAGTGCATAAAATTTATGCACTCAGGGCGGCGGGGGGGGGGTGGTATTGCTTAGCCTGGCCTGCTCCCTCTCTCAGACCAGGAGCCCTTGGGAGATGTCCTTGGTGCTGCCATACAGGCAGGAGAGGTTCCTGCCACCATGGATGCACTCTCCAGCTGTGACCCTGGCTTCTGGCTAAGTGGCACTTCCCCTGTGGGAGCTCACTGACCACCAGGGGGCAGCTCCTGCATTGAATGTCTGTTCCCCGGTGGTCTATGCATGTTACAGCGACTGGTTATCTACCATTCGGTTGACTTGCATATTAGCCTTTTATTATATAGGATGGAGCTGGAAAAACTGGATATACACATGACAAAAAATAAAGTTATAACTTTACCTAACACCACTCAGATATATTAATTCCAAATAATCAGAAAGCTAAATGTAAGATCAAAACCAATAAAACTCTGAGAAAAAAAAATATAGGAGGAAACTGTATAACATTGTATTTGACTAGATCATAGGTAATACCAAATAAAATTTAGACTAATTAGACTTTATAAATTGTTTAAAAGTATGCATCAAAAGTCAATGTTAATAGAGTAAAAGGTACACAGAATGGGAGAAAATATTTGAGAAATATTTGTTAATGTGATAATTAAGAATATTTAATATTTTAATAAATTATTTTAGAGAAGAAGGGAGAGAGAGAAACATTGATATGCTAGAGATATCAATAGATTGCCTCATCTACACACCCAATTGGGAATCAAATCCACAATCTGGGACTGTGCCTGGACTAGGAATCCAACTGGTGACCTTATAGTTCATGGGACTACATTCAAACAACTGAGCCACAGAGGCCAGGGCAATATTCAAAATATTCAGCAAGAAAAAATCAACTCAATTCAAAAATGGAAAAGGGATTTGAATATACACTTCTTCAAGTAAGACATACAAATTTATAATAAACACTAATTTTTAGGTAATGCAAATCAAAACTACAATGAGATATCACCTTACACTCATTGGGATGGTTATTATAAAAAACAAACAAAAAATCTTAGAATCTTTGTGCACAGTTAGTTGGAAAAGTAAAATGTGCAGTCACTTTTGAAAACAATATGATTGTTCTTCAAATTAAATAAAGATATACCATATTATCCAGCAATTCTACTTTTGTTCACGTACCAAAGAATTGAAAACAAGGTTTCAAAAAGATACTTGCACTTCCATGTTCATAGTGACATTGTTCAAAATAGCTGAAATGTGAAAACAATCAAGCTGACCATGATTGGATGAATGGATAAGCAAAATGTGGTCTATACATACAAGGAAATATTAATCAGCCTTAAGTGGAAGGAAATTCTGCCACATGCTACAACATGGAGGAGTCTTGAGAACATTATGTTAAGTTATATAAGCCACTTATAAAAAAATCCCCCCAGAAACAAATACTATATGATTCAAGTTATCTACAGTACTTAGAGTAGTCAAATTTATAAAGACAGGAAATAGAAAGCTCAGTTGGTTGGAGCCTGGTTACATGAACCAAAAGACTGCAGGTTCCATTCTCTAAACTAACTCTCTCTCTCTCTCTCTCTCTCTCTCTCTCCCTTTATCTCTAAATATATGCTTGGCTGAGGAATAAAAAAAGTTCTGATGTTTTCAAGATGAAAAAATGTGTCAAGATAAAAGTGATAATGGTTTTACATTAAAATCTATTTAATACCACTCAACTTCACACTTAAAATGTTTAAATTGTAATTTTGTTATGTAAAGTTTACTACATGAGAAAAAAACCTGTAGTGTTAAAATCTGACTTGAATTTGCTCTTAGTATTTTGTGTGGATGAATAATCTTGGTAACACTCAGTCTTGATGGAGCTCAAGGACCATGTCATCCAGACATTTATTAATGGACTAGACAAGGGGCGCTAACACATCAGTGGACTAAAGAGAAAATAAGATGCCAGTTAACTTGGCTTTGTGCACATAATTCAAATAAATGGTGCATTCTAATGTGTTTTATCTCATTAAATAGGCATGATAACTCTCTTATTTTGCATATCAGCATGGAGCAGGAAGAAAGTGCCATTAGTTATAATCTACTGTCTTTAGAGGAGCTAGAATCATAGCAACCAGGTAATCTGTTCTTTAGTGGCACAAACCAAAACCTCCCCTACAAAAGCATTCTTCACTCTTACAAACAAAATTGAGGAACATCTGCGAAATTCCAAATAAAGATTCTGGGGCAGAGTAAAATAGCTATGAGTAAAAAGGTAAAATAAAGTACTGAGCAGCCTGGGAAGGGAAGGAGAGAAAGAGATGTCAGAAAAGTAATCAAGAGTTAGGAAACTTGAGCACAAGCCAGGAAACCAGAGCATGAGAAAGAGAAGGGAGAAAACAGAAACTTGTGGACTGCGCTATGGAGAGGCGGAAGCAGTGTACCTCCAGCCCAGTGCTCAGCTGGGAATTCATCTTCTCTCTTCTCCTACAGAATGCAGTGAGCATGGAATTTCTCCGAGACAAGTGAAGTTTTATTCTGGGGGAGCCTGAAAAAGTTGAAGAGATGATGTCATATAACTGAATAATAAAAATTAGAAAAGGTATTCAATTAAGGTTGATTGAAAATTTATTTTCTCCCTATTTCCAATGTAATAGACTGTAGGGTGGAAGGGGAGGGGAGATCATTACCCTGCCAAGTGGTCCTAATGCTCTCCTTGTCCTCAGGTAGATACAGTTCAATTTACTTACCACAGGCCCACTCAAACATTCTCACGGTCAGTCTTTTCAAGATACCAATTAAGAAATGCTTACTGTTGTATTTAATCCAGAACAGCATAGGCCCTGGTTAAACAGCAACCAAGGATGATGATTTACTGTATAAGAATGTGTTCTTCCAGCTTTCCCCGATATTTGTTGTCTCTGGATGTTCTTGTAAGGTAATTAATTAAACCGAGAATCAGACAGCAAATATTGGAAGTGGAGTCTAATGGGAAATGTGGCCAGGATTTGTGAAAAATGACACAAATCTGCTCAAATGCCTTGGTTGGCCGCTCCCACAGTTCCTCTGGGGAACATGCTGTCTTCTGTTCTTCCAATGTGATTTCTCTCAGCATGCATGAGGAAGGCAACAGCTCTTTCTTAGCAGGAAACAAGATCTTGAAGAATGTATGGAGCTATTTTTAAAACCGTGAAATGATTTGAAAGGAGCCTCTATTGGAAATCTATGTAGAAGAAGTTACAATATTTATGTCCCAATATGCCACCATCCAGAAACTTTACATTATAACAGCTATGAAGGAGAAATCAGAGAGCTATTAGCCTGGAATGAACAAAGAAGCTACTGTCCCTGCTGATCATAATAATAGCTACTGTGATATGATGCAGAGTGAAATTTTTCCAGTTGCCCTATAATTGACAATTAAGGCCCATATTCAAAAGAGAGCTCTCAATGAGTGGGGTCAAATGAATCATGCACCCTCCTCCTTAGGGCTTATAAAGTGAGATGAAAATATTTCTGAAACAATCAACAGAGATAACTTATCAATCAGGCTTACTGACAAGGAGCAAAGAAAAAAAACAAGATTATTTTAAAGGTCTTCCATCTTTTAAGGAATAAAATATTCATGGTAAAAAAAATTAATTAAACAATTACTCTCTCCTTGGCCTATGAACCCCTGGTCACAACAGCCCTAAATCCCAGAGATGGTGGCAGTGGAGGACTAAGAAAATCACCCTCCAGGAAGGGTACACCTGCAAGGAGGAGACTGGCATTTCATCCATAGTTGATGGTCACATATTAAAAACACTTAGGGCTGTTTTAATGCTCACCAGAGCACTGCCTGTTGAGAGTCGTGAGGAGATGGATGTGCTTGCCCTCAGCATGCAGAGAAGCTGCAGGGTTTTGCAGGCAAGATGACTCTAAACATGGGAGGTCTGCAAGAATGTCTCTCTCCACTAGGAAAAAGTGTGCCGTGCCCATCCGAGATCCCAGGGTGGTGAAGATCTGGAAGAGTCCTCAGTGGCCTGAGTGGCTCCATCAGAAGGGATGTGGGAGGCATGGATTCTAGATGGGGGCAGCCCAGGAAAGGACACATATGTCCCTTTAACGATGGTGTTCAGTGGAAGCAGGTCGGGGAAATCTGGATACCTTTTCAAGAAAACCATGTAGTCCATACACATCTGACTTTTTCCACAGGTACCTCATGCATCAGGGACTCCCGGGAGCAGCTCTGCAACCTGGCAGCACCACCAGTGGCACATGACCGTTACTGCCTCATTATAGCTCTTTGCTAAGTCCAGGAGAGAGATGGCAATGAGATGATGAGATGCAAAACAATCACCCATGCCCAATGGCCACACCACACCTTTCACCCTCAGTTACAGCCAAGGATGAGGGAGATGAAGCTTTACATTCAATGTGGAATGTGGAATTGGTTGTATAAACTATCCTGAAATGAGTTTAATAATCATGAGCAGCCAGGAAATTATGAAATTTTTATAAGGTCATCCTCAGATGAGAAAATGAGCTTCTATTCAGCAAGCTGAAAACATTAATGGAAGAAGAAAGTCTTTGCAAAAATTAGAATATATTTTCACAGAGACTTCATGTTCTAGGTGTTGCATATATCGTCCCAAACCCTAAAAGGTGACATTATTAGATCTATTTTGCAAAAAAAGGAACTTGAGGTTGAGAGCAGCTGGCCTAAACTGACACAGAGCATAAACTTCAATTTAGATTTGGATCTGACACTCTCAAATCCTGTGCTCTCTTCCCAACAGTACACTTTCTGATTAGTCTCCTTTATCTAAAACACAGACATTTCTTTAAGAATCACTACAAAAATCAAAGTAGGTGTTTTTAAAAGGTCACCTACTAAATGGAAAATCTAAATTGTTCTGTATTGATATTATATATACTTTTTAATATCTAAATTATTTTTAAAAGTATGGCATGAGTCTCTTTTTTCCTCATTGTCCTCTCCCTGCCACTCCCATCCACAAGCACATACCCTCACCCCCTACTGTCTGTGTCCATTGGTTATGCTCATATGCATGCATACAGACCTTTGGTTGATCTCTTACCCCCTCACCCCCCGCCTTCTTTCATAAGCTGTACTGTCTGCTTAATGCCCCTAGGTATCTGGTTCTATTGTTGTTCACCTGTTTATTTTGTTAATTATATTCCAAAAATGAGTGAGACCATGTGATAATCATCTTCCACTGTTTTCCACAGTGGCTGCAGCAGTCTGCATTCCCACCAACATAGCATAATGCTCTCCAGTTCCATCCATGGTGTTGCAAATGGTAAAAATTACTTCTCTTTTTACAGCAGCATATTATTCCATTGTGTAGATGTATCACAGTTTTCTAATCCACTCATCTGCTGATGGGCACTTAGGCTGTTTCTAAATTTTAGCTATGGTAAATTGTGCTGCTACAAATGTAGGGGGTCTTCTAGGATATCCTTTCTGCTGGGTGTTTTTGTTTTTTGGAGATATAGTCCTAGATATAGTCCTAGGATTACTGGGTCAAATGGAAGTTCCATTTTTAACTTTTTTTGAGGAAACTCCATACTGTTTTCCACAGTGGCTGCACTAGTCTTCATTCCCTCCAGCAATACACAAGGGTTCCTTTTTCTCCACATCCTCACCAGCACTTTCCCTGTGTTTATTTGTTGATGATAGCTATTCTGACAGATGTGAGATGGCACCTCATTGTTGTATTGATTTGTATCTCTCAGATGATTAGTATATGAGCATTTTTTGATATGTCTCCTAGCCTTCTGTATGTCCTCTTTCAAAAAGTGTTTATTTAGGTCCTTTGCCCATTTTTTTATTGGACTTTTATCTTCCTTTTTTTTAAGTAATATGAGTTCTCTGTAAATGTTGGAAATTAAACCCTTATCGAAGATAACATTGGCAAAATGTTCTCCCATGCAGTGGGCTTTTTTGTTGTTTTGTTGATGGTTTATTTTGCTATGCATAAGCTTTTTATTTTGATGTAATCCCATTTGTTTACTTTCTCCTTAGTCTCCATTGTCTTAGGACCTGCATCAGTAAAGATATTGCTATGACATATACCTGCTATTTTGATATCCATGGCTTCTTCTAAGATATTTATGGTTTCCCATATTATGTTTAAGTCCTCTATCCATTTTGAGTTTATTTTGGTGTATGTTGTAAGTTGGTGGTATAGTTTTATTTTATTTTTTTACTTTTTGCATGTATCTGTTCAATTTTCCCAATACCATTTATTGAAGATAGTGTCTTGACTCCATTATATGCTCTTACCTCCTATATCAAATATTAATTGAGCATAATAGCTTGGGTTGATTTCTGGGTTCTTTGTTCTATATATCTGTTCTTGTGTTAGTACCAGGCAGTTTTGAGAACAGTAGCTTTGTAATATAGCTTGATATCTGGTATTCTGATCCCTCCAACTTTGTTTTTCTTTCTCAAGATTGTTGTAGATATTTGGGGTCTTTTTTTATTCCATATGAATTTTTGGAGAGTTTGTTCTAAGTCTTTGGAAAATGCCATTGATATTTTAATGGGGATTTCATTGAATCTATAGATTGTTTTGGGTGTTATGAGCATTTTAATGATGTTGATTTTACCAATCCACAAACCCAGTATATTCTTCCATTTGTTTATGTCTTCCTCTATCTCTTTTTTAGCATCCTGTAATTTTCTGAGTACAGGTCCTTCACCTCCTTGGTTAAATTTATTCCTAGGTATCTTAACTTTCTTGTTACAGTGATAAATGGAATTGTTGTTTTGTTTGTTTCTTTTTCTGTGAGTTCATTATCGGTGTATAAAAAAGCCATAGATTTCTGGGATTAATTTTGTATTCTGCTACATTGCCCAATTCATTTTTTAAGTCTGCTAGTTTTTTTGATGGAGTCTCTAGGGTTTTCTATGTACAATATCATGTCATCTGAGAATATTGACAATTTTACTTATTCTTTTCCAATTTGGATGCTTTTTATTTCGTCTTCTTGTCTGATCACTATGGCTAGCACTTTCAGTATTATATTGAACAGGAGTGGTGAAAGTGGCCATAACTGTCTTGTTCGTGTTCTTAGGGGAACTGCTCTTAGTTTTTGCCCATTGAGTATGATGTTGGTTGTAGGTTTGCCATATAAGGCTATTATTATATTGAGGTATGATCCTTCTATTCCCACTTTGCTAAGAGTTTTTTGTTGTTGTTGTTTTTGTTTTTGTTGTTTTTTTTTTTATCAAGAAAGTGTGTTGGGTTTTATCAAATGCTTTTTCTGCACCTATTGATATGATTATGTGATTTTTGTCTCTCCATGTGTTTATGTGATGTATCACATTTATTGATTTGTGGATATTGTACCATTCTTGCATCCCTGGAATAAATTACACTTGGTCATTTCTAATGTAATGCTGGATCTGACTTGCTAGAATTTTGTGAGAATTTTAGCATCTATATTCATCAGGGATATTGGACTGTAATTCTCTTTCTTTGTAGTGTCTTTATCTGGTTTTGGATTTAGGGTAATGATGTTTCATAAAAAGAGCTTGAAATTATGCCTTCTTCTTGAATTTTTGGAATGGTCTGAGGAGGATAGGTTTTAGTTCTCCTTTGAATGTTTGTAAAACTCCCCTGTCCAGGCCAGGACTTTTGTTTCCTGGAAGTTTTTTTTTTTTTTTAATTACTGATTCAATTTCATCAGTAGTTATCAGTCTATTCAGGTTTGTTGATTCTTTCTGATTGAGTTTTGGAAGCTTGCATTTTTTTCTAAGAATATGCCCATTTTTAAGGTTGTCCCTTTTTAAAATATATATATATATATATATATAAAATTGATTTTTTACAGAGAGGAAGGGAGAGGGATAGAAAGTCAGAAACATTGATGAGAGAGAAACATCAATCAGCTGCCTCCTGCACACTCCCTACTGGGGATATACCCACAACCAAGGTACATGCCCTTGACCGGAATTGAACCTGGGACCTCTCAACCTGCAGGCTGACACTGTATCCACTGAGCCAAACCGGTTTCAGAGAGGTTGTCCCTTTTGTTGGAGTAGAGTTGTTTGTACTTTTTTTTTTTTTTTACAATCATTTATATGTCTATGGGGTTCATTGTTACTTCACCTCTTTCATTTCTGATTTTGTTTATTTAGGTCTTCTATCTTTGTTTCTTGGTGAGCCTGGCTAGGGGTTTATCATCTTGTTTATCTTTTCAAAGAAACAGCTCTTGGTTTTATTGACATTTTGTATTGTGTTTTGGTCTCTTTGTCATTTATTTCCACTCTGATCTTTATTATATCCTCCCTTCTACTTACTCTAGGCTTTTCTTATTGCTCTTTTTTAGTTCTTTAACTTTCCGGGTTAGATAATTTACTACCATTGTTTTTTGTTTTGTGACATAGGCCTGTAGAGCTATGAACATCCCTCTCAGGACGCCTTTCACTGTGTCCAATGGCTTTGGGTTGTTGTGTTTTCATTGCTGTTTGTTTCTAGTATGATTTATATTTCTCTTTTGTTATCTTTGGTAACCCAATCATTGTTTAATAGCATGCTATTTAGTCTTTAAATGCTTGATTTTTCTCATTGTTTTTATTGTAGTTGATGTCTAAATTTTTGCTATTGTCATCTAAGAAGATGCTTGATATGATTTCTAACTTCTTGAATTTAAAGAGACCTTGTCTATGTCCTAATATGTAGTCTATCTTTGAAAAAGTCCCATATGCACTTGAGAAGAATGTATATCCTGTAGCTTGGGGGAAAAGGTTTGAAGATGTCAATTAAGTCCCTCTGAACTAGTAAGTCATTTAGGATGTCTTTTTCTTTGCCAATTTTTTTGTTTAGAGAATTTCTCCAGTGCTGTCCATGGGGTATTAAATTTCCCTACAATGATTTTATTTTTGCTGATGTCATCCATATCTTCCAGAAGTTCTTTTTTTTTATGTATTTGGGTGCTCCTGTACTGGGTGCATATATGTTTACCAGAGTTATATTCTTTTGTTCAATTGTCCTTATCTTTTGTTATGGTCTTCACTTTGAGGTCTATTTGTTAGATATAACTATTGCTACCACAGCATTTTTCTCATTTCCATTTGTCTGAAAAAAAATTTCCATC
The DNA here is from genome assembly GCA_027563665.1 of Antrozous pallidus. Classification (NCBI taxonomy): domain Eukaryota; kingdom Metazoa; phylum Chordata; class Mammalia; order Chiroptera; family Vespertilionidae; genus Antrozous; species Antrozous pallidus. The sequence goes on from CM050508.1 coordinate 99,950,568, forward strand.
CCTTCACTATCAGTCTGTGTGAGTCCTTTGCTCTAAAGTGGGTCTCTTGTAGACAGCAGCTGTATGTCATGTTTTCTTATCCATTCAGGTACCCTATGTCTTTTGATTGGAGCATTTAATGAAGTTTAAAGTTATTATTGATAGGTACTTGTTTGTTGCCATTTGTATTCTGTATGCCTGTGTTCCTTCTCACATTTCTATTTCTTCTTTTTACAGCAGTCCCTTTAACATTTCTTGCATTGCTGGCTTGGTGGTAATAAACTCTCTTAATCCTTTTTTGTCTGTGAACCTCCTGATTTCATTTTTAAGTTTGAATGTTAGCCTTTCTGGGTATAGTATTCTTGGAGTCAGTCCTTTGCATCTCTTCATATATTTTGTTCCATTCCCTTCTGCCCTGATGTGTTTCTGTTGATAAATCAGCTGGTAGTCTAATGGGAGATCCTTTGTGAGTAACTTTCTCTCTCTCTGGTAGTCTTTAAGATTCCTATTTTGTCATTGATGTTTGTCAATTTAATTATTATGTGTCTTGGTGTCGGTGTTTTGGGGGTTTATCTTGTTTGGGACTCTGTGTATCTTGGACTTGTGTAGCTCTTTTCTTTCCAACATCAGGCAAGTTTTCTGTCATTATTTCTTCAAACAAGTTTTCTATTCCTCACTCTGCTTTCTCTGCTTCTGGTACATCTATTATGCAGATGTTTTGTTTAGTGTTGGCCCAAAGTTCCTTTAGGCTCTCCTCCTGATTTTTTCAGTTTTCTTTCCAGTTGCTACTGTGCTTGGGTGGTTTTTTCTACATTTTTTCACTGATGCAGTCTTCAGCTTCTTCTCTACTGTTGAACTTTCCATTGTGTTCTTGCCTGTGGCTATGTCATTCTTTATTCACTTTGTTTCTTCTTCATGTCCTCTTGATTCTTACACATGTTGTTGAATTTTTCTTCCATCCTTTACACTGTCTTTTTAACTATTGCTCTGAATTCTTTCTCTGACAAATTCTTTACCTCTGTTTCATTTATTTCCTTTTGTGGTGCTTCCTCCTTTTCTTTCAAATGGGGGTTATTTCTTTGTCTCCACATTTTTGCTGTTCATTTGTGATAGTTTCTATGCAATTTATCAAACTGCTATTCCACCCAGATTTTTTTAGTTTGTCTTATATGGTAGACATTTTGTGGGATTCAGTGGTGCATTCTCTTCAATCTTATGTTCTTGGAAATCTAGGGATGCCTCCTACTTGGGATATTTGGTTTCTCTTGATATAGTTACTTATTGAGTGTTATTGTTCCATTCATGAATAGAGTTTCCTCTCAGGATATCTGTTCATGTGGCTTTCTCTCTACCATGTTGACCAAATAGCACAAAATATAACTCAACACAACACAGGACAAAGGGGAAAAAGATGAATGTAATCATGACACTGATAAACCCAGTATAAGTGACCACCAGAGAAAAGAGAAATGAGAATTAGGGGAGATAAAAGAGAGCAAAAATGATATTGATGAATATCAATAGTAAGATAAAAAAGAAAAAAAATGTATATATATGGGGATAAAACAGCATAGAGCAAACAAATAAAACAAAAAATGCAAGTAACAAACACCCCGAAAAGAGATGAAGGCAGAATCTGTAAAGGCAGAGCTAATTTACAGAAAGTAAGATTAAAAAGTTAAATGAATATGGGGAGGACCTCAGTCCAATACAGAGGAGGTAGAAAGATGATGAGTGCACAAGAAGACAAGAAAGAGGAAGAAAAAAATTAAAAAGAAAAAAGAAAAAAACATTAAAAAGTAAAAACCACCAACAAATCAACAAATGACAAGTGCTGGTGAGGATATGAAGAAAAGGAAGCTTCATGCATTGCTGGTGGGAATGAAAACTGGTGCATCCACTCTGGAAAACAGTATATGGAATTTCCTCTAAAAACTAAAAATGGAACTCCTGTCTGACCCAGTGATCACACTTTAGAAATATATTCCAAGAAACTAGAAACACCATTCAGAAAGGATATATTCACCCCTATGTTCATAGCAGCACAATTTACCATAGCTAAGATTTGGAAACTGCATAAGTGCCCATTAGCAGATGAGTGGATTAGAAAACTGTGATACTTCTATACAATGGAATTCTATGTTGCTGTAAAATGAAGGAATTCTTATCATTTGAAACAGCATGAATGGAACTAGAGAGTATTATGTTAAGAGAAATAAGCCTTTCAGAGAAAGATAAATATCACATGATCTTACTCATTTGTGGAATATAATGGACAACATAAACTGATGAACAAAAATAAAACCAGAGTCATAGAAGCTGTGTACAACCTATGAGGGAAGGCAGGCAGTGAGGGGTAAGAGATCAACCATAAGACTTATATGCATGCATATGAACATAACCAATGGACACAGACAGTAGGGGAAGTGAGGGATTGTGCTTGGGGGAGGAGAGGAGAAGGATAGGTCAATGGGGGGAAAAACAGACTCATGTAATACTTTAAACAATAATGAATTTTTTTCAAAAATTAAAATAAATAAAAATAAGATAACAATAAACAAAAATAGAATGAAGAACTATAATGCAAAAAAATTAAAAATAGAGAAGCAGCAAAAAGAAACACAAAGAAAATGAGAAAAAATTAAATAAAAGTTAAAATACATAAACAAAAATTTTAAAAAAAGAAGTATTGTTCCTTTCAGCCCCCATGGGGGCTTATTTAAGATCGCACTCTTTTGTACTATAAGCCACTTCTCAGTTTCCTGTAGTTATCAGCCCCATTTTGAAGTTCCAAGCAATCCACATCTCCTCTGTTTGTGCCTACTTCCATTGTCTTGACTGCCAGTAGACAGGACCAATCTGCCCAGTAAGCATGTCTGCCCACTCTTAATCTTAATCTCTCAAGCAGCTCTTTGTTTCAGGGCTATAGTTAGGAAGGCTGCTGTATTGTTTTCAGGAACTAAAAGGCATCTCTTCAATGCAATCCCTGAGGGCTCTTTGGGGCTATTCCTTTGTACCACTCAGGGTGTAGTCTGGATGTGGCTGTATTGGTTGTCTGGAGACTTCTAGGAGGAGCTAGCTCTTCAGGAGAAAATGGCTGCTTAGGTCCTCTTTGTCAGGAATGTCCCAGTACATGAATCCTGGTCATCTCTCTTCAACCTGCTCTTCTCCACATCCTTTCCCCAGACTACAAGTTTGCACCTCCATCTGTACTTCCACCTGCACCTCAGCCATTGGTGAGTGCTTGTGTTTGAAAGATCCTATGAACTGGGTCTATCAAATAAAAGCAAAGACCAAAAATAGGGGAAACAGCTGAGCTACTGTGAGTTTCTCTCTCCATCTACCCCCTGCACTGCGAGACTTGGACAGTTCTTCAGGCTGTCCCCTCTGGGGTCAGTCTCTTGTGGCTGTGGACTTAGATATAAAATCCCCTGCTGCCAGCAGTCCTATGGACCTCTATCCACAGTCAGATGCTATGGCTGTCCCCAAGGGATGCAGACTTGATGCCCTGCAGCTTTCTTCTGACACTTGTGGGCTGGAGGTCTAGCACATCAATTCAGCCTAGATCCCCAATCCTTTCTGTTCTTCAGGCATCCTCTGCCCTTCTTGGTTGCAAATGGTCTCTCCAGCTGTGTCTACTTCACCAATTCCAGGTGGAGGTTATTCAATATAGATGCTCCTTCTATCTGCTTCAGGATAAGGTTCGGGACACGTCTACCTATTTGGCCACCATTTTTCCTGGGTGTTACTTTTTAATGACAACTACAGCAGGCCAGACATTATTACAGAAGTGTTATATGCATAACATAAATTAATTTTTAAAAACCTTTGTGCATTTTAGAGAAGAGAAACTAAAAGCCCAGAGAGGTAAGATAAAGCGCCACAGTGATGCATTTGTAGAGCTGTGAGAGTCCCCAAATCCTATACCAAATCCTTTACCCTCTACCTACCTGTAAATGATAGATTTTTTTCATGAGTTGGAATTACTTTTGCATGATACTTCCTTTCTTCTTTTTCCTTAATTGCTCCACGAAAATGAGATTATTAGAAGACAGGGACATTTACATCTTATTACGAAGGTGTGAGCACAGGTTTATTTTCCCTGGATTTAAGAAAAAAGTAGATCATGCTATGTGCAATTATATCAAAGGATGTCCAAGAGTATTCAGCGATAGTAATGCCGATCATAACAATTATGTTGCAGGTGAAGGTGAAATGGAATCATTCTTGGGTAAAATTCATTAGAGGAATCAGATAGGACATTTGAGGGAGAGTCTCGATTCCTTTTCATCTTGTTTTATGTAGGCTGCCCAGTTCATCAACTGCTGTGTGCTGATGGGAGACCTGAGGGAGCTCAGCTCCTTAGGCTGAAAAAGCAAAAGGTGTTTCCTTTACCCTTACCCTTTTATGAAGGGAAGGCCTGGGGGTTAGTGCATATAAATTACAAGGGCAGGAAAGGTATTTACAGGAGATTCTGGAGGAAGTATAAGGATTTTAAGTTTGAGATGGAATTGGTTATAAACTGATGCTGAAGTGTACTGAGTGTAACTGAAGAATATAAAATAAAACATAACTAAAATATAGCCATGACTGGATAGCTCAATCCTGTACATCAAAAAGTTGTGGATTCGATTCCCATATGTAGGCTGTAGGTTCAATTTGACCCCTGGTTGGGGCATATGCAAGAGGAAGCCAGTTGATGTTTCTCTCTCTCTCTCTCTCTCTCTCTCTCTCTCTCTCTCTCTCTCTCTCTCTCTCTTCTCTATTTCTCTTTGTCTTTCTCTCTCTGTCTGTCTCTCTTTTTCTCTTCCTTCCTCTCTCTCTAAAATCAATAAACATATCCTCAGGTGAGAAATTTTTTTTTAATAACTAAAATATCCTATATAATAAAAGGCTAATAAGGAAATTGTTCCCTCACCCAGGAGTTCCACCCAAAGTTTGACTGAGAGTTTGACCAGGAGGTGGGGCCAGCTGTACAACCTCACACATTCCTTCCCACACACCCCTGGCCTGGCCCAATTGGCCCTGATCGGGGGCAGGCTGGCTAGACCCCGCTCATGCATAAATTCATGCACCAGACCTCTAGTAGGAAATAAAACTCAACAGCAAAATTTCTTTGATGTTTTTATCAGAGCATGAAGAAAAGCTTACAATATATATTCTATACTTTGTTTCCAAGAAAATGATCCCTTTTCTCTAAAACTTGTTTTGTTGAGACATACTGAAAGGTCAGCATGGTGGTGCATGTGGACAGGCTAAATAGCCATCTCAGATGCTGGATAAGGAAAAATGACTTTATTTAAGGAAAGGAAATGGGTATTGAGATGTTCACAGGGAAGGGCTAAACAACACCAAGTCAAGGGGTGATTGGGTCAGTGATGGCAGTCCCCAATGGCTGGAGTTTTATCCTTACGTGCAATCACAAGTTGTAAGCTCTTGTTGGTAGGTCTTGGAACTGAGATATTGGACTGAGAATGCAGAGGGAATGCAGGTGTGGGATGAGGTGCCTCAGGACAGTTTTCATTCCTTACATGGTCTGACTCCTGGTGTCCAGTGAGACTTTCCTGGCATTTGTTCTCCTGTTGATCATATTGTCCTATAGCCCCAACACAGACCATAATAGAATAAATGAAAATACTGTAAATAGTGCCTACTCTGATTGATAACCTAATTAATGCTCATACATGAAATCCACATGATTTTATGTATATTATATTATGGTATTCCATTGCATATTTTGTTTTGATTCCACTAATGAAAGGACTCATCATATGACTCTAGGCACCATTTCTGTTGCAACATAGATAGAAACCACTGGTCCCTGGGCCTGGCCATAAGCACAAGCTGCAGGCTCAGTGAAAATCAAGCACCAACCTGTATTTTTTTGCAGCTAAAGCTCCACTTCTCCTACGTACGTGTCTTTGATTCTATTTCTTGGTAGTTTTTTTTAAACCTTCTTACCTCCTGAGCCTATAATTTGAGGCTTGATGCCATATTTGAGCTTTGAAGACCTCTCACTTCCTCCTCCTTCTGTGAAGTTTCTCCTGAAGTCTTGGGTTGTACTATTTGAGCCAAACAGAGTCTTGCCCAAGTTTTCACAATCCAAAGACACTAGAGCATATTTTTTTTCTTGTATTCCATTTGTCCTTTAGCTAGCTGTCTGTAGGAGGCATGTTGAAAAGGTAAACTCTCAGGCTGCATTTACACATGGCAATCATTTTAAAATAGTGTGGTACAGTTGAAAGAAAAGGGCATTTGGGATTACAGGTATCTTGGTTGAAATTCAACCTCTATCATTCTAGGAAAACTTTTGCTTTTAAATTTAAAAAAAAATTACTATTTAAAACTCATTTTAGAGAGAGAAGCCAAGATGGCGGCATAGGTAAACACCTAAACTGCTGCCTCGCACAACAATTTTAAAACTGCAACTAAAAGACAAAACGTCTATCACACAGAACCACGGGAAAGCTGGCCGAGTGGAAGTTCTGCAACTACATGGAGCATTGAGACAAGCACAAGCACTGAAAAGCTAAGGTACAGAGGTGCATGAACTGAGCTGGCAGTGGGCAACAGGGTGCTGCTGTATTCAACCCAAATGGAAACAAGCTCCTGATTACTCTGAACTCGTTTCTGGGGAGACGCTGGTGATCCATACTCCTACGGGGAGAAGCTGGATGGTCTGCCATTGGGTCAGAAAGTGAGGGTGGCTCCCTTGCAGTGGTGCCCGCAGCAATTACTGTTCACAGTGCAGGACGTGGGGGACTTGGAAACTTGGAAACACAGAAATGGCTGAGTGTCAGCCATCACTGTTTATCATGCCCCAGTGACTTCCTGAGACCCCTCCCCGCACAATCTGCAAACCTGCCCTAGCTGTGCATAGAGGCATTTGAATATAAAAGGCCTGCACTATCAAAGCTTAATATAACAAACTGCAGCTTTGGTCAGCCCAGGAGAAATCTGCAGACCTCCCTGTAGCTCTTGCTGGGTCACCTCAGACAGTAGCTGACCTGCACCCCATTGGAGATCCAGAAGCTAAAGATAAAAAAAGGTAAAGATAAAACCTAGAATATAATAGAATATCTAGAAGTCAGTGTGAAATGACACCAGAATTCAACTACTCACTTCCATAAGTGATACATTCAAGAGGCAGACTCAGTGAACACCAAAGTCCCACCCCATAGGCGTGTCTCCAGTACAGCAGTTCTTCCACTCCATCAGCACAGGGAAGCAGCAAAATGCGGAGACAAAGAAACATGTCACGAATGATAGAAATGGAGGACAGAGAGTTCAAGACCACATTTATAAGGTTACTCAAGAATCTTCTAAATACTGCTGAGAAACTTGATGAGACCATCAAGGTCCTTAATGAGAATGCAAAGAAAATGGAAAAGGACCAGTCAGAAATTAAGCATATACTGACTGAAATAAAGAATATACAGAAATTCAATGGTAGATCAAAGGACTCCAAAAATCAAACCAAAGATCTGAAATACGAGGAGACAAAAAAAAAACCCCAACCAGAAAAACAAAAAGAAAAAAGAATCTGAAAATATGAAGATAGTGTAAGGAGCCTCTGGGACAATTTTAAGTGCACCAACATCTGAATTAGTGGGTTGCTAGAAGAAGAGAGAGAGCAAAATATTGAAAACCTATTAGAAGAAATAGTGACAGAAAACTTTCCCTACCTAGTGAAAGAAGTAGACTTACAAGTCTAGGAAGTGCACAGAACCCCAAACAAAAGGAATCCAAAGAGGAAAACACCAAGACACATCATAATTAAAATGCCAAGGGCAAAAGACAAAGAAAAAATCTTGAAAGCAGCAAGAAAGTTACCCAGAAGAGAGTACCCATATGACTGTCAGCTGATTTCTCAACAGAAACTATGCAGGCCAGATGGGAGTGGCAAGAAATATTCAAAATGATGAACAGCAAGAACCCACAACCAAGATTACTCTACCCAGCAAGGCTATCATTCAGAATTGAAGGTGAGATAAAGAGCTTCACAGACAAAAAAAATTAAATGAGTTCATCACCACCAACCCAGGATTTTATGAAATTCTTAAGGGTATTTTTTAAGAAAAGGAAGAAGAAGAAAAAGGTAAAGATAAAAACTATGAACAACAAAATGACAACAAATACATATGTACCAACAAGTGAATCTAAAAATCAAGTGAATGAAAAATCTGATGAATATAATAGAATCAGGGATATAGAAAAGGAATGGACTGACAATTCTTGGGGGGAAGAGGGTGTGAGGGGTGGGGGAAGTAATAGGACAAAAATCTTAAACCTACGGATGAAGACAGGGTAAGGGCATGGGGTGAGGAGGGGGATTGGATGGAGGGAAGCTATTCAGGGTGGGGGGAGAGGAACACCTGTAATAATCTGAACAATAAAGATTTATTTTAAAAAACTCATTTTAAAGCTAAACTACAAATGTAAAACTCACAAAGGAATGATGAACAGATTTTGATAGGGAGACTTACAATCTGATAGTGCCTCTGAATTAATCTGAAAAATAATTATAAGATTTTAAGTCTTAGAACACATATACTTATGTAAACAAGGAGTTAAGTTTCTCATATGTGAATAGGGGGTTAAGTTTTTCTTAAGTTTCCTTTTCAAGGTCTGTGCAAAGCAACTGAGGAGGTGACTCAGCTGTAAATCCAGTAAGCAGAACCCATAAGCATGGTCAGACCAACCCATCAGGAGTCAAAATATCATCTCATCAGCATCATGTCTTCAAAGGACAATAAGCTGATGCTTGCAGACCCTCTGAGCTGTAAGTTCCTGCACTGGGTTTCCAGCCTCACCTTAGCTCTTTCCCCTTTAGAATCCTGTCCCCTGCACCATTATGTAAGACAGGATTTGAATGCTTGTAAGTAACCTGGCTTCTTGGTTGGCTAGCCTTCTCAATAAACACCTATTATGATTCAACCCTGACTTCATTACTCTTCACAGTGACAGGTAGCCCAAGCCCACCTGAGGATTTCCAGGTAACAATTAGGCTAAGAATTCAAAGAGAAAGGAAAGTTCTATGGAAATAGTGAAAACAAAAATAGTAGGCAAATATTTGTAGCAAATATTGACATTTAAAGGGCTATGCTTGAATATTAATAAGAAAGTGAGAAATACTCTGACAGATAAATACATTGACAAAAGGCATGCTAGGACAATGACAAAGAAAGTAATGCAAATGACAAATAAGCATTTGAAAAGGGAAGTTCTCAAAAATAATAAATTATACAATTAAACATAATAATGAGGTCCCACTTTCACCTACAAAATCAGAAGTGTTTTTGGTGAGTTCTTTTTGTTACCATTATGAGCAAATAGAGAAGTATCTTTTTGCATGGCTCCCAGGTGTCATTCAAAACTTTCAGTTACTTCCTACAAGTCATCTGGACCACCTCACTGATGTTTTGTACTCTGTCCCAGCACTTGTTTTATTCTCTTTATAAAACGTATGACTAGCATGCATTATCTTATTTTTGATGCTAGTATTGTCTTTCACATGGAATATAAGAAACCTGAAACTAAAACCTTGCATGTCCCCACCCCCGACCCACCTCCCATCAACATAAGAAACATTCAAACCTGTGAAGGATTTTTGTGAGTTTATTTGAACCAAACTGTCAACAATTGCTCGGAAGCAAAATCTCATCAGATTGAGATAATGCTCAGGAGTATAGGAGTTTTGCACCTTATTTTATACACTAGGAGCCCAGTGCATGAAATTTGTGCACTGGGGGTGGGTGGTCCCTCAGCCCAACCTGCCTGCTCTCACATACTGGGAGCCCTCAGGGGATGTCCTACTTATGGCTCACCCCCAGCCTTGAGATCCCAGTGATCACCCTGCCACGGGGCTGATTGGGGTAGATTGCTGGCCTTGGCTGGCCTTTGGCCTTGGGAACCTAAGGATCACCCTGCCATGGGGTGGATTGGGGCTGATCGTTGATCGGGCAGCAGCCTTCTTGGTTGGGTGTTAATTTGCATATCGCTCCTGATTGGATAGTGGGTGTGGCTTGTGGGTGTGACTTATTGGGTGTAGGGAAGGTGTGGTCAATTTGCAAATTACTCTTTTATTAGATAGGATTATAGTAAAAAAAAAAGGAGACTTAAGTAGGTTACATGAAATCTATAGGTGACAGATTAGGGAGGTGGAGAAAGCAAGGTGGGGTGTGGGGAATCTCTGGGATAAAAAGTAAAATGATAGACACATAGTTATTTCACATGGGTGGGTATACGATAGTTAAGAGTCAACAATTAGTACAATAAAATTGAGGGCATTTGTGGTCACAGAGCAGTGCCTGTGCTTTGAGGGGTCCCAAAAAAGAAAAAGTTCTTTGACATTCCACAAATATGTTATGGTAGATGCAAAAGGACAAAGGTCAGGCTTAGTTAGAGTAAAAATTGACCTTGTCAGGGAAGATAACAGCCTAGGATATGATTACCTGCCATAAATACCTTTTAGATAGAAACTTTAAATTTTAGACCATCCTTTGTGCTTGTCAACTTAGTATGTAGCCCCTTTCATCCACAAATCCCCCCAAAAGGGTTTTCATTACATTGTATGACTCAATAGATATGCCCTGATTGAAAGGGAGGAAGAAGTGCATATATACACTTTCAGGGATCATAGTTCTGCAATATATGCATATTAAAGCTTTCAAAATTATCTTTCTTTTGACTCAGCAATCCCATGTTCACAGATTTATTTCCAGAAAATAATCAGAAATACACAAGTCTTATGCATAGTGATAGCCATCTCAATATTAGTATTATTTATAATAGCAAAAATTAAAAAATAATGTAAGTATCCAAAAATTCAGAAATGGATAAAAAATTTCTGTTGTATATCTAGTGTGTAAAACTATGAAATTATCAAAAGTCATGTTTTCAAAAATTTATTTATCACCTAATTTAAAAAATAAAGTGAGAGAAAGCAATATTTGAAATTTCATATGCAGAATAATCCAAATTTGCTAATCTATGTATATAAATAAAAGTAACCTATACATATCATAATTTACTGGCCTTTGAGGTCATAATTTCCTTTATGCCAAATTACAATTGTCCAAGTGCTCAACTATAGTTACTGAAATAATCCTTGTTTTTACCTTCTGACTTTCCCCAATCATTCCTGAGTAGCCTGGTAAATGGTTCCAGGTCACATAAATTCAACCCATTGATCACTGTCTCAAACACTTGCATCAAAACTTCTGAGGCACTAGTCTTGCAGGGCCTGTGTTTTTCTTTATGTCAGTGTGAGCTAAATATGGCATAAGCCCTTGTCTTTGAATATCTCAGTGGTCATCTTCCTCTAATATTTAATGACAGGTACAATAGAGATATTGGAATTGAAGTAAAATATAGAAAATAAGAAACCTGAAACTGAATGGAACAATAATAATTAAAATAATACAACTAGTAAATTGGTTAGTACCTGAATTTGTTTTCTCTTAATTAGAAAATAATTTATAAACCTTATCTTTAGGTTATTTGTAAAAGGACTCTGAGACAAAGAATTAGGTGCAGAAAATGTATGGAGAAATTCATGCGAGATGAACTTGCAGGACAGTAAGGAAGACAGATTTGGCAGAGGGAGAGCTTACCTAGTGCACTTGACAGACCCCACTGATGCATCCCACAGTGAGGTCTGGGGCTGGGAGGAGCCTTTAATTCTGTGTATCAGGTAGCTTTGGCCATCAGCCAGGCCCTTGGAGAAGGCATACTCTTGCAGGAAGTAATTTCCTATGGCAGAAGATTATATTCAGAGAGAGTCTGTGAGCCTTCAGCAGCAATATTTTGAGGATCTGTGGGATGAGTTTCTGTAGCTGAAGAGAGAACCTGGTGTCATAACAAAATATGGCAGACTGTTTGGCTAAAATAGAAATTCCAAATTAAAGGTCCTAGACATGCAGTTTCTGGTGAGAGTTCTCAGCTTGTCTGGCAGACTACTACAGTTTCACATGTGTTCACACTGCCTCTCTGTGGGGCTTGTGCCAGACAAGAGAAAAAGTAAGCTCTCCAGGGTCTCTTTCCATTGGTCCAGCACCCTATCCCATGATTTCATTTAATTTTAATTGCTCCCTTAGAGGTCCCATCTCCAAACACTAGATTAGGGCCTCAACATATGAATCTGGGGAAGCAGGCAAACATTCATCCATAACCCAGTGCTGCCCACTCCACACCAGCAGGCTCAGCACCCTTCTCCAGGCTCTTTTCCTGCTGCTCTTCTCTCACCAGGTGACAGTTCTTTCTTCCTTCCGAACTGGGATGCACTCTTCTGTCTCACAACCCATAGTGTAGGTGAAATTGCATCCTGGCTCTTAAGAAAAGTGGATGCTTATTCTTTTTTTTTTTTTTAATTATTTTTTATTGATTTTTTGCAGTATAATAGTAGTACATGTTTTCCTTTCCCCCTCCCCCTTATCCTCCCCCCAGCCTCCCCCACCCCCCAGCACATATCCCCAGCTTCCCCCCTCCCCGCCCCAGTGTCTTTCATTCATTGGTTATGTTCATATGCATGCATACAAGTCCTTCCGTTGATCTCCCCCAGCATCTGCCTCCCATCCACCCAAGCCTCCCCCTGTAGCTTGATAGCCTGTTCAAGGCCATCCTGCCTCTATATCAATCACTCTCCCCTGTTTCTTTTCTTCAAAAATATCTTGCCTCTGCATACTAGAAATAAATGTATAAGAACAAAAAGTGTTTCATTCTCGGTTTCAATGTCCAACTTTTCTGAGTCCCAGTTTCAGTGTCAAATAATTCATTATGTGTATAAGTCAGCAATGGTATCCAGATGGTGGACATATCGTGTCAATGCATGATCCATCCTCTCTGGTTTGGTCCTGGGCTGCCTGCAGACATGCACAGCTGCTGACTGCTAGTATGGCAAGGTGTCGTCAGTGTCCCCCATCTCTGGACCATCCTCATGGCTGGAACAGATCCATCAGTTCCTCACCGTCGCAGGAACCCACATGGTCTTGGAGTTGTTCTCTGAAAACACACAAACACATTCTCGACCAAAAGTTAACAAAGGGATCCTCTATGCAAAATAGACTTGGGATTCTTTTTAATTTTTGCCTAAATGATTTTCCTTTGGCTTATTTTGACACCATGTGTGTTTTTTCATGGGTGTCCTGCTATTGTTTTTACAAATGGAATTTACTTTACTGGAGTAAGAATTTTCTAGATGTATTTTACTTACTCGATATTTTTTTTGTCCCTTTCATGATATTACCCCGCTGTCCCCTCCCCTTTTTTGATTAATGGGGACTTTTGGAAATTTTCTATTGCAGTCTTGATAATTTTAAATTTTAATTTTTGTACACAAAGTGACTGCTTTAGGTTCTTTGGATGTTAGGCAATTTTACAGAGAGATGAACTACTGATAGATTTTTCAGTTAATGTTTTAGGAAAAGCTTTTTGTCCAGTACACTATAATTTTCTTGAGTATTCTCGTATTTCACTTGGCCAATTTAAATTAATCTGAAAACTTGATTACTATTTTCCTGTCAATTTTAATACTCAAGCAGAAATCTTAGTTTACCCTGTGAATACTAGTGGAAAGGAATATTTGCAATTTTGAGTAGGTCCCGAGCATTCCTGGTAATAGACTGAATTTAGATATAGGGCAGCTATTGCTGGCCGAGTCTCTGTCTGCCACCTGGGTCCCCGTATGAGTTGTGTGTGGGAGGCGAAGCAGCCGTGGGGGTAGGAGACCTCCCTTAGGAGGGTTGAGAATTCAAACCCCTGCAAGGTTTGTGGATGAGGGTCTGTGCCCCACCTCTGTTGACCTTTTAGTTCTCTCCTGTTGGCCCCTCTGCGACTGTGCCTGTCTTAGGTTGTTCCTTCCCTGAGGAATCTTACCCGTCTCTGGCTAACCAGCCATCCTCCGGGGCCAAACAGGGTGATGTGAGGTTCAGTTCTGTCTCCTTTGTAGTCTATGCCCCCCTGTGGCCTCCACTTCCAGTACCTGCCTTGGGGTCCCCTAGCCTGCTGGCAGGGTCCCGGTACTGATCACATATCTCGGGGGACCCAGGTTTCTTCTCCAGAGAGGGCCCAGCTCACACCATTGGTCGAGATACAGATCCATGGTGCCAGCTGCCCAAAGGCTTCAGCCACACCTCGAACTGAAAACTCTGGCATCAGCTGTGTGTATTTGGATAGTAACAAGAAGGTCCCTCTTGGCAGAAAGGGCAAGAAGGGCCAATATAGAATGCTCGGATGCCTTCCCAGTGCCTTAATTCCTTCTGAAAGGGATTAATTTCTTTCCTATTCTTTTTTAAGTTGCTGCCCAACATTCAAAGAATTAGTTTGTAAGTTTATTTGGGATAATTGTATAATATGCTGTTGTCAAATATCAAATATTATAATGACATTGTAGAATAATATCATGTAAGGGTATTATGGTGTCATGGGAGGTTAAGCAGGGCCTAGCCTAAGGACTGGTCTCCATAGGATATGACAAGCTCTAGGCCATGTCAATTCAATGTCAGACTAGCTGCCATTTTTTTATAATTTTATATAAACTTTGTCAGGGATGTAAAAACACAAATCACTTACCTCAGTTCAAGAGTTCAAGTATATTGACTTTTCCACTTACTCTCGCCACCTGCCACTTACCCTGAGGTTTGACATTCTGATGGACTTTTCTCAGTCTCTGGATCTATTCTTGTTCATCAGTCTATGTCATTGATTGTATTCCTCAAATGAGTGAGATCATGTGATATTTGTCTTTCTCTGCCTGGCTAATTTCACTTAGCATAATGCTCTCCAAATCCATCCATGTTGTTACAAATGGTAGGAGCTCCTTCTTTTTTTCCGCGGCGTAGTATTCCATTGTGTAAATGTACCATAGTTTTTTTATCCACTCATCTGCTGATGGGCACTTCGGCTGTTTCCAAATCTTAGCTATGGTAAATTGTGCTGCTATGAACATAGGGGTACATATATCCTTTCTAATTCGCCTTTCTAATTTCTTGGGGTATATTCCTAGAAGTGGGATCACTGGGTCGAATGGGAGCTCCATTTTTAGTTTTTTGAGGAATCTCCATACTGTTCTCCACAATGGCTGTACTAGTCTACAATCCCACCAGCAGTGCACAAGAGTTCCTTTTTCCCCGCATCCTCGCCAGCACTTGTCGTTTGTTGATTTGTTGATGTAAGCCATTCTGATAGGTGTGAAATGGTACCGCATAGTCGTTTTGATTTGCATCTCTCGGATAATTAGTGACTTTGAGCAAGTTTTCATGTGTCTCTGGGCCTTCCTTTTGTCTTCTTTCGTGAAGATTCTATTTAGGTCTGTTGCCCATTTTTTTATTGGATCATTTGTCCTCCTTTTATTGAGTTGGGTGAGTTGCCTGTAGATGCTTGAGATTAAACCTTTATCACTAATAACATTTGCAAATATGTTCTCCCATACAGTGGGTTTTCTTGTTGTTTTGTTGATGGTTTCTTTAGCTGTGCAAAAGCTTTTGATTTTGATGTAGTCCCATTTGTTTATTTTCTCTTTAGCTTCCATTGCCCTCGGAGCGGTATCATCAAAGAAGTTCTTTTGGCATATGTCTGAGATTTTTCTTCCTGTAGATTCCTCTAATATTTTTATGGTTTCCTGTCTTACGTTTAAGTCCTGTATCCATTTTGAGTTTATTTTTGTGTATGGTGTAAGTTGGTGCTCTAGTTTCATTTTTTTGCATGTATCTGTCCAATTTTCCCAACACCATTTATTGAAGAGACTGTCTTGACTCCATTTTATGTTCCTGCCTCCTTTGTCAAATATTAATTGAGCATAGTGGATTGGGTTGATATCCGGATTCTCTATTCTATTCCATTGATCTATATGTCTGTTCTTGTGCCAGTACCAGGCTGTTTTAAGAACAGTAGCCTTGTAATACAGCTTGAAATCTGGTATGGAAATCCCACCGACTTTGTGCTTCTTTCTCAGGATTGCTGTGGCTATTCGGGGCCTTTTTTTGTTCCAGATGAATTTTTGGAGAGTTCTTTCTAGGTCTGTGAAATATGCCATTGGTATTTTAATGGGGAGTGCATTAAATTTATAGATTGCTTTGGGTAGTATGGACATTTTAATTATGTTGATTCTCCCAATCCATGAACATGGAATGTTCTTCCACCTGTTTACATCTTCCTCTATCTCTTTTTTCAGTGTCCTGTAGTTTTCCACAAATAGATCTTTTACCTCCTTAGTTAAGTTTATTCCTAGGTATCTTAATTTTTTTGGTGTGATGGTAAATGGGATTGCTTTTTTAGTCTCTCTTTCTGTAAGTTCACTATTAGTGTATAGAAATGCCATAGATTTCTTGGCATTAATTTTGTAGCCTGCTACATTGCTGAACTCATTTATTAAGTCTACTAACTTTTTTATGGAGTCTTTCGGGTTTTTTATGTACAATATCATGTCATCTGCAAATAAGGATAGCTTAACTTCTTCTTTTCCAATTTGGATGCCTTTTATTTCTTCTTCTTGTCTAATTGCAATGGCTAATACTTCCAGTACTATGTTGAACAGGAGTGGTGAAAGTGGGCAACCCTGTCTTGTTCCTGTTCTTAGGGGAAATGGTTGTAGTTTTTGCCCATTGAGTATGATGTATGCTGTGGGTTTATCGTATATGGCTTTTATTATGTTGAGGTATGATCCTTCTATTCCTACCTTATTGAGAGTTTTTATTAAGAAAGGATGTTGGATTTTGTCAAATGCTTTTTCTGCATCAATTGATATGACTATGTGATTTTTATCTCTCAATTTGTTTATGTGATGTATCACATTTATTGATTTGCGGATATTGTACCATCCTTGCATTCCTGGGATAAATCCTACTTGGTCATGGTGTATGATCTTTCTGATGTACTGCTGGATCCGATTTGCTAGAATTTTATTGAGGATTTTGGCATCTATATTCATGAGGGATATTGGCCTGTAATTCTCTTTCATTGTGTCGTCTTTATCTGGTTTTGGTATTAGGGTGATGCTAGCTTCATAGAAGGAGTTTGGAAGTTTTCCATCCTCTTGAATTTTCTGGAATAGTCTGAGGAGTATAGGTTTTAGTTCTTCCTTGAATGTTTGGTAAAACTCCCCTGTGAAACCGTCTGGCCCTGGGCTTTTGTTTGCTGGAAGCTTTATGATGACTGCTTCAATTTCTTCGACAGTTATTGGTCTATTGAGTTGTTTAGATTCTTCTTGATTGAGTTTTGGGAGGTTATATTTTTCTAGAAACATATCCATTTCCTCCAGGTTGTCCAGTTTGTTGGAGTAGAGTTGTTCATAGTATTTTTTAACAATCCTTTGTATTTCAATGGGGTCTGTTGTTATTTCACCTCTTTCATTTCTGATTTTATTTATTAGGGTCCTCTCTCTTTGCTTCTTGGTGAGTCTGGCTAGAGGTTCATCAATCTTGTTTATCCTTTCAAAGAACCAGCTCTTGGTTTCGTTGATTTTCTGTATTGTTTCTTTGGTCTCTATGTCATTTATTTCTGCTCTGATCTTTACTATTTCCTTCCTTCTGCTTACACTGGGCTTTTCTTGTTGCTTTCTTTCTAACTCTTTGAGTTGTTGGGTTAGATAATTTATTGCCGCTGTTCCTAGTTTTTTGCAGTAGGATTGTAGAGCTATGAACTTCCCTCTCAGAACTGCTTTCACTGTGTCCCATAGATTTTGGATTGTTGTGCTATCATTGTCATTTGTTTCCATGATGTTTTCTATCTCTTCCTTAATCTCTCTAGTAACCCAGTCATAGTTTAATAGCATGCTGTTTAGTCTCCATGTGTTCGATTTTTTTGGATTGTTTCTATTGTAGTTGATTTCCAGCTTTATGCCACTGTGATCTGAGAATATACTTGATATGATTTCTATCTTCTTGAATTTGGAGAGACTTTGCCTATGACCTAATACATGGTCTATCTTTGAGAATGACCCATGGGCACTTGAAAAGAATGTATATTCTGTGGCTTTGGGGTGAAATGATCTGAAGATGTCAATTAATTCCATCTGGTCCAGTGAGTCATTGAGAATTGATGTTTCTTTACTGATTTTTTGTTTAGAGGATCTGTCCAATGGTGATAATGGGGTATT
The DNA here is from genome assembly GCA_027563665.1 of Antrozous pallidus. Taxonomy (NCBI): domain Eukaryota; kingdom Metazoa; phylum Chordata; class Mammalia; order Chiroptera; family Vespertilionidae; genus Antrozous; species Antrozous pallidus. Next base: position 99,968,641 of record CM050508.1, read on the forward strand.
AAAGTCTCCTACTATGATTGTATTGCTGTCTATCTCTCCCTTGATGTCCTCTAGGAGTTTTTGTATATATTTGGGTGCTCCTGTATTGGGTGCGTATATGTTTACAAGAGTTATTTCTTCTTGTTGAATTGCTCCCTTTAGTATTATGAAGTGGCCTTCTTTATCTCTTGTTATGTCCTTCACTTTGAGATCTAATTTGTCAGATATAAGTATGGCTACCCCAGCTTTTTTTTCATTTCCATTCGCCTGAATAACTTTTTTCCAACCTTTCATCCTCAGTCTGTGTGCGTCTTTTTTTCGGAGGTGGGTTTCTTGTAGACAGCAGATACATGGGTTGTGTTTTCTTATCCAGTCTATTACCCTATGTCTTTTGATTGGAGCATTTAAACCGTTTACATTTAAAGTTATTATTGATAGGTGCTTATATGTTGCCATTTTTGTTCTTTGCCCCTGTGATCCTTCTTCGCTTCCTATTTCTTTTTACAGCAGATCCTTTAGCATTTCTTGCATTGCTGGTTTGGTGGTGACGAATTCCCTTAGTCCTTTTTTATCTGTGAAGCTCCTGATTTGACCTTCAATTTTTATTGAGAGCCTTGCTGGGTACAGTATTCTAGGATTCAGACCCTTCCTTTGCATGACTTTGTAGATTTCATTCCACTGCCTTCTGGCCTGATAGGTTTCTGTTGAGAGATCACTTGTTAGTCTGATGGGTGTTCCTTTGTAGGTGACTTTCTGTCTCTCTCTGGCAGCTTTTAAGATTCTTACTTTGTCATTGGTGTTTGCCAATTTAATTATAATATGCCTTGGCGTAGGTCTTTTGGGGTTTATTTTGCTTGGGACTCTGTGAGCTTCTTGGATTTGTGTGGGTTTTTCCTTTCCTATACCAGGAAAGTTTTCTGTCATTATTTCTTCCAACAGGTTTTCTATTCCTTGCTCAGTTTCCTGTCCTTCTGGAAGCCCAATTATACGGATGTTGTTTTGTTTCATGTTGTCCCAAAGTTCTCTTAGGCTCTCCTCCTGCTTTTTAATTTTTTTTTCTAGTATCTGCTCTACTTGGTTATTTTTTCCTACCTGGTCTTCTAGCTCACTGATGCGATCCTCTGCTTCTTCTAGTCTACTCTTAATACTTTCTATTGAGTTCTTTACTTCAGCAATGTCACTTTTCATTTCTTCATGGCTCTTCATCATTTCTTCCTGGGTCTTCCTCATTTCCTCTTGGGTCTTACTCATATTATCAAATTTGTCTTCCATTCTTTTCAGCCACCTTATGACCATTTCTCTGAATTCTTTCTCTGACAGGTTGTTAACTTCCATTTCGTTTACCTCCTTTTCTGGCGAGCCTTGCTTTTCTTTCATATGTGGGCTATTTCTTTGTCTTCCCATGGTCTCTCTTCTCTGTGTATGTGGTTATGTAGTTCTCACTCTCCTGTGTTGATTTAAAGGCACAAAATACAACACAACCAGGTGCAACGCACCAGGCACTGAACCGGAATGTAGTCAAAGTAATTGTAATTCCAAATAAAGGTGACTGCCAGAGAAAGGCAAATTTGGTGATAGGTGGGAAAAAAGAACGAGAACCTCCCCCAGACCCGCACAGACATTCACACACCCACACTCACACAAAAAAGAAAGAGACCCCCCCAAACACATACACTCACAAAAAAGAAAGACAGGAATGCCAAAATGATAATGGGAAAAGGGGGAGAAGAAAAAAAGAAATAAAAGGAGTAAATTATAAATGTGGGGTGAAAACTCCTATAGGATAGCCCCTAATCCGAACCAAAACCTGCAACAAGTACTTGGAGATTGATACAAATTACATACAACTACTAATATCAAGAGAGGTGAGGAAACACAGAAGCAAAAATCTATCTCAAAAACAATGCAGATGAGGACAACAAAACAAGAAACAACACCAAAAATAAAAATAACCCCCCCTACAAGACAAACCAAAATAACAGAATAAGCAAATCAATCTCATAAACCTGCTTAAAAAATCAATATAATCAACAGTCAAGTAAACAACAACAACAGGACAGGGCTAAAAACACTTTAAGATAGTGAAGTCAGAGAAGCTAGAGGTATATATGCACTTGGATTAGGTGGTTAGAGATTAGATATATCAGTGGGGTGAAATTTTAACAGGGGGTAAGGGGAAAGAATTAGGTAAATCTAAAGCGGGAAAAGTGTAAGGGAAACAAGGCACTAAATAGGGAAAGGTTAGCCAGAGAGTGGTGGTATAAAGGTGAAGTTGAGGTAGAGTAAAAGATACTAAAGTGTAGATGAAAATAGACTGTATTCCCAAGGTCGAAGAAAAGATATAATCAATTCCCTGTCACATAAGAGTCAATTTGTGATTTGGCCCCTGGGTGGCAGTGTTTCTAGATTGACTTCTGGGTCTATTGGTCCTCTCTATCCTGAAGTAAACAATACTGCCTCTCTAATGGTGACTGCTGTTTTAGCAGCCAGAACCCTCCCAAAATCTTCCGGGCTTCCCCCCTCTGTCAGGTCCAAACTGATTGCGCTCCAGGGATCAACTCTGCCACCAGCTCCAAGGGCCCTCTCCCAAGTTCACCAGCTTCAACAGCCACAGATTCTATTTCAGGTGCAGCTCTCCAGGTTTTGAGTTCCGAGGTGCAGATCTCCCAGACTGCCAGCCCCCTCAGTTTCGCGCCCAAAGTACCCCCAGGGAAATCTGACCTTTCCTTGCTGGAGTTTAGAGCTCCCTGGGCTCTGCGCGCCACCTGGTCGCTGGTGTTCCGGGAGCCCCATAGGTCCTGCCAGTACCGCGAACGGCAGCTGTATGTTTTCCGGCTCCTCTCCTTCAAGATGTCCTGGTCCGCCTCCGCGCGCCTCCTCGCGCAGTTGGCTCAGGGAGAGAACCCAGCAGTACTGGGGCCTCTCAGGCTGGGGAGGCCAGCGCAGCAGTCCTCTATCTTCTCCTGGAGCACAGCTGTCCCCCTAGTCTCCGACAAATGCTCCCTGCGCGACTCTCAGCTGCTCCCTCCCTCTACCCTGTGAGCAGATTCAGCTGGATGCTTATTCTTAAGTCAAATCTGGATACTCACTTTTTATCATGCATATTACAGTGATAGGATCATTCAAAATAATGTATTGATTAGCACTTGCCATAAAAATGCTATGTACCAAAGTAACCCAAAACTCATTAGCATAAAGCAATAATCATGTGTGCTTGAGTTGGCTGATCTTGGCTTCCAGGTAAAGAATTAAAGGCAGACAATTTATTGGGGGTAAGCTCTTAGGAGATGTACCTATGGAAAAACTAGAGAGCAAGATTGAGTCAGGGGGAAGCTGACCTTGGCTGGGTGTGCTGGGTTTAATTCTAAGCTCCAGATTGAATCAGGTTTGTTCTACATTATCTCTCAGCATCTTTGGAGCAGCCAGGTAGATGGGCCATGTTTTCTTCCCGGATATAATAGAGGTGGGAGATATAATCATATCTGCTCGATATAAATGGAACAATAATAATTAAAATAATACAACTAGTAAATTATTTAGTACCTGAATTTGTTTTCTCTTAATTCCTATAAAAAACAACATAGTTCATCTCCCGCCACATTCTCTTCTGGCTCACATTCACCAGTCTCTTAAATTTCAACTTACTCTTCCTTTTCCCAATTACACCTTAGAGATATATTACACTTTAGTAGGAGGTCAACAATGCATTTAAAACCACAGTTGTGGTAATTTATTCAGTATATATTACTTTTTCAGTGGTAGAGGACCATTCATACTACAGAAAGGAAAATCTTCCTTTTCCTGTTAGTAGTGCCCTGGAGCAAACAGGGGGAATGACTAGTCTTGAAGCACATTTCTTGAGGACTGAGAGACAGAAGCAGAGGCAGGAGATGTGTGGATTGCCCTGTTGACAAGACATGTGGGGCAGTACAGAAACCCAGGATGAAACGCAACAGGGCTCTAGGGGATGGTGGGGATGGTGTATGGTGTGCAGGCAACCTGGCCTCAGTCTACACTGCCAGTTCAGTGTGTGCACTGGCATCTCCCCCAGTGTGATGAGAGGGGCATCAGCCTCCAGGCTGCAGCTAAGCAATAGGCAGAGCTACTGACCAACCTGCAGGGGGACCTCCCCACCAGGTCCCAGGGCCAGGTGCCCAGGCCAACAGGCTGCCAACACTGTGAGAAACTGGCTATTCTAGCCTCTGCTACATCCCTTTTACAGTCAGTTCCATGTGTTGCGATGATCTAATATTATTTTTGAAAGTTTACATTTTAATCTGTGTTTACTGTTTATTAAACTTTAATATTTTTCTTTTATTTCCTCTCTTCTGTATCCCAAAGGACATGGAAATTTGTCTTCTGTTAAGAATTGTTTCATTTTTAATTTTCTGTTAGTTAGTTATTAATTAAATCCACATTTTGTTCTTCCTCTTATACTACTATTGAACTTTGTATCATGTATTTTCTGTCATCCCTGTAGCCTGGCCTCCTTTCTGACTTCACCCGTTCCCGCTGCCTGCTGGTCTTTATGTCCGATTTTAGCTCAGATTATTATGACCCTACATCTTCTATCACTTTATCAAGCTGTCAATTATGCACTATAAAATTCATATATTTAAAAAGTACCATTTAATGCTTAAACATATATACAAATGCGTATTTTTAACAATACATTTAATAAATCATGTGCTTCCTCAATGTGGTGTTCTCATAGATTTCCCCTATGGTTCTAGGACTGCTTCTATATGAGACCTTTAGTAAGTCATTTTGTGATAAATGTCCAGAAGCATCTATAACTTTAATTTTAAGACTTTTAAACAATAATTTAGCAGAATCTAATATTACAAATTTGAAGTCCTTGTCCCATCACTTTGAATGTGTTGCTCAATTTTTATTTATTTATTTATTTTTGCATTCAGCAGTGCTCTCGGGAGATCTACGGCTATGTCCATCTGAATCATATTTCTTATAGATAATCTGTTTCCATTAAAAGGACATATTAGGTTGTTTTTCTCAGCATTTAATCTTCCAGAATTTAGCTGGAGTTCATCAGGTGTGAATATCAGTTCTCACTTCTTAGGCTCTCTATAATCTGTTTGGTATATGTCGAACCAGAAGAGAAAATAATATAATATAATTTAAATTATTAAATGTGCTACATCAGAAAACTTTGGAACTTCTTATTATTTCTAAAACAAAAGATAATGAGATATTCAGTGGATCAGAATCCAATAATTGGCAATAGTTGGTAACAGCAGATAGGTTCCTTCCCTAGAAATTAGACATTGAGAGAGAGTTATTCAGTCACATAGTGGAACTAGCAATATATAAGCTCAATAATTATTACAGGCCAAACACTACCTCACAAACAAAATAATCAGGACAAAGCAGAATGGAAAATAAGAGAAGAATAAAGCCTATCTGTGGAACAAAGCAAAGATGAATGAAGTCAAAAGAGACTGGGCAGGCAGTACTCTATTCGCTTCCTATTCATTTCTGAGCTCTCCTTTTGGCCAAATGAGATGATTCTCTCTCCCATCATAAGCTAATCTTTTTATATTTCTAGTTTAAGATTTATTTTCTTATTTACAACTAATAGCCCTGTACAAATTACAGAAATTATGTGGTGTGGTTTCCACATCAAACACAAATATCAAGAAAGATGAGATGAAACTTAAGGTTTTCATACACATAAAATTTTTACCAAAAATATTGGAAATACCTAGTTAAATTGGGAATTGAAATATGCCATTTCACAATGTCATTACACAAGAGTAAGAAGAAGATATGCTTTTAATTTGCTTATTTGTGTAGAATAACTTGTAATGGACTATAGATCATTAATATTACATGCCATTTTCTATTGGGTTTCCTGTTTAGCTCCAATTGGTAAGGCCATATAAGTAAGTACTCTTTGTTATAACAAGCCTGTGGATATGTGCTTATTAGGATTTAGAGATTAGATTACAGCCAATTCATTTAGGAAGTAATAGTACTGCCACAATTTCATAATAAGCAGATTTGAGGGACAGAGTGTCAAGTAAAACATTGACTTTTATGATAGTAATACATAAGGTTAAACCTCATAATTAAGGTCAATTGTGTAGCACAATAGCTAGTGTTGGTGGGGCAAAAGCAGACTATACAAATGAAAACACAAATGGTGATCAATTTGAGAAAAAATAATCTTGGAAACTCAAAAGGACAATAAGGTGTGTGTGTGTGTGGGGGGTGTAATAGAGATATGTGAAATATGTAACAATGATAGTGCTTTCAAAATTTTCCTATGGATTATGTGAAAATCCATTATGGATTTTCCTATGGATTACCTAGAGTACATCTAGAAAATGTGCTGAGTTGCTATTGAGTTTAGAATTAAGTGAGGAGATTCTCACCAGATATGTAAATTTGACTTATCAAAATACAGGTTGTATTTATAACCCAGAGACTGGATAAGATATCCAAGGGGTAATAAAGATAACATCTAAATGACAAAATTTTGCAAACTTCAGATTTTTGAGATTTAATAAATGACAAATAAAGTTCTAATAAAATAAGCAAACTAGAGGCCCAGTGAATAACATTCATGCACTGGAGAAAGTTCCTCAGCCTGGCCTGCACCCTCTCATAGTCTGGGACCACTCAGGGGATGTCCTACTGCTAGCTTAGTCCTAGTCCCCAGTCAACTGTCTGCACCCTGGTGGTCAGTGCATATCATAGCGAGTGGTTGAACTGCCTTAGCATATCATTAACATATTATGCTTTGATTGGTTGAATGGACAACCAGACAACTAGACACTTAGCATATTAAGCTTTTATTATATAGGATTACATTAAATGCTCATGGGTACATATTCCCTTCTTTCCAAAGTCCCACATGTGAAAATGATATTTTCTTTCTGAATTGCCAAAACTTACTTTTTTTTTTCAATCTTGATATAGAAAGAGGATGCTGCTAGGTTTTAGTGTCATTCAATGACCATGTAATCCTAAACATTACATGAATATTATTTAAGATTCATGATAGCTTTTTAATTGTCTTTATCCTTATTGACTGGAAATCAATTTCCATAAGGCTCTCAGAATACATTTTAAAATAAAACTAATTGTGTGCTTACACTGCTTTAGTGGCCCCTGCTTGACATTGTCATGTCCCACGGGCTCTCTATCTTCTTGCCTCCCCTGGTAGTATCTTTCATCACTTTCCTGCTGATCCCCTGAACTACTTAATATTTTCTTTGAAGCTTCATTCTCATTTAGCAACAGGTTTTTATACATGGTGTTCTCTCATAGAAAACTCTTTCCTCCCTTCTGTGTTGACATTTTTTACATTCATGTCAGGGAGCCCTTTTTGAACTCTTCAGTCTAGGTTGGGTGCTTTTTCAATACAACTCTTGACATCCTTTCCTCTGTACTGCAATTACCAACATAATGAGTAAGAGAATGTAGCCAGAAGAATAAAGGTTCTCAACTATTTGTTTCCGGGGAATATTTGTCAATGTCGAGACAATTTTGGTTGCCCCGACTAGGCATGAGCTACCGGCATGTAATAGGAAAAGACGGGATGCGGTCTACACTGCAAAAGACAGACCCTACAACAATGAATTATGCAGGCCACATTGTTGATAATGTCAAGGCTAGGAAATTATGAACTGGAATATGGAGAGAACTGCATGAGGAAAGCAGAAAGCAGTATGAAAACTAGGCCAACCTGATGGAGGCTGGGTGGAATGGGGGCTGTCCAAGGCAGGAAGGATCCCAGTGCCTGAGGGCAGGAAGGGAAGAATGGGGGAAGGGAGACCTGTTGTATTGAGAACCCTGAGTAGATGAGAAAACAGGAAGAGATTATCAGCTACATTTGTGGAGAGAAATTGGTGCGTAAAGATGACAACTAGAGAAATTTTTTTGATGAGGTACTATGGGGAGCCTTCCTGCTGCCTTTTTACATAAACATATTATGAAGTTCCACATTGCACTTCCACACTTCTTGAAACAGACTGATGTTCCTTTTCATTTTATGACAACAAAGCAAGGAGCCCACTCCATTTGTTTGAACACAAGTCCCCTACCATTAATCCTCCATCATGCACTGCTTTTGCATGACAACAGCAAAATGCATCATGATTTTGAAATCCCAGCAGAATGCACCGGTAAAAAACATGCTGAAGACTTTACACTTCCAGGCCAGGCCAGGTGAGATATAATGTACTCATTGGCATACCCTTGTCTCTTTCCAGTAACACTTTCCTTGGTTTTGACTTGGGTTTTGTCAGAGCCAGCAGCAAGAGAACCACATAGCTCTGTTGGTCTGACTGGCTCTGAGACTGGGCAGAGCTTGGCAGAGGGTCTTGGGAGATGGAGAAGGAGATGGAGAAGATGTAGGTGTAGAAGAATGAGTCTTTATTGCAGAAGTCAGTGGCCATATAACCATTAGACAAGACAGTCCTCACAGCAAAGTCCATACAGGCAGGCAGCAGGACACCGGCTGGTGAACATATCTCTTTCCCAGAAAGCAGTATCCATATCTGTAACCACAGCTATTACCTGAGCAGACACACGCTGCCTCATAGACTCACTGCCTCACATCATAGAAGAACCTGAACTCTCTGACTCATCAGCTTCTCCTGTCTCTCCTGCCCAGCTGCTCTCTAGCAGACTTCTTTTCACTCCATCCACAGCTGACTCTAGCCAACTAGCTGATCAGTAATTTAGTTTTATAACATTTAGACAAAGAAAGGCTTCATGCCAATAGTTACATCAACATACTGGCTACTGAAGGCTACAATGTACCTTGTGTTCTGGCACCCCCTCATGGTATCTTGGCCTGTTTAGGATTTCCAGCCTCAGAGTCCTTGGACATTCCATTTAGGCACATGCCCAGAGCGGCCTTTGGCCATCCTGGTGTATTGATAACAATGCCTCTGTGCTTCTACCAGCCTTGACTATCCATGGTTTCAACAGGTTTTTTTTGTTTGTTTTTTTGGTTTTTTTTGTTTGTTTGTTTGTTTTTTGCTGTTTTTTTATGCTATGCCTCATGCCACATTCCCAGTGTACTCCTTCCCTGTCATTCTGCTACCTGCTAGAAATACCCATGCTAGGATGATATACACTTCTCTCACTATCTCATCAATTACAAACCTAAAAAGGAAGTAGTTATAAATGCTTCATACTGGCATAATGTATTTCTTCTATATTTAAAAATACTTTAAATAAATGAGAACAAAAAAATGAACTACCATGTCAATATGCCAATATCTCAGGCATTGTTAAAGTATACAAGGAAAATATATATATCAGAGAGATATTTCAATTTCATTCTTACTGTTTACTTTCTATAAAGCTTCCTTTAATACTATATTGTTAAAGGCTGTACTTGATAATCTGACTAGAGGCCCAGTGCATGAAACACATGCACAAGTAGGGGGTCCCTAGCGGCTGCTGGCTGGGGCCTTCCTTCATTCCATGTCACCCCCTGGTGGTCAGCGCACATCATAACGAGCACTGGAACTCTCACGGGGACACTTTGCGTATTAGGTTTTTTTTTTTTAATTGTTCAATTTATTAATTAAATGGTTTCCCCTTTTTTATCCCCCTATATCTTCCCTCCACCCTGTACCTATCCCACCCTCCGCCCTCACCTCCCCCTCCCCCAATGTCCTCTCCCATTGTTGCAAGATTTTTGTCCAATCTCTTGCTGTACTTCCAACAACAGTTTTCTCCCCAAGAATTGTCAGTCCATTCCCTCTCTATGTCCATGTTTCTGTTATAGTCACCAGTTTATCTTGTTCATCAGCCTATCAGTTCACTTGATTTTTATGTTCATTTGTTGATAGATGTGTATTTGTTGTTCATAATTTATATTTTTACCTTTTTCTTCTTCCTCTTCTTAAAGAATATCTTTCAGCATTTCATATAATACTGGTTTGGTGGTGATGAACTCCTTTAGCTTTTTCTTATCTGCGAAGCACTTTATCTGATCCTCAATTCTGAATGATAGCTTTGCTGGATAGAGTAATCTTGGTTGTAGATTCTTGCTCTTCATTATTTTGAATATTTCTTGCCACTCGCCTCTGGCCTGCATCGTTTCTGTTGAGAAATCCGCTGACAATCGTATGGGTGCTCCCCTGTAGGTAACCAACTGTTTTTCTCTTGCTGCTTTTAATATTCTCTCTTTATCTTTTGCTCTTGGCATTTTAATTATGATATGTCTTGGTGTGGTCCTCTTTAGATTCCTATATTTTGGGGTTCTGTGTACTTCTTGGGCTTTTAAGTCAGTTTCTTTCACCAGGTGGGGAAAGTTTTCAGTCACTATTTCTTCAAGTAGGTTTTCATTAACTTGCTCTCTCTCTTTTTCTGGCACCCCAATAATTCGGATGTTGGCTTGCTTGAGGTTGTCCCAGAGGCCCCTTACGCTATCTTCAATTATTTGAATTCTTTTTGTTTCTTGCTTTTCCAGCTGAGTGGATTTTGGTTCTTTGTATTTCAAATCTTTGACTTGGTTCTTGTGGCCCTCTGGACTGCTTTTAGGACTTTGTGTAATATTTTTTATTTCAGTCTGTGTATGCTTGATTTCTAGTTGGTCCTTTTTTTTATCTGTGAGGGTCTGGTTCGTATCCTCAGAGGTCTTGTACATTTCCCTGAGGGTCTCATTCATTTCTTTGTAAGTAGCATTCATCTCCTTGTAAGTCTCATTCATTTGCTGGTTGGTCTTGTTTATTTCCTGGTAATTCTCATTAAGTTGATCGGCCTTTTGTAGGAGCCTCTTGAAAAGCCTTATAACCGTGGTTTTGAACTCTATGTCTTGTCGTCTTTTCTCCTCCATTTCTTTCACACCTGATTTCTTTCCATGTCTCTGCATGGTGGCTGCTTTATGTGATGGCTATCCTCAATGGGACAGTGGCTCAGTCTCCCCAGTTACCTGAGGTGGGTACTCTTACTGCAATCCTTTATGGGTTGTATTCAGTGTTTTTGAATTTAAACCCAGCTTTTTGTTGTTAGCCCTAAGAGGGTTTGACCTCCAGGCCAATTGTCTTTGAAGCTCAGCTGTGCTCAGGTTGGATGGGCGGAGTCTCCCGGCCAAGCAGACAGCGTTAGCTCCGCCCTATGCGGCCCCAGGGGCTCTGTGCCAGGGGCAATGGCTGCCAGCACCTCTGAGAGAGAGCCGCTGTGGAGCTCCACCGGCTGCCGGGGAATTCAGACTGTCCCCAAATGACTTTGCATGCGCAATGTCTCACCCAGGGTCGTAAAACAAAGCAGACTGATGGTTTTCCGAATGAGAGACAAGTCGCAGAGCGCTCTCTGCGCCGTCACGCAGCCGAGCTGTTCGCTCGAGAGCTGCCTTCTCCACAAGCCGGCAGACCCGGCAGCACCCGAGCTTCGGCGTGCCCTCCCACTGTCCAGTTTTCACCCCGTGTGATAGTGGGTTCTCTGGACTTCGCCCAGAGCTGGAGAATCTGTCCAGTGGGACGCCCCTGTCTCCCCGTTCGAGAAAACTGGCCGGTTTTCAGCCACCCGCCCTATCCGCTGGCGCCGCTCCAAACCTCTCTCTGCCCGCGAATCTTTCAACGCTGTCCGCCGCCGCTCCTCCGGGTCACAGTGTCTTATCTTTACTTTTATTTGTGGAATTTTCACTCGGCGAGCGTTCTGGTGATTCTGGAAGGTGTTTGTTCTTTCGTTAAGTTGTAGTATTAAAATTGCTGATTATGACGGCAAGATAGGTGTTTCACGTTTGCCGCCATCTTAGTTCTCTGCGTATTAGGTTTTTATATATACATATAGATATTGTATATTTTATATTTTATATATACATATAGATATTATCAGCCTCTGATAATAACCCTGATTCTGTGTGTGTGCCTATTTGTTATTGTGTCCGTGTGTGTGTGTGTGTGTGTGTGTGCGCACGCGTGTGTGTGCACATGAACACATGGTAATGGGTAGGAGGCTGGTCTATTTGTGTTATTTTCTGTATAAATATACATACATAAACTGACATATAGTCTCTGAAAATTCTTTGAAATTCATCTTCTATCGTGGCTTTTAAGTTTAATAAAATAGTCCAAGGTTTGAGTTCCAATTCAGGATGCACTCTTTGCTAGCTGAGATCTAAGAAATGTATTTTGTCTTTCTTACCCTTACGTTCCTTAACTCTGTCTAAATTGGAATTAGTCTACGTATTCCATACAGTTCTTGCAAACATCATGTGCTTTGGGATATCACATTGCCAGTAGGTACACCCCAAAAATCTATTGCCCTTTTGGTAAGTGTAATTAGGTGGAAATAAGACCAGGAATAAAATATCAAAAACAGAAAGAGAGGATGTTGACATATAGTGCAGCTCAGAATTCCCACCTCTAGATACATGTGGTTAAAGAGGTAAAAATACTGATATTTATTGCAACATTTGCAATATACAACATTAGAAATAATTTAAAAAATCTCCATTAACAGAAGAATGGGAAAATAAATTATGACAGGTTCATTGTATACAGCCTTTTAACAGGACAACTTAGATGTAAAGGTTTCTCAGTGAGGTAACATCCTTCACAAAGAGAAGATATGAAAAAAGGAGACAAAAATGGCAATACAAAAGAGATTTCAATAATAATTCTTTCACTTCTTCTGAAATATGGAGCAAATATTACAAAATATTAAAATGTCATATCTGAATAGCATTTTATTGATCTTTCTATTTTATATTCTAACTAGAGGCCTGGTGCACAGCATTTGTGCACTGGGGTGGATTCCCTCAGCTCAGCCTGCACCCTTTCACAGTCTGGAAGCCCTTGGGGCATGTCTTACTGACAGCCAAGACCCACAGTCAGATATCCTTAGTGCTGCTGTGGAGGCAGGCCACTGCATTTGCTAACCATCAGCCTGGTTTCTGGCTGAGCAGCACTCCCTATGTGAGAGCACATTGACCACTAGGAGGAAGCTCCTGCATTGAGTGTCTGCCCACTGGTGGTCAGTTCGCATCATTGCAACTGGTCATTCCATTGTTAAGTCAATTTGCATATTACCTTTTTATTATATAGGACTAGATGCCCAGTGCACGAAATTCATGCACTGGGGGACAGAGGAAGGGTCCCTCCATTCGGCCTGCACACACTCACAGTCCAAGACCCCTTATGGCATGTCTGCCTGCTGGGGCTTAGGCCCATTCCCAGTTGGAAATCCCTCTCACAGTCCAGGACCCCTCATTCCTTATTGCCTGCCTGCTCACTGCTCTTTACCACTGAGCTTGCTGCTCTTTAGTGCTGCCATAGAGGCAGGAGAGGCTCCCATCACTGCCACTGCACTCACCAGCTGTGAGCCCTATTTTTCTGAGTATTGTCTGTGGGCCAACTGCTCTCTTCCTTCTCACTTTGGTGGCAGCATGTGAGGTGAGAGTGCACTGTTAAGGGACACAGAGGGCTGCCCAGAGCTGAGGGGAGTGGCCAGGCCCATAGGGTGAAAGGTGAACACAGAGGATGTTATCTCACCCAATTGTGGGGTGGGCTGGCTGGCCTTCATCTGCTTGACCCCACCCAGGGAGAAACCAAGCAGGGTGTCCATCTCTGCATTCTCCATCCTTCTATCTATGACACCTGTCACCCTTGCCAATCCTCCCCCAAAGTGACTTCAGCTCAGTCCCTCAATGTAAAAGAGCACAAGGGTATGGGGGGGGGGGGCTCCACTCCAGTGTACCCTGATTACCAGCAACAGGACTTGGTCAACAGGACCTGATCTCAGGATGGTGCCACAACTGCATAACATAGATCTGTTTCAAGAAACGTTGGGAATGCAGACTTTCGTATAAGCCCCTATTCCAAAAGGTGGCAGTTTATTTACATTGTGGTAAAGACACCTTCAAAAGTAACATAGGTGGGTAAAGTCAGAGCTAAACTGGGCCATTTCACCATCCAATCTCTCTGAGGCACGTGGACAGAACCATGTCTCAGCTCTTTACAGGACACTTCCGGGTTTGTTTTGTTTTTAAGCCAAAAGGACAGTAGTCAGTCTCCATTCTTGTTCTTTGGGATTTTTTCATCGTCAGGTAAAAGGATATGTATATTGAGGCTATCCTCTCGGGATACAATATTCTAGTTGCACCTATGTGACGACAACAGAGCCTTCAGAGAGAGGGAGCCAATAGATGGGGAGCAGGGAATTCTGAAAATCAAAGTGATGGCAGAAATGCTAAGCCTTTCCTTCACTTGCCTGACACCCCTTTTCAGATGGCCTGCAGACCGGGAATCTGCTGGACATTTACCACTTGATGTCCTGGCAGGCTTCCCTGGGCCCTGCTAAGCAGTGTGCAGAGCCACCTGGTTCCAGAGGGAGTCATCTCCCTGGCCCCACCATTCCTGGTACAGCTACTGCACATGGATGGTGGTCTCCGGGGGCCACACTGAGATGGCAGCATAGATGCCTTCCACCTGCCACAGCAGTGCCCTGTCTGCATATCCTTCCTCACCTGGGTCTGGCCCCCTGCTGCTTAGGCATCCCCAGTGCAAGCCAGGACCTCCATGAACTGGCAGGGGAACTTGCCCCTTCATAGCTTTAGGACCACTTCTGGATGTTCTGAAAGCCATAAGCAGCCTCAAAGCATACCAGAACATCTCCATTCCTTTAAAGGGTGACCTCCTGACAGTCTTTGTTCTTCCCGGTGTGGTAGGTGAGCAAACCCACATCCTCATTGAACAGCTCCTTGGCCATGTGCCTGAAGATGTGTGCCAGGTACCCGTCAGAGCTGGCACCCTAGTAGAACTTCACCTCCTTCTCCTTCATGTCTCCAAACAGTGTCCATGGTGGCGTCTTCAAGGCAAGGTCACTTTGCTCCATTATCTGAACAATTTCGCCTAAGGTTAACATGCAGTCAGCACCCTGGAAACTATGCAAAGCTGTGGGAACATCTTTTCAAAGGGCCTCCAGTTTCTTGTTATAACACGGGGCCACAATGACGTGGAAAATATTGTCTGGGGACAGGTTCTGCCATCTGATGAAGTAATACTTCACCAGAGATCCCATAATCTTCTGGGGAGACTTGGCCATGCAGAAATGGGGGTCATGGGTCCCAGCCGGGGCAGGCGGAGGTCAGCATGGGTAGCCAGGGTGCTTCCTCACGATGCTGGCAGTACTGATGCACAAATTCCTTCTGACCCTTTAGAATGCAGCTATATTCATGTCAAAGACAGTGCGCCCCGAGGCTATTGAGAAAGCCACAGAGCCTTCTGGATGCATCAGTGACACTGAACAAAATTTAGCAGCAAATTAAGGCAGAGACTGATGACACATGGACACTGCCAGCACCTTGTGCTGTGAGGTATCACATTTCTTATTAAGGTTCAGAACATGGAAGAAGTCTTTGGTGTTAGGCTTGGATTCCTTCCTCTGTAGTTACACAACTGTCACTTTCCAGACAGTCACTCAGAAATATCTTGGCATTGGCCAGTCTATGGAATTCTCCCTTCTCTCTGTGCTCCTGAGCTAAACTCTAGACATTGACTGTGGCATTCTTTTAGTCATTGGTCTTTGTTTTTTTTTACTACATTTTTTCTGTGTACAGTAATCACACTTCATTTGGAGCAGGGCAGGCAGAGGGTCAGCTTGAATGACCTGGAGGGAAACCAGGGAATGACAGGGAGAGAAACCAGTGACTGCTGGTCATACCTAGTGCAGCTGGTGGAATCATTTCTTCCTTGTGGAGTGTCTAGGGAGAGGAAGTGGCTACAGTGCCTGAGGCTGAGTTCCAGGAGGTTGGCAATGCGGTCAGGATAATGCTGGAGGCGCTGGTCCATTGGTATCTGTCCTGTCCTCTGGAGATTGAACCTATAGGACTACTAAGGAAGCCAGTCCCCAGTTCCCCCCACCTCTGCCACCAATTGATTGGAGTCTGAGGGCTTGGAGGAGGCTCACGTAGTCCCTGCACACTCACTCTGGTTCTCTGTGTACCATCCCCTGATCAATAGCAGCCTGCAGGTCAGGGTTGGGTGTGGACCAAGTGGTCTGCCTTCCACCTGCTCAGCAGTTTCTGAGGACATGGATTCATTGGAGCCTGAGGGACCTCAGTTCCTGCTTAAGGGCCAAGGTTGGAAACCAGTCATCCATTCAGTCATTAGAGACCCTGGGTTTTTATGTTAGGATACCTTGATAGCATATACAATGAATTTGTGTGTAAAATATGCTGATGCCTGTGTACATATATAAGTGTGTGAGAGAGACTGACAAAGACAAGTCATTGATTTGAAAGAGATCTTATGATCTGTTTAATAAAAATTTGTTGAAGTTTTCTTTGTTCTTCCTAGAGTAACAAAATAAGATAATTAAATTACAAACCTGTTATTTCTAATCAGTCATTCACTGAATTTAATTTTCATCTTATCCTTTATTTCCTTAAATCCCAACATTTATTTTTTTCAAAAGTTACTGGTAAAAGCAAGTTTTATTTTCTCTAAATTAATTTGTAGGTATTGAATTAATTTGTAAGTATTTTTCTTTCATTTCTTTATCCAAATATTGTCTTAGGTTTCTATGTTTCTGCACATTAATTAGAAGTTTGGTTTTGATTCTTGGGAATTATAATTATTATTTTTTCCTGTACTTGAAATTATGATTATTTATGTTTCTCCCTTTAGTCTCTCTCTTTATCTGTGGTTTCAAGATTGCCATTGCTTAAGGTATCTTTGGCCTGTTGAAGGTTCTTATTAGTACACCTGGGATAGTTCCTATCTATCTGAGCTTTTATGAGTTCTCAAGAATTATTCCTTTTTATAGTGAAGCTAGAGAAACACTGAATTAGGGTAATTTCCTGTTAATTATCCTTTATTTTTATAGCACAATTTAAAAATAATTATATTAAATCTTGCTTCTTCTCCCTAGTCTTTTATAAGCTCCCCTCAGGTTATTTATAAACATAATGTCCTTGTCATTCAATTATTGATATCATGAACCCCTTCTCCAAGAAGCCTTCTCAGAACCACTGTCTTAAATTAAAATTCCCCCACTTTTCACACCTCACTGCTTTCAGACTCAGTCACTATCTTCATTTAGTGCTTCTATTTCTGAGAATAAAAACCATATCTATGTATATGCATATTCTTACATTTAGATATATGATGAATGACAGATGATAGATAGATGACAGATGGATGACAGATAGATGAAAGAAAGAGATAAGAAGGGGAGAAAGAGAGAATTGCTGGATAGAAAATAATTTTTTTAATCCATCAGAGCTGAGTATAAAGTCTGATAATAATTCTCCATGAACTCCTAATATAACAAAATAATGTCTCAAAATCATTTAATTAGCTTTATTGAAGGGCAGACATCCTCCTGGGCAATTAGTATCAAAAGGATATGATTTTCTACTAGGCCTACATTTAATATTCTTGAGCTGATATTTAAATATGTTTGGCTAACAACTTCAATTGTTCAGTATGCAAGATTACAAACATTATATATGTGAAAACAAAATCACTATCTAAATTCAAAACAAAATGAGAGGAAGTCAACTTTCATCATTTTATTTTCAAGTAACCATTTTTGCAATTCATGGTAAATAAAATAAAATTAGTACAATAGACTAATACCTGCTTATCTTGAGATAAACTTTCTAATACCCTAAACATGTAGACATAATTCAATTAGGGGTGGCTTTCACAAAGCCCATGCACTGCATGTAAAGAAAGATTTCCATGCAGCTTCCACCCAGTGAATGACCTTAAAATTGTACCACCTCTATTCTTTCTTTGTGTACATTGTCATTCTACTGCCACAGATAGTTTGTTTTTATCACTGTAATTGAATTTTTATATGGAAACTAACCAACTGAGAGATGTTTGCAACATGATTGGCACATAAGTCTAATTAAAGCTCAGAAGACTAAGACATTTACAAAAACTACAAATTTTTGATAAACGTATGAAAAGATATATTATATCTTTATATATTATATTATTTATAATAAAAATTAAATAATCAGATATATTTTCTATAATTTGTGAAATAGTAAAATAAATACTCTCTTCAATGTAATCAATAGAAAGATGTCTATTGGATTATGTACAATCCTTTTGAAAGATAATTTGGAAATATCTTAAAGTCTTAAAATGTCCATTCCTTGCTTTTACTGTACAAAGAGACATAAGGGAGGCTTATATAAACACTTATAAAACAGTAAATATATGAAAATAAAATGACTAACAAAATAATGATTGAATTATCTATGTGAGGGTGCTATTATTGAATAGACCATTCTGTAACGAATAATCATCTACTGGCATATTTTTATATATGGAGAAAATTTTTATAACATGATTTCCAAAAGGAGTAGATTTTTTATTGATAACACATGCTCAATATTAAGACCCACTTATATAATAATAATAATAGTTCTATATGATGATTTTGCAATTAGCAGTTAGTTCCATACCACAGCACAATCTCTAAGTCCTGATCTGGTACAAGGCCTATTTAGGGCTCCAGAGGGACCCCCATGTATCAGGGTTCAGTGACATAACTAATTAAATAACACATACTTTTAATCTTCATCATTTAAAAGAAAAACATAGTTATACTATGGGATTTCAATGACTTAAAGATGGTCAGAAAACTTTGTTCTCCAGAATATTTGGAAAAATATCATATAGGATTAAAACAAAGGCATGTTTCTAAAATTGTACGTGGATATAAGGAAGATTCTATAATTTTATCCTAAGTCATTAATTCTGGTAATCATATTACAACAGTTCTATAGTAACTGATAAAAATATGTTATTTAATTATCTCCCTTGATGAAATAAAAAAAATACTGAAATGAAAGTAAAATTGATCTAAAATTCGCCAAGACCGGTTTGGCTCAGTGGATAGAGCGTCGGACTGCGGACTGAAGGGTCCCGGGTTCAATTACGGTCAAGGTCATGTACCTGGCTGCAGGCACATCTCCAGTAGGGGGCGTGTAAGAGGCAGCTGATCAATGTTTCTCTCTCATCGATGTTTCTGACTTTCTATCCCTCTCCCTTCTGCTCCGTAAAAAATCAATAAAATATATATTTTTTAAAATTGATCTAAAATTCAGTTAATCAGGCTACCAACTGTGTACCTGTTAAAATTTATATAGGATCAAGCCATAATACATTATTTTCCTCAAATATAACTCTGGGTAATATATTAAAACTAGAGGCCCAGTGCATGAAAATTCATGCACTGGAGGAGGGATCCCTCAACCTAGCTTGCCCTCTCTCACAGTTTGGGAGCTCTCAACAGAGGTGACCCAGTGATCAGGGGAAGGTGATGCCCCCATCTGCTGCTGCCACTGGCAGGCAGCACAAGCCTCGGCTGGCCTATACCTTGGGCTGACCATGGGTGGCTAGGGGCTAAAGGGCCTGGGGTTATCCAGAAGCAGACAACCCAGCAGGGCTGAGGGGACCAGGCAGCACCATCTTGGAGGGTGTGTCAATTAATTAGCATACTCCCTCCTTATTGGCTGTGGGCGCCACCATCTTTGTGAGGCCATGATGGTCAACTAGCATATTCTCTCTTTATTAGATAGGATAGTTAAATGACATATAGCCAAGATATCTAATTTTTTCTTCCTCACAAGATATAATTGATAACACACTTGATTTTTAAAAATTCAGTCATAAATGGGCAGCCTGAATCTTTAACAAACACCTGACCTATGCTGGCTTCTCCTGCATTTTCATGAAAAATGATGTAACTCACTCTTTCCACTGATGTTTTCAGGGCTCTTGGCAGCATCTTTGCTATTCATTTGTTCAATCTAGAGAAATCTGTGTTTAATAAAATGCTGGAACATGTCAGAATGAACAATTAAATATTATTGTTTTCATTGACAACTGGTACTTATTGCTAAAACTGTCCCAGCAAGGAATATGAGCATTTGGGGCTTATTTTAAATAAAAGAGAAGTTTAACTGAAGTATCTGTTTCAGATAATGGCAGTTAAATGCTGCCATCAACAGGGTGCACTTCAGACTAATAGTAATATGAATACAGTGTTTTTCTTTCTATTTCCCCTTTCTGTCCTACCTGCTGGCACAGTGATTGGTTTTTAACTGGTGAGGCTTTTTAAAAAGTGTGTTTTTATTTATTTTAGAGAGAGAGGAAGGGAGACGGAGAGAGAAACATGAATGTGAGAGAGAAACATTGAATTGGCAACCTTTTGGTGCATGACACAGCCAGCTGAGCCACACCTGAAAGGGCTGTCAGGCTTTTGACTGAAGATATGATCTGTGATTATTGGGCTCATCTCCTGGGGCAAGAGGAGGAGAAGCAGGAAAGTGACCATTTCTGAATGAAGCAGGAGAGGATGGACCCTTAAAATGGGCTACAGAGGACAATGCCCACTAAGTCACCATAGAGAGAAAATAATGTTTTGGATAATGAGCAAATAAAATGAGACTTTATCTGAATTTCCATATGAGAAAATACTTTTAATAATGTCTCCCTTTTGCACCAACTATTTATGTAAAATGCATGTGATGCTTATCAGTCCCAACATGCAATGCCTGCTGTATATACATAATGTCTGTGTGTGCCTGCACAGGCATGTATGGAGAGACAAGAGATACCTAATGTTTAGAACAGCTGATATAAATACATGTATTTCCTCTGACTAAATTATTTAAGCTGCTGAAAAGAATAATTGCGTTTTTTCTAACCCCAGGAACAAATTTCCCATTATGAATATAGAAATGCTTCAAATGGAAATGTCACAACATTGTCAATTCACTGGGCTCCCTAGAACAACATTTGAGAGGAATTTGCTGGGATGTATATAAACACCTCACTGCACTTGGAAGGGAAAAGTGTGTCTAAATGGAGAGGCTTGGGAGTTCCCTGTGACCCTGCATTGGCAGCTGCCCCAGGACAGTGGTCGGCAAACTCATTAGTCAACAAATATCAGCAGTACAACAATTGAAATCTCTTATGAGAGCCAAATTATTTTAAGCTTAAACTTCTAATGCCACCTCTTCAAAATAGAGTCTCCATGGTATTTTGTGGAAGAGCCACCCTCAAGCTGCCAAAGAGCTGCATGTGGCTCACAAACCACAGTTTGCTGATCACTGCCCCAGGCTAAGGCCATGGCCAGCAATGGCCACAGGGGTGCATGAGGACCGAAGAGAGATGGGAAACAACACAGAGGGAGGAAAGGATGGAGGAAGTCTCTCTTCACCCTCACCCTCACAACCCCTTGATGAGCTAGAATGTCACACTAGTCATAAATGCCACATATCTTACTGGGTTAGATATTAAGTCAAAATCTAGCTTAAGGAAAACCCTGGCTGTGCTCCATTATATGGTTACTCAATAAGTAAGGAAGGACATAGACAATCTTTTACTTCTTTAACCCATGGTACATCTTCTGTACAAAACTTTTGCTAGGTAATTCTTCAACTTACTGGTATTTCAGTCTGCTTGTATGCCTTTTTAATAATTGATAAATAAACTAGAATCTGACTTGATTGGTTAAACACTATTTCACTAGAACCTTTAACCCCTTCCTAATTCATCAAGTCCAGGGGGTGAGTCTTGGATATTGGCTAACAAACCAGTTTTCCCACGTTTCCACTATCCCCTCCTTCTCACCCTTCTATACTAACAGAGGAGGTCTGTCTGTCTAAAGGATAGATCTCTCTCTCTCTCTCTCTCTCTCTCTCTCTTTCTCTCTCTCTCTCTCTCACACACACACACACACACACACACTCCATTATCCAATTAACCCATGTTTATCACATGCTTTTTGAGGATGGGATCAATAATTGGAGAGTGCACAGGCATCCTGCTCTTAGTTATCCTTGTTCCTGTCAATATTTCTCATTGATTGGTGGCTGAGAGTGGAACCCCCAGTTTCCACCTCTGGGAAACAGCTGCATTGCATTGCTCCTTACTGCTTGGGATGTCTGTTTGCCACTAGTTTTGCACCTTGCTTAAAAACTAGAGGCCAGATGCACAAAATTCATGCAAGAAGCTCAACCCTCGCATCTCCTGCTTCATCCAGAAGGTCATCTGGAAGGTCATCCGAAAGGTCCTTTAGTTGTCTGGTCTAACTAGCATATTACACTTTTATTATTATAGACTAATGGCCCAGTGCACAAAATTCGTGCACTGGGGGGCTGTCCCTCAGCCCAGCCTGCACCCTCTGCAATCTGGGAACCTGCATAGGATGTCCTACTGTTAATTTACAGGGATCAGGCCTAAACCGGCAGTTGGGCATCCCTCTTGCAATTGGGGACTGCTGGCTCCTAACCACTCACCTGCCTGCCTGCCTGATTGCCCCTATCCACTCTGTCTGCTGGCCTGATTTCCCCAACTGCCCCCCTCACCGCTGGCCTGTTTGCCCCCAAATGCTGCCCACCTGACAGCCTGAACACCCCCAAATGCCCCCTATGCCAGTGTGCTTGCTCCCAACTGACCCCTGTTGGCCTGCTCACTCCAAACTGCCCCCCTGCTATCCTGATAATCCCCAATTAACCCCCACTGTCAGCCGGATTACCCTCAACTGTCCCCACTGCTGGTCTGCTCACCCCCAGCTGCCCCCCCCCACCAACCTGGTCATCCACAACTGCCCTCCCCTCTTGGTCCCTACCCACCTCTACCTCAGCCATGCCATCATGGCTTTGTCCAGAAAAACATCCAAAAGGTCTCCTGGAAGGTCTCCCAGTCTAATTAGCATAGTACCCTTTTATTAGTATAGATAGAGGCCTGGTGTCCTGGTGGAGACTGGCTGGTTTGCCCTGAATGGTGTCCCAGATGGGGTTTCCTTTGGGGAGCTGGTCAGCAAACCACATGCAGCTCTTTGGCCCCTTGATTGTGGCTCTTCCACAAAATACCACAGCCTGGGCAAGTGGTGTTGTAGAAGTGTTGTTAGAAGAAGTTTAAGTTTAAAAAATTTGGCTCTCAAAAGAGATATTTGGCTCTGTTGACTAATGAGTTTGCCAACCACTGCTTTGGAGTATGGGGTGGCCTAGGTGAGGGTCCTGTGGTCGTTTGCAGGCTGACTATGCCCCCATGGGGTGAGGGTCCTGGCTGGGGAGGAATGGCCAGCCTGGGTGAGGGGCTGAGAGCTGTTTTCAGGCTGGCCAGGTCCCCTAGAGAGGACCCTTACTCCATGGGAGCATGATCAGCTTGGGTAAGGGGCTGAGGGCTGTTTTCAGACTGGCCACACCTGCTTCAGGGTGGGGGTCCCATTTGGGTGCCTGGTCAGCCTGGGTGAAGGGCTGAGGGCTATTTTCAGACTGGCATGCCACCCAGTGACCCAGGCTTCCAGCCATTCCTTGAGTGGAGGTCAGGGAGGGCAGGAAGCTTGGCTTCCTCCATTGCCAGGGGCAACCCAAGCTCCTGCTCACTCCAGCTCTGTGGCTGCCACCACCTTTTGGGTTAATTTGCACACTTGCTCCTGGTTGACTAGTGGGCATAGCAGTGGGACAGTCAATTTGCATGTTTCTCTTTTATTAGTGTAGATGTGCATGTATTTTTTCAAAATCAATTTTAAGATTTTTTAAGAGTAGGGAATATATTTTACATTTAATATTGCCTCAAAAATTCCTTGCATACTTATAGGAGTTGGTGAAATATTTGTTGAATGAGTGAAAAGTTGATAGATGGCAAAATATGTAAGTATAGGCGATTATCAATTATCCCAAGAGCAATTTCTCTACAGTTAGGTTATATTCCATTATTTACATGCTCTTATTCACACACTTACCTTTACTATAATTTTGCCTAGCAATTTATATGTGAAAACTTCCAATAAATAATTGCAGATGATTATTTACTATCAGTATACTCAAACTGTTCTTTTCCTTTAAATATTTATTGGGTCTCATGCATTCTATGGAATACAGTTTGAGTGGCAAGGAAAAGTCCCTTCAATTAAGCATCAAATTAAAACTCTGACATAATGTCCCAGGAAAACTGGGAGAAATGAAATAAGATAAAGCACATTAGTTGGAGAGAGAGAGAGAGAGAGAGAGAGAGAGAGAGAGAGAGAGAGAGAGAGAATGATATTTTGATATAGACTTTACAGTAATCTTGGAGAAAGCTGGCTATTTTATGAATAGATTGGAACAATTCAGTAAAGTAGAGGTGGGGAAGAGCAGGAGGACATTGCATACAATAAGGAAATTAAAGGTCGACTTCCTAAAATGATCCATTTTCAGAGTTCTCAGAATTTGTTAGACACATTTCAACTACTAAATGCCAAATGTGCCCCAAAACCAAAAATAAAGAATTGTCTCCTCCTTTTGGTACCAGAGCTCTCCTCTCATAGGATGAAGAAACCAGTGTGCAATCCTGAAACACTGCCCTGAGTGGAGAGGTTCAGTAGGAAAATAATGACTCGGGATGGAGAGACTGAGCAGGACACAGAAACAGCAGCAAGAGGGCCAGGCAGCATGGAGTACAGTTCATGCTGAGGAAGAACCTGTGTGCATATGTAGATTCATCTGTCCAGTGCAGAAGGGATGTGCTCAACCTAGAAATTATCTTGGTAACAGGTTTTATGTCAGACTGTCCCTGTGCATATCTGCCTTTTAGTGACAGATACTTTGCTTCTCTTTACAAGATACACACTGTAAATGTAAACAGGAATAGAATATGAAATACACTTTAAAAAATTATATATATAAACTATCCATTACATGTCAGGACCTTAGCATTAAACCCAGAGTATGCTCAGTTGGGATTTTTTAAAGAAACTTCTTAATGAGGTGACTTTTTAGCAAGGTGTTTGCAGAGTTAAGGAACTACAATGCATATGTAGATACCCAGAGACCAGCTAAGGTGGGAAACTACCTGCTCCCCTAGATCTGGTGGAGCAAAGGGAGGAATGGTGTTAAAGAGCTTGGTAAAGAGCTGGTGTGAACTGTAGTCCTAGTGCTGCCTAACCTATACAGACAGCCTGGCCGGTGGCCTAGCAGAGAATTTTTTAAAAATTCATAACTTTGCTTAGATCAACCTGTAAACCCATTTAGATCACCCTAGATGTTATAGGTGTGTGTGCAACCACAGCGAGTAACCTGCTAGGAGTTTAACAGAAGGGCTGTAAATTAATTGGCTAAACTCCTTTGGGCCAATGCCATCCCTGACCCAGGATGACTTTCAGGACCAGGGACTCATCTGGCTCAACCGTCAGGGGCTGGCCCAGTGGCCTGGAGGACCCTCTGCTGACCTCTGCATAAGCTATTCTCCTGAGACCCTCCTTCTAATCTGAGTTATCCCCTAGGGGTGGAGATTTGGCTTCACCTGTGAAAGCAGGGATATCTAACTGTACCTGAGATTAGGAAACTCCCTAGAGGTTTTTACAGAATTTCCCTGAATAAAGATGAATGGGATTCATTGCTTGTGGGCAGATTGCTTTGATGAAGGGGTAGCCTCCACCACAGGGGGAGGAGGTTTGCCTGAGGGTTTTCCGTAAAGTACATTTTTTCACATACGTTTTCTCAGGTTGGCTTTTGGCTGTCAAGTACTCTGTCATTGGGTCTGGTCAGTCATGCCAGTGCTGTAGCCCTCATGGGTGCAGGGAGGAGGGTGGGGAGTAGGGGTGGAAGAAGTCAGTGCCTGTGTCTGTCTGTCTGTTTATTCCCACCCTCTCACCTCTTCTGCTCCCTTCTCATCAGCCCCGTGGAGCTGGAGCCAAACGGAGGGACCTCAGGTGGTGTCTTCCTGGGTGATGGGCCTCCAGAGAGGCAACACAAGAGAAGACAATTGGAGAATAAAAATGGAGAGTAAATGCTGAGAAACCATCATATACAGAGTGGTGTCTTAATTAAATATTATAAAGGAAACAGAAGTTATATGTATAGCAGCATTTTCCTGCTAAAAACCACACTGATACTTGAATTCTAATTCCGAATCTGCCCTTGGCTTGCTGAGAATTTCAAAAGCATCCCTGCAATCCTCTCTGCCTCAATCCATAAGGGTTTTTTTATTTACCTTTTTGAAAACAAAAGTGTTTGTTCCTATACATGTGACAAGGGTTAAAAGAAGCCACACTTCCTAGGGGCATAACCCAAGACCCACAATGTCCTTGCACAGGGATGCATCTCCGTGAGGAGGAAGTGTGGTAACTGGGTACTGTGGGCTGTGAATGTCATGAGTATAAGCTGAACCTTCTCTGGGAACCGTCAGCAGAGGTCCTGGCAGACAGTAACATGCTGACCAGGGAAGCTCTGGGTTTGAAAGGGGGGCGGGGAGGGGGGAGAGGTGAGAGGGTGGGAATAGACAGAGAGACACAGGCACTGACTTCTCCCACCTCCACTCCCCACCCCTCTCTGAGCCAAGGAAGCTGGGTTCTATTTTCAACATAATCATTAATGGTGCCTTTTGAAATTCTTTAGATTTTCAAATAGTGTTTCAAGAGGTAATTTGGGTTGAAGTTACAAGTAGGCAAACACAGTAGAGTGTTCCCTTTCACATACTTTTCTATTCATCTACAAATGTCTTTGGTCTGCAATTTGCCTTAGGAAAATGCATGCGATTTTCTTTGATAAACTAAAAATTCCAACTTCATGCTGGTCTTTTGAGGCAAATCAAGAACAGGTAAACAGAACTGTAACTTGTCAAAAGTACTAATGTTTTAAAAATTGGAATTATAGTAATTGGATACATCATCTTTTAAGGGCTCCTCTGAAAATAATCGCCCAACATCACTCAGTTTAAAAGGTTTTAATGTCTCAGCTCCAGTGCTTTGCTTCTATCATGCAGAGCCAAATAGATACCCACGACAGAGGGGCAGAGAGCTCCCGGAAGGAGCTAAAGAGAGTAAGCCTGGTGGAGGGTGATCAATGGTAGAGAGGCCTCTTGGAGTCCAAGGGAGGCATTAATGTCCTCCAAAATAGCACAAAACAGACACGATGCACATGCAAACATTCCTCATTTCCATCTTTAACTTTGTTTGACATTTCTTTAATTGGAACTCTCCCATAAAAGCTTGCAGTTCTTAAAACATTAGTTGTTAAATAGTAAAAATATTTTTACCATGACCCTGCCGATTTTTTTGCTTATTGTTATAAATACAGCTGTTTTCTTTTATAAGTAGTACTGAAATAAAATAAAGTCCAACCAAAATGTAAAGGGTAATAAAATATTTGCTAAGACAGTAGCTTTTAAGAGACACTTACTTGATTGTATTAAATATGAGCCCCCAAATTATCACAGGAATGGGAATTCTAGCTAAAGAGGGCTGAATAACATCATTTCTGTTTCATTTCTCTTCATATGAAACTATTGCTAAATATAGTGATACTGGAGTAAAAATGAGGCACAAGGCTTACCCAGATCCTGGGCTGAATTCAGGTCTCCCTGAAGGGGAGAACATGGGTGTCAATGGGCATGTCAGGGGGATAGGGTTGGAGTGGGGGGTCGGGGGGTCGGGGAGAAGGCGAGGCGTGCACTTGAACTTACAGCAGATGCTTGCTAACACAGGTGTGTGCCCATGTGCCCTCTCTTCAGCTGGCCTCCTGGAAGAGAGGAGAAATAAAAGAAGAACAGAAATCATGACCTCTCAACATGGAGAACGTGTAACAAAGGTTTCTGTGTGCCACAACGACCCATTGGATGTGACACATAAATAGGCATTTTCCCAAGACAGAGAAACAGCTCCACATACCCACCCTCAGACTATTGCTCTCCCACTACCTCACCCTCTTCCTCCCTCCATGTCTTCCTTTTGCTATCAAGTGCCAGCAGTGAGCAATTCTCCTGCAGGGACCACGCTTCCTGCAGCTGCTTAAGATTGTCCTGTTTTCAGTATTGCTTAGGCTTTAAATAAAAGCAAATTCTTCTGCAAATTCAATGTCAGATAGGAAACATGAAAAGTCATTAACCAATGACTTAAAGAAGACAGAATAAAGTAATGACTGAAATTATAATACCATAATTTTAAATTCTACTGAATATATATATATATATATATATATATAGAGAGAGAGAGAGAGAGAGAGAGAGAGAGAGAGAAACTATTTGTATAAATATGTAAATATATAAAAAGAGAGAGAAAGAAAGAAAGGAGAGAAAGAAGAAGAGAGAGACAGAGGACACACAGAGGGAGAGATGCCC
Organism: Antrozous pallidus; assembly: GCA_027563665.1. NCBI lineage: Eukaryota > Metazoa > Chordata > Mammalia > Chiroptera > Vespertilionidae > Antrozous > Antrozous pallidus. Next base: position 99,996,681 of record CM050508.1, read on the forward strand.
TCTCCTGGGGGTGTTTGGGCCCAGTGGTACTGGAGGGACGGATGATGGTTTACATGCTCATGCTGTCTGATTCACTTTACCGTCCAAATTTGGATCCATCATCTAGAGGTATCTACATTTGGATTCAGGGTCCTGACTAGCAGTCACAGAACTTTCTTAGTTTTGGTGTGTTATGTATAGTATTATTTTTTGCAGGTCTTCCTCTATTTCTATAAACAGGTATCCTCTAATTCCATGTTAGTCATATCACATCAAAAGCAAGAGAATTTTCTATCATCATTTATCATCTCAAGACCAATACTGAGAAACACACTGTGTTTCCTATATAATTTTTGCCTATAACACAACAGGTCTTCATTTTTCCTAATTTATGATGATACTATCAGAATAACCTGTTATATTATTTAACAGGAAGGGACCAAAGGGGAGATTAGATAATGCAGGCATGCCATTGATATAACTTCGCCAGAAAGCTGCAGTTAACATTCTCCAGGTCTAGTCCCTATAATTGATGGGGGGAGGGATTGCACAAAGACAGTTTAAAGGCATGCTCAGGGAGATCTGGGTGACCTGGAGAGGTAATTACCTACCAGTACCACCTGGAAGCAGGTCATTGGCTGGAATAGGAAGCGTGGGAATATTTGATATTTAAACTCCTGAGCAAAAGGAGTTCTGTCACTTGGGCTGCTGGCTCTCTTGCTCTTTTGGGACTCCTGCTGCAGGGCATGCTCCCTGCCCTCGCCCACGTGACTCGCAGCAGGTGAGACCAGCACAATTGGACTTTTGGCCTGTAACCATTCTGATGTTACATCTGACCTGTGATCCTTCAGTCCACAGGCTGATGCTCTATCCACTGAGCCAAAACCAGTCAGGGCCCAACCCAAAATTAAGAAATCAATATTTTAAATATCTTGCTGGTTTTCCTCTCAAGGCCTTTTTTTTTTTTTTTAATCTTGATTTTTTTTTATTGAGTTTAGAGAGAGAGGAAGAAAATGGGAAAGACACAGATAGAAACAGCCACGTGAGTTAGACACATCCATTGGTTGCCTCTAACACACACCCATCCAGGGCCTGCAACTGAGGTAAGTACCCTTGTCCAGATTCAAACCTGGGATCCTTCAGTCCATGGGCTGATGCTCTATCAACTGAGCCAAAGCAGCTAGGGCTACAGTTGTTCTTATGGAAAAATATATAATGCAAGAACAAATAATAATACAAGAATAAACTCTGTTTTGCATACTCACAACTATAAACCTAATTTTGCCCTCTCTCTCTCCATATATATGATAATAATAAAAGGCAGGGACCGTAAGCGTAACTGGAATGACCACTCTGGCAGTCACCATGAGGTGCATTGACCAACTCTCAGTCCCTCCTCCCCTCCCTTGGCCTGGGAGCAGCAGAGGGCGGGTGGTAAGCAGCAGTGGAAAGGATTGCAAGATAAGAGGCGGCCAGCAGCAGCAAGCTCCTCGCGCATGATTTCATGCCCGGGGCCTCTAGTCCTATACAATAAAGAGCTAATATGCTAATTAGACCCATCAGCAGAGCAACCATCCAGACAACCTTCCGGACTACCTTCCAGGTAAGATGGGGCTGAGAGGGCCGGCTGAAGCAGAAAAGGGTCTGTGAGGGCCAAGTCCCTTTCATGAATTTCATGCATTGGGCCTCCAGTATCTATACTAATAAAACATAAATATGCTAATTAGAACAGGTTGACTGGATATCTTCTGATTGTCTAATCCTCCTTCCAGATAAAGCCACGGTGGTAGGGGCTGAGGAAGAGGCAGTTAGGGGTAGTCAGGCCTACAGGGGAGCAGTTAAGGGCAATCAGGCCAGCAAGGGAGGGTGGTTATGGGCAATCAGGCAGAGGGGTTAGGACAAACTGGCAGGCAGGCAGGGGCAGTTAGGGGTGATTATGCAGGCAGGCAGAGTGGTTGGGGCAGTCAGGCAGGTGAGCAGTTAGGAGCCAGCAGTCCCAGATTGTAAGGATGATGTCCCAGATTGGAGAGGTTGTAGGCTGGGCTGAGGAACCCCCAACCTCCACTGCATGAATTTCATGTACTGGGCCTCTACTCGTATCTAATAAAAGAGTAATATGCAAATTGACTGTGTACCCGCTACATGCACAAGCCATACTCACCAGTCAATCAGGAGCAAACATGCAAATAAATCATAACCAAGATGACTGTGGACTAAGAGCAGGAGGGAGGCTTTGGTTTCCCCAGCAATGGAGAAAGCCAACCTTTTTGCATGTCCTTGCTGGCCCAGGCCTCCACTCAATGCTACAAAGTTTCAATTATAGACGATACATAAATCCCAACAGAAATGGCAGCAGCCATGGAGCTGGAGAGAGCAGAGGCTAGAGTTGCCCCGGCAATGGAGGAAGCCATGCTTCTGCAGCCCTGGTCAGCCTAGGCCTACACTAAAGACTACGAAGTTTCAATTATAGAAGGTAAATAAATTCCAACAGAAATGGCTGCCACCACTGAGAGAGTGGAAGGCTTGGCGTGCACCAAGCTACAAAGTTTCAATTTTAGAACATAAATAAATCCCAGATACCAGGGCCTTTGCTTGGGTCACGGAGGGGCAAATCACAACAAGCCCCTCTCCCAGGCAACCCTACACCAAAGGGAACCCCACCCTTAACTGGGACACCCTTCAGGGCAAACTAGCTGGCCCCCATTCATGCACCAGACCTCTATCCTATCTAATAAAAGAGTGATATTCAAATCGACCATCACTCCAACACACAAGATAGCTGTCCCCATGTGGTCAAAGATCCTGCCCCCATGTGGACACAAGATGGCCACCACAAGATGGCCAGCAGGGGAGGGCAGTTGTGAGGGACCAGACTTGCAAGGGAGGGCAGTTGTGGGTTATCAGGCCAGCAAGGGAGGGCAGTTAGGAGGGACCAGAGCTGCAAGGGAGGGCAATTGGGGGTGATCAAGCCTGCAGGGGAGGGAAGTTAGGGGTGACCAGGCCAGCAGAGGTGGGAAGTTGGGGGTGGCCGGGCCTGCAGGGGAGGACAGTTGAGGGGAACCCGGGCTTGCAGGGCAGAGCAGTTGGGGAGAACCAGGCCTGAAAAGAAGGGCAGTTAATGATGACCAGATCTGCAGGGGAGGGTTGTTGGGAGGGACCAAGCCTACAGGGGAGGGCAATTTGGAGGGACCAGGCCTAAAAGGGAGGGCAGTTGGGTATGATCAAAGCTGCAGAGGAGGGCAGTTAGGGGTGACCAGGCCAGCAGAGGAGGGAAGTTGGGGGCAAACAGGTTAGCACGGGAGTGTTCAGAGGGTGATCAGGCTGGCATGCAGAAGCAGTTAGAGGCTATCAGGAAGGCAGGCAGGTAAGCAGTTGGGAGCTAACAGACCTGGATTGTGAGAAGGATTTGGCTTAAATGGGCAGTTGGACATCCCTCAAGGGATTCCAGGTTGGAGAGGGTGCAGGCTGGAATGAGAGACACCTGCATTTCCCCATGCACAAATTTCGTGCACATGGCCTCTAGTGTGTGTGTGTGTGTGTGTGTGTGTGTGTGTGTGTGTATATATATATAATACATAATATTAGAGACCTTTGTACATGGGTGGGGAATGGTCCCTCAGTCCAATCTGGGACATCCCTCTCACAATCCAGGACTGCTGGATCCCAAGTACTCATCTGCCTATGCCTGATTGCCCCTAACTGCTTCTGCCTGCCAGCATGATCACCCCTAACCACTCCACTGCCACTCTGATAGATGCCTAACTGCTCCCCGGCCAGCCCAATTGCCCCTAACTGCTCTCTTCTGTGGGCCTGGTCTCCCTTAACTGCCCTCCCTGTTTGCCTGATCACCCACTGCCCTCCCCTGCAAGCCAAGTTCCCCCAACTACCCTCCCTGTAGGCCTCTTCCACCCAACTACCCTCTCCTGCAGGCCTGGCTGCCCACCAGCTGTCCTCCCTTGATGGCCTAGTCTCACCCAACTGCCCTCCTCTGCCGGCCTGGTTATCCTGAACTGCCCACAACTGCCCTCCCCTGCCAGCCATCTTGTATCTTGGAGTGACAATTTGCATAATACTTGCAGTGGTCAATTTGCATAATACTCTTTTATTGGATAGAATATACTATCTAATAAACGAATCTTCTATTATATTAGATAGAATATCTCATAATAAAAGAGTATTATGCAAATTGACCACACTTCTGCTACATGCACCATCCATGCCCACCAGCCACACCCACCTGCCAATCAGGAGCAAAATGCAAATAAAATCCAAACAAGATGACTTCAGTCACTAAAAGCAGGAGGGGGATTGGGGTTTCCCTGGCAATGGAGCAAGTCAAGTTTTCCACCTGCCGTTGCCAGCCTAGGCTTCCACTCAATGCTACAAAGTTTCAATTATAGAAGATACATAAATCTCAACGGAAAGAGCAGCAGCCATGGAGCTAGAGAGAGCAGAGGCTAGGGTTGCCCCGGCAATGGAGGAAGCCAAACTTCTGCAGCCCGGCCAGCCTAGGCCTCCACTCCAGGCTACAAAGTTTCAATTATAGAATTTAAATAAATGCCAACAGAAATGGCTATCACCACAGAACAAGCAGAAGGCTTAATTCTGCTGCAAGCTACAAAGTTTCAATTGTAGAATATAAATAAATCCCAGATACCAGGGCCTCCACTTGGGTCACTGGGGGGCGTGGCCAGCCTGAAAACCACAAGAGGCCCCTTTCCCAGGCTGCCCCACTCCCGAAGGGAACCCTACCCTGATCTGGGACACCCTTCAAGGCAAACCAGCTGGCCCCACCCATGCACCAGCTCTCTATACTGTCTAATAAAAGAGCAATATGCTGATTTACCATCACGCCAACACACAAGAGGGCTGCCCCCATGTGGTCAAAGATCCTGCCCTCATGTGGACACAAGATGGCCACCACAAGATGGCCAACAGGGGAGGGCCCTTGGGAGGTTCCAGGCCTGCAAGGGAGGGCAACTGAGGGCCATCAGGCCACAAGGGGAAGGCAGTTGGGAGAGACCAGGCCTGCAAGGGAGGGCAGTTGGGGGTAATCAAGCCAGCAGGGGAGGGCAGTTAGGGGTGACCAGGCCAGCAGAGGAGAGAAGTTGGGTACGAATAGGCTGGTAGTGGAGCAGTTAGATATCAATCAGGCTGGCAGGGGAGTGGTTAGGGGGTGATCAGGCTGACAGGGGGAAGCAGTTAGGGGTAATCAGAAAAGCAGGCAGGTGAGCAGTTTTGAGTCAGCAGTCCTGGATTGTGAGAAGGATGTCTGACTGCCTGTTTAGGCCCAATCTCTCTGGATATCTCTCGAGGGGTCCCAGATTGAAGAGGGTGTACGCTGGGCTGAGGGTCACTCCCCAGTACACGAATTTCCTGAACAGGGCCTTTAGTAATATCCTATCGAATAAAAGAGTAATATGCAAATTGACCATACCTTCACTACACCTAATAAGCCACACCCACAAGCCAATCAGGAGCTATATGCAAATTAATACCCAACCAAGATGTCTGCTGCCTATGGCAGGCTGTGGCTGAGGTGGAGCCAGCCAGTGATGGGCCCCTATCACAGTGCAATCATTTCACTGGGTGCCCAAGGCTAGGGGAAAATCCTCACCAAGAGGCTTTTTCCTCAGTGTTGGGCAGGCCAGGCAATAAGCCAGATCGCAAGGCAATTGCTGGCTGGGGTCCCCTGCCTAAAGACAAAAAGCCTCAACTAGAGACTTTCAGCCTTGTGCAAGCCAAGGATGTCTTATTAGTGCACCCTTATCCAGGTCTCCTCCTCACTCAGATGTAGGGCATCTCTTCCAGGAATTTATAGGCATCCGCTGACCCTTGGAGTAGTCAGCATACTGTGCCTATTTACCTGTACGGTTTCCATTACACTGTGAGCCAGCCCAGGGCAGTGACTGTAACTGCCTCTTACCTTTGGCTTGTTTTGTTTCATTTTACTTTGAGGCCTACTATTTCTCTCTAATACACAGGGCAACTCACAATGAAACATGTTAATTGAGTAAAGGAGAGTAATAAGGAACTTACAGCCTAATGGTGGAGATAGAGGCAAATGAGCAAGCAGAATCTGAGGAGCTCTCTCAGGCCCCTGGGGAAGGCACCCTGCCACAGCATTAGGGACAGTTCACTCCAAGTTTAGTCTGGTGAGCTTGCACCTCCACCCAGGAAAAGTTCAGTGTTGGTTTCTGCTCAACAGAAAGTTCAAGGCAGGGTCAACAAGCACAGGCGTGAGAGCCATTGGACAGAGGGACAGTGGTCTGAGGAGAGTATGTAGAGACCACAGGAGTTACTTGTGCTGTACAGCCTGAGAGGACACATACTGCAGGGAAACCCAGGGACAGGGTGGGCACAAAGGCCGTGTGCCTGGGAGGGCACAGAGCAGGGTTGGGAGTAGCAGAGGGGTATTCTGGACATAACTTTAGCTGTGCCCCCATGTCCTAAGAAGGAGAAAGAGGAAAGTCTTGACCTCCCTGAACATTTTCCTCAGGTTATTTCAAGTTAAGAAGGTTTCCATGAGGTTTTGTAATGTTTCTACCCACATGAATCACTAGGTAACGCCTGTGCCTCCCTCCCAGCAAGTGAGGTTACTATTTAGAATACTGTGTGAGGCAGGGCATTTGGTGCACAGTTCTATCACTCATTCCTTCTCTCCAGTTTCATAGGAAATCCTATATAATAAGAGCCTAATATGCAAATCATTCAACTGGAAGTTGGACTGGGAGTTCAACCACTCCCAATGACATGTTAGTTAACCGCCAGGGAGGACAGTGCAGAACATGGCAGGCAGCAGTGACACGATGCAAGCAGCAGGTGGCAGTGGAGGTGCTGTCAGCCTCAATGTGCCCCAAGGAGAGCGGGTCCATGGCAGGATGGTGGAGCAGGTGAGTGGGCAGCACCAGGCCAAGGCAGATGCAAGCAGGGGCTCAATTGTCATGCTTATTGCCCTGCAGATGGCAACCAACAGCTGGGACCTGGGGGTGGGTGCTGGCGACCAACCTCCCGCAGCCCCCAGGTAGGGGGACAGGGGCTGTGACTTCTCACCAACTACCTGTGGGTGGGGATAATGGGGACAGAGTTATGGTGAGAATGCAGGGTGTCTGTTGAGCTCACTCTCATTCCCCCTGCTACTCTCTCCCAGGAATCCAGGGCTCGTGTGCTGGGGAAGCTCCTGTGCTCAGGTGCCAGGTGCCCACAAGGAGCCCTCCCTGCACCTGCACAACCTCTTCCAAGTGAGCCAGGCCACAGCTTCCAGAACCACAGGTTCCCCATGGGTTCACACAGGAGCATCTGTGAGGCCAGGCAGGAGAAACTGTGCTGTCTGCCCAGCTTCTGTGTGGAGCTACTGGGCAGCCCAGAGGCCCACACTGCACCCCAGCCCACAGCATCTGGCCGTTCTCACAGCCAGATATGTGGGGACTTGGGAACTGTGACTCAGGTGGATGGGGGTGCATGGGAGCCAAGGGTCCCAAGTGCTTCCTGGGGCTCAGAGGTCAGCTGGACCCTGAGCTTCCATGTCAGATGCCCATGCTTTGATTGCTGGCCAAGCCTAGAGACTGCACCCCTGCACAGATTTCATTCACTGGGCCTCTACTAAGCTATATTTGCATGGACACTATAGATTCAAGTACAATCATCAAATGGCAATTAACACACACACACACACACACACACACACACACACACACAGACACAGTATCTCTCGATAGCTGGGGCAGAGCATGATTGCTGCACGGTGACCACACTCTCAAGGCTTAGGTTCAGGAGCCTATGGAAGGCATCTGCTTTTCTCTCCTCGAATCTACAGGAACTAAATGTATGAAACCATTTCCCAGACAAATGTCAGTAGACAGGCTAGTCAGGACCTTCTTCCTGCACATTGAGAGAACAGAGCAGACAGGGTACAAAGCTGGCCCTCAGTGTCAGGATCCATTTAAATAAATCTTTTCTCATGGAGCCCAGAAGACAGGGGGCCCAGGTAGCAAAATGTGAGCCTGAGAGCCAGCCTTTGCTATGCACCCCTTATAGAAGGTACATCTATAGACTGGAAATGCTGTGTGAGTTCTCAGGCTCTCCATGTTCGCAACAAGGCAAGATAATTAAGAGATAAATGTTAGGGAGAGAAGAGAAAAATGGCGGCGGAACGGAGGGATTCGATCTGAATCTGCTCACAGGGCAGAGGGAGGGAGCAGCTGAAAGTGGTGCAGGGAGCATTTGTCCGCGACTAGGGGGACAGCTGTGCTCCAGGAGAAGATAGAGGACTGCTGGGCTGGCCTCCCTAGCCTGAGCGGCCCCAGTACTGCGGGTTCTCTCCCTGAGCCAACTGCGCGAGGAGGCGCTCGGAGGCGGATCACGACATCTTGAACAAGAGGAGCTGGAAAACATACAGCTGTCGTACGCAGGTACCGGCTGCACCACTGGGGCCCCCGGAGCACCTGCGCCCAGGTGGCGCGGAGGCTCACAGAGCCCAGGGAGCGCTAAACTCCAGCTCGGAAAGGTCAGATTTCCCTGGGGGTACTTTGGGCACGAAACTGAGGGGGCTGGCAGTCTGGGAGATCTGCACCTTGGAACTCAAAACCTGGAGATCTGCACCTGAAATAGAATCTGTGGCTGTTGAAGCTGGGGAACGTGGGAGAGGGCCCTTGGAGCTGGTGGCAGAGTTGATCCCTGGAGCGCAATCGGTTTGGACCTGACAGAGGGGGGAAGCCCGAAAGATTTTGGGAGGGTTCTGGCTGCTAAAACAGCAGTCACCATTAGAGAGGCAGTATTGTTTAGTTCAGGATAAAGAGGACCAATAGACCCAGAAGTCAATCTAGAAACACTGCCACCCAGGGGCCAAATCACAAATTGACTCTTATGTGACAGGGAATTGATTATATTTTCTCTTCGACCTTGGGAATACAGTCTATTTTCATCTACACTTTAGTATCTTTTACTCTACCTCAACTTCACCTTTATACCACCACTCTCTGGCTAACCTTTCCCTATTTAGTGCCTTGTTTCCCTTACACTTTTCCCGCTTTAGATTTACCTAATTCTTTCCCCTTACCCCCTGCTAAAATTTCACCCCACTGATATATCTAATCTCTAACCACCTAATCCAAGTGCATATATACCTCTAACTTCTCTGACTTCACTATCTTAAAGTGTTTTTAGCCCTGTCCTGTTGTTGTTGTTTACTTGACTGTTGATTATATTGATTTTTTAAGCAGGTTGATGAGATTGATTTGCTTATTCTGTTATTTTGGTTTGTCTTGTAGGGGGGGTTATTTTTATTTTTGGTGTTGTTTTTTGTTTTGTTGTCCTCATATGCATTGTTTTTGAGATAGATTTTTGCTTCTGTGTTCCCTCACCTCTCTTGATATTAGTAGTTGTATGTAATTTGTATCAATCTCCAAGTACTTGTTGCAGGTTTGGTTCGGATTAAGGGCTGTCCTATAGGAGTTTTCACCCCACATTTATAATTTACTCCTTTTATTTCTTTTTTTTTCTTCTCCCCCTTTTCCCATTATCATTTTGGCATTCCTGTCTTTCTTTTTTGTGAGTGTATGTGTGTGTGGGGGGGGGGTCTCTTTCTTTTTTGTGTGAGTGTCTGTGTGGGTCTGGGGGAGGTTCTCTTTCTTTTTTCCCACCTATCACCGAATTTGCCTTTCTCTGGCGGTCACCTTTATTTGGAATTACAATTACTTTGACTACATTCCGGTTCAGTGCCTGGTGCATTGCACCTGGTTGTGTTGTATTTTGTGCCTTTAAATCAACGCAGGAGAGTGAGAACTACATAACCACATACACAGAGAAGAGAGACTATGGGAAGACAAAGAAATAGCTCACATATGAAAGAAAAGCAAGGCTCAGCAGAAAAGGAGGTAAACGAAATGGAAGTTAACAACCTGTCAGAGAAAGAATTCAGAGAAATGGTCATAAGGTGGCTGAAAAGAATGGAAGACAAATTTGATAATATGAGTAAGAACCAAGAGGAAATGAGGAAGACCCAGGAAGAAATGATGAAGAGCCATGAAGAAATGAAAAGTGACATTGCTGAAGTAAAGAACTCAATAGAAAGTATTAAGAGTAGACTAGAAGAAGCAGAGGATCGCATCAGTGAGCTAGAAGACCAGGTAGGAAAAAATAACCAAGTAGAGCACCTCCTAGAAAAAAAAATTAAAAAGCAGGAGGAGAGCCTAAGAGAACTTTGGGACAACATGAAACAAAACAACATCCGTATAATTGGGCTTCCAGAAGGACAGGAAACTGAGCAAGGGATAGAAAACCTGTTGGAAGAAATAATGACAGAAAACTTTCCTGGTATAGGAAAGGAAAAACCCACACAAATCCAAGAAGCTCACAGAGTCCCAAGCAAAATAAACCCAAAAAGACCTACGCCAAGGCACATTATAATTAAATTGGCAAACACCAATGACAAAGTAAGAATCTTAAAAGCTGCCAGAGAGAGACAGAAAGTCACCTACAAAGGAACACCCATCAGACTAACAAGTGATCTCTCAACAGAAACATATCAGGCCAGAAGGCAGTGGAATGAAATCTACAAAGTCATGCAAAGGAAGGGTCTGAATCCTAGAATACTGTACCCAGCAAGGCTCTCAATCAAAATTGAAGGTCAAATCAGGAGCTTCACAGATAAAAAAGGACTAAGGGAATTCGTCACCACCAAACCAGCAATGCAAGAAATGCTAAAGGATCTGCTGTAAAAAGAAATAGGAAGCGAAGAAGGATCACAGGGGCAAAGAACAAAAATGGCAACATATAAGCACCTATCAATAATAACTTTAAACGCAAACGGGTTAAATGCTCCAATCAAAAGACATAGGGTAATAGACTGGATAAGAAAACACAACCCATGTATCTGCTGTCTACAAGAAACCCACCTCCGAAAAAAAGACGCACACAGACTGAGGATGAAAGGTTGGAAAAAAGTTATTCAGGCGAATGGAAATGAAAAAAAAGCTGGGGTAGCCATACTTATATCTGACAAATTAGATCTCAAAGTGAAGGACATAACAAGAGATAAAGAAGGCCACTTCATAATACTAAAGGGAGCAATTCAACAAGAAGAAATAACTCTTGTAAACATATACGCACCCAATACAGGAGCACCCAAATATATACAAAAACTCCTAGAGGACATCAAGGGAGAGATAGACAGCAATACAATCATAGTAGGAGACTTTAATACCCGATTATCACCATTGGACAGATCCTCTAAACAAAAAATCAGTAAAGAAACATCAATTCTCAATGACTCACTGGACCAGATGGAATTAATTGACATCTTCAGATCATTTCACCCCAAAGCCACAGAATATACATTCTTTTCAAGTGCCCATGGGTCATTCTCAAAGATAGACCATGTATTGGGTCATAGGGAAAGTCTCTCCAAATTCAAGAAGATAGAAATCATATCAAGTATATTCTCAGATCACAGTGACATAAAGCCGGAAATCAACTACAATAGAAACAATTCAAAGAAATCGAACACATGGAGACTAAACAGCATGCTATTAAACTATGACTGGGTTACTAGAGAGATTAAGGAAGAGATAGAAAACATCATGGAAACAAATGACAATGATAGCACAACAATCCAAAATCTATGGGACACAGTGAAAGCAGTTCTGAGAGGGAAGTTCATAGCTCTACAATCCTACTGCAAAAAACTAGGAACAGCGGCAATAAATTATCTAACCCAACAACTCAAAGAGTTAGAAAGAAAGCAACAAGAAAAGCCCAGCGTAAGCAGAAGGAAGGAAATAGTAAAGATCAGAGCAGAAATAAATGACATAGAGACCAAAGAAACAATACAGAAGATCAACGAAACCAAGAGCTGGTTCTTTGAAAGGATAAACAAGATTGATGAACCTCTAGCCAGACTCACCAAGAAGCAAAGAGAGAGGACCCTAATAAATAAAATCAGAAATGAAAGAGGTGAAATAACAACAGACCCCATTGAAATACAAAGGATTGTTAAAAAAATACTATGAACAACTCTACTGCAACAAACTGGACAACCTGGAGGAAATGGATATGTTTCTAGAAAAATATAACCTCCCAAAACTCAATCAAGAAGAATCTAAACAACTCAATAGACCAATAACTGTGGAAGAAATTGAAGCAGTCATCATAAAGCTTCCAGCAAACAAAAGCCCAGGGCCAGACGGCTTCACAGGGGAGTTTTACCGAACATTCAAGGAAGAACTAAAACCTATACTCCTCAGACTATTCCAGAAAATTCAAGAGGATGGAAAACTTCCAAACTCCTTCTATGAAGCTAGCATCACCCTAATACCAAAACCAGATAAAGAAGACACAATGAAAGAGAATTACAGGCCAATATCCCTCATGAATATAGATGCCAAAATCCTCAATAAAATTCTAGCAAATCGGATCCAGCAGTACATCAGAAAGATCATACACCACAACCAAGTAGGATTTATCCCAGGAATGCAAGGATGGTACAATATCCGCAAATCAATAAATGTGATACATCACATAAACAAATTGAGAGATAAAAATCACATAGTCATATCAATTGATGCAGAAAAAGCATTTGACAAAATCCAACATCCTTTAATAAAAACTCTCAATAAGGTAGGAATAGAGGGATCATACCTCAACATAATAAAAGCCATATACGATAAACCCACAGCATACATCATACTCAATGGGCAAAAACTACAACCATTTCCCCTAAGAACAGGAACAAGACAGGGTTGCCCACTTTCACCACTTCTGTTCAACATAGTACTGGAAGTATTAGCCATTGCAATTAGACAAGAAGAAGAAATAAAAGGCATCCAAATTGGAAAAGAAGAAGTTAAGCTATCCTTATTTGCAGATGACATGATATTGTACATAAAAAACCCGAAAGACTCCATAAAAAAGTTAGTAGACTTAATAAATGAGTTCAGCAATGTAGCAGGCTACAAAATTAATGCCAAGAAATCTATGGCATTTCTATACACTAATAGTGAACTTACAGAAAGAGAGACTAAAAAAGCAATCCCATTTACCATCACACCAAAAAAATTAAGATACCTAGGAATAAACTTAACTAAGGAGGTAAAAGATCTATTTGTGGAAAACTACAGGACACTGAAAAAAGAGATAGAGGAAGATGTAAACAGGTGGAAGAACATTCCATGTTCATGGATTGGGAGAATCAACATAATTAAAATGTCCATACTACCCAAAGCAATCTATAAATTTAATGCACTCCCCATTAACATACCAATGGCATATTTCACAGACCTAGAAAGAACTCTCCAAAAATTCATCTGGAACAAAAAAAGGCCCCGAATAGCCACAGCAATCCTGAGAAAGAAGCACAAAGTCGGTGGGATTTCCATACCAGATTTCAAGCTGTATTACAAGGCTACTGTTCTTAAAACAGCCTGGTACTGGCACAAGAACAGACATATAGATCAATGGAATAGAATAGAGAATCCGGATATCAACCCAATCCACTATGCTCAATTAATATTTGACAAAGGAGGCAGGAACATAAAATGGAGTCAAGACAGTCTCTTCAATAAATGGTGTTGGGAAAATTGGACAGATACATGCAAAAAAATGAAACTAGACCACCAACTTACACCATACACAAAAATAAACTCAAAATGGATACAGGACTTAAACGTAAGACAGGAAACCATAAAAATATTAGAGGAATCTACAGGAAGAAAAATCTCAGACATATGGCAAAAGAACTTCTCTGATGATACCGCTCCGAGGGCAATGGAAGCTAAAGAGAAAATAAACAAATGGGACTACATCAAAATCAAAAGCTTTTGCACAGCTAAAGAAACCATCAACAAAACAACAAGAAAACCCACTGTATGGGAGAACATATTTGCAAATGTTATTAGTGATAAAGGTTTAATCTCAAGCATCTACAGGCAACTCACCCAACTCAATAAAAGGAGGACAAATGATCCAATAAAAAAATGGGCAACAGACCTAAATAGAATCTTCACGAAAGAAGACAAAAGGAAGGCCCAGAGACACATGAAAACTTGCTCAAAGTCACTAATTATCCGAGAGATGCAAATCAAAACGACTATGCGGTACCATCTCACACCTATCAGAATGGCTTACATCAACAAATCAACAAACGACAAGTGCTGGCGAGGATGCTGAGAAAAAGGAACTCTCCTGCACTGCTGGTGGGATTGTAGACTAGTACAGCCACTGTGGAGAACAGTATGGAGATTCCTCAAAAAACTAAAAATGGAGCTCCCATTCGACCCAGTGATCCCACTTCTAGGAATATACCCCAAGAAATTAGGAAGGCGAATTAGAAAGGATATATGTACCCCTATGTTCATAGCAGCACAATTTACCATAGCTAAGATTTGGAAACAGACGAATTGCCCATCAGCAGATGAGTGGATCAAAAAACTATGGTACATTTACACAATGGAATACTACGCCGCGGAACAAAAGAAGGAGCTCCTATCATTTGTAACAACATGGATGGATTTGGAGAGCATTATGCTAAGTGAAATTAGCCAGGCAGAGAAAGACAAATATCACATGATCTCACTCATTTGAGGAATACAATCAATGACATAGACTGATGAACAAGAATAGATCCAGAGACTGAGAAATGTCCATCAGAATGTCGAACCTCAGGGTAAGTGGCAAGTGGTGAGAGTAAGTGGAAAAGTCAATATACTTGAACTATTGAACTGAGGTAAGTGATTTATGTTTTTACATCCCTGACAAAGTTTATATAAAATTATAAAAAAAATGGCAGCTAGTCTGACATTGAATTGACATGGCCTAGAGCTTGTCATATCCTATGGAGACCAGTCCTTAGGTTAGGCCCTGCTTAACCTCCCATGACACCATAATACCCTTACATGATATTATTCTACAATGTCATTATAATATTTGATATTTGACAACAGCATATTATACAATTATCCCAAATAAACTTACAAACTAATTCTTTGAATGTTGGGCAGCAACTTAAAAAAGAATAGGAAAGAAATTAATCCCTTTCAGAAGGAATTAAGGCACTGGGAAGGCATCCGAGCATTCTATATTGGCCCTTCTTGCCCTTTCTGCCAAGAGGGACCTTCTTGTTACTATCCAAATACACACAGCTGATGCCTGAGTTTTCAGTTCCAGCTGTGGCTGAAGCCTCTGGGCAGCTGGCACCATGGATCTGTATCTCGACCAATGGTGTGAGCTGGGCCCTCTCTGGAGAAGAAACCTGGGTCCCCCGAGATATGTGATCAGTACCGGGACCCCGCCAGCAGGCGAGGGGACCCCAAGGCAGGTACTGGACGTGGAGGCCACAGGGGGGCATAGACTACAAAGGAGACAGAACTGAACCTCACATCACCCTGTTTGGCCCCGGAGGATGGCTGGTTAGCCAGAGACTGGTAAGATTCCTCAGGGAAGGAACAACCTAAGACAGGCACAGTCGCAGAGGGGCCAACAGGAGAGAACTAAAAGGTCAACAGAGGTGGGGCACAGACCCTCATCCACAAACCTTGCAGGGGTTTGAATTCTCAACCCTCCTAAGGGAGGTCTCCTACCCCCACGGCTGCTTCGCCTCCCACACACAACTTATACGGGGACCCAGGCGGCAGAGAGAGACTCGGCCAGCAATAGCTGCTCTATATCTAAATTCAGTCTATTACCAGGAATGCTCGGGACCTACTCAAAATTGCAAATATTCCTTTCCACTAGTATTCACAGGGTAAACTAAGATTTCTGCTTGAGTATTAAAATTGACAGGAAAATAGTAATCAAGTTTTCAGATTAATTTAAATTGGCCAAGTGAAATAAGTGAATACTCAAGAAAAGTATAGTGTACTGGACAAAAAGCTTTTCCTAAAACATTAACTGAAAAATCTATTAGTAGTTCATCTCTCTGTAAAATTGCCTAACATCCAAAGAACCTAAAGCAGTCACTTTGTGTGCAAAAATTAAAATTCGAAATTATCAAGACTGCAATAGAAAATTTCCAAAAGTCCCCATTAATCAAAAAAGGGGAGGGGACAGCGGGGTAATATCATGTAAGGGACAAAAAAAAAATATCGAGTAAGTAAAATACATCTAGAAAATCCTTACTCCAGTAAAGTAAATTCCATTTGTAAAAACAATAGCAGGACACCCATGAAAAAACACACATGGTGTCAAAATAAGCCAAAGGAAAATCATTTAGGCAAAAATTAAAAAGAATCCCAAGTCTATTTTGCATAGAGGATCCCTTTGTTAACTTTTGGTCGAGAATGTGTTTGTGTGTTTTCAGAGAACAACTCCAAGACCATGTGGGTTCCTGCGACGGTGAGGAACTGATGGATCTGTTCCAGTCACGAGGATGGTCCAGAGATGGGGGACACTGACGACACCTTGCCATACTAGCAGTCAGCAGCTGTGCATGTCTGCAGGCAGCCCAGGACCAAACCAGAGAGGATGGATCATGCATTGACACGATATGTCCACCATCTGGATACCATTGCTGACTTATACACATAATGAATTATTTGACACTGAAACTGGGACTCAGAAAAGTTGGACATTGAAACCGAGACTGAAACACTTTTTGTTCTTATACATTTATTTCTAGTATGCAGAGGCAAGATATTTTTGAAGAAAAGAAACAGGGGAGAGTGATTGATATAGAGGCAGGATGGCCTTGAATAGGCTGTCAAGCTACAGGGGGAGGCTTGGGTGGATGGGAGGCAGATGCGGGGGGAGATCAACGGAAGGACTTGTATGCATGCATATGAACATAACCAATGAATGAAAGACACTGGGGCGGGGAGGGGGGAAGCTGGGGATATGTGCTGGGGGGTGGGGGAGGCTGGGGGGAGGATAAGGGGGAGAGGGAAAGGAAAACATGTACTACTATTATACTGCAAAAAATCAATTAAAAAAAAGAGATAAATGTTAGAGAGTTTCTTGCATTTCTTTTCCTAAGAACTCAGACAGAAATATGAAGAACAAAGATATCTCTTTGCCAGAACTTGAGAGCATTTCTTTGGCAAGAGTGCAACACTTGACTTATGTTCCTAAACTTTAAAATGAGGAAAACAATGGAAATTTTCTTAAAGAATAGTTCAGAAGATTAAATGAGATAATTTACTGAACAATTGTAACATGAAATCAACAAATGTTAATTTGTGGCAGCCTATAGATATATCTAAAGCTGGCCTGACTCCTCTCTCTATAAGTGATGATATTTTATGAACACTATTTTTGAATCTTGCCTCTTGGTTTACTGATTCCCACGAGTGTTCATCCCTAGGATAAATTAGTATAATTTTTAAAAAATTAACTTTCGAAATGTAATACCAGTGATCTTGATCCAGCATCTAGAAGGGTTCTGGAATCTGGAGAAAGGCCTATGTGTAAATTAAATAAGAGTCCAGCCAAAACCGGTTGGTCGGCCTGTGGACTGAAAGGTCCTGGGATCAATTCTGGTCAAGGGCATGTACCTTGGTTGTGGGCACATTCCCAGTAGAGGGCATGCAAGAGGCAGCTGATCAATGTTTCTCATCGATGTTTCTGACTTTCTGTCCCTCTCCCTTCCTCTCTGTAAAAAATCAATAAAATATATAAATAAATAAATAAATAAATAAATAAATAAATAAATAAATAAGAGTCCAGAGACGAAACATAATTTTGAAAGGCATTTGGGGAGATGGGGGTGGGCAGATGAGCTTGGCTGAAGAAACCACGTTCTCCTTGTCTCAGGACCTCTTGCTTTTTATTAACACAATTTGTCCTAAGGCAAGGTGGAGATATGCACATCAAAGGGTAGGGTTTCCTACAGAATCCATTGTCAGACTGCAGAATTACCTTACTGTTTAGGTGTTTGGCCAACAGGCAGCAATCACATGTAAATTAGGTAGCCCTTAGCTGTCTGGCAGCAAGCAATCATCCTTTTCAGGTTTGGGTAAATGCTCTTAACCATTCCCAACAGGTGATAACATATGTGACTCAGCCCTTGTGGAGTCCCCAAGTTCCATCAATCTTTTGATGAAACTCTTGCAGTAATGACATGCTAGAATTGGCTTCTAGCAGAAATTAGCAATTTTCACTTACAGCAATAATTTGGGTGAAAAAAAAATAAAATAAATTAAAGGAATTAAAACCTTGGAACTAATAACTATATAGTCAGTGGCACAAACTTGCAGGGCTAGAGAACACACACAACATAAACAGACACCAAGAAACTGCACCAAAGAACCACAGAGCTGTGGGATGTGGCAAATGCCCATACGTGCTGAGAAAATAAAGGTCAAACCATCAGTGAATATTACAGGAAGATGGTTGTGTTATTTTTCTGTAAGGGGCTGGCAAAGTCAGGAACATACTGGTGCATCCTGGAAAGGCCTTCAGGAAGAACCACCCACCACAACTACCTGGGACCAGGGCTGGAAGCTGGTGCATGAGATCAAGCATCACTGAGTCCACAGAGGGGTGCTGAGTGGACCCGGTGCCTCACTAACACTCACGAAGGCCACACTCACGTTTCTCCAAGGGATATGTAAACAAGGGCAAGATAATAAAGAAAGAGTACAGTTCACATTTCATAAAACAAACAAACAAAACACAGTTTGGCAGTCCAGTAATGGAATAGGCTTCACACCATGAAAATCCACATGTGGCCACACTGGGGGTGCATTCCTATACTGTACATCTTGGCCACTGAAGTGGTGTTCCCTCAGGCATAGGGTAACATCCAAAAATGGCTCTAACAGAGAAATGAGGCCGCTGGGATGAAAAGAGCTGGGACATCTGAAAAGCAAACCATTTCAGACCCCATTTAAAAAAAAATGTAGGGAAAGAAAAAGTTAATTTATTGCCTCAAATATATTAAGAATCTATTATGTACAAACACACATTTAGTTTCAACACTGTGAGAGATACATTAGATAAGTTGCTCAGAGTGCAGACCTCATGAAATTTAAAACCCAGAAGAAGAAATACACATTCATAAATAATGACAATAACACACAGACAGTGACTTAAATGTGGGACACCTAAAGTCTTCTGAGCATTTGACTTTAAATAAGAATGAACAAATCAGCTCATCTTCTCCTTACAATAAAAAATGAAAATAATATGAAGTGATTTGAAATAAATTGCTTCTCATTTGCAATAAAATAAGTGTATTCCAAAGCAGGTTGAGTCAGAGAAATGAGAAAGAAAACACTTAGAAAAAAATATTTTTTGTTGTTTTATCTCTTTCATGTTATAGACTTTATTGAATGCCAGATTTGGGTTGGATACCCAAGAATATATTTTTTAAGTTATTCTAAATATCTTCCCATGAAACATCATTTTTATTTAACTTAATAAGAAGTTTATTGAAGAAATATAAGAAAAATACAAATTTAAAATAAATATAACTCTCATTAGTTTATTCTAAATATAGCCTTTTCAATGTACATAAAAGTAAGTTAATATGCACTTACATAAATACATATACATTACATGAATAATAAACAATAGCTACTTTTATTCATTTTTTATAGTTTTATCAATTTTAAAGAGGAAGGGAGAGGGAGAGATAGAAATCTCAGTGATGAGAGAGAATCAATGAACAGCTGCCTCCTGCGTGACCCCTACTAGGTTCGAGCCCCCAACCTGAGCAAGTGCCCTAACCTGAAATTGATCCATGAACTTCTGGTTCATGGATCAATGCTCAACCATTGAGCAACACTGGCCAGGCATGATTAAATTTTAAGCATGATTCACATGTGAATAAAAATACCTTTTTCTTGTTAATAAAAATGGCTGTGACCTCATGCTCAATAACTCATTCCTTTGTTGGCTGCACTATCCACAGTTTTAGAAGCCTCAATTGTTAGACACTGAATGTGTTTCTAACTTATTGTTAGAAATAATGCGACAATGAACATCAATAAAGATTCACATTTCTTATCATTTTATTATGAATTTTATTTTACTTGTGTGCCTAGTTTCCCACAATTCTGCAAGCAGTAAGTATTTGTAATATGTTCTCTCACAAATCTGACAGGAAAGCGTGGTATCTCAATATTATATAATTTCTTTATTTTCAAAAAATAGTCAATGTTTTACATATCTGTAAATCTTAAATAATATAAACTTACTTCTTTTTAAAATTGTCTCATTATGATATATTATCCATCCATTTCCAATGAGATGTTTTATTTATTTTATTTAATGATAATATCATGTATCCTGGTTTGTAGAAGTTCCATATGCAATATACTATTTCTTAATTGATTTCAGTTGTTGCAAATGTCTTCTTTCAATATGTCATATGTTTGATAACAGTATCTATATTCTTCTTCTTAAATGAATTTCTCATTTTTTTATGTAATGAAAAACATTAACTCTTTTTCCTTAAAGTTTTTAGTTTGGCAATCTGTGGTAATGTCTGTTTCTCTCACCCTTACTCGGCCTCTTATATTTTCTTCTTTAGCTTTATAGTGTTATGATTTTTAAGTATCTGAATTTCACTTTATATATTGAATGAGAGGGATCCAGCTCTACTTTTCTTTCCATTTAGTGGGCATATATCCTTCACCTTGTTCTGACTATATTAGTATAGTATATATTTATATACTATAAATATATACTATGTTTATTAACTTTTTATCCAAATCTCTCAGTCAATTTTGAATCAATATTATGTTGTCCAAACCTTTACCCATGATGGCCTTTTAGAAATTTTATGTAGAACATTAATCTATTTTCATAAAATGAGTTGGGTGAAGCTTCATTCTTTTTTTCCCAATTTCCTGGAAAATTTTTGTAAGCTAATAACGGCTATTCCTTGAAAGTTTGTATAATTTATTGGCTAATCCTTTGCTGATCACATCAGTAGCTTTAATACATACTGAATGACTCATGCTCTCTACTTCATTGACAGTTTTTTTTTTACATTTTTAATAGGAATTAAACACTTCATCTAAGTTCTCAAATTTATTAACATGTAGCAGTCACAATATTCTTAATACTTCTCAAAATCTCTTTTGGCATATGTTTTAATTATCTAAAATACTAGAGGCTTGGTGGACAAAATTCGTGCACTTTGGGGGGGGGTCCCTCAGCCAGGCCTGTGCCCTCTTGTAGTCCGGGAGCCTGGCTTCTGGCTGAGCAGTGCTCCCTCTGTGGGTGCGCAATGACCACAAGGGGGAAGCTCCTGGGTGTCTGCCCCAGGTGATCATCATGCATCATAGTGGCAGCTCATTCCACCCTTTGGTCATTTGCTTATTAGCCTTTTATTATGTAAGATAATTTAGCCTTTTATTATGATTATTAATTATAAACATTCGAGTCAGAGAGCTTAGACTACATAATTTTGTGTCTTTGAAATTTATGAAACTTTACTTGTGGTATATATATGGTAATTTTGTGAATATTACCTTGGGAACTTAAAACTTTATTTTCAGTGATATATATATTAGAGGCCTGGTGGACAAAACTTATGTATGGGAGGTGAGGAGGGGTGTCCCTCAGCCCAGCCTGCACCCTCTCCAATCTGGGACCCGACTGCCCGTTTAGGCCCAATCTCGGTAGAATCGGGTCTAAACGGGCAGTCAGACATCCTTCTCACAATCCAGGACTGCTGACTCAAAACTGCTCACCTGCTTGCCTCCCTGATTGCTCCTAACCATTTCTGCCTGCAACCTGATCACCCCCTAACCACTCCCATGCCAGCCTAATTGATGTATAACTGCTCCCCTGCCAGCCTGTTTGCCCCCAACTTCCCTCCTCTGCCAGCCTGGTCACCCCCAACTGCCCTCCCTTGCAGGCCTGGGCCCTTCCAACTGACCTCCCCTGCTGGCCTGATGGCCCACAACTGCCCTCCCTTGAGGGCCTGGAACCTCCCAACTGTCCTCCCCTACTGGCCATCTTGTAGTGACCATCTTGTATCCACATGGGACATCCCTCTTGTGTGTTGGAGTGATAGTCAATCTGCATATTACTCTTTTATTAGATAGGATAGAGGCCTGGTGCATGGGTGGGGCCAGCTGGTTTGCCCTGAAGGGTATCCTGGACCACGGTGGGAGTTCCCTTGGGGTGGGGGCAGGCTGGAAGAGGGGCCTGTGGTGGTTTGCAGGCCGACCATGTGCCCCAGTGACCCAAGCAGAGGCCTTGGGATCTGGGATTAATTTATGTTTTACAGTTGAAACTTTGTAGCCTAGAGCGGAGCCAAGCCTTATGCTCTCTGTAGCAATAGCCATTTCTGTTTGAAACTTTGTAGCCTAGAGTGGAGGCCTTGGATAGGGCTGCAGAAGTTTGGCTTTCTCCATCACCCCGGCAACCCTTGCCTCTGCTCTCTCCAGCTCCATGGTTGCTGCTATTTCTGTTGGAATTACGTATCTTCTATAATTGAAACTTTGTAGCATTGAGTGGAGGCCTAGGCCAGCAAAGGCAAGTGGAAAGCTTGGCTTCCTCCTTTGCTGGGGAAACCCAAGCCTCTCTCCTGCTCTCAGTGGCCGCAGCAACGTTGGTTGGAGTTTATTTGCATGATTTGCTTCTGATTGGCTATGGGCATGGCTGTGAGCTTGGCTTGATTGGAGGTATGGTCAATTTATATATTACTCTTTTATTAGATAAGATATATGTATTATACTTATGTACAATGCACTAATTGGATTGTGCATGTTTTCTATAAACTGATTAAAATTGATTGCTGTTCGTTTCTGAGAAATGCATGTTAAATTATCCAGTGACCATGTTTAGCTGATCTGTTTTCCCCAGAACCTTGTCAGTGTTTTCAGACATTTCAAGACTACCCACTTGGGCTCAGGTATAGCCATGACTATCATACCTTCCGGATCTGTTGTTTCTTACTAAGTCCTTGAAGTTTTAAAACTTTGTTCTTATTTTTACTGATAAAAATTTTTAAACATGCTTGATATTGAAAGTAACAATCATCACATTGCAGCCATTGTTCATTTTCAAATATTGGATAGAACGCATCCCTAACTCTAGAACCTTGTGGAATCCCCCTTTGTCATTTGGTCACTATAATGTCCCAAGTATATTTTGTTATTTGTTATTACCACACGATGGCTATAAACTCTTTCATTGGGAAATCATCATCTCCCATAAATTACGAGAGGTATCTTACCTAATCCTATCTAATAAAAGAGTAATATGCAAATTGACCATCACTCCAACACACAGATGGTTGCCCCTGTGTGGTCAAAGATGGCTGCCTCCCCGTGTGGACACAAAATGGCCACCACAAGATGGCCAGCTCGGGAGGGTAGTTGGGAGGAACCAGGTCTCCAAGGGAGGGCAGTTGGGGGTGATCAAGCCTACAGAAGAGGACAGTTGGGGGAGACCCAGGCCTGCAGGGGAGGGTAGTTGGGAGGGACCAGACCAGCAGAGGAGAGTAGTTAGGGGTGACCAGGCTGGCAGGGAAGGGCAGTTAGGGGTGACTGGGTAGGCAAGGGAGGGCAGTTGAGGGGGCAAGCCTGCAGTGGAGGGCAGTTGGAGGAGACTAGGCCTACAGGGGAGAGCAGTTAGAGGTGACCAGGCTGGCAGAGGAGGGTAGTTAGGGGCAATCAGGCTGGCAGGAGAGCAATTAGGCATCCATAAGGCTGGTTAGGGATGATCAGGCTGGAAGGCAGAAGTGTTTAGAAGCAATCAGGAAGACAGGCAGGTGAGCAGTTAGGAGCCAGCAGTCCTGAATTGTGAGAATGATGTCTGACTGTCCATTTATGCCCAATCCTACCAGGCAGTTGGACATCCCTTGGGGGGTGGGAAGGTCCCAAATTGGAGAGTGTGCAGGCTAAGCTGAGGGACACCCTGTCCCATGCACAAATTTTGTGCACTTGGCCTCTAGTAATAAACAAACATGTAAATTGACCATATGTCCGCTATGCCCATAGTCAATTAGAGTGAGTATGCAAATTAACCTAACAAAGATAGTGGTTAATTTGCATACACAGGTGTCCAGTGCCTGTGTCCTGGGAAGGTCACTGTGAGATAAGGCATCAGAGCCAAGGGGCCTGGGGCAGAACCAGTGATTTGAGGGGGCTGAGGGTCCCCTGCCCAGGCCAAAAACCTTGGGCAGAGCTTTCAGCTTGTGCAGGCCAGGACAGGAACGAAGCTGGCAGTCATAGGGGGCTGGGGGTCCTTTACCCAAGGCCGAAAGCCTCTGTAAGCTGTTATCCCAAAGGGTTCCCACTATGTGAGAGGGGGCAGGTTGGGCTGAGGGACCACCCACCCCCAGTGCACAAATTTTGTACACCTGGCCCTTAGGTTTATAATAATTTAAGTGCTTTCTTTTTCCTTCATTTTTTATTTTTTATTTAATCTCCTAGTCTTATTTTTAAAAATCAATTCCTTCTCTTTTTGTTTATTAACTTATTTTTATATTTATTTCTGATGAGTTGCAGTAAAGGAATTTCCAAATCATCACTTTTTCTTTGTATTTTTTATTCACCTGTATATCAATTGTTTCAACTTTTATAATTTTCTTATTAAGTGTTTTAAATATGATCCTTTTCTGTGTAATCATTGTAATTTCATATTTCTCATTACCAATATTACCTTCTCACTCTTTGAATATTATTTTAAATCCTTATTCTAGTGGGTCATCAGATAGAGGTGAGTTTATTGTTTTTCTTTTTAAGGTTTACAACCCTAAGTGTCTTTTATATTTCCCTGTTAACATAAGATTCTAGGGTGCTCTCAGCTGTGTCCCAGTTGTTATAGTCCTGGGGAGAGGAAACACTCCATAAGCTTCAGCTTATGCCACACATAGCATCTGGGACAGGCCTGGAGAGGGCAAGTGTGTCTGCACAGGGAAATCCCCCCCACTCTAACCCCTGTGCAGAGACCCACAAGCTGTTGCCTCATCCACCTTCAGTAAACTGAGGACTTGCTTGTCCCTTTTCCCTATTGTGTAATTTTTTTATGTCATCGCCTACCCCTTAGGGTTCTGTGCTGTGTGGGTGGACAAGGATCTCTTGTACACCAGCTCTCCTTCCTAAATGCATTGAGATCCCTGTCCCACCAGCTCTCCTTCCTAAATGTATTGAGATCCTACCCACTCTCCTTCCAAAGTTGCATCCTGGGAGCATGTGGACCTTGCTGCTGTTCCTCACCAACTGTGTCGGGACAAGGGCTGGCCACAGTTTGCTCTGAGACATGTTGAGAAGAAAGTCATGGTAAAAAGGGTAAACCAACATGTTCTCTGACCATGTATCAGGACCTTTCAAAACTGCTACTTCACCCTAAATGGGACTTAATCACAAATTTTCATTAGTTTCTCTCACTTCATGTGTCACACAGCTTAACATTTAAGTGAGTGTGCCATCTTATCTGGAAGAGAAATCCAAGAAAAAATATTTTCATCTCCATTTCAAACATGAGGAAACTTTTATGTTCAAGGTTTAAATAATTCATAGTACATTACTGCACCAGTGAACAGCAGAGAGGGAGCAAACCCTTATGGTCTTTCCTTGGAGTTTATATCAGATATGATGCAATATACTGGAATTGTTTCTAAGAATATAATTGGCTCAGTCAATAAAAATAAATCACCTTGTTTTTACAAACTCTGGCACTGGAAAATCATTTCTAACCTTCTCACCAAAATCAAACACATAGAAGGTATCTTCAATCCCAGAGGCCTACTCCCCTGGATAGAGATGAGAAGGCTGTTGAATTAGCATAAAGATAATTCTGTGTTACATTCAAAGACAACTCATGCGGAATCTGTGTACACAAAGCCCCTGGAGGCCACAGAGCTGCTTCAGGGTCACCCAGGGCACAGAAGCAGCCTGCTCTCTATTAGAGCTATCACTCCATTTTCAGGGAAGTGCTGTTCTATGAAGTGTCCTGAGCAACAACTCTGGAAACCATGTAACAAGTTTGTTTTTCAGTCACCACAGATTGCTTGCTATGGGCTGACATGCTAGTACCAAGTACTAAAATATAAACTAGACAAGTAAGAAATACCCCTGGGGTCATTTTTCCCAAACACTGTGGCAATGCTGAAAATTCCCTGAAGCAATTGCTAATTTTGTGGGGTTTTTGTTTGTTTGTTCCAGTACATTTTAACTTGGAGAGAAAATATATATATTTGTAAACAAGGGGGGTTATTTTGAGTATAAATTGTGATTCAAGTGGCAGTGAGCCATCTCTTCAGCAGGCACTGCACGAGGTCCCTGGGTGCTAAAATAGGTTCACTGGTCCCTGAACAACCCGACTGTCACCAAAGCCCTAAGCCCCACACCTACAGACCTGTTCTTGCCATCCTGGGTAATCCATTCTCCACAACAAACACTGCAGCTTTAGCCAAGTCCTCTCATCAGTTTGGCAGAACGAAGCCAAAAGGGAAGCTTGCAGCGGAATATAGGAGTCAGATCAGAGACCACTAATCCACTTACTTCCTTATGTAGGTGGAAACACTGCTATAAAAGGAATAGAAAATGCTCCAGCAGCATCCTGCGTGCTAAATATCATGCCAGTCTCCATTTATCTGAGCTCAGTCAGTTGGTGCAAGTCTGAAACTAGCTTCCTCTCCAATGTCTTCTCCATTTTCTGAGATTGCTGGATAGAAGAGACTCATGGTGCTCAGAAAGAATGGCCTGCAGTGCTTCCACTCAGTTAAGCCTACCTATACTACCACCATAGTGCTGGCTCTTGAGCTGAATCTATCAATGCTCCGCTGGACAGAACTTTCCTCCAGAGAGGACCACACTGTTGCTGTGACGCTGGAAAACTAAAGATGGACCATCGTTTATTCCATGTTGTATTATACTCCAGTTGTAAGTATTAAATACTTTTTTACAGATAACTGACATCAGATAATAACAATTTGTGAGAATTTTCAGAACCATCAACAATCTTCTTCTATGCAGAGACTAACTTATTCCAATTATTACCACAAATTAACACCCCAATCCTATCTAATAAATGAGTAATATGCAAATTGGCCATAACTTAAATCAAGCCATGCCCACAGCCACGCCCACCAGCCAATCAGAAGCAAATTATCCAAATAAACCCCAACCAAGATGGCTGTGGCCACTGAGAGCAGGAGGGAGGCTTGGGTTTCCACAGCAACGGAGGAAGCCAAGCTTCCCACCTGCCTTTGTCAAACTAGGCCTCCATTCAATGCTACAAAGTTTCAATTATAAAAGATACATAAGCAGAACAGAAATGGTGGCAGCAACAGAGCCGGAGAGAGCAGAGGCAAGGGTTGCCGGGGCGACGGAGGAAGCCAAACTTCTGCAGTCCTAACCCAGGCCTCCACTCTAGGCTACAAAGTTTCAAACAGAAATGGCTGTTGCCACAGAGAGCAGAAGGCTTGGCTCTGCTCTAGGCTATAAAGTTTCAATTGTAGAACATAAATTAATCCCAGATCCCAGGGCCTCTGCTTGGGTCGCTGGGGGACATGGCTGGCCTGAAACCATCACAGGACCCTCTCCCAAGCTGCCCCACACCCCAAGGAAACCCCCACCCTGATCCAGGATACCCTTCAGGGCAAACCAGCTGGCCCCCACCCATGCACCAGGCCTCTATCCTCTCTAATAAAAGAATAATATGCAAATTGACTATCACTCCAACACACAAGAGGGCTGCCCCCATGTGATCAAATATCCTGCCCCCATTTGGACACAAGATGGCCACCACAAGATGGCCAGCAGGGGAGGGCAATTGGTAGTGACCAGGCCTGCAAGGGAGGGCAGTTGTAGGTGATCAAGCCTGCAGGGGAGAGCAGTTAGGGATGGCCAGGTTGACAGAGGAGGGAAGTTGGGGGTAAACAGGCTGGCAGGGGAGCAGTTAGACATCAATTAGGCTGGCAGGCAGAAGTGGTTAGGAGCAATCAGGGAGGCAGACAGGCAAGCAGTTTGGAGCCAGCAGTCCTGGATTATGAGAAGGATGTCCGACTGCCCATTTAGGCCTGATTCTACTGGGATCAGGCCTAAATGGGCAGTCGGACATCCCTTGAGGGGTCCCAGATTGGAGATGGTGCAAGCTGGGCTGAGGGACATCCTCCACCCTCCATGCACGAATTTCATGCACCAGGCCTCTAGTCTATAATAATAAAAGCATAACATGCTAATTAGACCAGATTGCTAAATGACCTTCTGGACATCATTCCGTACACCCTTCCTGATGAAGCTGTGGTGATGGGAGCCAAGGCAGAGATGGTTAGGGGCTATCAGGCAGGCAGAAGAGCAGTTAGGGGTGATCAGTCAGGCAGCAAGTGGTTAGGGTTGATCAGGCAGGCAGGCCAAGGCAGTTAGAAGAGGTCAGGCAGGCAGGCAGGCAGCAAGCAGTTAGGAGCCAGTAGTCCTGGATTGCGAGAGGGATGTCCGAGTGCTCATTTAGGCCCTGGATCAGGCCTAAATCAGCAGTTAGACATCCCCTGCAGGGTACCAGATTGCGAAAGGATACAGGCAGGGTTGAGGGAATCACACCAACACACCCCTTCCTCACGCATGAATTTTGTGCACATAGGCCTGTAGTTAACTGATAAAAGACAATGTACTTTTTCATTGTGGACACTATTGCAGATACCCCTTTTCTTCCACTTTGCTCCCTCTACCCAAACCCCACCCTCCATCCCCTCTGGCCATAACCACACTGTCACCTGTGTCCATGGCTACTCTTTCACCTTATTTCACTCCCCACCCCCACATCTGTCAATCTGTACCATGTATCCATGACTGGTTGGATTTTGTTCATTAGTTTATTTTGCTCATTAGAGTCCACATTTCTATGGAATAAGGCTACAGCTGACCTTATGGTTTCTTAAGAGTGTGTAAATAAAATTCCATGTTATTCCTTTGTATCTAGTCTCTGTCTTGCAGCTTAAAATAAAGCTTTTCTGAGTGAGAAAAGGATGCAGGCACCATCTGCAAGCCCACAGACGTCTGCAACCAATTCCTGTTTGAAGAAAGAGAGACAAGTGGGAAAGGTGAGAGGGAGCCTTGTGAAGCAACACTCCATAACCTCTTTCCCATACACATTCTTAGGAGAAGGCTCCCATCCCTTTCTCCCCATGAGAGAGGGCTTAATCACACCCCTTTCCCTGGCCATTTTGCCCTGCTCCCTCACCATCCTTATAAAAGTTTAAGCCTGCTCTGAGAGAGAGGAGATGGATTTTTTTAGGAAAATAAGCCTCTCATCTCCCAAATTTCTGGCTATTGGAATAAACCTATTTTCTCACCTCAACACTGTCTCATAAGCTTGGCTTTGGCTTTGCAGTAACAGGCAGACTGGACCTCTTAGTTCAGGTCAGAGTGCCACCTTCATTGAGACCTGCTTGTGGTGCCATGCTGGAGGCCCCTCTGCCTCTCTCCCACAATTCACAGGTACCTTCTCCCCAAGAACTCTGTACTTTTGTACTCCAGTCTGGTCAGAAGGTGAGATATTAAAATAAAATAAGGATTCACCATTTACTCAATATTTATACAGTATTCTAGGTATGATTCTATAGAGAGGCAATTTAATCTTTTAACATCTGAGGAAATAAATATTATTATCCATTTTTACATATGGGAAATGATAACTCAAGAAAGTTAATAGTTTGCACAAGGTCATACAAAACTCAAGTGTTGTCCACTCCATAGAAAATGCTTTCAAAGACATTGCCCTGCTTTCCTAAAAATTATACAGATCACAGGGTATTGCAAAAGAATAAAACATGAAAATATATATTTTGTGAGTTGTTCACATAAAAACAGAACATCCTTCATGAGGCTAGTCTCTTTTATAACATGTTGATTTGGATTCCCATTTCCTGGTGAAAGAATATGTTAAAAGTACATTGGAAAGTTTATAAGCTTATTAAAAGGCAAAATACTATTATTATCCTATCTAATAAAAGAGTAATATGCAAATTGACCATACCTCTGATCAAGCCACACCCACAAGTCATGCCCACAAGACAATCAGGAACAAATAAATCTCAACCAAGATGGCTGTGGCCACTGAGAGCAGGATGGAGGCCTGGGTTTCCCTGGCAATGGAGGGAGCCAAGCTTTCCACCTGCACTTGCCGACCTTGGCCAGGGCACAACCTGGTGAGCAGAGCAAGCTGGGAGTCCCCCGCCCAGGGCTCAAGCCTCAGGCAGAGGTTTGCATCCAAGGGGGTGGAGAACAACGGGGTGGAGAAGGGAAATCTCGGTGCTGGGGGTTCTCTGCCTAGGGCCCAAGCCTCAGAGCCTTGGCCAGAGGCTTGCAACATTTGGCCGGGGTTAGAGCAGGGCAATTGCACATGCTGGGGGTCAATGGCCCAGAGCCCCAGCGGAGCCTTGGCCAGAGGCTTGCGGCCTTGGCTGGGGTGGAGCAGGGTGATTGGCATGCTGGGGGTCAACCGCCCAGGGTGACTAGGTCAGAGGCTTGCAGCCTTGGCCATGGGTGGATCAGGGTCATCATGCATGCTGGGGGTCAACCACACAGGGCCCAAGCCTTGGAGCCTAGGCCAGAGGCTTGCACCTTTGGCTGGGGGCAGAGCAGGGTAATCACAGCTACCTGGAGGTTCCCTGCCCAGGGCCAGAGGCTTTAGGCCTTGGCAGGGGTGGAGCAGGAGATCAGAGGAGATAGATGTGAACTATAGAGGAAACACCTTTTCTGACCGTTCATTGGCTAAGCTCCCTGTATGCCACTGGTAATATTCTTAGTAACTTGTAGAAGAATCCAAAAAACTAATCTAGGGTTCTTATACCACACTCCTGCAGAAAAAAAACAAAGGTTTGCTGCTGGAGGGCTAAGAAATATCATATCCTTTCCCTGGGCAGTTTGGCTCAGTGGATAATGCCTAGGTTTGCCAACCACAGGGTCCGGGTTATATTCTGATCAAGGGCATGTACCGAGGTTGCAGGCTCCTCCCTGGCTGGGGCCCAGGTCAGGGCTCATGCAGGAGGCAACCAATCAAAGTCTTCCTCTCACTTTGATGTTTCTCTCTGTCTTCACCTTTCTTTTCCATACTCTCTAAAAATCAATGGAAACATATCCTCAGGTGAGGATAAAAAAAGAAAAATAAATGTCATATCCTATGAAAGACACATCTTGAAATGCCTAAAGAAAGTTGTCATTTTTTCATGGTGAAGGGACCAGAGTCCAGTTTGATGAAAAAACTTGGTAGGTGTGGTGACTGGCAATGGCTTCAGCAGTGGGGTGATGGGGCTGGTGCCTTTCCCTAATCAGCTTGGTCACCTCCCACAAAGGGAGGCCAGACTGCTGCTTAAGCCTGCTCCCCTGGTGAATGAGTCTAAGCCATCAGTAGGAAATCCCCTGAGGGCTTCCAGTATGTGAGAGGAGGCAGGCTGGGCTGAGGGGACCACCCCCCCCCCAGTGCATGAATTTTGTGCACTGGGCCCCTAGTTAATAATATTTTTCTGGTATTTGCATAAAGCATATTTTATATATATATAATGATCTCAAATCTATGGTGTTAGTGGATGGATGAAAATAATATCAATTTCCTGATTACTTGGTATCTATTATGAGGAGAGCTGTAAGCTATACACTCCAAAGTGGGTTGACTTGAGGTCTTTTATGCAAAATGCTCATGGGTATGTACATGATTTATATAGGGTTAAGTTTGTAAAAACTTCTTGTTGATAAAATGGAGCAGTAATGAATTAAATTTAGGTATTATTATTATCCTGCTAGAGTTCTGGTGCATGAAAATTCAGCCAGGCCTGGCCCCTGTCACAGATTGGGTTCCCTCAGGGGTGGGAGGTGACCCAGGAATCAGGGGAAGGTGATGCCTCCATCACAGTTCTACTGCTGCTACTGCCAGCAGCACAAGCCTCGGCTGGCCATGAGTGGCTGGGGGGCTGAGGGGGCCTGGGGGACTCTGGAGGCAGGTATGTGGAACAGCCGGACCCACCTGGATGTGGGTCCAGCCATGCTGTGCACCTACCACCCCAGCAAGGCTGAGAGGATGGGGTGCTGCCATATTGTGGTCATGGGTGTCACCATTTTTGAGGGCATGGCAGGCAATTAGCATATCCCCTACTTATTGGCTGTGGGCACCACCATGTTTGTGAGGGTGTGATGGTAAATTAGCATATCCCTTCTTTATTAGATAGGATATAATAAAAGGCTAATATGCAAATTATCTCCTGACTGGGAATTTGACCGGGAATTTGACCAGGGGATGCGGCTGGCCAACCACTCGCGGCCCTTCCTCCCAGCCTGCCTGGTCATTTGACACTGATCGGGGTGGGCTGGCCAGATCCCACCCATGCATGAATTTGTGCACCAGGCCTCTAGTTACTAATAAAATGATGCTAGTTATTTAAGTGGGAGTACTGCTAAAAAAAACCGAGCTATCATTCATTATATTTTATGTGCTGGGAAGTACATCAGATGTTCAATCTGCCTCATTTTATACTATTTTTCTCTCAATAACTCTAATAGTTTGGATACTGAGGCTTGAAGAAGCTGAGTAATGTTCTCAAGAGTCACTGATCTACAGCCATGCAGTTCAGGGATTTAAATCCAGGCCTGCCCACATCTGATTTCTCACCCTTATCACACAGTCTCAGAGTTCCTCTATGCAATGATTGAACCAAGTCCAATAATGCTCTCTTTGACAGTGTGACCTTTTCTACCTTCTTGGCATTCTGTTGTTCCCATAAGGGAATCTATGAAACTGAACCCTCCTCATCCAGGCCACATGTGTTATTTCCTTTCATCCACCTGTTATGAACGTCAGTGACAATCCAGGGATTAAACCTGCTCTGTCAGGTGTGCAAGTTTATTGAAAAGAACTGAATAATTCTGGCATGGTAAATTGAAAACACTTCCTTAGAGGTTATCTGGAATATCCTAGTCAGTGACTGTCACTAAAACAGAATGAGAGTAAGTCATATGCTGACCATTGGCTATCAGATTCAGGAGGGACCTTAATAAATTAATAAATTAGTTTATACTTTGTTGCTATAAGTGGGGACCTTGAGTGCTGCTAAAGTGAAGGAGGGACTTGAGTAATTTAGAGCAGAGGCAAAGCTTGGACTATATCTTTCAAATATTCCTACTTATACTCTTAAATTGTTAAATGTTCATGTTTTTGCTTATTAAAATACTAAAGACCCGGGGCACAAAATTTGTGCATGGGGGCTCCTCAGCCCAACCTGCAATTTCTACAATCCAGGAGCTCTCAGGGGATGTCCTACTGATGGCTCAGGCCCACTCCCCATGGTTCTCTGCTCTCTGCAGGGCCTAGGGGTTTCAGTGCAGTCATGGAGATGAAGCCCCATACCTGCAGTGTGCTCTGTCTGCCAGGCCTGGGGGCTTTGCTGACACTGACACACTAAGGAAGCCCCCATGCTCTGTCTGCTGGTCCTGTGGGTGTTCTTGCCACCACCTTGCTAAGGAAGCTCCCAAAGCCTGCAGTCTGGGCTCTGTCTTCCATGTCTGGGGACTTTTCCACCACTGTAGTGCTAAGGAAGCCCCTAAGCCCTGCTGGCCATGATCTGTCTTCCAGGCCAGGGTCTCTCCTGCCACCACCATGCTAAGGAAGCTCCCAAGCCCTGCTGTCCAGGCTCTGTCTGCTGGGCCTGGGAGTTCCTTGGTGCCACCACGCTAAGGAAGCTCCCAAACCCTGTGTCCAGGTGCTGTCTGCCATTTCTGGGGGCAGATCCAGCCTTGCTGCTTGGTCCCGGCAAACGCCAGTGGGAGTGACAGGCCCAGACACTGCAGCAGCGGGGCTGAGGGGACTGGGTGCTGCCATCTTGTGGCTATGGGGCCGCTATTTTGTTGCAGAGTGATGGTTAATTTGCATATTACTCTTTTATTAGATAGGATGAGGGGAGTATGAAGAGAATATAAAAGTGCACATTATCCACCATCAAAATGTTCCTTTATCCCCAGACACAATCCCCACACAATCACAGCTACCTTTATTAATGTAGGTGTGTGGTTAGTACATTTTCTGCTTTTTCTCCCTGTACATGACAATACAATATAGGAAGTGACTGGTGATTCTAGTTTATAGAAATGGCATCAAACATCATATTATGTTGCATAGCATGCTTTATTCAAAACTGTATTTTAGCAACTTGTGTTTATATGCATTCATATATTTTTATATATTTTACCTGTTCTATATTAACACATCACATCTATACTAATAAAAACCTAGGTGGTCCTTGCACCCTCACACGATGCCCTCACATCATTACAAGATGGCCACCACAAGATGGCTGTCACAAGATGGTTGCCACAAAATGGCCAGCAGGGGAGGGCAGTTGGGGGGAACCAGAACATGAAGAGAGAGCAGTTAAGGGCGACCAGCCTGGCAGGGGAGAAGTTAGGGGGCAATCAGGCAGGCAAGCAGGTGAGCATTAGGAGCCAGCAGTCACCAGTGAGAGGTATGTCTGACTGCTGATTTAGCGGGATTGGACCTAAACCGGCAGTCAGACATCCCCTGAGGGGTCCCAGATTGGAGAGGGTACAGGCCGAGCTGAAGGACAACCCCCAACCCCCATGCATGAATTTCATAAACCAGGATATATATATATATATATATATATATATATATATATATATATATATCAGACTATTTAACAATATTCTTACTGCTGCAAATCTGTTATTATTTACTCCAGCTTTTTTATTTTCTGTCACAAACCAAGCTGCTTCTGCACCTGTGAATCCCAAAGCATATATCTTGTTTTGCTTATTTCTGTTTTTATAAAAATGTTATGATTTGTTATAATAACCTATAATACTTGTATAACATGATATAATTTAGCCCTAGTTGGTTTGACTCAGGAGATAGAACATCAGCTTGCAAACTGAAGGGTCCCAGGTTTGATTCTGGGCAAGGGCATATGTCCAGGTTGCCAGCTTGATCCCCAATGGGGGGAGTGTACGAGGCATCCAGATTAATGATTCTCTCTCATCATTGATGTGTCTATCTCTCGCTCCCTCTCTCTTCCTCTCTGAAATCAATAAAAATATATAAAAATAAAATAAAATGATATAATTATTAAAAAGTCTTCTGTTTCTTGTTATATTTCCAAGTGTGAGCCATGCTTGCCCACAAGCTATATTTTATTTATTTTATTGTTTTATGTGTTCCATTGCAATCCTATCTAATAAAAGAGTAATATGCAAATTAACCATACCTCCAATCAAACCACGCCCACCAGCCATGCCAACCAGCCAATCAGGAACTGGGGCGGAGCCAGCCAGGGATAAGGCCAGGGCTGAGGGGGCGGAGCCAAGGCGGCCAGTGCAGAGTGCACAGCCCCCAGGGAAGGAGCCCAGGCAGCTGGCGGTGAGCTGCAATCCCCAGGGCCAGGGCTAAGGCCAGGGCCAAGCCAAGCTGAGCAGGGCGATGGCTGGGTGCCCAAGGCCTAAAGCCTCAGTCAGAGGCTTTAGGCCTTGGGCAGGTAGGGGTGAGCAGTCAGTAGGATATCCCCTGAAGGCTTCCAGTATGTGTGAGGGGACAGGTTGGGCTGAGGGATCACCCACCCCCAGTGTAAGAATTTGGGCACCAGGCCCTTAGTAAGTTTAAGGCCCCTAGTAAGTTTAATAATGTGCATATTATTTATCTACTAGAGACCTGGTGCATGAAATTCGTACACTGAAAAAGGGGGTGCCCCTTAGCCCAGCCTGCATACTCTCCAATCTGGGACCCCTCTGGTGATGTCCAACTGCCAGTTTAGGCCCAATCCCACACCGGCAGTGTGGACATGCCCCTAACTGTCCTCTCCTGCATGACTTGTTGCCCCCAATTGTCCTCCTCTGCTGGCCCAGTCTCCCCTAACTGCCCTCCCCTGCTGGCCATCTTGTGGTGGCCATCTTGTGTCCACATGAGGGCAGCCATGTTTGACCACATGGGGGCAGACATCTTATGTGCTAGAGTGATGGTCAATTTGCATATTACCTCTTTATTATATAGGATTCTGTTCTTGGCGGACATTCAAGCTAGTCCCCACTATTTGCTGTTATGGACAGTGGGGCTATAAACATTTCTATGTATATCCTAGTGCATATTTTAGTAAGTGCTCTTGATTTGATGTTTATGTTCAATTTTGGAATATTTTGATAAAAAACATTGTATATCAGTTTATCTACTTCACATTTTCAATAACATGTTATTTCCCCATATGTAAAATAAAAAGTTATAAAATTATTAAAACTTCCATCTGTCAGAATTCTTATTAATTTTATTTTAGAAAGAGAGGAAGGGAGAGGGTTAGAGAGACAGAAACATCTATGAGAGAGAAATATCAATTGGTCACCCTGATTGTTCCCTGAAGGAATCAAACCTGTAACTTGATTCCTGGGTCAATACTCAACTACTGAGCTACACTTCCAGGGCCCATTTGTCAGAATTCTTAAATGCTGTATATTTAGTGGGCATAAGAATGCCTCTCCTGAGTTCTCAGGCTGTATAGCTTAGCTCATTACAGAGACTGCCTTGCTTTATTTAAATCTTTGCCACTTTTTCTTCTGTGAAATGCCCAGGCATATTCTTTGTTCATATTTGTTTTTATCGTAGTCATGATATAGTATTTACCATATTTATCTATTGAATTTTCTATAATGTCAAAATGTGTTAAATATCTTGATTTTTCTCCTAAATAAGATAGGAAACACAGCAGATTTTAAATACTATTTTAATATTTTTGCTTCCTTTCCATAAAATTGCTCCTATTATTTTTGCCTAGAGTTTTAGTTTAAATGCTTTATTTTCCTAATAACTATATTTATGTTGGTTGTTGGTTTGTTTTTAGCACTTTTAAGTCAATTTACCCCATTTGATGCTCAACCTAATTGCATTCATGTCTCATCTTTGAGGCCACATATTCCCATTAGAGTACTTATCTTTGGTAGTGTTTTCAGTAAGTTTTAAAATTTACAGGTAAATTCTCTTCATTTTTAAATGCTTGAGAAAAAAACATATTTTGAGTAATGACTGTGCATACATCAGTAGTAGTAGTTAGCATTCAATTTGGGGTAACTTTTTATGCTTAACTTTTTTATTTTTAAATTCTTTCCACAAAGGCAGCAGTGAATTTTCACAACATTCTACATACTGTTCCTTGAAGCTAAAAGATAAATCATAGTATAAATTATATTGTTCCTCTGTCACCTTTGACTGGGGCTAGACACAAAAGCTGTTGACTAGCATACCATTATAGTCAAATGTTGTTGGTGGCCCTGGGGCCTTCATGCTAGGAGCTCAGTAAGAAATGTTTGTACTTAATCCCTGTAAGGTCCCTTCAGGGGTGCCACGGCTCACAGACAAATGGAGTGATACTTCATTATTTTTACTCAGCGCATCTCAGGCAATGTTGAATCAGAATGCTGACAGACACACATCTGAGCCATGTGCTTCTATACCCAGTCTGTGTCTCAGAAACACCCAGTGTGTCCTGAGGAAGAGTGGGCAAGTCAGAGGGCCCATTGGAAGGATAACATGAGGCTCAAGCTGCAGCAAGCAGGTTACCAACTGGTAAAGAAGAGCTTAATAGCTGGCAATTGTTCTGCCAGAACCAGCTTAGAACAATGGCCCTCCCAACTGTTGTTTATCTAGTTTCCCCCCCACCCATTGGTTAGAAATACGTTCTACCATTAATGTTTTTTTTTTTTTTACCCCTAATGTCCATCAACTTTTCTGTAATATGTCCAAGTGAGGGAATTTTAAATTTTTGTTTAGTGCTCAGAATGTATTTATCATCTTCAGATACTTGACTCTCAATTCTAGAAAACTCTTAGTCACTATTATAACCACAAAAGATGGTTTAAAATTAAATATTTAACTACAAACAGGTTATAGTGGGTACTCCTGTCATGGGCCCGTATTTTCCCTGACAATTTAGGTCTCTAAGTGAGCAATTTGACTCTTCTGCCTCTAAGATAACATATTGATGAGATTGTCTGGGAAACTTGTAGCTTCCTTTTTTTCTGGAGCCCCCTGGGGCACAGTCAGGTGTGGTGTGCCCTAGGATGGATCCCAGGAATTCCTTCATTATCTTATTAATTATTCCTGCATTCACCCAAGTATGTGTCCATCACTTTACTTTTTACACAATCCCAGGTGGGATTGCTTATCCCTCCTCCTAAATCCATCACCAATGAATTTCATGTAATCCACCTATATCACTCCTTTGATTTTGATGTATAAATACAGTTGTAACCCGCCGTTCTACGGAGCATTATCTCAATTCATTGGGCTTCTGTTTCCCAGCATATGTCGACAGTTGGGCTCAAAATAAACTCACTAAAATTCCTTACAGGTTTCAATGGTTTTTTCCTTAACATATTACAGGTAAATGTTCCCTACTGTTGTTCACCTCCCTAATGAGTTCTTACTGCCCAGTGAAGAGTGTATCCCATTTATTGACTGTTTTCTAATTTCAAGAATGTCTTTTTTATAATCAAAATATTCAATTAGACCATTTTTTCTCTACATATTTATGCATTATATACATTTGTAAACATTTTTTTTTACTGTTTGACGTGTTCATAAATGTCTATGTTAAGATTATTTTGAAATTGCTTTATCACTTTGTCTTCTTGATAGTGGCTCTCTTCAAGTTAAAATTCTAATTAACATAGAAAAGCACATGTCATAAATTTTTAAATATAAATAATAAATAACCATAATAATAATAAACTAACTTTCATCTGAGTACTGCAGACAAATAGCCATAATTGGATATCAAGGATGAAATGCCCAGCTTCTATTGCACATAATGCACCTGACACTGGTCAGTAATACACTGACTCCCCTCCCAGGGGAGGGTGAGGCCTCAGGACGCTATCACCAGCTACCACCTGTAGCACTGCATTGGCCTCCTAACTCTGTAGGACTCCCCAGGCTCTCTACTCTACCAACATAATTAGGCAAGAAAAAAAGTAATAGTTATCCAAATTGGAAACAAAAATATCTGGTTGTAGATTACAGGAGCAGGTGTGTAAAAAAGAAAACGAAAAGAAAAAGTGAACTAAGCTAGTCACAAAAACACGAATAGTGTGTAATTCCACCGATCTGAGGTGCCCTGAGGTGTTACATTCATGGATACAGAAAGTAGAGTGTCTGTTTCTGAGTCTGGGGAAAAAATGGAAATTGGGAGTTAGTTTGGGATCATGGGAAAATTCTACAGATGGATAGTGGTAATGGTTACAATATAAGAGTACATAGTGACACAGAACTGGCCAATCAAATATGGTTAAAATGGTGAAGTGTGTAATGTTTATTTTACCACACGAAACGGTTGAAAAACAAAGCTTATTTTGATTTAGGGGTGGCTAATGGATTTGAGAAAGAAAACAGCAAGTGTATCGGTTCCTAGCACACTGTGTGTTTGACTTAGATACGTGCCCATGGTGCATGTAAAACTACTGTATCAGGGGATAGCAGATAGAGCAGGCAGAAGCAGGCCTAAATTAATAGTACCTTAAAGCTCTCTGAAGGTTAGAGACTGTTGGTGACAAGAAATAGTATTTGATCTATCAGTTTAGTCTCTGTATAAACCAGAGAGGTCCGGAAGAAAACCCTTAAACTATCACTACAAACCACAAACCAAAATAAAAACTCAGTTAAGTAGAAGCCCCAAGAGCAGCCCCAATGCCAAACATTTCTCTTTGTAAAAGCACGTTGTCATGGCTTTAGGTACACATATATGGCCATTAATTTGGTGATTACGTTCTTTTCTATTCTTATCAAAAAGAGGTTTAGAAACAATTTTTATTACAAGAAATGAACATCAGTAAACATGCCAAGTATGTCACAGAACTATATTAACTGCTTCAACTTCTGTTATAATGCGGTTAAAAGAGATATTGACCACCTATTCTTCCCTTTCATTGTCACATGATACACACTAGTGACACCATGCACAGGGAAAGTGATCAAGAAATAGGTAGCACATCAGAAACTTCATATACCAGTAATGGGCATTTCTAAGTATAAAAGAAAATTTTTACAAGGATTGAAGGGCCTCTCATGTAAGTAAAGTTAGGGCTCTACATTCATCTGTCTTATCCAGGGTTAAAAAAATTACTGCATTTCCTATCTGCCACCATGAAGGAACAAAAGGAACAAGCATACAAGCATAGTACCTAGCTTAGTCTTTTGAGGCTGTCGAGAAAGAGAGAGAGAGAGAACTAAATGACTTAAAAAGCAAAATCTTTGAGGGCTTGCTGATTAAAGGAGTGGTCATGCCAAGAAGAAGAAGGCAGGTGAGTCAGGGTGCTGGATGGGGCCAGTTTGAATCAAAAGAGAAGAAAGGAGAAAAGGTCATAGAAAAATGAACTTTCTATGCAGTTATATAATGGACCCGACAGACACTGAGCATCTGGCCATGTAACACCAAGTTATCAAGGGTCTGGGACAGATCCGGAGATGGGTTCTGTGTAACAGTCTCCAAAGCCACATGATGCAGGCCGAGCACAACGCATAGTGGGTAATAAATGCAGTCCATCCATGTGAGCAAGAAGAGAGGACACAAGCAAGCTGCTTGATCAAGCATCTATCTAAGGAGCCCATACCATCACCACCATTTCACCAGTGTGAGTACTTGCAGCCCACACATATGGCCCATGGGTGAACCTTTATGGCCAAATGAAGAGGAAGAGAAAAGCCCCAGATTCCTTAGGAATACTTTGAGAAGTATGTGGGTGCATGGTAAAAACTAACTGCAATTTCAGTGCAGTACCCAGGGATGACTTTCAAATAGAGTTAAAAGCTGTAGTGTTAAAAGCTATTGTGTGTAGAAAAAGAAACAACCACAGATTTGAATATGGGAATTCATGAGTGGACAATGGATTGGTCAAATGTCCAAGAACCTGCATGGAGAAAGATTAGAAGACTGGGATAATAAATCTGAGGTGCAAAGATGTGGAAGTGGCACAATGGATGAAGGAAGATCTTTGCATCACATGGTCATGTACACTGGAGAGCATTCACCATAGGAAAGACACTAAACCACTAACTAGCAAAATGCCCAGAGCAGCAGACAATAGCCAGCCTCCTACACAGGGCAGTCAGTGCAGGCATGACAGCAGGAAGAACAAGCACCCATGTGGCAGAGATGGAAGTTATACATGGGTTCTGTGTGGAAACCTTGTGACTCTGGCTAATCTAGCTTCCTTACAAGCATTTTTTCCTGTAATGATTAGCACTGAGAATATTCACTTTCTACTGATTGATTCCATGCTTACCCAGGGCAAAGTGGGCCAAACCTGGAACCATTACAGGTTCCAACCTATCTTTAAGTTCACATTGTGTTTCTAACTAAGGACTTGTACAAGCGGATAAAGAAAATATCTTTGAAATTTAGGGAATGAGAATCCTTTTGCTAGGGAAAGAATAACTGATGAGTTAGCAATATAATTGGATTCAATAACTTTTCAGGTATTTTTCAGGTTGACATTCGGATTTATTGTCATTTTCTTAGTCCATAACCAATGAGCATGTTAAAGCACTTCTGAAACCAGGATTATCCCTGTTTAAAAACAAACAAACAAACAAACAAACAAAAAAAAAACACAGATCCTGACAAAGTTTCTTCAGAGCTCTTCACTTCAGGCAAAAGAAGTAATCAGTTTCTTGATATAAACAAAAGCCTGACAAATACTGTGTGACCTTCTAATTTACCAAAATTAATGGCTCAGCACCTACTTCCCATTCTGACTTTCTTAATGTAAACTATTTAAAATTATGCTTCCAATTGTCAAAGTAGTTAGGTTTTGTTTTTCATTATAAAAAACTTTGGTTGTTCAAATGATTGCTATCTGAATGGCCATGGAATATTGTCCCATAGTGACACTCTAAGGTTACAGAAGGTGATGATGCTATTTGAGACTACATCCATGTAGTAGGAGTTCATTTGAACCAGACCAATCAGTACAACAATCAATATCTGTTCTCATTGTCTTCCTATGTGAATATTTCTCTACTTCTGCATGGAAAATTTTTTAATGTATTTTTTATTGATTTCAGAGAGGAAAGGAGAGGGAGAGAGTGATAGAAACATCAATGATGAAAGAAAATAATTAATTGGCTGCCCCACACATCAAGCCCACAACCTAGGAATGAGCCCTGACTGCGAATGGAATCCAGACCTCCTGATTCACAGGTTTACACTCAACCATGAGCACACTGGGGAGGCTCATTCTTAAATTTTCCCCTCCTTTTCATCCACACTACCTCTAACTTAGTTTCTGTTTCTTTAGCAGCCTAATTTTCCTTTCCTTTGAGAACTTCCTCCATTCAGCTGACTGGATTCTGTTTTCAAAACATAAATTTGTTTCATCACCCCTTTCTGGAAATGCTGAAATGATTACCTGTCACCCATAAGAATGAGGCTGTGTGAAGGACTCTGGCCACCAGGCTGCAGGCTGATGGCCAGCCTCAGCAGTGCTGGTTCTCAGTCAGCCTGTTCCCACAGGATGAGATGACTATAATGCCCAGATGTTCCTGATCTGTGTGTCTCAGTCTTTTTATACTGAGTGGCCTGCAGTTTCCTTCAACTCTTCCTATGCACCTTATCTCTCAAGAACCTTCCAGAATGTGAGGTCTCCCTACAAATGAATGTTTTCTCTGTGCTGCATAGCAATTTGCACTTGTTATTAGAAGGCTCCTCACATGTCATTGAGACTTAATTGAACATTTATACATGAACAGACAGAAGCTAAGATGGAGTATAACACAGCATTTTCTCAATAAATAACTTTTTAACCCTAACCGGTTTGGCTCAGTGAATAGAGTATTGGCCTGCGGACTGAAGAGTTCCAAGTTCGATTCCAGTCAAGGGCATGTACCTTGGTTGTGGGCACATCCCCAGTAGAGAGTGTGAAAGAAGCAGCTGAACAATGTTTCTCTCTCATTAATGTTTCTAACTCTCTATCCCTTTTCTTTCCTCTCTGTAAAAAGTCAATAAAATATATTAAAAATAAATAAATAACTTTTTAGATAGTAAATATATAAATAAATATATAAATAAATATTGCACACCTTCTTTTCCCTTCCTCTCCATTCCCCCAGCTGAAATGCTGATGCCAGATAGCGGAAGAGCAAACTGAATCCTCAGTGATAGCTACTAGCATACAGAGGCTTTGTGCTTTGGTTCCAGATGGAATGTGAGACTTTCCTACTCAGGGCCGGCCATTGATATCTCATCTGATCTCTCCAAATCTCTCCCAACACTCACAACTGCACACCTTCATCTATTTATCTCACCGATGAAAACATCCTTCCATGAAACTTTCACATTGCTGACTATTAAATATATAAATTATCAAACATAAAAGTCACCACAGGAATTCTAAATATTTGAAATTCCTTAATATTTGCTTCATGTTATTAAAGTAGAAAATCTTAATTTTACAGATAAAGTAAAATTCAATTTACTAACATACACTGTGTCATTGTGACAAACCTGGCCCCACTTATTTCCCGTA
Organism: Antrozous pallidus; assembly: GCA_027563665.1. Lineage (NCBI taxonomy): Eukaryota > Metazoa > Chordata > Mammalia > Chiroptera > Vespertilionidae > Antrozous > Antrozous pallidus. The sequence goes on from CM050508.1 coordinate 100,040,057, forward strand.
CCACACTCAGACCTCAGCCCTGGTCAGAAGCACTTGTGTCTGGAAGCCAATCCATTTTTATGGTTACACACACACACACACACACACACACACACACGGGCTCGCACACACAACACACAATTATTTCCCAGAATGATACATAGCATTGTGTTTCTTAATCTTTATTGTACAGTTTATTAATTACATTGTTCCCCCTTTATTTTCCCCTATACCTCCCTTCCAACTGGTACCTATCCGACCTCTGCCCTCACCTCCCCTCCACTGCCCTCTCCCATAGTTGCATGATTTTGTCCAGTCTCTTGCTGCACCTCCCACACCACTTTTCTCCCCAAGAATTGTCAGTCCATTCCCTCTCTATGTCCATGATTCTGTTATATTCAACAGTTTATCCTGTTCATCAGATTATTAATTCACTTGATTTTAAATTCATTTGTTGATAGATGTATACTTGTTGTTCATAATTTATATTTTTACTTTCTTCTTCTTCTTCTTCTTCTTCTTCTTCTTCTTCTTCTTCTTCTTCTTCTTCTTCTTCTTCTTCTTAAAGAATATCTTTCAGCATTTCATATAATATTGGTTTGGCAGTGATGAACTCCTTTACCTTTTTCTTATCAGCGAATCACTTTATCTGACCTTCAATTCTGAATGATAGCTTTGCTGGATAGAGTAATCTTGGTTGTAGATTCTTACTATTCATCACTTTGAATATTTCTTGCCACTCCCATCTGGCCTGCATTGTTTCTGTTGAAACAATGGGAGGTAACTAACTGTTTTTCTCTTGCTGCTTTTAATATTCTCTCTTTATCTTTTGCTCTTGGCATTTTAATTATGATGTGTCTTGGTGTGGTCCTGTTTAGATTCCTATATTTTGGGGTTCTGTGCACTTCTTGGGTTTTTAATTCAATTTCACCAGGTGAGGGAAGTTTTCAGTCACTATTTCTTCAAATAAATTTTCATTATCTTGCTCTCTTTCTTTTTCTGGCACCCCAATAATTCGGATGTTGGCATGCTTGAGATTGTCCCAGAGGCCCCTTACACTATCTTCAATTATCTGGATTCTTTTTGCTTCTTGCTTTTCAGGCTGAGTGGATTTTGCTTCTTTGTATTTCAAATCTTTAACTTGGTTCTTGCGGTAGTCTGGACTGCTTTTAGGTCTTTGTATAATATTTTTTGTTTCAGTCAGTGTATGCTTAATTTATAGTTGGTCCTTTTTCATATCCTCACAGGTGTTGTTCATTTCCTCATAGGTCTTGTTCATTTCCTTGTAGTTCTCATTAAGTTCATTGGCCTTTTCTAGGAGCCTCTTGAAAAACCTTATTACTGTGGTTTTGAATTCTATGTCCAGTCGTTTTTTTTCCCTCCATTTCTTTCACACCTGATTTCTTTTCATGTCTCTGCATGGTGGCTGCTTTCCTGAGTTGGTCGATTAGCTTTATGTGGTAGGTGTCCTCTAAGGGACAGTGGCTCAGCCTCCCTAGTTACCTGAGGTGGATACTCTTACTGCAATCCTTTACGGGTTGTACGGTATTTTTTAAGTTAAGCCCAGCTTTGTGTTTTTAGCAGTAGGAGGGATTGACTTCCAGGCCAATTGGCTGTGAAAGTAAACTGTGTTCAGGTTGGATGGGCGGAGCCTCTGGGCTGAGCAGGCAGCTTCAGCATCAGTTCCGCCCTATGCGGCGTGCAAGTCTCTGTGTTGGGTGGTAATGGCTGCAGGCACCTCCAAGAGAAAGCTGCCACTGGTCTCCACCCATTGCCAGATAACTCTGCTTCTCCCCATATGAGTATGCACACCCAAAGTCTCACCCAGGGTTGTAAAACAAAGCAGTCCAGTGGTCTCCCGAATGAGGGAGCAAGTCACACGTCCTCTCTGCACAGCTGTGCACTTTACACACAAACTGCTGTTCCAAATTACATGCACTCTCCTCAGACTCGCAGACCTCAACTGCGCCTGGGTTTTAGCTTGCCTTTCCCGGACCTGGGACCTCACCTGGAACTGGGGAATCAGTGCAGTGGGATGCCTCCGCCCTCCCATTTGAAGAAAAACAGCCAGGTTTGCTGCAGCCCACCCCTCACCACTCACTCGCACAAGGCTCCGAACCTCTTTCCGGGTGTATCTTCAAGGCTGTGCACTGCTGCTCCTCTGAGTCACAGTGTCCTATCTTTACTTTTATCTGTGGAATTTTCACTCAGCCAGCTTTCTGGTGATTCTGGATGATGTTTGTTTTGTTGTTAAGTTGTAGTTTTGGAATTGTTGTGTGGGGCAGCAAAATAGGTGTTTACCTATACCACCATCTTAGTTCCTCCACATAGCAATGTTTTAACAAATTAGCATTTTGAGTATGTATGTGAGTTTTAAATTTATATAAATTCGATCACTATGGATGTGTTGTCATGCTGCATTCATAATGTTTTTTTAAAAAATATATTTTATTGATTTTTTACAAAGCGGAAGGGAGAGGGATAGAAAGTCAGAAACATTGATGAGAGAGAGACATTGATCAGCTGCCTCTTGCAAGCTCCCCACTGGGGACGTGCCCACAGCTAAGGCACATGCCCGTGCCAGAATCTAACCCGGGACCCTTCAGTCCGCAGTCCGACGCTCTATCCACTGAGCCAAACCAGTCTCAGCCATAATGTTTTAATATCTAGCCTTAATTATCATTAAGATAATTTTCCCTTTACCATATATATACACAAATATATATGTGTGTATATATATATATATATATATATATATATATTTGCATATATTTATATTTGATTGCACTATTAGACTTTATTTTTTATTTTTTCTATCTTTATAAGTATTCTTACAATAAACATTCTAGTACACCAGTGCCAGAGATTGTGCGTATGTGTGTGTGTATATTTTTATGTATAGATTCTTTTTGTTGAATCATTTAATAAATCATTTAATAAAACATTTGTTCTTCAAATGTTTTACTATGTTTTACTCCCACTCAAAATTCTAAACATTATTACATACAGTTTCAATATATTCTAATTGGCCATATTTTCTTTATGACCATATTTATTATAATTTTTGTTGTGTTTTTTTATTATTAAATTTATTAAGGTGACATTGGTTAATAGAATCACAAAGGTTTCAAGTGTACATTTCTATGATACACAATATGTATATTGTACCGTGTGCCTAAAATCAAATCAATGTTTTAATTTTGTGCTTATAAAGTTTTTTGTTTTCGTTTTGTTTTTTTATAAAGCCAGATTGTATTTTTTCATTGATTAGGGATTCTTTTTTTCATTGAATAGGGATTCTTTTTTTTTTTTTTTACATTTTTGTTGAGGAATGCATTTTTTTACCCTGGTGCCATAAATACATTCTTCTTTATTCCTTCTAAAAATATTGATGCTTCTTCTTTCATATTTTAATTTTAAAATCTATCTTTAATTTGATTGTTTATACTATGTATTAGGTAAATATTTTTATTTAGAATGATAATGTTATACCTACCACACAGATATATATGTTAAGGGGTATTTAAATCCTCAAATTCTTATTACAACACCTTTATTTCATATAATTTTTAAATAAACTTTTTATTAAAATATAGTGTGCCAAAAGGTACATAATATTAAAAGTATAGGTTGATAAATTTCCTGCATCACTTTGATGCAAAAATAAAATAATATAGTGATATAAAAGTCCCTCTCAAATCCTAAGTGTTGGTCCCCAAAGGTGAACACTTCTTAACTTATATTAAATATACATATAACCCCAACTCATATAGATGAGCATAAAATAACAAACCAAAAATGATTAGATTATATATTTTGTATATGTGGTTATTAAAATGAAATAAAGATAAATCAGGTGTATTTTAATAAAAAAGGAAACTGAATTATTATTCATATAAAATAGAAATTAAGAAAACAAGCAGATAAATTATTAGAACATGGATTAGTTTTGTATCTCTTTAAAATTAATGTGAATGATGTTATGTAGAATTATTTGTGTCTGGTTTCTTTTGTTCATAATGTTGGATATAGCAATAGTTTATATGTTTTTCATTACTTCATAGTACTGCATTGCATGAATAAATCAAAATTTATTTATCCATCCTGGTGTTGATAAATGTTTGTGTTGTTTCCACTTTAGATTTATATAAACATTGCTGCTTTGAGCCTGTACCCCCATATATATTTTTTTCATCTATGTATGCATGTCATTCCATTGGGTACATGCCTAGCAATAGAACTGCTGGATCATCTGTATGCACATGTTTAGTTTTAGTGTGTACTGTAAACAGATTTCAAGAACTGTACTGATTTACACTCTCTCCAGCAGTATATGAGAATTTTTGTCTCAAAGAGTTATCATTATTTTGCTTTTGTTTTCAATAATAGTCATTTTGGTAGGTAATGGCAAAAGATTGTACTGTAATTTTCATTTCAGTGATAACTAATCACATAAAACACATTTTCATATTTACTAACAATTTTCCTATAGACCCTTTTAGTTCCTTGTAAGTCTTTTCCCCAATTTTAAAGTTGCATTGTATGTTTTTTTTTCTTGTTAGAAATTCAAAAGCCATCTCTTTGTAGCAGTTTAATTTTTCTCACCATTAATAATGTATTCTGATGAGCAGAAAGTCTTGATTTTTGTGTAATCCAATTAACCAATTATTTTATTTATAGTTGAGGCATTTTATGTTCTATTTTAAACTAATCCAAGAATATACAAATATTCTCATATGTAATCTTCAATAAGCTTTGTTGTTTTACCGTGTTTATCAGGTCTGTGATTCACCTCAAACTGGGTTATATGTGGTGAAGTGTGAAATAGAATTTATAATTCAATTTTGCTATGTATGAATATATTTAGGCGTTAGATAATTATTCATTACACATATCTATTTTGCATTTATTGTTCTATTTATTATTTTTATCCTCACCCAAGGATATGTTTTTATTGATTCTAGAGAGAGAGGAAGGAAGAGAGAGAAACATCAATATGAGAGAGAAATATCTGTTGCCTCCTGTACACACCCAGATTGGCTCAAACGTATAACCTAGGTATATGCCTGACCAGGAATTAAACCTTTTGACTGTGGGACAATGTTCCAACCAACTGAGCCACTTGGATATGTTCTATTTTATTATATTAATATCAACTGTCTTCTTTATGTAGTATTTAAATAATTTTTGGTGTCTTGAGTGTAAATTTTGTAACTTGTTCTCCTTCAAGATTAAGTTGGCTATTCTTGGTCTTTCGCATTTCCATATACATTTTAGAATCAACTTGAAGTTTTAATTTTTAAAAATGCAATTTAGATTTTACTTGCAATTAAAACAATGAAAAGGTTGATTTAGGGAACATTGGTAATTTTATTTCATTGAGTATTTTACCCCTTGTCATGAAATGCCATTTCTTTTATTTAGGTCTTCTATAATTTCCTTCAGTCCTCTGTGTCAATGTTTTGCAAATCTTTTCTAGATTTATTTCTAGAGATATTTTATGGTATTATAAATGGTGTTTGTTTTGAAATTTTCTCTTTCAATTACATGTTGCAGTATACATATACATTTTTTCTCTTTGTTAACCTTTAATCCAGTGATCTTACTAAATTCATTCAGTATTCTAGTTTATTTTTAGATTTTTTTATTTTTTATTTTATTCTTTGAAGTATTACAAATAGTAGTACATATGTTTCCATTTTTCCCCTCCATTAACCTCCCCAGCCTTCCCTACCCCCCAGAACATACCCTCACCTACCCCCCCCCCCAGTGTCTTGTATCTGCTGGTTATGCTTATATGCATGCATACAAGTCCTTCAGTTGATCTCTTACAGCCCCCGCCCCCCACCTTCCCCAGCCTTCCCGCTGTAGTTTGACAGTCTGTTCAATGCTTCTTTGCCTCTGTATCTATCTTTTCCCCCATTTCTTTTGTTTAAAAAATTTGCATCTGGGTGGGAACCAAGATGACGACATAGGTAAACACCTATTTTGCTGCACCACACAACAACTCCAAAACTACAACTTAACAACAAAACAAACATCATCCAGAATCACCAGAAAGCTGTCTGAGTAAAAATTCCACAAATAAAAGTAGATAGGACACTGTGATTCAGAGGAGCAGCGGAACGCAGCCTTGAAGATACAGATGGAGTCAGAGGTTTGGAGCTGTGCACGCTTGAGCAGAAAAGGGCGGGCGGCAGCAAACCCAGCTGGTTTTCTCCAATGGGGAGTGCAAAGGTATCCCACTCCACTGATTCCACAGGTCCAGGCGAGGTCCGAGGTCCAGGGAAGGCACGCTAAAACCCGGGCATGGCAGAGGTCTGCTAGCTTGAGGAGAGTGTGCATAAACTTGGAACAGCAGTTTGCGCCTAAACTTGAAAACAGAAGTGTACAACCACGCAGAGAGGACTCGTGACTTGCTCCCTCATTCGGGAGACCACTGGACTGCTTTGTTTTACAACCCTGCGCGAGAATTTGGATGTGCAGACTCATTTGGGGAGAGGCAGAGTTGTCTAGCAAGGGGTGGAGACAGGCGGCGGCTTTCTCTTGGAGGTGCCTGCAGCCATTACCACCCAACACAGAGACCCATGTGCGACAGAGGATGGAGCTGACACTGCCTGATCAGCCTGGAGACTCCACCCATCCAATTTGAACACAGCTTAACCTCATAGCCAATTGACCTGGAGGTCAAACCCTCCTAGTGCTAACAACAATACGCTGAGCTTAACTTCAACAATACTGTACAATCCATAAAGGATTGCAGTAAGAGTATCCACCTCAGGTAACTGGGGAGACTGAGGCACTGTCCCTTAGAGGACATCTACCACACAAAGCTAATGGACCAACTCAGGAAATCAGCCACAATGCAGAGAAATGGAAAGAAATCAGGTGTGAAAGAAATGGAGGAAAAAAGATGACTAGACATAGAGTTCAAAACCACAGTAATAAGGTTTTTCAAGAGGCTCCTAGAAAAGGCTGATGAACTTAATAAGAACTACAAGGAAATGAACAAGATCTATGAGGATATGAACAACACCTATGAGGATATGAAAAAGGACCAACTAGAAAGTAAGCATACACTGACTTAAATAAAAAATATTATACAACAACCTAAAAGCAGTCCAGAGGACTGAAAGAATCAAGTCAAAGATTTGAAATACAAAGAAGCAAAATCCACTCGGCCTGAAAAGCAAGAAGCAAAAAGAATCCAGATAATTGAAGATAGTGTAAGGGGCCTCTGGGATAACCTCAGGCATACCAACATCAGAATTATTGGGGTGCCAGAAAAAGAGAGAAAGCAAGATAATGAAAACCTACTTGAAGAAATAGTGACTGAAAACGTCCCCGACCTGGTGAAAGAAATTGATTTAAAAGCCCAAGAAGTGAACAGACTCCCAAAATATAGTAATCTAAACAGAACCACAACAAGACACATCATAATTAAAATGCCAAGAGCAAAAGATAAAGAGAGAATATTAAAAACAGCAAGAGAAAAACAGTTAGTTACCTATAAGGGAGCATACATACAATTGTCAGTGGATTTCTCAACAGAAACGATGCAGGCCAGAAGGGAGTGGCAAGAAATATTCAAAGTGATGAAAGCAAGAATCTACAACCAAGATTACTCTATCCAGCAAAGCAGTCATTCAGAATTGAAGGTCAGATGAAGTGCTTCGCAGATAAGAAAAAGCTTAAGGAGTTCATTACCACCAAACCAACATTATATGAAATGCTGAAAGATATTCTTTAAGAAGAGGAAGAAGAAAAAGGTAAAGATGAAAATTATGAACAACAAATACACATCTATCAACAAATGAACATAAAAATCAAGTGAATTGATAGGCTGTTGAACAGGATAGACTGGTGAATATAACAGAGTCATGGACATAGAGAGGGAATGGACTGACAATTCTTGGAGAGAAAAGGGTTGTGGGAAGTGCAACATGAGACTGGACAAAAATCTTGCAACAATGGGAGAGGAGAGTAGGGAGGGGGAGGTGAGGGTGGAGGGTGGGATAGGTACAGGGTGGAGGGGAGCTATAGGGGGATAAAAAGGGGAAACAATGTAATTAATAAACTGAACAATAAAGATAAAAAATATTTTAAAAAAGAATATTAAAAACAGCAAGAGAAAAACAGTTAGTTACCTATAAGGGAGCATACATACAATTGTCAGCGGATTTCTCAACAGAAATGATGCAGGCCAGAAGGGAGTGGCAAGAAATATTCAAAGTGATGAAAAGCAAGAATCTACAACCAAGATTACTCTATCCAGCAAAGCAGTCATTCAGAATTGAAGGTCAGATAAAGTGCTTCGCAGCTAAGAAAAAGCTAAAGGAGTTCGTCATCTCCAAACTAACATTGTACGAAATGCTGAAAGATATTCTATAATAAGAGGAAGAAGAAAAGGGTAAAAATATAAATTATGAACAACAAATACAAATCTATCAACAAATGAATCTAAAAATCAAGTGAATTAATAATCTGATCAACAGGATAAACTGGTGAATATAACAGAATCATGGACATAGAGAGGGAATGGACTGACAATTCTTGGGGAGAAAAAGGGTATGGGAATTGCAGCAAGAGAATGGACAAAAATCATGCAACTATGGGAGAGGACAGTGGGGGGGAGGTGAGGGAAGCAGGTGGGATGGGTACCGGGTAGATGGGAGCTATAGGGGGAAATAAGGGGGGAACAATGTAATTCATAAAATGAACAATAAAATTTTTAAAAAAAAACTTATAATGATCCTAAAAAATAAAAAAATTTGCATCTGCATACTAGAAATAAACATATAAGAACAAAAGTTGTTTGAATCTCAGTTTCAATGTCCAATAGTTCTGAGTCCCAGTTTCAATGTCAAATAGTTCCTTATGTGTACATGTCAGCAATGGTATCTGGATGGTGGACAAATGGTGGCAATGCAGATTTCACCCTCTCTGGTTTGGTCCTGAGCCACCTGTAGCAACGCACAGCTGCTGACTGCTAGCATGGCAAAATAACATCAGTGTCTTCCATCTCTGTACTATCTTCATGGTTGAAACAGACTTGTCAGTTCTTCTTTGTTGCAGGAATCCATATTGTCCTTCAGTTGTTATCTGAAAATATACAAATATATTCTCGACCAAAATTTATTAGAGGAATCTTTTCTATAAATTAGATTTGGGATTATTTTAATTTTTTTTTTTTTTTACCCAAATGATTTTCCTTTGGCTTATTTTGACACCATATGTGTTTTTCATGGGTATCCTGCTGTTAGCATTAGAAATGGAAATTAATTTTCTGAAGTAAGAATTTTCTAGATGTAATTTACTTACAGGATATTTTTTCTTACATGATATTACCCCACTCCCCCCTTTTTTATTAATGGGGGCTTTTGGAAATTTTATATTGCAGTCTTGGTAACTTTAAATTTTAATTTTTGCACACAAACATGACTGCTTTAGGTTCTTTGCATGTTAGCCAATTTTATGATGAGCTGAACTAATAATAGAAATTTTAGTTAATATTTTGAAAACAGCTTTTTGGTCAGCACATTTAAATTTTCTTGAGTATTCACTTATTTCAATTGGTCAATTTAAATTAATCTCAAAACTTGATTACTATTTTACTGTTAAATTTTATACTCAAACAATAATCTTAGTTTGCCCTGTAAATATTAGTGGAAAGGATTATTTGCATTCTTGAGTAGGGCCTGAGCATTCCTGGCACTAGACTGGATTTAGATATAGGGCAGCTGTTGCTGGCCAAGTCTCTGTCTGTAACAGGTCCTCATCTAAGCTGTGCATGGAGGCAAAACAGCCGTGGGGGTAGGAGACCTCCCTCAGAAGGGGTGAGAGTTCAGGCCCCTGCAATGTTAGGGGGGTGAAGGTCTGCGCTTCACCTCTGTTGATCCCCAAGTTGTCTCCTGATGACCCTTCTGCAACTGTGCCTGTCTTAGGTTGTTCCTTCCCTGAAGAATCTTACCTGTCTCTGGCTAACCAGACATCCTGTGGGGCCAAGAAGGGTGATATAAGATTCAGTTCTGTCTCCTTGGTAATCTATGCCCCCTGGCCTCCATGTCCAGCACCAGCCTTGGGATCCCCTTGCTTGCTGGCAGCGTCCCGTTACTGATCACATATCTCGGGAGACTCATGTTTCTTCTCCAGGGAGGGCCCAGCTCACACCACTGGGCAAGAGACAGATCCATGGTGCCAGCCACCCAGAGGCTTCAACTTCAGCTTGAACTGAAAGCTCAGGCAACAGCTGTGTGTACTTGGATTGTGAGAAGAAGGTCCCTCTTGGCAAAAAGGGCGAGAGGGGCCAATATAGAATGCTCAAGTGCCTTACCAGTGCCTTAATTCTTTCTGAAAGGGATTAATTCCTATCCTGTCCTTTTTTTAAATTGCTGCCAAACATTCAAAGAAATAGATTGTAAGTTTCTTTGGGATAATTGTACTATATGCTTTTTGTCAAATATCAAAAATTATATGGATCTCCCATTTGAGCCAGTGATCCCACTTCTAGGAATATATCCCAAAAACCTAGAAACATGAATTAGAAAGGATATATGCACCCCTATGTTCATAGCATCACAATTTACCATAGCTAAGATTTGGAAACAGCCTAAGTGCCCATCAGCAGTTGAGTGGATTAAAAATCTGTGGTACATTTACACAGTGGAATACTACGCTGCTTTAAAAAAGAAGGAGCTCCTACCATTTGCAACAAGCTGGAGAGCATCATGCTAAGTGAAAATTAGCCAAGCAGAGAAAGATAATTTTCACATGATCTTACTTATTGGTGGAATATAATGAACATCATAGACTGATGAACAAGAGACTGGATCCAGAGACCGAGAAACATCCATCAGAATGTCAATTCTCAGGGTAAGTGGGGGGTGGCAGGAGTAAGGAGGAAAGTCATTATATTTGACCTCTTACCTTCCTGACAAAGTTTATCTAAAGTTATAAAAAAATTGTCAACTAGTTTAAAATTGGCCTAGAGTATGTCATCTCCTATGGACAACAGTCCTTAGGCTAAGCCCCCCTTAACCCTCTGTGACACCATAATATCCTTACATGATATTATTTGTAGATTTTTTTGTATTTTCTAAGTACACAATCATGTCACAAATGGGTGTTAAATAATATCAAGTCAAATAATTTTTTTGCAATATTAAGATGGTCAAAGAATTCCCTTATTTATTTTGGTAACATGGTGAATTTTATTATTTGATTTTCCAATGTTAAACCACCTTCTTTCCTAGAATAAAACTAATTTTCTTATGATGTGCTATCCTACTCATATGTCTAGATTTACACTGTTAATATGAAGTCTTGGTGTTCTTTTTTTAGTTTTTTTGTTTGTTTGTATTTTTGCATTCATTTTTATGAGAAAAATTGGCTAGTAATTTTCCTTTTCTGCAATGTCTTGAAGTTTTTGATTTCACAGTTATTCTGACTTCACAGAAGAAATTGCATAATTTTCTCCCAATTATGAGCTCAAATTATTTAACAGGTATAGACCATTTGGAGTTTATATTTTTTCCGGTATCTGTTTTGATAAATTACATTTTCTTAGAATTTTGCTTATCTCATTTATTTTTTCAAATTGATTTACATAGAGTTGTTTATCACATTCTTATTAACTTTCTTGTATATGAGTTCTGATATGGGTGATTTACTCATTATACTATTTTTCCTACTTACTTTTGCTAGTCATTTATCAAATCAAATTTATTAGTCTTTTCAAAGAGTCAACTCTTTGATTTGTTGTCTTTTAATATGTTTTTACATTCTATTTTCTTTACACTTAATTTGATGTTCTCTACTAAGATTAACATTATTCTTCTCTTGTTTTATTTTAAAAGAAATATAACAATTGTTCCTATTTTTCTTTTGTTGATATTATCTTTTTAATTCTGTTCAGATGTGTGGTAGGCAGAATAAAGTTTCCCCTAAAGATGTCTATGTCTTAATCCCTTTAGATACAAAAGTAACTTTGAAAATGTAATTGAGGTAGGAATCTTGAGGTTGAGAGGTTATCCTATATTATCTGAGTGGGCCGAAAGTAATCAAAATAGTTTCTTTCTTTCTTCCTTCCTTCCTTCCTTCCTTCCTTCCTTCCTTCCTTCCTTCCTTCCTTCCTTCCTTCCTTCTTCTTTTTCTCCTCCTCCTCCTCCTCCTCCTCCTCCTCCTCCTCCTCCTCCTCCTTCTTCTTCTTCTTCTTCTTTTTCCTCCTCCTCCTCCCCCTCCTCCCCCTCCTCCCCCTCCTCCTCCTCCCCCTCCTCCTCCTCCTCCTCCTCCTCCTCCTCCTCCTCCTCCAAAAGGACCCTTAAAGGAAAAGGTAGGCAAGAGACATAGACAAGGAGAGATGACTTATGTGAATATGTGTGTTTTAATCTTCACCAGATAATATGTTTATGATTATAGAAAGAGGGGAAGGGATGGGGGAGAGAGACAGAAACATTGGTGTGAGAGAGACACATGGGTTGGTTGGCTCCCATAAGCACTAAAACAGGGTTAGAATTCACAACCTAAGTATTTTATAGGAAATGAAACCCACAAACTTTTGGTTATTGAGACAATACTCCACGCAACTGAACCACCTGGCCAAGGCAAATTTGAGTTTTTCCTCACTGTATTTTATTTCATTTTTTCATCACCATTTATCCTCCTTACACCCTGTTCCACCACAACCCCCTGCCCAACTGTAGTCACCATACTTTTGTCCATGTCCATGAGTTCTTTCTCATTTTTTTTCTCTTTTCTAAATCCTTCCATGCTCCCAACACCCTCCACACCACACCGCAGCTGTCTGACTGCTCTCTATGAGTCTGTCTCTGTTTTGTGTGTTAGTTGTTTGCTCATTTAATTCTAAATATAAGTGAGATCATATGGTACTTGTCTTTCTCTGACTGGCTTATTTATGGATATTTGTTACAGAGACAATAGGGAAAATTAAAACCACATATTAGAACTTTTTGTTTTGTTTTGTTACAGTTCCATTTAAACTTCACTTTTTCCACTTCAGCTACATCATTTAGCTCCTTCTTCTAGATGGGTGAGTGGATAACAAACTTTTATCGTTTTTATATTTCTTAAATGCCTTTATTATGACACTCACTAAGTAATATCCTATTTAATAAAAGAGTAATATGAAAATTGACCATGTCTTTGCTACACCCACAATCCATGCCCACAAGCCAATCAGTAGCAAATAAACCCCAACCAAAATGGCTGTGGCCAGTGAGAGCAGGAGGGAGACTTGGGTTTCCCCAGCAATGGAGGAAGCCAAGCTTTCCACCTGCCCTTACCGACCTAGGCCTCCACTCAATTCTACAAAGTCTCAATTATAGAAGATACGTATATACCAACAGAAATGGTGGCAGCCATGGAGCTGGAGAGAGCAGAGGCTAGGGTTGCCTCCAGCATTGGAGGAAGCCAAGCTTCTGCAACCCTAGGACTAGGCCTCGGCTCTATGCTACAAAGTTTCAATTATAAAAGATAAATAAACTCCCACAGAAATGGCTGCTGCCATGGAGTGAGCAGAATGCTTGGCTCCGCTCCAGGCTACAAAGTTTCAATTGTAGAACATAAATTAATCCCAGATACCAGGGCCTCTGTTCGGGTCACTGGGGGGCATGGCTGGCCTGAAAACCACCACAGGCCCCTCACTCAGGCCATCCCACACCCCAAGGGAACCTCCATCCTGATCCAGGACACTCTTCAGGACAAACTATTCGGCCCCCACCCGTGCACCAGGCTTCTATCTTATCTAATAAAAGAGTAATATGCAGATTGACCATCACTCCAATACACAAGATGGCTGCCCCATGTGGTCAAAGATCTTGCCCCCATGTGGACACAAGATGGCCACCACAAGATGGCCAGCAGGGGAGGGCAGCTGGGAGGGCAGTTGGGAGAGACCAGGCCTGCATGGGAGGGCAGTTGGGGGCTATCAAGCCTGCTAAGGAGGGAAGGTAGGGGTGACCAAGCTGATAGAGAAAGGAAGTTGGGGATGACAAGGCCTGCAGGGAAAGGCAGTTGGGGGGGACCCAGGTCTGCAGGGTAGAGGAGTTTGGGGGAACCAGGACTGCAGGAAAGGGCAGTTGTGGGTGATCAATCCTGCAGGGAAGGGCAGTTAGGCATGACCAGACCAATAGAGGAGGGAAGTTGGGGGCAAAGGGTGGCAGGGGAGTAGTTAGACATCAATCAGGCTAGCAGAGGAGTGGTTAGGGGGTGATCAGGCTGCCAGGCAGAAGTAGTTAGGAGCAATCAGGGAGGCAGGTAGGCAAGCAGTTGGGAGCCAGCAGTCCTGGGTTGGGCCTAAATGGGCAGTCAGATATCCCTTGAGGGGTCTCGGATTGGAGACGGTGCAGGCTGAGTTGATGGACACTCCCCTTTAAACTATTAAAGATAATAGTTTATCACAGTGTTTAATTTTAATGATGAAAAATCTGTTGTCAGTCTAATTGCTGTTACTTTACAGAAAATCTGTCTTCTTCGCCCTCCAGTGGTTATTTGAAATCATTTTATTTGTCTTTGATATTAGCATAGATTCCCCTCTTCTTTTTCAAAACATATCTATGTATTTTATTTAACAAAAACACATTTTATTTGCCCTTCCTTTTTGTTAGAAAGAGATAAGGAAGTTTTTCTTAATTCTCTCTCAGTCACATGGAACTAGAAATAATTTAGATATATTTAAATAAGAGATGGGATAACTTTATTAAGACTTCTTAAAATATAACATTTCTAATTAAGACAGTTCTCATTCATTTTAACACATTTTTTCATTCTTAGGTAACTTTTAATTACCTCATTTTGTATTGTTTAAATTTTTTTTGTTTTATTCTGTTCTGTTCTTGTTTCCTCTATAATGAATGCCTTCATATCTAGGTAAAATGAATATTAATGTTTCAGTTTAACAATTCTAATGCATTTATTTAAATAACAGAGACTAGCTTTATGCCGCATTTGATTATTAAAGAGTAAAAGGATGTTATCTTGTTATCTTTTAAGGATGAAAGTTGAAGAAAGCAAACAAAATGCTAGTTGTATATGGCATTTGAATTTTCTAAAGTTTTCTATAAAATATGGATAATATATTTATCTTTGCAAGATTATTTTGATAATTAAATAAAGTGATTAAGTAAAAATAATTCCCTGCAATTAGCAGAACATCCAGGCATATGTTTACTTATATTTACACATGCACACACTCATTAGTTCTCCCTTTCTTGTGAAAATGCAAATTTTCCTTTTAGAAATAAAAATATTTTCCAACTCTCTAGTACTAAGAAAATAATTTTATTTTAAAATTATGAGTTTTTTTTCTTTTTAAAAGTGAATAGCTCTGTAGCATCAATTTATGTATATAGTTTATAAGACTAAGACTAGTTCAAAATGTCTTAGCTCAACATGACAGGGACTGCTTCCTCTGCCAGCCTGCTGGCAAAGGGACAGTGCTCTATGAGAGCATCTTCAAAGCTGCTGCCTCCCCAGGCCCAGAACTGCTCTCCTGCATAATCTCTGAACTTGGAAAGCTGTCCCTTTTCTTAGCAACCCTCTCACCGAAATCTCTATTTCTGCAGTTGCCTGGTGTTAGTTATTGACACAGAGGAAACAAACAAAGATAATCTGCACTCATTCAAAAAGGAAATAATATAAAAACCATGGCCTATGGCCTAATAGCCCTGCAGTTAAAATCCTAGTGTCACCACCACGGAGTATATTGACAATCTACCTAGATCCCAGCTTCTCCTTTAAGAAATTGAAGATAGCAAACATAATTGCCTCTTTCAATAATTATGAGGAATAAATTAGAGTGTGTAAAAGTAGACCACAATGTGGTCTGAATATACAGCCTGCAAACCCTAAATTAAGGATAAAGCATGTAGAGAAATGAACACTGAATCTAAAATTTAGTTCAGACCCAGTCCATATGTGAAATGCATATGGGTAACTTGCAGAACACTGTGTAATTGTTGACTGTCATAACAATATCTCTAACCATAAAACCTAACATGTTGTACAAGAACTTTAAAAGATTCAGTTTGATAGAATGTGTTGTTTATGGTTAATACATCAGTCCTAGTAACTTGCAGAAACTAAAAACAGGACAGCAGATTCAGACAGTGGGGAAGGCTGGTATCACTGAAGCCTTAAAGTGGCACTCAAATGATGTAGAAATCATCTATTTTTGCTCCCATTAGACTAATTCTTGTACCAGCTGTACCTACAACCCTTAGCAAGTTTAGTTTAATTAAATCCTTAAGGACATCCCGTGCAAAATTCTACAGAAATTAGCAGCTCTCTTGACAAATAACAGCCAGGAGTTTCTGTGGCATTAACATGCTGCTCAGTGGTTTGTGCTACTCAGACATCTGGCCCAAATGAAATAGCTGGGAAAACATCCTGTTCACTTTAACCTCTGGCAGAGAAAGACTTTATAGTCAAAAACTTCATACCCTACCTAAAATCAAAGAAGTACTGTCTTCTCCAGCAAGAACAGCAAATGAAAGGGAAATTAAATCAACATATTTTCTAAAACTATGAATTTTTTTTTCTTTATAGAAGAGAAAAGTGAAGCATGGACACCTTGTGCAAGTTGTTCACATGAACATATTTAAACACAGCAAATGATGAGATCAGAACCCCAGCGAAGCCCTCAAGTCTATCAGATTATAATCTTGTCCATAATATTTTAATCTGATTTAAACTGCCCCCCTCTGCCGGCCTGTTTGTCCTCAACTGCCTGTTTCCCAGCCTTATCATCCCCAATTGTACTCCCCTCCTGGCCTGATCACCCCTAACTACCTCTACCTAGACCTTGCCACCATTGTTTTATTCGGAAGGACATCCTGAAAGTCTCCTGGTCTAATTAGCATATTGCCCTTTTATTAGTATAGATATAGATTTTTTTTGCTTAAGTCTTTTAACTTTTTCATCCAACCACCAACACCCCTCTCTCTGACAGCTATGTCACCCAGAAATTACATAAAATTTTTTAAAAAGACAAAAAAATGAAGGATTGGTAGGTATTACATCTTTGAATGGTTTGCAGAATTCACCAGTGAAGCCATCTGGTCCTAGATTTTGTTTTTGAGGGAGGTTTTTTAATATTATTGATTTTTTTTTTACAGAGAGGAAGGGAGAAGGATAGAGAGTTAGAAATATCGATAGGAAAAAAAATATTGATCAGCTTCTTCCTGAACACCCCCTACTGGGGATGTGCCAGCAACCAAGGTTCATGCCCTTGAGTGGAATGGAACCTGGGACCTTTCTGTCTGCAGGCGAGTGCTCTATCCACTGAGCCAAATTACTCAGGGCTTTAGGGAGGTCTTTTATTATTGTTTTTATTTCTTTACTGGTCAACAGTCTATTTAGGTTTCTCCATTCTTCATAGTTCAGTCTACAAAGACTATATATTTTAAGAATTTTTTAAACATTTTCTACATTATCTAATTTGGTGTCTTGCAGCCTTGCACAATATTTTTGTATAATTGTATGTACTTCAGTTGGGTCCATTGTAACTTTTCCTCTTTAATTTTTAATTTTTTAAACCATATTTTTTATTGATTTCAGAGAGGAAGGGGGAGGGAGAGATAGAAAAATCAATGATGACAGAGAATCATTAATTGACTGCTTCCTACACAACTTCCATTGGGGTTTGAGCCCACAATCCTGTCATGTGCCCTGCTGGGCATCAAACTGCGACCTCCTGGTTCATAGGTCAACATTGAACCACTGAGTCATGCTGGCCAGGATCATTTTTAATTTTATCCGTTTGAGTCTATTTTGTTTTTTCCTTAGCAAGTCTAGCTAGAGATTTGTCAATTTTATTTTTCCTTTACAAAAATCAGCTCTTTGTTTCATTATTTCTATTGCTTTGTTCTCTACTTCATTTATTTCTGCTCTAATTTTTATTATTTTCTTTGTTCTATTGACTTTTGACTTCATTTAATTGTCTTTACCTAGTTTTTTAAGGCATAATGTTTGATTTTCTTTGAAATATTTCTATTTTCTTGAGGTGGGCCTGCATTGCCATATACTTCCCTCGTGTTACCAGTTTTTCTACATTACCAAAATTTTGTGTCCTATTTTTTCTCAATGTACTTTTTGATCTCTTCTTTAATTTCTTCTTTACTTCAATAGTTATTGATTGACATGTTTAATCTCCACATATTAATCGTTTTTTCAGCTTTCTTCTTATAGTTAATTTTCAGTTTCAGAATGTTGTTGTCAGAAAGTATAGTTGGTATGATTTGATTTTCTTTAATTTGTTGAGACTAGTTTTGTGCCCCAACTTATGGTCTAGCCTTCAGAATGTTCCATCTTCGCTTGAGAAGAATGTACATTTTATTATTTTAGAATGGAAAGTTCTATAAATATAGATTATGCCATTTGCTCTAATGTGCCATTTAAGGTGGGTATTTCCATCTATCCATTACTGTCAATGTGGTCTGCTACTATAATTATATCTTTGCTACTATAATTGTATCTTTGTCAGTTTCTCTCTCTGTTATTAATCACTTTATATATTTTGCTGCTCCCAGGTGCAGGGCATATGTATTGATGTGCTATATCTTCTAGATGAACTGTCTCCTTTGTCATTATAAAATATCTACCTTTGTTCCTGATTACCTTTTTTATCTTAAAAATCTAATTTCTTCTGATATCAGTATAACTACATCTGCTGTTCTCTGGATCTGTGTCCTGGGTGTATCTTCCTCCACCCCTTCACTTTGAGCCTGTTTCCTTACAGCTGTGATGACTCTCCTGAAGGCGACCTATACTTGGCCTTGTTTTTAATCTATCCTGCTGCCTATGCCTTTTGTGGATGAATTCAGATCATTTAAATTCAGGGTGATTATGGATATATGAGGACTTACTATCAGTATTTTATCTTTTTTTCTTGTTACTCTGTATCTCCATCATTTCTTTTCTCTTGTGTTTCTGTCTTCTGTTTTAGTTTTGGTGTTTTTCTAAGAATGTTATATATCAGCTCTAGGTTTTTGTATTGTGATTAGCATTTGCTTTCTGTAAAAAATATATATCTTTCCTACTTACAAGAGTTCTTTTCCTCTGATTGCACCTTATTTCCATCCACATGTGCAATGTCAGTCCTTTCCCTCTTCACCTTTCATGCTTTTGTGTTACAAATTATGTTTCTCTGCATTTGTTTCCAAATTATAGAAGTCATTTAAAAATGTATTTTCCCTTTCACATATATATTATACTTAACTGTTTAATACCCTATTCAGGAATAGAGTTACAATTTTTTCTTCTGTCTGATTGCCATCTTGTTCACATGTTGTGCAAGTTTGTCCTTTGCTTTAGGTGCAGCAGTTCCTTCCCACATGTACTCTAAGGCAGGCTCTGTGATGGTAAATTCCGTCAGCATTTTTATTAATTTATTTGTTTTTCATATATAAAATACAGCATTCCTGGATTTTCCTTTTTCTTTTTCAATATTTTGAATATTTTATGCCATTGTCTCCTGGCTTGTAAGGTTTCTGCCAAAAAAACAAATGATAATCCAGTGGTGTTTGCTTTGCTGAAGTCTCCCTCCCTCTTTCTCTCTCTCTCTCTACATATATATATATTTTTTTCTTCAGTTCCTTGATAATTCTTTCTTTTTCATTAACTTTTGACTGTTTTGATACTGTTTCTTGGGTAATGTGTTTTTACATTGAGATAATTAGGTGTTTTATTGGCTTCTTGAAATTCGAGAGCCCAGTTTTGTTCTCTTTCCTTGCTCTCCTCAGTTATACCTATTGTTCTGATTCTCGTTGATAGAGTCAGGCAATTCTGACAGAAATGTTTTTCTTTTTAAAATTCAATTCTCTCTCTTCTTCCACTTGAGTTATTTCTAGATCTCTGTTTATGAGTTCACCAATTCTCTCCTCCATCCAGACTACTCTGTTTCCAGTGCTCTCTTCATCACATTTATTGAGTCCTTTAGCTCCAGAATTCTTGCTTGGTTATTTTTTGAAGTTCCTATTTCTTTGGTAAAGTACTCATTTGTTTGTTAAGTTTATTTCTGACCTCATTGAGCCCCCTTTCTGAGCTTTTTGTACTTTGAGGTGTTTTTTTTTTCTTTTCATAACTGCAATTTTGAATTCCATTAATTTAATCAGCCTTCTGGGTCTTTGAGTTTGCTTTTGGATACTTTTTATTTTCTTTCTGACTTTCCTTGTTACTTTGGTTTTTCGTGAGCATTTGAAATACTCACTTCTTTTTTTCTTTAAGTACTGTTTATCTCTTTAAAACTCAGCAGTTTGAGGTCCTGGCCAGGTAACTCAGTTGGTTAGAGTGTCACGCCAATATGCTAAGGTTGTGGGTTTGACTCCTCCTGGTCAGGGCACATGCAAGAATCAACCAATGAATGCAGGAAAAAAAGTGGCACAACGAATCTTTCTCTTTCTCTCTTTTCCTCTCTCTAAAATCATTCAGTAAATAAAAGTAATTAGCAGGTGGATAAGTAGAGGGCTTTCTCCTAAGCTCCAGTAGACAATGCTATAGTGCAAGCTTTTATTCCCTGTTATCTTCATTCCTGGCACCTTTGTGATCTCCTTTGGTAGTGTTATCTCAGTCACCGGGAATGTGTTATTTTCCTTGAGGTGGTAGACATCTCATCTGGATTGCCTCTGTCTCAGGCACCTCCCCCATGGTGGGATGTGGCAAGGCATGGTGCTCAGGGATTCAAGTTCACAAAACTGACTACTGATATTCAGTGGTTGCCAGCCACACTGTCCTATCTGAAGTGTCTCCTCTTCCTACACCTGGTTCTGACTCTTCCAGATTCCGCAGCCATGGGGAGGCAAGAGGGAGAATGAGCGGTGGGGTGGGGGTAAGGGGAGGGGTGCTCTTGGGCCTGCAGCTTTGCCTTCTTGCTAGTAATGACAGCCCTGTCCACAGTGGCCACACTGCTGTGCTGCACCTGCAACCCAGCCAAAAGTGTGCTAGTAGATGCCAGGGGTGCTGGCTGTTCAGGCTGGAGTGTGGCTCCAGGCTGCCATGTGGGGGCTGCAGCTTTACTGTACCAAGAGGAGGAGGATCTCTCAGAAATTCGTGAGTGTTGAGCAGGGGTCCTTTGTTGAAGTACAATTGTTTGACTTGTAACTTTAAGGGAAGAACTTGTAACCTCTCACTCTGCTATGATGCTACTGTCACTTTCTGTAGAAAAAAGAATTTTTGCTTGAAATGCCAAGGTCCAGATGTATTTGGAAACTTGGGGTGTCTCAGTGGTTTTTTTGTTTGTTTTGAGGGGGAAAAGCAGATATAAGATGTCATTTACTTTAGTAGCTTCCCTAGAGAGGTTCATGTGTGTCACAGTTTTGTTTGGATAAATTTATAAAGGCCAGTATCAGTGAGAGAGCAAAATAGGAAGGGGAAGCATCAGAGCAAGATGAGCTTGGAGACATAGACAAAGGTTAGACTATCTAGAAACTTAGTGATCATGGTCAATTTTTCTAAGAAAAAAAAAGTATTACAGTGGTGTTGATATTATGACTCTATAAGCATTTTTTTGGTTAATTTTGTTCATCCTCACCTTAGGATTTATTTCCTATTGATTATTTCAGAGAAAGTGAAATGAAACAAGAGGGAGAGATAGAGATAGAGAGGCAGGCAGACAGATACATGAATGTGAGAACATATGAATTGATTGCTTCTCATACACGCCCTAACCAGGGCTGTTCGAGGATCAAACTTGCAACCGAGATATGTGCTTTGACCGAGAATTGAACCCGCGACCTTCTAATGTGTGGGCCTATTCTCTAACCACTGAGCGATGCTGGTCAGGGCTCTCCCAGCATTTTTTAAATTGCTATAATCGTTGTATGAAGAAAATTCCTGGAGGAATAAAAGCGGTAAATTATGGTATGTTGAACTATAGTGATGGCTATGGAAACAAATACATAGACTGGTTAAGGGACTGAGTGTAGAGAATAGAGAGGTGTCAAGGGGACTCGGTTTTACACTTACAGAACAGGGTGGATTTGCCATTAGCTAGGGGACACTAATTAGGACCTTGCAAAGGGAATCCTCGAGTTCACTGCGGATTATAATAAACTTGAGGAACACTTGAGACACCTGACAGGGGTTGTAAACCAGTAACTAAATATGAGTGTGTTACACAGCAAGAAGTCCTGGGATAGATTCACAGACGTTAAGTATATCTTCCTGGAAGCCTCATCTTTGCTTAAGATTGCTTAGGTCAGTGGTCGGCAAACCGTGGCTCTTGAGCCACATGCGGCTCTTTGGCCCTTTGAGACAGAATATCACAAAATACCACAGCCTGGGTAAGTCTATTTTGAAGAAGTGGCGTTAGAAGAAGTTCAAGTTTAAAAAATTTGGCTCTCAAAAGAAATTTCAATAGTTGTCCTGTTGATATTTGGCTCTGTTGGCTAATGAGCTCCCGACCACTGGCTTAGGGAACGGAAATTGGTGCACTGAAGAACTAGGTCAATATCTTTGCCTTCTAATCTCATCATAGCGGTTAGACTTGGTCCTTCTAAATCATAATTCAGATGAGCTTTCTAATCTCTTTTAAACACTCCAGTGTTTTTTTTTTAATTTACTATTATTTTCTCATCCTTGTCATCATTTTTGAGCTCTATATCTGATCAATTTCTTTTTTATGATAAATTTTTTATTTATTTTTATTGATTTTAGAGAGAAAGGGAGAGGGAGAGAAAGATAGAAACATCAATGATTAGAATCATTGATCAGCTGCTTCCCGCATGCCCCACACTGGAAATCAAGCAGCTAGCTGGGCATGTGCTCTTGACCAGAATCAAACCTGGGACCCTTCAGTCTGCAGGCCGACCGACACTCTATCCACTCAGCCAAACCAGCTAGGGCTGATCAATTTCTTATTTCTAGACAATAAGAAATTCTGGACAATTATATTTCATTTTGTTTTTTCATTTAGGGCTTAGTTTTTGCCTGCCCATTTTGACTGCCTGTTTGGGATGGGTCAATGTATTAGGTGGATCTGCTGCAACACCCAATCTCTAGTGCAGAACAATGTCAGATGCTGTGTATGTATGGACCTGAGTAGCCTGTTACTGGCTATCAGCAATGCACAGCTTGTAGCTCCCTCTGCTGGGCATGGGTGACTTTGGAAAGGATGAAGATGTGCACCAAGACCTATTTTTCTTAGCCCCGGGCCCAGAAGAAAATCAGGCAAAGACTCAAAGCCTCCATAGATCTGCCTCTAGTGCTGCTGATTGATCCTCAGACTTGACCCAAGGCTATTGACCACAAACCGGGGTTGGGGGGAGAGGGGATCTTCAATCTAGGTAGGACAGTTTTCCCCCAGTTCCCAGGCAAAAACCACCTGGATAAAAAGTTTGCCAGACAAAGATGTCCTCCACAGCGTGAGAGAATGACCCAGTACAGGAAACTGAGGTGGCTGCCTTCTAAGTTCCAATCCCAGAGGCCCCATTCCTGGACTCTTGTGGAGTCACACAACTCTAGAGCACTGCACCCTCCCTCTGCCAGAATGCAAGGTAAGTGGCTGCACAGGAAATGGTGTGCTTTGGGTCTTCAGGAGGGTGCTTGCATTTCCAGCTGTCTCTGGCTGATAGACAGCAATCCTGCTGCTTTTCACAGCCAGATGTTCTGTGAGCTCCTTTCTCAGTTTTGGTGCTCTGGGCTGGAGAGTCCATCTTGGGGTTTAGACTCCACAGTTTTTTGAGGGAACCCTCCCACCCCTGAGATATCACTCTAGAACTTCTGTGGGAGCTGTCTGTGGGAACCCAGCCAACCCAGGCCTCCACCTTTCCTGCCAGTCTGTATGCGGTTTCCACTATCTGTCTTTGGTAATTAGGTTCTCTCCAGCTAGTCTTCAGTTAATTTTTCAGAGTGGTTTTTCTGTATTTTAGTTGTATTTTCAGTTTGGTCCTGGGATAGTGTCAGTGTAGCTTCCATGTACTTTGTCACCATTTTGGAATCTCTGCTCTACCACTAATGATATGTTTTTAAAATAATTTAAAAATTTATGTGTGAGTGGGTGGAAAGAGTTTAACCAAAATAGTTGTATGCATATATACATAACTCATGAATATAGACAATAAGGTTGTGGAGGCCTGGGGTGGGGTGCGGGGGTGCGTGAAAAAAGGGGACATATATATAATACTGTCAACAATAACTAGTTTTTAAAAGAAAATAAAATGTGACATCTTTTCTTAACAAAAGTTATAATAGTATACTGTGAAATGTGAATATAAAGCATCAGATAATTTGTAATTAGCTTTCAGCTCCCATTGCGTGAAGGAAGTTTGGAAATGAACTACCTACAGTAAGGTCACCTGGAATCACAAGGTGAAAATCAGCCTTTTGGTATTTGCATTCTACTCTGAACTACATTATACTTCTAGTACTTACAGAAATGAACATAAAACTAAAAGATGTCTATTACTGCATGCAAACATAGTCTCCTGACCTTTACATTATCACTTTAGCACTATATTTAAATATTCAGAATAAACAAAGACCAAATTCAAAAAAAATATGAAGCAAGTAAAAATATTTACTTATTTACTTATTTATTTATTTATTTATTTATTAGGTAGCTACTGTTCATAAAGATGTTAAAAACTTGGAATACACCAGTAAATATTTTAAGAGGGACTAATGACTAATGGGCACTTATAGTGAATTTAAGGACTTGAATTATGATTGTGCTATAATTTTCTAGTCTCAAAGTGATTGTTTATCTAAACTATTCCTAAATGTTTTCTTTAGTAAATGTAAATATAAATGTAAACAAGACTCTATCCTTACTGTGATCCACAAGTTATACTGAATTAAGCATGCCTCATTTGTGCGTATAAGAGCCATATAATTGCATCTTCACTTACAAATGGTTACAAAGACAAAAAAATTGTGTCATATCTATATGGAATCACATTGTAATCTGAAGCACAAATCGATCACCTATCTCTTCTGTTGGAGTACTGATCATTATTGCAATGGAGGAGGTACCTATGCCATACTGAGAGACTGCTGGTCTCTTTCCCTGCTTAAAAATTACAGAGACGATTTCCCAAAGCCTCGTCTTTACCAGTGGCTCTTAAAAGAGTGCTTCCCAGGCTAGCAGCACTACTATCATCTGGGAACATGTTAGAAATGAAGCGAAGGGCCTCATCTACACCCATTTGAACCAGGACTTATTGATGTGGGGTTCAACAATTTGTGTTTTAACCTGCTTTGCAAGTGATTCTAGTAGTCACATTAAGAAAAGTAAATATAAAAAAGTGAAACTAATTTTAGTAATATATTTTTATTTAATTAAATATATCAAAATAATTATTTCAATATGCAACCAATATTTAAAATTTTATTAATTAAAATAGAAGACAAGTCACAGACCAGGGTAAAATATTTGCAAAAAAATATCTGGCAATGAACTGTTTTCCAAAATATTTTTAAAGATAGCTCTTAAAACTCAATGATAAACTTAAAAACCTAATAAGCAAAAGGCTAAAGACCTGAACAGATACCTAAATTGAAGAAGATATACAGATGGCAAGTAGGCACATGAACCAATGCTCCAGGCCATATGCCACTAGGGAATTGCAAATTAAAACAACAATGAAGTGTTATTACACCCATTAATTAGAATTGCCAAAATCCACAACACTAACAACAAATGCTGGCAAAGATGTAGAGTAATAGGAACTTTCATCCATTGCTGGTGGGAATGCAAAACGGTTCAGATACTTTGGAAGACCGTTTGCAGTTTCTTATATAGCTAACATACTCTTAATATATGTTCTTAATCACAGTCTTTGGTATTTACCCAAATGGATTATAAACTTTGTCCACACAAAAACCTGCACATGGATGTTTATAGCAACTTCAAACTTAATTGCCAAAATTTGGAAGCAACCAAGATATCATACCCTTCAGTAGATGAATAGATAAATGGATTATGATACTCTAGACTATGAAATATTATTCAGCACTAAGAAGAAATGAGTGGATCAAGCCAAGAAAATATATCCAGCAACTTTAATTTTATAATACAAATGAAATAAGACAATCTGAAAAAAGCTATATAGTATATGATTTCAACTATATGATATTGTGGAAAAGGCAAAAATATGGCAACAGTGAAAAGATCAGAGGTTGCCATGATTTAGAGGAGAAGAAAGGATGCAATGGTGGAGCTGAGGTATTTTAGGTCAGTGAAACTAGCCTATATATTATACTCATGTTGGATATATGTTTTGTTTTTTTTTTACATTTTTCAAACCCATAGAATGTACAACACCAAATGTCAACCCTCATGTACATTATGGCCTTTGAGTTATGATGTATTGACACAGATTCATCAGTTCTAACAAACACACCACTCTGGAAGGGATGCTGGTAAGTGGGAAGAAAGAAGCAATGCATGTGTGGGGAAAGAGGTATATAGGAAACCTTTGTACCCTCTTCTCAAACATGCTGTGAACATAAAACTGATCCAAAATATAGTTTATTAACCAAAATATATTATTGAAATATTTTACATTTTTATAAACTCTTTGAAATCCAAACTTTTTTCCCCATTATAGCACATCTCAACTTGGGTTAACTACATTTCAAGTGACCAATACACACACTATCTACTCATTACCAAATTGGACTGTGCAGCTCTAGGAAGTGTGAAACCAGGATCAGGAACACCAAATTAAGGGAATGACTTCAGATTGAATTTATGACCTTCAAACTTGGACTGCTCCTAATTGCCCTACCCTGCTGACCTGATCATCCCTAACTGCTTCTATTTCAGCACCTGACACTGTGGTTTTATTTGGAAGGACATCCAGAAGATTTCCGGTCTAATTAGCATATAGCCCTTTTATTAGTATAGATTACATCTGACCTGACTCCTTGCAGAATTCTAGAACAGTGGGTCTCAAACCTAACCACACATGAGAGTTACAAATAAAGTTTTAAACACTATTATGCTTAGGCCATACCCCATAGAAAACTACATTCTTATCAGAAGAATCAGCAATAGAGGGAAAGGGTAATTTTCTTCCCCATCGTAGCACCAGAAATTTTGACAACCTGACCAGAGGAGGAATAAGCATGCCTTTTAATGTCCAAAGAGACAAAGTTGAATTCAGGAAAACAGGAGACTAACAAAAAATATATATACATGGAGATAACAATATTTATTGTTAATCATTATCCTAGGTTAATCATTATCCTTACTCCACAAAATTTGCTCTAATTTGGAAATAGTATTTTAAGTCATGCATGTAAATTATATCTCAAATTGATAAAAGCAACAATTCTCAAGCATCCCCCCAGAGTGACTACCACAGTGGTAGCTACGTAGCCTTGATTTTCTCAAAGTAATTTGTGAATTAGACTCTATGACAGACAATCCTATATAATAAAATAGCAATATGCAAATTAGTCATCACTCTGCTACACCCACTAGCCATGCCCACTAGCCAATCAGGAGTGAGTATGCAAATTAACCCCAATCAAGATGACTGTAGCCACAGAGAGAGTAGGAGGGAGGCTTGTGTTCCCTGACGATGGAGGAAGCCAAGCTTTCCGCCCACCCTGGCCAGCCCAGGAATCCACTTAAGGCTACAAAGTTCCAATGATAGAAGATACATAAATCCCAACAGAAATGGCTGTGGCCATGGAGTGAGCAGGGCGGCTTGGCTCCACTCCAGGGTACAAAGTTTCAATTGTAGAAGATAAATAAATCCCAGTACCAGGGCCTCTACTTGGGTCACCAGGGAAGATGGCCAGCCTGCAAACCACCACAGGCCTTTCACCCAGGCCGCCACACACCCAAAGGGAACCCCTATCTTGATTCGGGAAACCCTTTAGGGCAAACCAGCTGGCCCCCACCATATACCAAGCCTCCATCCTATCTAATCAAAGAGTAATATGTAGATAGACCATCACTCCAACACATAAGATGGCTGCCCCCATGTAGCCAAAGCTCCTTCCCCCATGTGGACACAAGATGGCCACCACAAGATGGCCAGCAGGGAAGGGCAGTTGGGGGTGATCAAGCCTGCAAGGGGAGATCACTTAGGGGTGACCAGGCTGGCAGAGGAGGGAAGTTGGAGGAAAATAGGCTCACAGGGGAGCAGTTAGACATCAATCAGGCTGGCAGGAGAGTGGTTAGGGGGTGATCAGGTTGGCAGGCAGAAGCAGTTAGGGGCAATCAGGAAGGCATGTGGGTGAGCAGTTGGCAGCCAGCAGTCCTGGATTGTGATAGGATGCCTGACTGCCCATTTAGGCCTGATCCCAATGGGCCTAAATGGGCAGTCAAGCATTCCTCTAGGAACCCAGATTGGAGAGGTTGCAGGCTGGACTGAGGGACACTCCCCACCCTGTGCATGAATTTTGTGCACTGAGCCTCTAGTAGATTATAAAGACGGCCCCAAATTATTTTCCATTTGCTATGTTCTTCTTAAATCTGACCTTATTGATATTAGAAATAGCTTACCTTCCCGGAGTCTGGGCAAACTGATGACTTGTTTGTAAGCAACACAACGTGTACATGTGGTTCTGCTATTGAGGCAAGAAAGTAAAAAATGATGTTGCTTCCATATTCTTTCCTCAAACATTTGCCTGAGCACCATGTAAACAATGCAACAACCAGAAGACCATCCGAGTGGGAGGAAGCACAGCTGGTCAGCACAGCAGAAAAGACTGTGCAAGACAGGCTTGGCCCGCTCTATTGCTCCAACTCCAAGCTGTCTGATCAGATCTGACAGGAAGACCATTAGCCAGAGGGAGTCAGCTGACTTCCTGGAAAGATCACCAACAGAACTGTGCTGTGAATCACAATAATAAAATAATACTTGTATTTTAAAGCACTGAGCTATGGAGTGATTTTTTAAAGATTAGTAATAGTAAGTGGGACACACTTTGCTCCACTGTTGATTCCTCAGGTAAGGAAGTTCCTACTTGATTATTGTTATCTCCAGAGGGAGCCTTGTTTTATACCAGTGACAGGTTCTAGGGGACTGCAATGGTAGTAGGTTAATGTAATCACAATTAAGTTCCAAAGGCATATTTCTGGTCACAAAAACATCACCAAACTTTAAATAAACATCCAAAGCATATCTAATGTTAAAGATAGAAATGTGTGCTATACATACACTGAAGAAAAATCATTCTTTCCAATCAGCTTATTTCAGCTCAGGGTTGCAGCTGGCAGGAGCTATCTGGCAGATCAGGGTGCCAGGCACAGCCACAAACCCATGCCGGTCGGGACGCTCACACATCCACACGTATCAGCCTGGTGATTGCCTAGCATGCACATCTCTGGGCTGCAGGGGGAGGAGGCTGGAACCCCAGGAAAACCCAGGCAGACCTGGGGAGAATGTGCAAACTCCACTCAGACAGTGGTCCTCGATGGGAATTGGTTTTCCTTTCCTCCTCAATGTTACAGCCAAACAAGATATAATGAAATAATGTATTCGAGGACCTGCTGTACTTGCTGATTGTCTGGTATCATTTCAAGCTACGATCATGGTGTGACTGAAGGTGGAGTTGTCAGTCACACAGCACACACCGTGGGATATTCTCTACCACGCAGACTGCCACAAGGGCATAGATAGTAATACTCTGTAGATGATAATCCTAAGAGCGAAAACTTTACGAGGCTTATCTTTCTTTTTAATATAATGTACTTCATTTTAAATGTATATAATTTAATATTTAATAATGTCAGCATCTAAGAACCTAGCTCACAGAAGTCCTGAGAAGGCGGTGATTCGCCCCAGTGCACCACTGCACATGCTCCTCAGGCCTGCTGCAGACAGGAGAGCCCACTTCCAATAACAGAGGAGGTCACTTGCACTGGCTGAGGTGTACCCATCCATTCACTCTCCCAGCTTCTCTCACTAACTCCCATGTCTTAACTGACCTTGGGCAACCTGATTATTCATAATCATCAAATCAAAACAGCCAAATGTCACTTCACCAGGATTTAGTATTAATATGCCCCATAAGTAAGTTGCATTCAGTTTATAAAAAAGGTATTCAATGTCTTTCCCATTGCCCTCCCATTCTTGTATCTTCTTTATTTTATTTAGTAACCGGGTTCCTGAGTATACTTTAATCCCACTCTCTCTTTATGTTCAGTCATGAAAAAAATCTGGTTATTCCATCAGGTGACTCAACTCAGTATACTTCTCTCTACTTCAGATATGACTGTCATATCCCCATACAGATTCTTTATTGATAGATCATTTCTCAAGCAACCTCCCTACCTCTGGCCATCCATTGAACCTTATTTCCCCCAACCTCAGGGTGACCTTCCTAACCAGGCTGTTCCCCCAGGCTGCTCCCTCCTTCCCAGGCAGAAGACCAGTAGCCCACCCACCAAACACTCTTCCTACATCACTGCATCACCTGCAGAGATAGAGGGCCCCCTCAGGGCTCATACAGGCTGCAAATGTACAATATCTTCACTCAGATAACAGACTAGTCTGAGAAACACCCTGGATTTTCCTTTGACCAGGGTCTTCTTGACTTGTGGAATTTACCTCAGTTCAGGTCATTTAAATTGTTCATCGCTCCTTTCAGAGATGCTTCTTCTTTGAATTTCTATGCTCTAGCTAACCTAACCCAGGAGAACTGAAGTCTATCTGAGAGCTACCTGCTACTGTTTGGAGATTAGCCCCATTTTTTCTCCCTGGTTACCATGGGATAAAGCTATAGAAGCACAGCTATATAGAACTAACAGCTATATAGAACTAACCATGGAACTAACTGATAAGAAAGATTTCCCAAGGAGATGTGTCACTTTGACCAACCTCAATTTATAACAACAGAACCATGTAGGTCCGATTGCTGAGGACATCAAATTAAAAAGGAAATCGGTGTGTGTACCTACTTCACTTCTGAGTAGGAGCATTTTATTTAAGTGACGGTGGCTGTGCAATAAAAAATATATTAGTTTTATTTTTATTAAACTAAATTCAGATACTCAGTATTTTAATCTTAATCCTAATATACTTAGATTCAGCACTAACTGCTAAAGTGAATACAATCCATTGAATCATAAAAGAAGATAGAAAAGTTAAATGATCTGAAATACATTTTATATGTGATTGTCGTTTTTCAATAAAACTTCAATAACATGCCCATATCCTATAAAGAATATATCACATCACATTAAAGATTTCAGTAAATTCTGATGTTCACAACAGACTATTTGGATGTTTATAACTCAAAGGGAATATTTTCCATCAAAATCTGCTGAGTTATGTTTTCTAGGGAGATTTTTCCAATACAATTTCCTATAGTAGACACAAAAAAAGCTTTAGAAAAACAATCTATTTTAGAAAGGACAACGTTTTACTGAAAGATCTTCATGTTTTAATTCCCATATAGAGAGCTTTCCAGCTCTCTAAACTCTGGCTCAATGCAAACAGCAATGCACAGGAGTTGTTTTCTTTATCATGGGGCCTAAAGACGAGCTATTTTGCACCTGCCAACCACACTCCAGTGCTGTCAGCCCCCCACCCCCACCCCCCCATCAAGGTGCAAGTGCTTAATCTGAAAAAGAAAAGATGACATTTCCACACAACTGCCTCCAGAATTGTTGTGCCACTTTGTTTTGATTGTCCCTCTTACAGAATGGGATGAACTATTTCAGAATTTACTTAGATTCCCATTCCTATTCTTTAACAATAGCATTTATTTATTTATTCACCACCCACTCATGTCTCCATGAAACATGTATTTTAATAGTGGTTTAAACTTATAAAGCTAGTTCAGGCTTCTAAAGTTGGATGCCATTAATGTCCTACTTAGGCAAGGTTTCTTCAGGCTCCTGCAGGTCTGAACCCAGCCAGTTGATGAGACACAGAGTAATGCATGTGTCCCTCTTACACCCCACCTGCCTGCTTCTAGGTCTCGCTTTCCTTAGTGCTGTGCATCTGCTGTTAGCTCCTGACCCATTTGACCCTCCTGTTGTTCTGATAGGGCTGGGTGGACTCTGCGTGCATCCAGCCTGCAATAGGTTCTGCATCCGTGGGTTGAGACACCACTTTTGTTATTGCCTAGTCCGACTAAGAAAGACATGAAGTCTGGGCACTGAAGAGGCTACAGTGAAGAACTCAGCAGGGATGATGGCAGATTTAATGTCATCAAAGTAGAAACACAAAGTGGGGACAAAGGCAAAATGAATGGGAAGGAGGGACTTCAGCACAAATGTATGAATGGAGGTTTTGAGAAAGTGCTCAGGACAGTGACAAATGAAAATGCACATCACTCTATGCCCTGCTGTTGGTCACAGCCGGCATACCAATGTCTTGAGAACTCTGGGATAAAGCCCCCTTGAACAGGCCAGGGGTATGTTGTGTCCTAGGTACCTTGCTTATAAACCATTATTTAAAAAATATATTTATCACTGTTTTTTTTCAGTAGGTGTTTAACCATTCCACACTTGAGGCAAGCAGGGTACCTAGGACACAATATGTAAGAAGGCTTGATGATAAGGGTCATCCATCTTGCACTTGAATGACTTTTAAACGAACCAGTTCCTTAAAGATTACGCCCTTGGCCCCTTTCTTGCCTGCTTAAGTCTCAGCCCTGTGGCAGGACTGTCTTCTGCTCCAAAAATCTGATGATTTCCCTGAGAGCCCCACTGAATCTTAACCATGTAAAATGAACATATATTGAAATGTATTTAATTCAAAAAAGAGTACTATCTCGTTTATTAACCAGAATAATGCAAGTGCACAAAAATATAGTTCCTAAATGTCAATACTGATCCCTAAACTGGTGTTTACTTAGTCTTTCTGTTAAAAGTAAGGCAGAATAATTCCCATTTTGAAATCACAGTGTATAGGATCGTGGGTTAGAAAGAACAGATAATTGGACTCCAGGGCAAACTCCACAGCCTTCTGTGTAACCCCACATGAATAACTTCATCTGCTTGAGACACTTTCTCCATGCATGTAATGGTTAAATACCTACTGAAAAAAGCAGGGGTAAAAATTTTTTTTAAAAAATAATCCTATATAATAAAAGAGAAACATGCAAATGTGACCATACCTTCACCTCGCTACCAGCCAATCAGGAGTGGGGGCGTGGCCGAGGTGTGCATGCGAGGCAAGGGGCAGTAGAGGGAGGAGTGTGGCCACCACAATGCAGGGCCCAGTGAAGGGATGGGATGGGTGGGCGCCATGGCCTGGCAGGCAGCGGTGGCAGTGATGCAGCATGTGGTCCCCAGGCTAGGGCCCCACGGAGGGGCGGGACAGCTGCAGGAAACACTATCTGTGGGGTGTGCTGTCAGAGAGGTTCCTGCCTGCTGGGTTGATGTGGGACCACCCAGTTCTGGACCTCACGCTGTTGTCAGTGGCAGAGTGTGCGCGAGCCCAGTACAGTCACCCTTTCCCCAAGCACCATGCACACTCCGTGGCTCCCCACCTCCTCGCCAGGATCAGTGCTGCCGTCCTTCTGTGGCTGTGAGTCCTCACCGGAGGACATTTTCTCCTTTGATATTTAGGGAGAGTAGAAAAAAGGGGGAGAAACAGAGAGAGGAGCATCCACATCAGAGAGACACATGGATTGGTTGCCTCCCACAGGCGCCTGGACCAAGGCTGGGGATCGGGCCAGGATCGGAGCCAGGAGCCCTCCACCCTCCACGCCCACCAGCCAGGCACTCCAGCTTCTAGAGATGCTAAGGAAGGAAAGCCCTCAGAGGGGCTGCAGCATCTCCAGTTTCTCTGCTCCCACCCTCTCCCCAGGAGGCTGGGGAGAACATATTTGGCAAAGTTCTTTAAGCCACGGCAGTCAGAGTAGTGGGACACGGCCAGGCAGGCACATAGAGGGGCTGGGGCTCTTTCCGGCCCTGGGGTTAGATAGCATGCCCTGTAGTCCTGGGTGCCTGCAGCTCCCTGTGGCTGTGGCTGGCCTGAGTGAAGCTGGCCCAGGTCCTGGGAGCCTATAGCTGGCCAGAGGGAGAGAAGCCTGGGTCCCAGGTGTGGGGCAAGACAGAGGCAGTTAGGAGCAATCAGGCCAGTAGGAGAGCACTTAGGGGTGATCAGGAAGGTAGGCATAGGTGGTTAGGGGTTATCAGGAAGGCAGAGGTGGTTAGGGGCGATCACGCAGGCAGGCAGAGCAGTTAGGAGCGATCAGTCAGGCAGGCCAGTGAGCAGTTAGGAGCCAGTGTTCCTAGACTGTGAGAGGGATGTCTGACTGCCAACAGTCAGACATCCCCAAAGGGGTTCTTGATTGGAGAGGGTGCAGGCTGGGTTGAGGGACACCCCCCCATGCACAAATTTTGTACACTGGGCCACTAGTGATTTATAATTGGCTGAAGCTTAGAACACTTTTAATAGATAATGGTTCTCTTACCTCTTCTGCTTTGGTAATAACTTCTTTCATTTGAGGTTAATTAAGTTTTAAATTCTTGTGTAACACTAGTGGCCTGGTGCACAAAATTCATGTTTTGGGGGGGTAGGGGGTGGGATGAGGTTGTCCCTCAACCCTGCCTGCACCCTCTCCAAACTGGGACACCTTGAGAGATGTCTAGCTGCTGGTTTAGGCCCAATCCCACAACTGGCAGTTGGACATCCCTTTTGCAATCTGGGACCCCTGGCTTCTAACCGCTCACTTTCCTGCCTGCCTGATCGCTCCTAATCACTCTACCTGCTAGCCTGCTTGCCCCCAATTGCCCCCTGGCCTGATTGCCCCTAACTGCCCCCTCTTGTTGTTGGCCTGCTTGCCCCCAACTGGTTCCCCCTCCTGGCCTGATTGCCTCTAATCACCTCTGCCTCAGCCCAGACAACATGGCTTTGTCCGGAAGGACGTCTGGAAGGTGTCCTGGTCTAATTAGCATATTTCCATTTTATTAGTATGGAAGATAGAGGCCTGGTGCATGGGTGGAGGCTGCCTGCTCTGCCCTGAAGGGGATCCCGGATCAAGGAGGGGGTCCCCTTGGGAGAACGGGGCCAGCCTGGGTGAGGGGCTGGGGCAGTTTGCAGGCTGGCCACACACCCTTCGGGGTGGGGTCCCTGCTGGGGGGCGTGGCTAGCCTGGGAGAGGGGCTGAGGGCCATTCAAAGGCTGGCCAGGCCCCAGGCTTTGTCCAGAACAGTGGTTGGCAAACTCATTAGTCAAAAGAACCGAATATCAACAGTACAACGATTTAAATTTCTTTTAAGAGCCAAATTTTTTTAACTTAAACTTCTTCTAATGCCACTTCTTAAAAAAATAGACGTGCCCAGGCAGTGGTATTTTGTGGAAGAGTCACACTCAAGAGGCCAAAGAGCCGCATGTGGCTTGTGAGCTGCAGTTTGCCAACCTCTAGTCCAGAAGGACCTCCAGAAGGTCTCCAGAAGATCTTCTGGTCTAGTTAGCATATTGCTTTTTTATTATAATAGATAGTATGCAAATCCTTTCCTGAAAGACCATTTGTATTTGACAGAGGAGAACACGCACTAGACAGGCAGCCAAGAATCTCAGACCCGCGTCTTAAATTGACCTACACTCTCAGGTGAAATCACTTAACCACTTTGAACTGGCTTCATTATCAGTGCAAAAAAAATGTGCACTTAGAAAACCCATTTCTTCACAAATATTCCATTTGTTATCCTGTGCCAATTCTGTCAGATCTTATTGGAATAACATTTATAAAATGGCTTTGATTTTATTTGTCATAAAATTTTTGAGGATTTTTATTTTTAAAATAGATTGTTTAACAGAACTATTTGTGATCATCAGCAAGAGAATAAAACCAAGATGAATCAAAATCAACTAGAACAGCCAAGCCACCAAGTTATATTTAGACTCTTAAAAATATAATAAATGGCTATTTTTATGTGTTTAACTCTGATATACTTTTCCATGCTACAATTGCTTTGTGATACATTTTCCTTTAAAATATTTTTAAATAATTTCAGAGAGTAAGGGAGAGGGAGAGAGAGAATCATTGATCAGCTGCCTCTGCATGCCCCACACTGGGGATCGAGCCTGCAACCCGGGCGTGTGCCCTTGACAGAAATCAAACCTTGGACACTTCAGTCCACAGGCTGACACTATCCACTGAGCAAAATCAGCTAGGGACATTTTCCTTTAAATTCTGGTTCCTCTCCAAAGTGATTCTGAGGTAATGTCCTTAATTCTCCTGGTCCCCATATGGAATAAATAGTTTTTTTTAATCATTTAAAATATTGCTTATGTTTTCTTTTTCACCAATTGATGACCCACCTACCCCCCCCCCACTACAACCACCATTCCTGCCCTCCAGGACAAACCCTTACCACCCAGGTGTCCATGCCCATTGGTGGTGTTAATATGCATGCATACAAATCCTTTGGTTGATATCTAACCCTCCCTCCCACGTTTTCCTCTAAGGTTCAGCTATCTGTTCAGTATTTCTTTGTCTTTGGATCTATTTTTGTTTATCAGTTTATGTTGTTTTTTATATCCCACATATGAGTGAGATCATGTGATATTTATCTTTCTCTGACTAACTTAGTTTGCTTAGCATAATGCTCAGAATAAATAATTTTGAAAACCACCACACAAAAAAAGTAATACCCAAGAGAGAAGACAGTAATGTATGTGTGTTTAGGGTAGAGAAGAGATTCTTTTCTCTCTTTTTTAAATGATTTTCTTTCAGTTGCAGGTGACATATGATAGTATAATAGTTTCAGGTGTGCAAGATAATGATCCCACATTTATATAGCTTATGAAGTGATCATCCTGACAAGTCTAGTACCCACCTGGCACCACAGATAATTATTACAATATTACTGACAATTTTCCTTATGCTTAGTTTATATCCCTGTAATCATTTGTCACTGCCAATCTGCACCTTTTAATTCTTTCTAATGGAGATATCCTTGATCCTTAGCCTTTTTCTCAGTATTCAGGCCAAAAGAAATGTTTTAATTTGTCACTAAATAACACTGCATAAATTAATTAGTTTTCTTTCCAGTCAGCTAGAATTATAGGTACTAATGGTGTTCACACTGTTGTTTCATTAAAATGAAAAGTTCAGAACTATTGGTTATATGTACTTTAGATAATTTTTTTTATGTTTGAAAGGCATTTGAATATTGAATGTGTTAGAGGACAAATAGTAAATGGGAACCTTCCTGCTAAAATGCAAACAAATGACCCACATCTAAGGCTTAACCATTTGTAATCTGTGGCCATATAAAGTTATCTAATAATTTAAATTGTTGTCTCAATTACTTCTCTTTCTTCTCTTCAATGGAGGAAAAATAAGTGGTTTCTGAGAGAGTTACCTCTACCTCCTCACAATGATTATGGCACCAAATACTCTTTTCTATGTTTTTATTTCAACGTTCTCAGACTCAAATTACCTACTGAATTCTCATAACACAGTTGAGGGTTCATCAATGCAAACTGAGATAGATGAGGTAACTGAGACCTAGGAAGGCCAAGAGGGTTTAATAAAATCAGAACATTATTAAGTAAATGGCTTTGAGCTAGAAAGAACCAGGATCTTAACATGGCAAAGGCAGATCTAGTCAACACATGCTGACCTAGTATAATCTGCACTAACACATGATGACCCAGTATAATGTGCACTAATAAAAGATAAATATGCAAATTCACCATACATCCATGACACCCACCAGACAATCAGGAGTGAGTATGCAAATTAACCCAACAATTGTGTTGGGTTAAATTTGCATATGCAGGTACAAAGTGAAGACAGAAGGCTCTGGCCCGAGTGAAGACTGAAGACTGAAGAGGCATGGCTTTTCCACTGCAGCCAGAGCAAAAGTCTGGGTCCCAGGTGCCATAGGAAAACTGGTGCAAGCAGCCAGGGGAAGGAAGGCCTATTGCATGAATCTTCATGCAGTGGGCCTCTAGTTGTCAATAAAGCCACATCCCCAAAGAAACTGGACAGATCATTGGTAAGAACAGCTGGAAAACGTACCCATGAACCTAGTACCATGCCTGCTCACTATACTCAGTACCATGCCTGCTTACCCAGTGCCATGCCTGCTCACTTCAACCCACTGGTGTAGATTATCTAGTCTTTCAGGAGCTTAAGGTCCCAGCTTTCTCCACTGCCCAGCACAGAGGAGTTAACTCCCCTGTGGAAATGGCCACCTGTCATTCATGAAACTGCTGTTTCAAATTATTATCGACAGAAGTAATTTCTCAGACATCATGCTAAGTGATGACCTGGAGTTTATTATTTTCCTATCAGTACT
Source organism: Antrozous pallidus (assembly GCA_027563665.1). Classification (NCBI taxonomy): domain Eukaryota; kingdom Metazoa; phylum Chordata; class Mammalia; order Chiroptera; family Vespertilionidae; genus Antrozous; species Antrozous pallidus. Next base: position 100,078,221 of record CM050508.1, read on the forward strand.
TCTCTCCAAAGCTGCAGTCTACAAAATTCTAAATAATTTCTTTAATTGTGCAGAAAAGATGAAGAACTGACAATTTCTACTCACTGAACAGTTTAATAGTTCAACTGAGTTCCATTCAACTAGATTGCATTATTAATAAATGTAAAATATTTTTATTAGGCATTCAAAGTGATCCACTCTATTTTGGTGTTTTCTTTAAAATTTAAATGTAAATCCCATATTTCTTGTGAGCATACACCTCCTGTGTAGGCGTCCACGACTAAAGTTGCAAGCTGCACTTGAGGTCCGTCGGGGTCTTACTTGCCTCGGCCGGAGCGTGGACATAGCAAATGGGTCCCAATAAGCAAATCTGCAGATGTTAGCCAAATTAATGCGGCTGAAGATAAAATCTCTTACCTATGATAGTGCTTCATGTTTCTTAGAACTTTTGGAGTATCTAACTTCCTTGAAATATAAACAGGCCAGGTGCCACCCGAAGTCCATGGATATACAGAAGCCAGGCACCAGTGCTGTGGTCAATCTATTCAGTAAGTGCAGCCAAAGGGCACAGGAACCAGAACCTGGGATGCACACTGAGCTTGCATGTAGATGGACAACTGTCCATTAAAGTGCAAGTCCCTTTACCCTTTCTCTTACCTCTATTTTTTCCCCCACTCCATCAGAAAAAAAATTGGGTTCTACTTTTGTCCAGAGAAATAAGGTGTAAGTCACTTAAAGCAAACACCACCTAATGAGAGCTGTGAAAATGCCCCAGGTGCCCAGAGGTCAGGAAAGGATCAGTCAGCACGAGGAGATGGAGCACATCAAGAAGTGGCCTGAGGAGGCCTGGCTGTGGACACCAAACTAACCTGCAGAGTTGGTATCCCTGGCTAGAGGGACTGTCGGCTACATAGTGTGAGTGATCAGGACAAAACAGTTCAGGGATGCATGACTCAGATGAGGTCCGAAATGGGAATCCAGCCTCTAAGCATAAAGGCTTGTACAAGAGGGAGAGTGACAGGCAAAAGGCCCAGTTTTTCAGAGGGTCAGTGACGTGAGATTCAATCCCAGGTGTCACTCCCTCACTGAGACCCCAGGTTTGCATAGATAGCTAGATATCAATAGAGGAAGGTAGCAAAGGGAATTGGAATTAGCAGTGCAATCAAGTGAGGAGCATAGCCTGTTTCACTGAGAGGCTGTAGCATTCTTGGCTCCCTGGGGAACTGCAGCATGGTCCCACCAAGTGGACAATACCCACCCCCCCCCCGCTTCCCCATGTGGGCAGCAGCTGCCTTCTGGGGAGCAGGGGGAGGTCAGTGAGCGTGTAGAAGTCAGAACGATGCATGGAGGTACTTCCATAAAGCATGAGCATAGAAGCCTGGGGGCCAGAGGCCACCTGACAGTCTAGCCTGGGGAGAGGATGGATGGGTAGGAAGGTGGACTCCGTGCAAACTCATGAAGGCCTGGGAGGTAGATCGGTTGTTTTGAAAAAAGCTCCTGCCCTTCCCAGCCGGACAAAATATAACCTGAGCCAGACAAAGACAAAGCTCTTCTTCCCCCAGCCTCCCAGCCCACAGGCTCACCCCATTGTTCACCCACGTGCTTCACTCTCTCTGCAGCAGCTGGAGGCTCCGAAGGACGAGCTGTAATGTGGAGCCGGAACGTGGACGTGGCCTTTGTTTCAGGCTTGATGACGACAAGACTGAATACTTTCCAGGGCAAGACAAATGGAGATGAGCCATTGGGAGCCCAGGGCCAGCCTTCTACTTCTACCTAAATGAATGTCTCCACACCACAGTCTCTGGTCAGCAAGTCCAGAAGCAAAGCAGTTTCCACTAGCAGCACCTGGAGGTAGTGCAGGTTAAGCAATCAACACCCAGCTTGGCACTTGGTAGTGCGCAGGGAGCAGTAATAGGATTTTTGTTGTCACTTGTTTTTCATTATGAAGAATTGTGTAAAGTTCACATCAAGCCTAAGAGCCAGTCAGTCAGACAGGGATGGGTCAACAGTAAAAAGCATAAAGAACTCACAACAGAGGAAGCTGAGCTCTCAGAGAAAAGTCAGAAGAGGCACAATGGGAACCAATGGTGCCCAGTAGTACCTCCAGTATGCAAGTGCTCCCCCGCCACACACATACACAGCTGCAACACTCACTGGTCAGGCACAGCAGCAGCAGTAATGCCTCACACTGTGGGGGAACCTGCAGGGGAGGCCCTCACACTGTAGGGTTCCTGCAGACCCAATGCTTAGCGTTATGCAGCAACTGCCATCCATGCCATGAGCTGGTGACTCATCCTCAGCTCCAGGCACTAGCTGGTCTGAGGAGACAAGGCAGCAATTAGAATAATTAGGACAAATCATCACAGTGAATTAATGAATCACCACCCTCTCTTGAGCACTATGGAGGGTTTAAAAGGCTAATTCTCAGATGTGCTGCTGACAATAAATGTTCCTGAAATGCTATGGCTCTGCCCATCCAGGGGCCAGCTGCTTAAGAGAAAAGCAATTTTCCCTCCTTCACACAAAAGCATAAGAAAGCCTGCACATAAAACAAATAAAGCCACTCTGGTGGGAACAGTAGGAAGACAGACCAGATCGGATGCAAGACAGGACACACTGACGGGCCGTGGAAAGCCCTGAGCCCTGTCACAATGAGGAGCTTGTTCAGAGGCTGCCAGAGGACTCTCTCCTGCGGATTACACTATACTCCTAAGCAGCAGAGCCCAGGGAAGATGTAGTTTTGTAATCAGCCTCAAAGTGCAAGCAGTGGCAGGCCTGGCCTGAGAGCTTTCACATATAACTCTTGATTTCTGATGCCGGTCAAGGAGGCATTCTCCAGCCACCTGAGGAAAACACCCAACTCCAAAATACCCCTCAACTCCAATATTGTTTTCTTCATTGTACTTACAGCTGTCTGATAACAGTTTGTGCACTTACTTGCTTATGTTTTTATTGTACATTTCTCCCATTATGGGGATCAGAACTCTGATTTCTTTAGTGACTATGTTTCTGGCACAGAGATTAATGCCTGGAATATAATAAATATTTAGTGCTCAGCCATCTTGGCTCAGTGGTTGAGCATCCATCTAGGAACCAGGAGGTCAGGATTCAATTCGCTGTCAGGGCACATGCCTGGGTTGTGGGCTTGATCCCCAATGGGTCCAAACAGGAGGCAACCTATCCATGATTTTCTCTCATCATTGATGTTTCTGTCTCTCCCTCTCCCTTCCTCTCTGAAATCAATAAAAATAAATTTTAAAAATAAAATAAAATAAATATTTAGTGATTACATGTCTGCATTTCGCAGAATTTGATTCCAACTCTCCTTTGCTCCCTAAATTGCATAGATGTATAGTCAACTTAAAGTCTGAATAGTGAGGTGAGCATTTTTTTGCCTCTCTAAATAAGTCATTTATTTGAGAGAATAAGACTTTTCAAAACAAAGCCAATACTACACATTTTGTTCTACTAAAAATAATCATCCTCTTCCTAAGAGTTTCAAAGCCAGAGGAGGTGTCAGCATGCCCCCCACAGAAGGGCTGAGGAAGATGGAGCAGCAGCCAGTGGCTGTCAGGCAGCTTGTTGGCACAGGGTGGCATGATGGGAGCAGAGCCCAGGGAAGATGCAGCTTTGTAATCAGCTTCCAAGAGCAAGCAGCTGTAGGCCTTGACCTCCTAAGAGCTTTGATTATACCCACGCAGAGCCTGCAAATTTGGTGATAGTGAAGAAGATAAAATAGAATCAACATTGCTAAGAGAGTCCCTTACAGTAGAGCCAGGGGGCTGTTAAGAAGCAGGGTCTCAGAGCTCAGAAGTTGCTCTGGCTATACCTGTTACTAAACTCAGCCAAGGCTGAGCCATGAGCATCCTGGAACAGCATGTTATATGAACACCTGAACTTTATCTCCTTTCTTGTAGTTTTTGCCTCCCTTGTTTGCATATTGGAACTAATCCGTCCCTATCGACCTAGTCAGAATCCTTCATTTGTTTGAAAGAATTATAATTTGCTGATTTTGCTTTTATACATCCTACCTTTCTTTGTCCTCACCAGAGCACACTTTGGGTTGCGACATGAATCTGTTCCTCTCAAATTGCAATCCTTTTGGTTTAAATTATGCTCCTTGTTCTTTATTGTAGCCTGAACGTCTTCATTGGTTAACATTGGAAAAGTGTAAGTTGCTGGATTTCTAACCATCGTTCAAAACCATCTGGCTGCTCTTAAAGGATTTCTGTCTGCTCCCAAGTGGGCTGACGTTCCCTGTGTAGAAGTGTGCCTTAGAACTGTGGCAAGCCCAGTTCAATGCTAAGACGCATTTGCTCTTGGTGCTTCTTCAAAATAGTAAGCCTCCTCTGTAACATAGGAGTAAGCATGGCTCCCTCTTAGGACTCTGGATAAATGGAAATGATGTTTATAAGGCATCCAGAGCATTATTACTTTTCACCAATTAATACTATTGACAAGGAAAAACTTCTGTCATGTCTTAAATTGAATGACAGCAGTCCAGAGAGTGGGAGAAAGAGACAAGTTAATTAATTAACAGATGTGGTGGAAACCAATGAAAAGCTACTCACGTTTCTGAATGTATGTTGAACCTGAATGAACTTTCAGGCAGTTCCCTAGAAAGAATGGCCAACCCCCAATGTCCCAGCATCCTGCTTTCCCGTGAACTCTCTGCACAAACCAATCCAGGAGCAACAAAGCCTTCTTCCCTACAGACACTCTGACCTGTTTCTCCTTTTCATGATCCTTTCATCTACAGCCAATGTAATTCCTTCAAAACAAGTTATTTCTTTCTCCTCCCAACTGGTTGTGTGTTTACTTTTTGAGTCTATTCCAGGAAGATAAGCGCATGTTTTCCTTACCTAACCCTGCTGCTGGTGGCTTAGACTGCACACCTTGGGACCTGTCCATTCTTTGGTTAGTAGATGGCTCAATTAACTTTCTTTCAGGACAACTTTTGATTTATATGTTAATTTCTAATAACATAACTTAGGCATTCCACGTGATCATAATGTAGCACAAACCAAGAATGAATTGGAAACCCTGTAAAAAGCAAATATAGATGTTATTGCCTATCATAGTGATTTTCAACCAATGGGGCACAAGAATTTTTAAAACATACAATAGCTGACTATTTAGTCAGGGGCACTGACCTCTTTCCCCTGAGATAGAATAAATATTGCTAAGAGAGTCCCTTACAATAGAACCAGGAGGCTGTTAAGAAGTGGGGAATATGAAGTGTTCTTCCCAGGAAACATACATTATAGGAGTTAAGAACCGCATTAAAAAAACCAATAGACTTGGCTTCATGCCCAGGTCAGCCATTTAGAATCTCTCTTTGCACAAATTACCTAATGCCATCAAGCTTCAGTTGGTTCAACCATAAAATGAAGTTAACAACTCCAACCTCACAGGGCTATTAGAGAGATCAAATTTAAAAATTAATATAATATGCTTGTCACAATAGCATAGCTAAGAGTAGAAATTTGATCTTTGTCCTATAAGATGACTCTTGTAAAGGCAATAGCATGAATTTCAGAGGCAGTGTGATGCAGTATATTTTTTAGAAAAATGATGCATTTACTGAGATCTAGACAAAGTTGAAAGCTATTTAACAAATGATAAATAGAAAATAAACATTAACATTAAATATTATATAGGTTCTGGCATGAATATGAAAAACAGTCCATCTCTCTTACAATAGTTTAATCCTTTTAGTGATGGGTTTGGTTGTCTTGCTCTTGGAAGGGTAGTTATTTTTTTGTTGTTGTTCACTAAAATGTTTGTATATCTGAAACAATAAGATTTAAGATTTCACTTATTTTGCCTTGCATTTTAGTATCTACTGAAGAACCCTTAAAACAAATAACAGTCACATTATAGTAATCTTCCCTTATCCATAGGGGAGGTGTTTCAAGACCCTCAGTGGCTGCCTGGGGCCATGGCTAGTTGAACACTAGCTATATTGTGATTTTTCCCCTATACATATATACCCATTGTCAACAGAAATTCCAGAAAATAATTTTAGGAGGCAAAAGAGAGTTTAAACCACACAGGGTTTGCAAACTAGGCAGACATAGCCTTTGGCAAAGAGCAAAAGTGCTTTTAGAAGAGGGAGGATTAAAAGCAGAAATGGAGAGCTGGTCTTTAAGGTGATGTGTTTAGGCAAACAGCCAAACTGCAAGTATGTGCAAGAAGGATGGAGATTGATCAGGACTATGGAGCATCTTCAGTTTCTGGTGACTCATGGTCATCAGGTAGAGTCATGAGAATATGACCAAGGTTAGAGGCATAACACATGATCAGTGGGTGTTACAACACATGGTTGGTAAGGGGATGTTATAGGACAAGGTTACTGGTGATGATGGCAAGGCATGGTCAACAGGGTGGAGTCACAAGGCATGGGCCAATGCCAAAGTTTCCCTTGACATCTGCAAATTAAATTGGCAAAACTAGATTTGTGGATAAAGGAACAATTCAGAGACTGCAGTTCATTACATAGATTCAGAGTTCAGACTGCAAAACTGGAGCAAGACCAGAGGTCAAATTACAGAAAGGTCTAGATATTTGATCACAAAATTGTGATATTAGAATCTTCACTATTGTAAAGTTTAATTTATAAATTAAGCAGAGTAAGAGATTAATGACAACTAATAATAAAATAAAACAATTACATATATATATAAAATTATATATATATATATATATATATATATATATATATATATGTCTAAGTGACCAAATGACACTCATTGACCACCAGGGGACAGACACCACATAGGACATAGGATCAGGATTCCTCATGTCTGGTTTGGGCCTGCGGGGATCAGGCCAAATCCATCTATCTGACATCCCCTAAGGGGTCCTGGATTGCGAGAGGGCACAGGCCAAGCCAAGGGACCCCACCAGTGCATGATTTTGTGCACCAGGCCCCTAGTAAGAATACACTCTACTAATAATATACTGTAATAACTTTTGTGAATGTCGTCTCATTCTGTAACTATTCTGATGCCTGAGAGTGCTACTAACAAGTGGGATGCACATGCAGTAGGGATATGCTGGACCAAGAGGTGATGCATGTCTGGATGGGTCAGAGCAGGACGACAGTGAGGACTTGGCCAGATTCCATCACAACATTCATAATGACACATACTTTAAAACTGATGAATTTTTTATTTCTGAAACTTTCCATTTAATATTTTTGAACCAGGGTTAAAAATGGGTAACTGAAACTGAGAAAATGGAAGCCACAACAAAGGCACAATGGCACCTGCTAGTGCTTCAATTTTTTAAGAAGTGTGCCCTGACTTTTGCTCCTGCAGTTGTTGCCCTAAAGTTAGTTCATTCAGTCCCTCCTCTTATGTCTCTGGCACTCTTTGAGCTGCTGTCATTGCATGACATCTTAGAGTGAGTAAGTTGGTGAGCAAGGGAATCTGTGCATGGGCTCTAGCAGCCTTCTGTCTTTCTCAATGCAATGCCTACTGTTTTTTTGTTTTTGTTTTAAATCATCACCTGAGGATTGATTTTTTTTAGAGAGAGAGGGGAAGGGAGAGCAATAGAGAGAGAAACACTGATCAGTTGCCTCCCAGATAGGGTATCAAACCCACAAACTTTTGGTGTACAAGATGATGTTACAAACAACTGATTCACCTGTACAGAGCTTCATGCAATTCCTACTGTAGTGGCAGCCAGTTGTTACAGATGCTGTTCTTCTTGGCTTGACTGCCCTACACTTGCGAGCCATGTGTTATGCTGGACCCTCACATCTCACAGGAACTCTGCAGCTGAGACATTCCCCATTATTCACCTCCACACCATGGGCGCAGGGCATGTCCCATCTGTACCTCCATTTGTTCTAACAGACTACAGGTGACATTTAGTCATAGGAATTCTGTCCAGGTTGTCTAAAAGTAGTTCTCAGTTATGGTTGTTCAATAATTTAATTATAATTTTGGTCTGATTGTGGGAGATGACTTAAGTGTTCCTAATCCATCATCTTAACTGGAAGCCTCAGACAAGGGAATATATGGCAAATAGGGTTTGCAAACAATCACAATTTTTGTGAATAACATTTGTTCATTTTTGTGCACATATACATATCTACATTAATAAAAGAGAAATATGCAAATTGACCATCACTATGCTACACCCACCAGCCAATCAGGAGTAAGTATGCAAATTAACCTAACAAAAAAGATGGCGGCAGCCACAGAGCTGGAGCAAGCAGGAGGCTTAAGTTGCCCATGGTGATGAGGAAGCCAAGCTTCTCGCCCATCCTGGGTGCTGCTCAAGGAGGTGATAGGAGCAAACACTGCAGGGGACTGAGGACTACAGGCTTGGCTCTCGCCCAGGAGCAAAGACTGCAGGCTCCAGCTGGGAGCAAAGACTTGGGCCCCGGGTGCCGGAGGAAAACCAGTGCAGGCAGCCAAGGGAAGAAAGACCTATTACACAAATCTTCATACAACGTGCCTCTAGCATATATATATATATATATATATATATATATATATATATATATATTTCTTATATAATAAAAGCCTAATATGCAAATTGACCAAACAGCAAAATGAGAGGTGGAACAACCAGTTGCTATGACACAAACTGACTACCAGGGAGCAGACACTCAACACAGGAGCTGTCCCCAGCCCATAGGCCCCAGGCCAGCCAAGGTGGGTACCAGCAGGGGCCCCCTGATTGCCCCCACCAAAAGCGCCTATAGAGGAAAGGCAACCAGTGACAGAATCAGGGAAATCGCCTCTTGCAGAGGTGGCTGGGGGCATGGGAATGGAAGGGCCAATGAGCAGGTGGCACGAGGCTGGCGATGTGGTGGCAGATGCCAGTGGGGAGCCCCCTATTGCTCTGCAGGTTACCCCACTGATTGGCCCTGATCACCAGCCAGGCCTAGAGACCCTACCCATGCACAAATTTCATACATCAGGCCTCTAGGGCAGTGGTTGGCAAATCGCAGCTCACAAGTCACATGCAGCTTTTGGCCCCTTGAGTGTGGCTCTTCCACAAAATACCATGGCCCGGGCAAATCTATTTTGAAGAAGTGGCATTAGAAGAAGTTTAAGTTTAAAAAATTTGGCTCTCAAAAGAAATTTCAATTGTTGTTCTATTGATATTTTGCTCTGTTAATCAATGAGTTTGCTGACCACTGCTTTAGAAGATATATATATGTCACTGTATATCGACATGGCACTTATTAAATAAAGAGCAGGATTCTAGTAATCATTGAGTTATTCCAGGCTTGAATTCTTAATCATCTGTCTCAATTTCCAATGAACAATAAATAAATTAGCAGGTATTGTAAATGATAACTCATAGAGTAAAAGCATGCCGAAAAAAATGGTTACAGCTGGAAATAGACTCAAGACGATGAAATGAAGTGCAGCATAAAATATGCTCATAAGCATAGCTGAGAATGACATAAAACAGCAGATAGGAAATGTTTATAAAGTATTGAGAAAACAAAAGAAAATTATAAAACTATTTATGTATATTGGTCTAAGGAATAGAAATGTTTCAATACCCCTAGGCTTCATTTCATCACTATCTATAGTATTTAGAATCATGTTGAATAATAATTACAGGGCCAGGATTAAATAAACATGCTTCTTGGCTTTTGATCTGCTCCTGACAACTGAGAAATAACGACATTCCCTGCCTGGCATCAGGTTTCCCCTCTAAAACCTGAGAGAACTACAGTCACCATCCAGAGTTCTATTGGGATATTATCTAAATAAGGATGCCCTTCAACTTGTAAATTACATTATGAATTTCAGTAATTAAAATCATCATGTTAGTTTATGTAGAAAGGCATGAGATAATGTAATTATTATGCATATACTCGTTTTTCATATAAAGAAATGAAACTCATTGAGGTTATAGTCATAAAGTAAATATAACAAGTAGAGCTTAATGAATGGTGTACCTTATGCTTCTTAGTTCTTTATTTAATTAATATTTATAATGACTGTACAAGATGGATTACCTAATTTCTATTCTATAAATGAACAATCTTAGGATTGAGGAGTGAAGTAATTTCCTCAAAATCAACCAGATCATAAGAAGTAAAAATGAGATTTATATCTAAGTACATCTATTCTAAGCTTATATAATCACAACTATATTTCAATGCATTAACATCATAATTACGTGTCTTTCTACATACAAGAAACTACCTGAGCCTAAGAGGAGAAGATACAGGTCACAGAGGATTTTCCTCTGTACATCTATAGTGTTTCACAAAAAGAATCTAAAGAGAGAGAACCAAGATGGCGGCATAGAAGAACCAAGATGGCGGCATAGGTAAACACCCATATTGCTGCCCCGTACAACAAATTCAAAACTACAACTGAAGGACAAAACAGGCATCATTCAGAACCACCAGAGGGCTGGCTGAGTGGACATTCCACAAATAGAAGGAAAAAATAATAGACACTGAGACTCCGGGGAGCTGCAGAGGACAGAGTTGCAGATACACACGGAGTCAGAGGTTCAGAGCTGCGCACAAACAGAAAGGGCTGGCAGCTTCAAACCCTGCTGGTTTCTTGAACTGGGAGGGAGACAAAGGTGTCCAACTGCACTGAGCCCCAGTTGCGGGCGAGTCTCATGGAACCTAGACTAATACGGGGTGAAACTGGATTGTAAGGAGGAAGCACAATGAAACTCGGGAGCTGCAAAGGTGCACGAGCTATCGGAGAGGGCTCATGGCTGGCTCTATCATTCAGGAGGAAAAAGAAACAAAACAAAACAAAATGTCGGACTGTTTTGTTTTCCTGCTCCGGGTGAGACTTTGGGTGTCCAGACTCATTTGGGAAGAAACTAGATTGTCCAGCAGTGGGCAGAGCTCCAGGTAGCTTTCCCTTGGAGGTGTGTGCAGCCATTGCCATGGGACACAAAGACCCGGGAGCCGTATAGGGCGGGGTTGACTGGAAACCAAGGCTGCCTGCTCAGCCCAGAGACTCCACCCCATCCAGGATGAGCACAGATGCTGTCCCAGCATAAACACAGCTGATCCTCACAGCCAATTGGCCTGGAGGTCAACCCCTCCTAGTGATACCAGCAACAATCTAGGCTTAATTACAACAAGACTGTGCAGCTCATAAAGAACTACACCAAGAGTATCCACCTCAGGTAACTGGGGAGGCTGAGCCACTGTCCCCTAGAGGACACTTACCACACAAACCTACTCAAACAACTCAGGAAAGCAGCCAAAATGCAAAGACAAGGTAACAAATTACATGTGAAAGAAATGGAGGAAAAGAAACTACTAGACATAGAGTTCAAAACCAAGGTAATAAGATTTTTCAAGAGGCTCCTAGAAAAGGCCAATAAATTTAATGAGACCCTTGAGGATATGAGCAAGACCCTCAAGGATATGAGCAAGTCCCTCAAGGATATGGGCAAGACTATGGAGGATATGAAAAAGGACCAACTAGAAATTAAGCATACACTGACTAAAATAAAAAACATAATACAGAGATCCAAAAGCAGACTAAAGGACTGCAAGAATCAAGCCAAAGATTTGGAAAACAAAGAAGCAAAAATCACTAAGCCCAAAAAGCAAGAAGCAAAAAGAATTCAAAAAAATTGAAGATAGTGTAAAGAGCCTCTGGGACAACCTCAAGCATACCAACATCCAAATTACAGGGGTGCCAGAAAAAGAGCAAGGTAATGAAAACCTACTTGAAGAAATAGTGACCAAAAACTTCCCCCACCTGGTGAAAGAAATAGACTTAAAAGTTCAGGAAGCACACCAAACCCCAAACAAAAGGAACCCAAAGAGGACCACACCAAAGCATATCATAATTAAAATGCCAAGAGCAAAAGATAAAGAGAGAATATTAAAAGCAGCAAGAGAAAAACAGTTACCTACAAGGGAGCACCCATACGACTATCAGCGGATTTCTCAACAGAAACGATGCAGGCCAGACGGGAGTAGCAAGAAATAGTCAAAGTGATGAATAACAAGAACCTACAACCAAGATTACTCTATCCAGCAAAGCTATCATTCAGATTTAAAGGTCAGATAAAGTGCTTTGCAGATAAGAAAAAGCTAAAGGAGTTCATCAACACCAAACCAGTATTATATGAAATGGTGAAAGGTGTTCTTTAAGAAAAGGAAGAAGAAGAAAATGGTAAAAATAAAAATTATAAACAACAAATACACATCTATCAACAAGTGAATCTAAAAATCAAGTGAATTAAAAATCTGATGAACAGAATAAACTGGTGAATATAATAGAATCAGGGGCAAAGAAAGGGAGTGGACTGACAATTCTCAGGGGAAAGGGTTTTGGGGGGTGCGGAAAGAGATTAGACAAAAAGCGTACACCTATGGATGAGGACAGTGGTAGGGAGGTAAGGGCAGAGGATGGAAGGGTACTCGGGGGAGGAGAGTTAAGGGAGGGAAGAAAGAGCAACATTGTAATAATTTGAACAATAAAGATTTATTAAATTTTTGTTTAAAAAAAAGATGATGGCATAGGTAAAAACCTATTGTTCTGCCCTGCACAACGATTCAAAAACTACAACATAAGAACAAAACAAACATCACCCAGAATCAACAGAAAGCTGGCTGAGTGAAAACTCCACAAATAAATGTAAAGGTGGGACACTGAGACTCAGAAGAGTGGCGGGAGCGCAGCCTTGAAGACAGAAACAGGTTACGAGCCGTCCTGGTTGCGCGCGCGGGCTGTAGGGCTGGAGCAGCAACCTTGGCTGGATTTCGCCAACGGGGAGGGTGGAGACGTCCCGCTGCACAGATTCCCCAGGCGAGGTCCGAGGTCCGCGGGACGCACCCTGGAAGCCAGGCGCGACAGAGGTATCCTAGTCTGCAGAGAAACCCGGTAGCTGGAAAAAGAAGTTTGCGCCCATGTGTTGCACAAACACGGGACTTGCTCCCTGGAAACTTGTCTCCTGGTCCCGGAAACCACCTATTTTACAACCCTGGGCGAGACTTTGGATGTGCAGACTCATTTGGGGAGAGGCAGAGTTGTCTGGCAAGAGGAAGAGACTAGCGGCTTTCTCTTGGAGGTGCCTGCAGCCATACCCATCCAACAGAGACCCATGCGCGAGCGCTGCATAGGACATAGCTGACATTAAGGCTACCTGCACAGCTCAGAGACCCCGCCCATCCAACCTGAACACAGTCTCCCTTCACAGCCAATTGGCCTGGAGGTCAAACCCTCCTAGGCCAATAACAATAAGCTGGGTTTAAATTCAAAAATACTGTACAACCCATAAAGGATTGCAGTAAGAGTACCCATCTCAAATAACTGGGGAGGCTGTGCCACTGACCCTTAGAGGACATCTACCACATAAAGCAGCCACCATGCAGAGATATGGAAAGAAATCAGGTGTGAAAGAAATGGAGGAGAAAAGACAACTAGACATAAAGTTCAAAACCACGGTTATAAGGCTTTTCAAGAGGCTCCTAGAAAAGGCCAATGAACTTAATGACAACTACGAGGAAATAAACCAGATCAACAAGGAAATAAACAAGACCAACCAGGAAATGAATGAGACTTACAAGGAAATGAATGAGACCCTCAAGGAAATGAACAAGACCTCTGAGGATATGAACCAGACCCTCATGGATATGAAAAAGGACCAACTAGATATCAAGCAAACACAGACTGAAATAAAAAATATTACACAAAGTCCTAAAAGCAGTCCAGAGGGCCAAAAGAACCAAGTCAAAGATTTGAAATACAAAGAAGCAAAATCCACTCGGCTGGAAAAGCAAGAAACAAAAAGAATTCAGATAAGTGAATATAGTGTAAGGGGCCTCTGGGACAACCTCAAGCATGCCAACTTCCGAATTATGGGGGTGCCAGAAAAAGAGAGAGGGCAAGTTAATGAAAACCTACTTGAAGAAATAGTAACTGAAAACTTCCCCCACCTGGTGAGAGAAACTGACTTAAAAGCCCAAGACATACACAGAACCCCAAAATATAGGCATCTAAAGAGGACCACACCAAGACATATCATAATTAAAATGCCAAAAGCAAAAGATAAAGAGAGAATATTAAAAGCAGCAAGAGAAAAACAGTTGGTTACCTACAGGGGAGCACCCATGCAATTGTCAGCGGATTTCTCAACAGAAACGATGCAGGCCAGATGGGAGTGGCAAGAAATATTCAAAATAATGAATAGCAAGAATCTACAACCAAGATTACTCTATCCAGCAAAGCTATCATTCAAAATTGAAGATCAGATAAAGTGCTTCGCAGATAAGAAAAAGCTAAAGGCGTTCATCACCACCAAACCAATATTATATGAAATGCTGAAAGATATTCTTTAAGAAGAGGAAGAAGAAAAAGGTAAAAATATAAATTATGAACAACAAATACACACCTATCTACAAATGAACATAAAAATCAAGTGAATTGATAGGCTGATGAACAGGATAAACTGGTGAATATAACAGAAAAGTGGACATAGAGAGGGAATGGACTGACAATTCTTGGGGAGAAAAGGGTTGTGGGAAGTACAGCAAGAGACTGGACAAAAATCTTGCAACAATGGGAGAGGACAGTGGGGAGGGGGAGGTGAGGGTGGAGGGTGGGATAGGTACAGGGTGTAGGGGAGATATAGGGGGATAAAAAAGGGGAAACAATGTAATTAATAAACTGAACAATAAAGATAAAAAATTTAAAAAATAAATTAAAAAAAATAAGAATCTAAAGTTGACTAAGCTTAGTCCAAGGCCCAAAGCTTGGGATTATCTGACAGCCATAGGGAGTAAGTTGAAGCCAAAGTCCCCAGAACTACAGAGATAAAAAGCAGGAAAATGAAGTTCAGTCATCAAAGACCATATACCAGCCCAAAATTTAGATTTAAAAAAATCTGTCTGATTAAAAAGAACAACAAAGATATGATTTAACTCATGTATGGAATATAAAATAAAAAAGTCACAAACAAATCATCAGACAAAATAAAGGAGACAAACTCATAAATACTGAAAACAGAAAGGAAGTTATTAGATGTTAAGGGAGGTAAGGGAATGACAAAAGAGGTAAAGTCAATTAAATAGATGGTAATAGATTGAAACTAAATTTATGGTGATGAGCTCTCCATAGAATATACTGAAATCAAATTGTAATGGTGTACACCTAGAATTTATCTTTTTAACCAATGTTATTTCAATAAAAATTAAAGTAAAATATGTGCCATGTCTAAATTTATTACAATAAATTAACTATAACAAAAATGTTAAACGATCAACTGAAAATTGTCAGCAACATAGGTAATGAAATGAATTCAATATAGATGAAAAAATTAAAAAGAACAAATGAAAACATTAGAAGTAAATAAAATACAATAAATAAAGAATTATTTTGATGGCTTAGCAGACTGTATAGAGCAGAGAAAAGATCAATAAATTTGAAAACACATCCATAGAAACTATCCAAACTAAAATACAAAGCTAAAAGGAATGACATAATAGAGAAACAGTACCAGAAATCTGAGCTAAAACATCAAATATCTAATGAAAGATGTTCAGCTCTATTTTCTCTAACCCATAACTCAGGCTGGAAAAGCAGTGAGCATTAGTCAAAAATAACACAAGCCAAACTAACAATCCTCAAATGCTTGAGCAAAAGATTACAAAGTATACCCATTGGTCATATAAGGTCCAGAGCAAAAGCTGGAAGCGTTTCTTTCAAAAATTAAAACTTTTTGAACTAGCCATGTCTGCTCGGGATTTTAGAAAACTGCATGCATGCTCAGAGAAAGACATGCTCAGAAAAGACTTGGTAAGACTAAGCTTCACCATTGGTTGCTGCCTGGATCAGTACACACCTGGATACATGATCTCTCTCTCTCTCTCTCTCCTTTCTCTCTCTCTTTTTGTTTTGTTTATTTTTTTTCATTGCTTTCTTCATTTTCTATTTTTTAAGAATCAGTGAAATAAAAATTGTTTTTTAAAGCACAAAAATTGGCAAATATTACACAGATAAAAAGAGGAAAGACACATGACTAAAATAAGAAATAAAAGTAGGGACATTACTACTGACCTTACAAAAAATAAAACTCTATATAACAAAGAGATAATATGCAAATTGACCATCATTCCAAGACACAAGATGGCTGCCCCCATGTGGTCAAAGATCCTGCCCCCATGTGGACAAGAGATGACCACCACAACATGGCCAGCAGGGGAGGGCAGTTGAGAGGGAACAGGCCTACAAGGGAGGGCAGTTGGGGGTGACCAGGCTGGTAGGTGAGGGCAGTTAGGGGCAATTGGACTGGCAGGGGAGCAGTTATGTGTCAATCAGGCAGTTAAGGGACTGGTTAGGGGGTGATGAGGCTGGCAGGCAGAAGCGGTTAGGGGCAATTAGGCAGGCAGGCAGGCAGGTGAGCATTTGGGAACTAGCAATCCTGGATTGTGAGAAAGATCCCAGATTGGAGAGGGTGCAGGCTGGACTGAGAGACACCTCCATGCACAAATTTTGTGTACCGGGCCTCCAGTGTATTATAAAAAAAATAAAAATACATACCACCAAATTTTATAGCCTAGATCCATGATGGCGAACCTATGACACGCGTGTCAGCATTGACACGAGTAGCCATTTTCTATCATAAGTGGCCGCATGCGGACACATACAGAGAAGTATGGGGCTGCATGCTAGAAGGATGTTTCATCTTCGGCTACTGCACAGCCAGGTGCAGTAGCCTAGGATGAAACATTTGCTGTAGTGTAGTGTAGACACTCTGTGCTGGAGGTCTCTAGGCCAAAACAACAGAACTCAGGCACAGAGCATTTAGTTCTGGACTTCTGGTTAGGCTGTTAATGGATCGGTGACCTCACTTCCGGCCGGCAAAGCAGGAAGCAGCTGAATGCCGTGGGGGACCAATCTCTGGGGGCCCTGTGATTGACATTACCAGCAACTACATAACCATAGCAACCATCATCTAATCTACTGTTCAAGGGTGTTGTGGATTTCTAATTGACCGTTACTGAGATAAGTGAGGGGGAGGCTGGGAGAAGCGAGGGCCTGTGCTATGGATGCCATTTCCCACCATTAGAAATAGCAGCAGCCATCTTAATTTATATAAGGAATGCCATTTTGCAGCATAGTGAAAACTCCATTTCACCACTATTACTATTGAGCATCCTTATTAATCCCCATTTCTGCTTATTAACCCTGCCCTTTCCTAAAAAAACAGTTACATGTGCCATCTTGTGGTCACTTAGGCTAGTTAACCCCTAATTGCCTGAAGAGCTAACAGGCTATCTATAACTGTATCTTCTGCCACTGTCCCCCAAATGGAGAAGCCAAAAAATGAAAAAACAAGGTTAAGTAAAGGAAGTGGTAGTAGCAGTAGCTCACCCTTTCAAGAGACATGGACCGAGATGTATGGCATTGTAGAAAAAAATGACAGATCACTTTGCATTCTATGTAATGAAACAGTAGTAAGCAGAACATGGAATATAAATAGACATTCTGAAACTAATCATTCCCAGCTCTTGAAAAAAAAATGAGGATGAGAGGAAGGAATACATTTCCAGATAGCTACACCTTTATAAGAGACAATCTAATTTCATCCTTAAATTTATAAAAGGCTCTACAAATTTAACATATGCAAGTTTGAGCATTACTCACTCCATAGTTCAGCACGGAAAAACACTCAATGAGGGAGAATTTATTAAAGAAACTTTCCTAAGATGTGCACCAGTTCTATTTCACATTATGCAGAATAAACATGCAATTATTAAGAGAATATCTGACACACCACTCAATAGAAATATCACAAAAGACCGAATAATGAGACTGAACACAAATATACAACATCAATTAAAGAGAGACATAAGTAATTGTAAATATTTTTATTTATTTTTATTTTATTTATATATTTTTGCAGTATACCTTAGATTTAATACTAGTACATATGTTTTCCTTTTCCCCCATTACCCTCCCTCCAGCCTCCTCTACCTCCCAGCACATGTCCCCTCCTGCCCCCCTACCCGCCAGAGGGTCTTTCATTCATTGGTTATGCTCATATGCATGCATACAAGTCCTTTGGTTGATCTCCCACAGCATCCAACCCCACCCTCCACAACCTTCCCCCTGTAGCTTGACAAGCTGTTCAAGGCCACCCTGCCTCTATATCAATCACTCTACCCTGTTTCTCTTCTTTGAAAATATCTTGCCTCTGCATTCCAGAAATAAATGTCTAAGAACAAAAAATGTTTGAGTCTCAGTTTCAATGTCCAACTGTTCTGAGTCCCAGTTCCAATGTCAAATAGTTCTTTATGTGCACATGTCAGCAATGGTATCCAGATAGTGGAAACATCGTGGCAATGCAAGTTCCATCCTCTCTGATTTGTTCCTGGGCCGCCTGCAGCCATGCACAGCTGCCGACTGCTAGCATGGCAAGGTGTCGTCAGTGTCCCCCATCTCTGGACCATCCTCTTGGCTGGAACAGACCTGTCAGATCCTCACTTTCGCAGGAACCCACATGGTCTTGGAGTTGTTCTCTGAAAAAACACAAACACATTCTCGACCAAAAGTTAACAAAGAGAACCTCTCTACAAATTAGACTTGGGATTCTTTTTATTTTTGCCTAAATGATTTCCTTTGGCTTATTTTGACGCCATGTGTTTTTTTCATGGGTGTCCTGCTGTTGGCTTTACAAATGGAAGTTACTTTTCAGGAGTAAGAATTTTCTACATGTATTTTACTTACAGGATATTTTTCCTTACATGATATTACCCCACTATCCCCCCTCCTTTTTTTGATTAATGGGGGCTTTTGGAAATTTTAGATCGCGGTCTTGGTAATTTTAAATTTTAATTTTTGCACACAAAGCTGACTGCTTTAGGTTCTTTGGGTGTTAGGCAATTTTACAGTAAAATGAGCTACTAATAGATATTTTAGTTCATGTTATAGGAACAGCTTTTTGCCCAGTACACTTAGTTTTTCTTAGGCATTCACTTATTTCACTTGGCCAATTTAAATTAAACTGAAAACTTGATTATTATTTTACTGTCAGTTTTAATACTCAAGCGAAAATCTTAGTTTACCCTGTAAATATTAGTGGAAAGGATTATTTGCATTCTTGAGTAGGCCCTGAGCATTCCTGGTACTAGACTGAATTTAGATATAGAGCAGCTGTTCCTGGCCGAGTCTCTTTCTGCAATCTGGGTCCTGATCTGAGCTGTGCAAGGGAGGTGAAGCAGCTGTTGGGGCAGGAAACCTTCCTCAGAAGGGGTGAGAGTTCAGGCCCCTGCAAGGTTAATGGGTAAGGGTCTGTGCCCTACCTCTTTTAGTTCTCTCCTGTTGGCCCTTCTGCGACTGTGCCTGTCTTAGGTTGTTCCTTCCCTGAGGAATCTAACCCATCTCTGGCTAAAAAGCCATCCTCCGGGGCCAAGCAGGTGATTTGAGGTTCAGTTCTGTCTCCTTTGTAGTCTATGCCCCATAGCCTCCATGCCCAGGACCTGCCTTAGGCTCCCCTCACCTGCTGGTGGGGTCCCGGTATTGATCACATATCTCCGGGGACCCAGGTTTCTTCTCCAGAGAGGGCTCAGCTCACACCATTGGGTGAGAGACAGATCCATGGTACCAGGCACCCAGAGGCTTCAACCACAGCTTGAAGTGAAAGCTCAGGCAACAGCTGTGTGCACTTGGATTGTAAGAAGAGGATCCCTCTTGTCAAAAAGGGCCAGCGGGGCCAGTATAGAATGCTCAAGTGCCTTACCAGTGCCTTACTTTCTTCTGAAAGGGATTAATTTCTATCCTGTCCTCTTTTTAAATTGCTGCCCAACATTCAAAGAATTAGTTTGTAAGTTTATTTGGGATAATTGTACAATATGCTGTTGTCACATATCAAAAATCATAATGACATTGTAGAATAAAATTATGCAAGGGTATTATGGTGTCATAGAAGGTTAAGGGGGGCCTAACTTAAGGACTGGTGTCCATAGGAGATGAGAAGTTCTAGGTCATGTCAATTCAATATCAAACTAGCTGCCAATTTTTTAAATAACTTTATATAAACTTTGTCAGGGATGTGAAAACACAAATTACTTACCTTAGTTCAAAAGGTCAAATATAATGAATTTGCCTCTTACTCCCACCAACTCCCACTTACCCTGAGGTTTGACATTCTAATGGACTTTTCTCAGTCTCTGGATCCATTCTTGTTCATCAGGCTATATCATTCATTATATTCCACAAATGAGTGAGACCATGTGGTATTTATCTTTCTCTGCCTGGCTAATTTTACTTAGCATAATGCTCTCCCAATCCATCCATGTTGATGCAAATGGTAGGAGCTCCTTCTTTTTTACCGCAATGTAGTATTCCATTGTGTAGATGTACCACAGTTTTTTAATCCACTCATCTGCTGATGGGCACTTAGGCTGTTTCCAAATCTTAGCTATGGTAAATTGTGCTGCTATGAACACAGGGGTGCATATATCCTTTCTAATTCGAGTTTCTAATTTCTTGAGGTATATTCCTAGAAGTGGAATCACTGGGTCAAATGGGAGTTCCATTTTTAGCTTTTTAAGGAAACGCCATACTGTTCTCCACAGTGGCTGCACCAGTCTACAATTCCACCAGCAGTGAACGAGAGTTCCTTTTTCTCCGCATCCCCCCCAGTACTTGTTGTTTGTTGATTTGTTGATGTAAACCATTCTGACAGGTGTGAGATGGTATGGCACTGCATTTTGATTTACATCTCTCGGATAATTAGTGACTTTGAGCAAGTTTTCATGTCTCTGGGCCTTCCTTTTGTCTTCTTTTGAAAAGATTCTATTTAGGTCTGTTGCCCATTTTTTGTAGGATCATTTGTCCTCCTTTTATTGAGTTGTATGAGTTGCCTGTAGATACTTGAGATTAAACCTTTGTCACTGATACCATTTTCAAATATGTTCTCCCATACATGGATTTTTTTGTTGTTTTGTTGATGGTTTCTTTAGCTATTCAAAAGCTTTTAATTTTGATGTAGTCCCATTTGTTTATTTTCTCTTTAGCTTCCATTGCCCTAGGAGCAGTATCACTGAAGAAGTTCTTTCGGCATATGTCTGAGATTTTTCTTCATGTGGATTCCACTAATATTTTATGGTTTCTCGTCTTATGTTTAAGTCCTGTATCCATTTTGAGTTTATTTTTGTGGATGGTGTAAGTTGGTGGACTGGTTTCATTTTTATTGCATATATCTGTCCAATTTTCCCAGCACCATTTATTGAAGAAACTGTCTTGACTCCATTTTATGTTCCTGCCTTCTTTGTCAAATATTAATTGAGCATAGTGGTTTGGGTTGATACCTGGATTCTCTATTCTATTTCATTGGTCTATATGTCTGTTCTTGTGCCAGTACCAGGCTGTTTTGAGAATAGTAGCTTTGAAATACAGCTTGAAATCTAGTATTGAAATCCCGATGACTTTGTGCTTCTTTCTCAGGATTGCTGTGGCTATTCAGGGTCTTTTTTTTTACTCCAGATGAATTTTTGGAGAGTTCTTTCTAGGTCTGTGAAATATGTCATTGGTATTTTAGTGGGGAGTGCATTAAATTTATAGATTGCTTTGGGTAGTATGGACATTTTAATTATGTTGATTCTCCCAATCCATGAACATAGTATGTTCTTCCACCTGTTTACATCTTCCTCTGTCTCTTTTTTTAGTGTCCTGTAGTTTTCTGCGAATAGGACTTTTACCTCCTTAGTTAAGTTTATTCCTAGGTATCTCAATTTTTTGGTGTGATGGTAAATGGGATTGCTTTTTTAGTCTCTCTTTCTGTAAGTTCACTATTGGTGTATAGAAATAATTTCTTGGCATTGATTTTGTAGCCTGCTACATTGCAGAACTCAATTATTAAGTCTATTAGTTTTTTTTATGGAGTCTTGCGGGTTTTTTATGTACAATATCATTTCATCTGCAAATAAGGATAGCTTTATTTCTTTTTTTGCCAATTCTTCTTGTCTAATTGCTATGGCTAATACTTCCAGTACTATGTCCGACTGGAGTGGTGAGAGTGGGCAACGCTGTCTTATTCCTGTTCTTAGGGGAAATGGTTGTAGTTTTTGCCCATTGAGTATGATGTTTGCTGTGGATTTATCATATATGGCTTTTATAATCTTGTGGTCTGATCCTTCCATTCCTACCTTGTTGAAAGTTTTTATCAAGAAAGGGTGTCGGATTTTGTCAAATGGTTTTTCTGCATCAATTGATATGACTATGTGATTTTTATCTCTCAATTTGTTTATATGATGTATCACATTTATTGATTTGCGGATATTGTACCATCCTTGTATTCCTGGGATAAATCCTACTTGGTCATGGTGTATCATCTTTCTGATGTACTGCTGGATCCGATTTGATAGAATTTTATTGAGGATTTTGGCATCTATATTCATGAGGGATATTGGCCTGTAGTTCTCTTTTATTGTGTCGTCTTTATCTGGTTTTGGTATTAGGGTGATGTTAGCTTCATAAAAGGAGTTTGGAAGTGTTCCATCCTCTTGAATTTTCTGGAATCGTCTGAGGAGGATAGGTTTTAGTTCTTTCATGAATGTTTGGTAAAACTCCCCTGTGAAGCCATCTGGCCCTGGGCTTTTGTTTGCTGGAAGCTTTTTGATGACTGCCTCAATTTTTTCCACAGTTATTGGTCTATTGCGCTATTTAGATTCTTCCTGTTTGAGTTTTGGGAGGTTATATTTTTCTAGGAATATATCCATTTCCTCTAGGTTGTCCAGTTTGTTGGAGTAGAGTTGTTCATAGTATTTTTTAACAATCCTTTGTATTTCGATGGGGTCAGTTGTTATTTCAACTTTCATTTCTGATTTTATTTATAAGGGTCCTCTCTCTTTGCTTCTTGGTGAGCCTGGCTAGAGGCTCATCGATCTTGTTTATCCTTTCAAAGAACCATATCTTGGTTTTGTTGGTCTTTTGTATTGTTTCTTTGTTCTCTATGTCGTTTATTTCTGTTCTGATCTTTACTGTTTCCTTCCTTCTGCTTACACTGGGCTTTTCGTGTTGCTCTCTTTCTAACTGTTTGAGTTGTTGGGTTAGATAATTTATTGCCGCTGTTTCTCTTTCTTTCTTCCTTCCTCCCTTCCTTCCTAACTCCCCTCCTTCCTTCCCTCCTTCTTTCCTTCCATCCTTTCTTTCCTTCCATCCTTTCTTTCTTTCTTTTTGCTGTAGAATGGTAGAGCTATGAACTTCCCTCTCAAAACTGCTTTCATTGTGTCCCATAGATTTTGGATTGTTGTGCAGTCGTTGTCATTTGTTTCCATGATGTTTTCTATCTCTTCCTTAATCTCTCTAGTAACCCAGTCATAGTTTAATAGCATGCTTTTTAGTCTCCATGTGTTTGATTTATTTGGATTGTTTTTATTGTAGGTGATTTCCAGCTTTATACCACTGTGATCTGAGAATATGCTTGATATTATTTCTATCTTCTTGAATATGTAGAGACTTTGCCTATGACACAACACATGGTCTATCTTTGAAAATGCCCCTTGGGCACTTGAAGAG
The DNA here is from genome assembly GCA_027563665.1 of Antrozous pallidus. Taxonomy (NCBI): domain Eukaryota; kingdom Metazoa; phylum Chordata; class Mammalia; order Chiroptera; family Vespertilionidae; genus Antrozous; species Antrozous pallidus. The sequence continues at coordinate 100,101,695 of CM050508.1, forward strand.
TATGTATATTCTGTGGCTTTGGGGTGAAATGATCTGAAGATGTCAATTCCATCTGGTCTAGTAAGTCATTGAGGATTGATGTTTATTTACTGATTTTTTGTTTACAGGATTTTCCAATGGTGATAGTGGGGTATTAAAGTGTCCTACTATGATTGTATTGCTGTCTATCTCTCCATTGATATCCTCCAAGAGATTTTTTATGTATTTGGGTCCTGCTGTATTGGGTGTGTATATGTTTACCAGGGTTATTTCTTCTTGTTGGACTGCTGCCTTTAGTATTATGAAGTGGCCTTCTTTATCTCTTGTTATGTCCTTCACTTTGAGATCTAATTTCTTGGATACAGGTATCGCTACCCCAGATTTTTTTTCATTTCCATTCACCTGAAGAACCCTTTCCATCCTTTCACCCGCAGTCTGTGTGCATCTTTTTTTCGGAGGTGGGTTTCTTGTAGACAGCAGATACATGGGTCGTGTTTTCTTATCCAGTTCCTTGACTTTTGTTTGGAGCATTTAATCCATTTATATTTAAAGTTATTATTGATAGGTACTTATATGGTCCTATTTTTGTTCTTTATCCCTGTGTTCCTTCTTCGCTTCCTATTTCTTTTTACAGCAGATCCTTTAGCATTTCTTGCATTGCTGGTTTGGTGGTCGGTAATGAATTCCCTTAGTCCTTTTTTATCTGTGAAATTCCTTATTTGACCCTCAATTTTGATTGATAGCCTTGCTGAGTACAGTATTCTAGGATTCAGACCCTTCCTTTGCATGACTTTGTAGATTTCATTCCATTTCCTTATGGCCTGATACACATCTGTTGAGAAATCACTTGTTAGTCTGATGGAGGTTCCTTTGTAGGTGACTTTCTGTCTCTCTGGCAGCTTTTAAGATTCTTACTTTGTCATTGGTGTTTGCCAATTTAATTATAATGTGCCTTGGCAAAGGTCTTTTGGGGTTTAATTTGCTTGGGACTCTGTGAGCTTCCTGGATTTGTGTGGGTTTTTTCTTTCTTATATCACAGAAGTTTTCTGTCATTATTACTTCCAACGGGTTTTCTATTCCTGGCTCAGTTTCCTGTCCTTCTGGAAGCCCAATTATATGGATGTTGTTTTGTTTCATGTTGTCCCAAAGTTCCCTTAGGCTTTCCTCCTGCTTTTTTTTTTTTTTTTAGCAGCTGCTCTACTTGGTTATTTTTTCCTACCTCGTCTTCTAGCTAACTGATGCGGCCCTCTGCTTCTTCTAGTCTACTCTTAATACTTTCTACTGTGTTTTTTACTCCAGCAATGTCACCTTTTATTTCTCCTTGGCTCTTCTTCATTTATTACTGGGTCTTCCTCATTTTCTCTTGTTTCTCCCTCAATTACTCTTGGTTCTTACTCATACTGTCAAATTTGTCCTCCATTATTTTCAGCCACCTTATGACCATTTCTCTGAATTCTTTCTCTGACAGGTTGCTAATTTCCTTTACCTTTTTTTCTGGTGAGGCTTGTTTTTGGGCTGTTTCTTTGTCTCCCCATGGTCTCTCTTCTTTGTCTGGTTATGTAGTTCTCATTCACGTGCGTTGATTTAAAGTCACAAAATACAACACAACCAGGTGCAACACACCAGGCACTGAAGAGGAATGTAGTCACAGTATTGGTGACTCCATATAAAGGTGATGGCCAGACAAAGGCAAATTTGGAGATAGGTGAGAAAGAAGAAAGAGAACCCCCCACCCCCCCCCCACACACACAGACACTCACACATCCACACACACACAAAAAAAGAAAGACAGGAATGCCAAAATATTATTGGGAAAAGGAGAAGAAGTAAAAAAATGAAAGGGAAATAAACTATAAATGTGGGGTGAAAACTCCTATAGGACAGCCACTAATCCGAACAAAAACCAGCAACAAGTACCTGGAGATTGATACAAACTACATACAACTACTAATATCAAGGGAGGTGAGGGAACACAGAAACAAAAATCTATCAAAAAATAATGCAAATGAGGACAACAAAACAAAAAATCACACCAAAAAAAAAACCTACAAAACAAACCAAAATAAAAAAGAAAACCAATCTCACAAACCTGCTAAAAAACATCGATATAATCAACCGTCAAGTAAACAACAACAACAGGATAGAGAGAAAAACAACTTAGGATGGTGAAGTCAGAGAGACAAGAGCTTTGTATGGACTTGGAGTACGTGGTTGGAGATTAGATATATAAGGGGGTGAAATTTTAACAGGGGGTAAAAAGAAAGAATTAAGGTAAATCTAAAGTGGGAAAAGTGTAAGGGAAATAAAGCACTGAATAGGGAAGGGTTAGCAAGAGAGTGGTGACATAAAGGTGAAGTTGAGGTAGAGTAAAATATACTAAAGGGTAGATGAAAATAGACTGTAGAACACCAAAGTAAAATAAAGAGAAAATAAAATCAATTCCTTGTCTTACACAAGAGTCAATTTGTGATTCAGCCCCTGGATGGCAGTGTTTATAGATTGACCTCTGGGTCTATTGGTCCTCCCTAGCCTGAACTAAAATCTTGCTGTCCCTGTGGTATTCGATACCGATTTGGGAGGGTGGGCTGCTCTGAGCTGCCTCTCTAATGGTGACTCCTGGTTTAGCAGCCAGGACCCTCCCAAAATCTTTTGGGTTTCCTTCCTCTGTCAGGTCTAAATGGGTTGCCTCTAGGAATTCCCTCTGCCACCAGCTTCGAGGGCCCTCTTCCATGTTTACTAGCTCCAACAGCCACAGATTTTATTTCAGGCACAGATCTCCCGGCTCTGAGTTCCAAGGTGCAGATCTCCCAGTCTGCCACTTTCTAGGTCTCACACCCAAAGTAACCCCAGGGGAACTCTGACCTTTTCTTGCAGGACGTCAGAGCTCCTTAGACTCTGTGCGTCCACGCCAACTGAGCACTGGTGTTCTAGGGGGTCTCAGCCATCCAGTGGTTACTGTAGCTGTATATTTTCAGTCCCTTGCCCTTCAAGATGGCGTGGTCTGTCTCCAAGCCGGTGGCTCCCCTAGAGAACACAGCAGCACTGGGGCCGCTCAGTCAGGGGAGACCAGTCTGGTCATCCCCTACCTTCTCCTGAGCACAGCTGTCCCCTACTCGCCAAAAAACACTCCCTGCATGACCCTCAGCTGCTCCCTCCTGCCCTGGGACCAGATTCAGATAGCATCCCTCTGTTCCGCTGCCATTTTCCGACTTAGTAATTGTAAATATTTTTCTATCTCTCTTGATGAAACTACTGATGTCACATCACATGCTCAGTTAGCCATTGCTGGTCAATATTCTGATGGTCTCACAATGAGAGAAGAGTTGATAAAGTTAGTATCAGTGTCAACAAATACATCAGGAAGTGAAATGTGTAAGGTTGTTATACAAACATTCCATGAACTAAGCATTGATATCTCTAAAGTTGTGTCAGTGATGACAGATGGAGCACCAAACCTGGTGGGGGAAAAAGTTGGACTAGTCAAATTGTTTACAGAAGCTATTGCACATCTGATTGTGGCTTTTCATTGTATTATCCATCAAGAGGCTTTATGTGCCAAGGCAGGGTTCACCAACTTAAATGACTTAATGTCAGTTGTTACAAAAATAGTTAATTTAATAGCTGCTCACCCTCTTCACAAGCGAGAATTTTCTGCACTTTTACTGGAGGTTGATTTCACCTACAGTGGACTGCTGATGTACAATAATGTCAGATGGCTGAGCCGAGGCAAAGTTCTTGAGAGCTTTGTGGAATGTTTTGAAGAAATTAAAGTATTTCTTGAGGATAAGGATCTGGGAAACTTTTCTCAGCTCAATGATAAGTGGGTCAACACCCTGATGTTTTCTTACAGATATCTCTCTGTTCATATTAATGAACTGAGAGATTTCAAGGTTTTGGCAAAAGTATTGATGTTATGTTTGGATATATAAAAGCTTTTGAAAGTAAACTTAAAATTTTAAAGTGAGATGTAGAAACTAAAACTTATAAGTATTTTCCTCAAGTAACAAAGTATTTTGAGAAGGCCAGTGCAACTGTACAAAATGAAATGGAACCCTTGCTATAAAGTACCAGCATGTTTTAGATTTGTTACTTGACCAGTTAAGTGGTAGATTTAAGCAATTTAGAAGCCTAGAACAGAGCATAAAAATACATAAGTATCCTGATGTGGTAGTCTATAGTAGTTTGGAATTAAGTGGTTTCCAATGGATTCAAATTGATGATTTGGAGGTGCAGAGTTTGAAGACAGCATCTGGGCTCAGGTGTTTGTTGACTTGAGGTCAAAGCTTGAGAATCTGGAAAGGTGCCACTTGGGGAATCAAGAGGAGTGCCACTACGAACAGGAAATTTGGAGTCCCTGGAACCAATTACCAGACACTTTTAGCACCCTGAAATATATAGCAATGGCTTTACTCACAATTTTTCCCTCCACGTACTTTTGTGAGATCTTATTCTCAGTGTTAAATAATATCAAAACCAACAAAAGAAACACATTGACAGATGTGCTTGCTTAGGCTTGACGTGTACAAAATACCATCCTTCAATTGAAGGTTTAGCCAATGAAATTCAGCAACAAAAACATCACTAATAGGCAGGTAAGTTAAAGAATTCCCCCTCCCCCTCACTTACCTTATTTCACAGCACCCCACACAAGTATCAAGACCAACAAAAGAAACCAACTGACAGATGAACAAGAAAGTCACTAAGAAGGTAAGTTAAAGAATTAGGTTTTGGTTTATTAAATACAGTTATGTATTACAATTTATACTTTGTTATTTAAACTATAAATATCGTGAAAAAATGTTTTTTTCTCGAAGAGACACACACCCTGAGTTTTTTGGCTAATTTTGACACACCAAGCTAAAAAGTTTGCCCATCACTGGCCTAGGTAAAATGAAAAAAAAAATTACATAAACACACAGATTAATAAGCTGACTTATGAAATTGAAAATATCAACAGACCTACAAGTAAAGAGATTGAATTAAGTAATAAAAAACCCCTTACCAACTAAGAAATTCTATGAGCATGTAGCTTCATTATTAAATTCTATATTTAAATAATAATTAATAAAAATTGACCTCTAATTAATAAAAAGTATAAGGTATAATTTTTATTCATTTTATAAGGCAAATAATCACCGTTATATCAAAGCCAGATAAAGATGTCACAGGAAGACTACAGACTGATAGTCCTCATGAATATATACTTTTAAAAATAAACAGAATACTAGCAAATTGAATTCAGAAGCAAACTGAAAGAACCAAGTGAGATTCATCCCAGAAAAGTAAGCGTGGCCCTGACCAATTTAGGTCAGTGGATAGAGTGTTGGCCTGCGGACTCAAGGGTTCCAGGTTTGATTATGGTCAAGGGCATGTACCCTGGTTGAGGACATAACCCCAGTAGGAGGTTTCAGGAGGCAGCTGATCAATGTTTCTCTCTCATTGATGTTTCTAAATCTCTATCCCTCTCCCTTCCTCTCTGTAAAAAATCAATAAAATATATTTTTAAAAAGGAAGAAAAATAAGGGTGGTTTACATCTATACTAATAATCTATACTAATAAGAGGGTAATATGCTAATTAGACCAGGTAGACAGGCCATCTTCTGTATGTCTGACTTCCTTCTGCACAAAGCCATGGTAGTGGAGGCTGAGGCTGAGTCAGTTAGGGGTGATCAGGCCAACAGGGGAGAGCATTTAGGAGTGAGATCAGGCTGGCAGGGGAGGACTATTGGGGGCAACCAAGCAGGCAGGGGAGGGCAGTTGGGGGCATTAGGCAGGCAGGCAGGCAGGTGAGTGGTTAGAAGCCAGTGGTCCTGGATTGCAAGAGGGATGTCCACAGGGAGTCAAACATCCCCCGAGGGGTCCTGGATTGGAAAAGGTGAGGCTGGGCTGAGGGACACCCCCCGATGCATGATTTTTGTGCACTGGGCCTCTAGTATTAAAATAAAAATTTAATATACTACATTAACAGTACAAAGAAAAAATGTAATTATTTCAATTGATGTGAAAAAGTCATTTGAAAAAATTAATAATCTCTCATAGTAAAAACAATTAGAATACCTATATAATAAAAAATTAATATGCAAATTGTCCCCTCTATAGGATCTCGACCAGTTCAACTGCTCACTATGATGTGCACTAACCACCAGGGCGTGGTGTGAAACATGCCAGACATTGGCCATAAGCAATGTGGGTGCTGCTGACCCCAAAGGGCCCTGATGAGAGCAGGACCCCAGCAGGATGGTGGAACAGGTGGTGCCAGGCCAAGGCAGGTGCAAGCGGGGCCTGATTGCCCACAGACAGCGACCAGTGGGGCCTGGCTCCCAGGTGCTGAGAGAGCTGGGTGGGGGTCCAATGTCTCAGGTGGAGGGGGCGTATGGGGGCCCAGGCCCAGGTGCTGCCCAGGGCCCAGAGTTCAGCTGGGAACTGCCCTTCCACACAAGATGCTTGTGCTTCAATCACTGGCCAAGCCTAGGGACCACACCCATGCATGAAATTCCATAACTGGGCCTCTAGTCTATGAATAAAAAGTAACTTTCTCAATATGATAAAAGGTGTTTATAAAATACCCATACATCATATTAAATAATGAAAGACAGAAAATTACACCCAAATATGAGCAATAGATAATTTATTCATAGCCATGAAACAAACATAAAAGGCATTGCAATTAGAGAGAAAAAGGCATTGCAATTAGAAAGAGAAATGTGAAACTACTTCTATTCACAAATTATATGATTCCATATACATAGAAAATTTGAAAAAATACAAGAAAACTTATAGAGTTAATAAGAAATTTAAGTAAAGTTGCAAGGTGTAAGATATACAGGATCAACACAAAACTCACTGAAATTTTATATATACAAATAAGCAATTTTGAATAAAACATTAAAAAGAAATTATAATTATAACAGTCTCCTAACTAACTAAATACATAGGAATGAATTGAACCAATGAGATAAAAAATTTGTATACCAAACATTAAAAATAAATAAATAAATAAATAAATAAATAAATAAATAAATAAAATGTTGATAAATGAAATTTAAAATGACCTAATGGAAAGACATTCCATGTTCATGAATAGGAAGATCTAGTATTGTTAGGATACCAATACCATCCAAAGTATCTACAGATTCAATACAATCCCTATCAAATTTACAAAAGTCAGTTTTCAGAAGTAAAATAATTGTCAAATTTGTTGGCAAGGGAAATTAAAATGGTCTCTGAATAACTAAAACAATCTTGGAAAAGAATAAAAGTTGAGGTTCACATTTTCCAATCTCAAAACTTACAACAAGGCTATAGTAATCAAAGCAGTATGCTGTTGGCATGAGACCTGTGTAATGGAACTGTTGGTCCATAAATAAACTCATATCTCTATGACATACATTTTTGTCAAAGGTGTCAAGTCCATTCAATATGAAGACCCCTTTCAACAAATGGAGCTCAGAGCCCTGGGTTCCACATAAAAAATGAAGTTAAACCCTTACGACACAACACAGGCAATCTTAACACAAACTGCATCCATTATCTAAATGCAAGAGGTCAAAAACTATGAAACTCTGAGAAAAACACTTAGGATAACTTTTCATGACCTTGGGTTTAGAAATGGATTCTTATATATGACATCCAAAAGTACAAGCTTCAAAAGAAAAGATAGATAAATTAAACTTAAAAAATATTTTTTCTTTGTGTAGAAAAATATATTTGCAAGAAAATTATGAGTTGGCCAGAAAAGTAGAAAATATTTACAAATTATATGTTTATTTTTGTTTTTTTGTATATTTTTATTGTTTATAGTATTACAGTTGTCTCCTGTTTACCCCCCTTTACTCTCCTTCACCAAGCCTCTACCCAACCCCCAGATCAATCTAATTCAAAATCACTGAATTTGAATGCATGTTTCTCCAAAAATATATACAAATGCCTTCTAAGCACATAAAAATACAAAATAGTATTAATCATTAGGAAAATGCAAATAAAAAACATAAGGAGATAGCAATTCATATCTATTAGGATGTCTATAATTAAAAAACAGGAAACAAACAAAAAAAACCCAGAAAATAAGTATTGTTGAAGGTGTAGAGAAATTGAAACCTTGTGAATAAGGTTGGTGAGAATGCTGGTGAGAATGTAAAATGATGAAGCCACTGCTGGTGGGTATGTAAGATGATAGAGCCACTGTGGAAAAAAGTTTAGTGGCTCCTCAAAAAGGCACAGATAGCATTATCATATGACCCAGCAATTCCACTCCCTTCTTTGGGACATAGCCTTTCTAAAAGTTTGGACTTCTAACCTCCAGAACTATTGATAAAATAAGTTTCTGTTGTTTTAAGCCACCAAGTTAGTAGTAATTTATTATGGCAGCCTTGAGAAAATGATACAGATTTTGATACTAAGAAGTCGACTTAATTTATGAAACATATAAGTTTGTATGTCATTAAATATATATTGTTAGTTTAGAATTATAGTTTGGCTACAATAACTGATGATAGGTTTATCATCATATAGGCTAATTTTGATGTAGGCTAATTTTATTTTCTAAGAGTACTAGGAAGAAAATAATGTTAGGTAATGAAAATGTTTCCTCCAAATGGAAGTGTCTTTTTATGATCAAGACTAACTTAGAAATTATTGTGTATCTGACTTAGATCTGATAAGTTCCCAAAAAGTTCTGTCTCATAATGACTAATTGAGAGAACTTAAAAGTAGTTATAATTATCTCAATAAAGAAAGCAGGTCAGAAGAATCTAATTTTTGAAAACAGGTTATTTATTTTTATAAAAGAATTCATGACATTTTAAAAGACACTGGCTATAGATTTCTTTGGCACTTTTATGCATGTAAAATTATTTGATCAACAAAAATTCAGCTTTAATAATATTATGCAAACAGCCACCTGTACTGTAAGTACATAATGCCCACCTTTCAGCCCAGATTAGTTATTTTATTTTATTTTATTTTATTTTATTTTATTTTGTGTGTGTGTTTGTGTGTGTGTGTGTGTGTGTGTGTGTGTGTGTGTGTGTGTTTTAGGCTATCAGCATTAAAAATGAAAATAATAGATGATGCTTCAGGTATTAAAACTTCTATCAGGGGTGGATTTACCATGAGTTCAATGAAATCTCAGAGACCCCTCACTTGCACAGTATTCCACCTAATTTTGTATTTCTAAGGTCTGCACTTAATTTTGTATTCATCATTTCATATTCTCTTTCTTAAAGTGGGCCATCAAATTGTATGTTTAAACCAACAAAAATCTGATTTGGTACTTTTTAATTAATGATATTTAGATGGATTTTGGTCTTAGAATTGATGCTGTAATGGGTTAAGACTTTGGGGGAAGATGGCATGAAATGAATTAATTTTGTTCATGTGAAAGATATAAATTTTGGGGGCCAGAAGGTAGACTATTGTTTGTTGAATTGTGTTCCCCTAAAAGATATGTTAATTACTATAGTCTGACCATAATTTAAAATGTAATTTGCAGAGATTGAAGAGAAAAATGGCGGCGGAACGGAGGGATTCGATCTGAATCTGCTCACAGGGCAGGGGGAGGGAGCAGCTGAAAGTCGCGCAGGGAGCATTTGTCCGCGACTAGGGGGACAGCTGTGCTCCAGGAGAAGATAGAGGACTGCTGGGCTGGCCTCCCTAGCCTGAGCGGCCCCAGTACTGCTGGGTTCTCTCCCTGAGCCAACTGCGCGAGGAGGCGCGCAGAGGTGGACCACGACATCTTGAACTAGAGGAGCCGGAAAACATACAGCTGCCTTACGCAGGTACCGGCTGCACCACTGGGGCTCCACTGGGGCTCCCGGAGCACCGGCGCCCAGGTGCCGCGGAGGCTCGCAGAGCCCAGGGAGCGCTAAACTCCAGCTCGGAAAGGTCAGATTTCCCTGGGGATACTTTGGGCACGAAACTGAGGGGGCTGGCAGTCTGGGAGATCTGCACCTTGGAACTCAAAACCTGGAGATCTGCACCTGAAATAGAATCTGTGGCTGTTGAAGCTGGGGAACGTGGGAGAGGGCCCTTGGAGCTGGTGGCAGAGTTGATCCCTGGAGCACAATCGGTTTGGACCTGACAGAGGGGGGAAGCCCGAAAGATTTTGGGAGGGTTCTGGCTGCTAAAACAGCAGTCACCATTAGAGAGGCAGTATTGTTTAGTTCAGGATAAAGAGGACCAATAGACCCAGAAGTCAATCTAGAAACACTGCCACCCAGGGGCCAAATCACAAATTGACTCTTATGTGACAGGGAATTGATTATATTTTCTCTTCGACCTTGGGAATACAGTCTATTTTCATCTACACTTTAGTATCTTTTACTCTACCTCAACTTCACCTTTATACCACCACTCTCTGGCTAACCTTTCCCTATTTAGTGCCTTGTTTCCCTTACACTTTTCCCGCTTTAGATTTACCTAATTCTTTCCCCTTACCCCCTGCTAAAATTTCACCCCACTGATATATCTAATCTCTAACCACCTAATCCAAGTGCATATATACCTCTAGCTTCTCTGACTTCACTATCTTAAAGTGTTTTTAGCCCTGTCCTGTTGTTGTTGTTTACTTGACTGTTGATTATATTGATTTTTTAAGCAGGTTTATGAGATTGATTTGCTTATTCTGTTATTTTGGTTTGTCTTGTAGGGGGGGTTATTTTTATTTTTGGTGTTGTTTCTTGTTTTGTTGTCCTCATCTGCATTGTTTTTGAGATAGATTTTTGCTTCTGTGTTCCCTCACCTCTCTTGATATTAGTAGTTGTATGTAATTTGTATCAATCTCCAAGTACTTGTTGCAGGTTTGGTTCGGATTAAGGGCTGTCCTATAGGAGTTTTCACCCCACATTTATAATTTACTCCTTTTATTTCTTTTTTTTCTTCTCCCCCTTTTCCCATTATCATTTTGGCATTCCTGTCTTTCTTTTTTGTGAGTGTATGTGTGTGGGGGGTTCTCTTTCTTTTTTGTGTGAGTGTGGGTGTGTGAGTGTCTGTGTGGGTCTGGGAGAGGTTCTCTTTCTTTTTTCCCACCTATCACCGAATTTGCCTTTCTCTGGCGGTCACCTTTATTTGGAATTACAATTACTTTGACTACATTCCGGTTCAGTGCCTGGTGCGTTGCACCTGGTTGTGTTGTATTTTGTGCCTTTAAATCAACGCAGGAGAGTGAGAACTACATAACCACATACACAGAGAAGCGAGACAATGGGAAGACAAAGAAATAGCCCACATATGAAAGAAAAGCAAGGCTCACCAGAAAAGGAGGTAAACAAAATGGAAGTTAACAACCTGTCAGAGAAAGAATTAGAGAAATGGTCATAAGGTGGCTGAAGAGAATGGAAGACAAATTTGATTATATGAGTAAGAACCAAGAGGAAATGAGGAAGACCCAGGAAGAAATGATGAAGAGCCATGAAGAAATGAAGAGGAGCCAAGAAGAAATGAAAAGTGACATTGCTGAAGTAAAGAATTCAATAGAAAGTATTAAGAGTAGACTAGAAGAAGCAGAGGATCGCATCAGTGAGCTAGAAGACCAGGTAGGAAAAAATAACCAAGTAGAGCAGCTACTAGAAAAAAAAAATTAAAAAGCAGGAGGAGAGCCTAAGAGAACTTTGGGACAACATGAAACAAAACAACATCCGTATAATTGGGCTTCCAGAAGGATAGGAAACTGAGCAAGGAATAGAAAACCTGTTGGAAGAAATAATGACAGAAAACTTTCCTGGTATAGGAAAGGAAAAACCCACACAAATCCAAGAAGCTCACAGAGTCCCAAGCAAAATAAACCCCAAAAGAGCTACGCCAAGGCACATTATAATTAAATTGGCAAACACCAATGACAAAGTAAGAATCTTAAAAGCTGCCAGAGAGAGACAAAAAGTCACCTACAAAGGAACACCCATCAGACTAACAAGTGATCTCTCAACAGAAACCTATCAGGCCAGAAGGCAGTGGAATGAAATCTACAAAGTCATGCAAAGGAAGGGTCTGAATCCTAGAATACTGTAACCAGCAAGGCTCTCAATCAAAATTGAAGGTCAAATCAGGAGCTTCACAGATAAAAAAGGACTAAGGGAATTCGTCACCACCAAACCAGCAATGCAAGAAATGCTAAAGGATCTGCTGTAAAAAGAAATAGGAAGCGAAGAAGGATCACAGGGGCAAAGAACAAAAATGGCAACATATAAGCACCTATCAATAATAACTTTAAATGTAAACGGGTTAAATGCTCCAATCAAAAGACATAGGGTAATAGACTGGATAAGAAAACACAACCCATGTATCTGCTGTCTACAAGAAACCCACCTCCGAAAAAAAGACGCACACAGACTGAGGATGAAAGGTTGGAAAAAAGTTATTCAGGCGAATGGAAATGAAAAAAAAGCTGGGGTAGCCATACTTATATCTGACAAATTAGATCTCAAAGTGAAGGACATAACAAGAGATAAAGAAGGCCACTTCATAATACTAAAGGGAGCAATTCAACAAGAAGAAATAACTCTTGTAAACATATACGCACCCAATACAGGAGCACCCAAATATATACAAAAACTCCTAGAGGACATCAAGGGAGAGATAGACAGCAATACAATCATAGTAGGAGACTTTAATACCCCATTATCACCATTGGACAGATCCTCTAAACAAAAAATCAGTAAAGAAACATCAATTCTCAATGACTCACTGGACCAGATGGAATTAATTGACATCTTCAGATCATTTCACCCCAAAGCCACAGAATATACATTCTTTTCAAGTGCCCATGGGTCATTCTCAGAGATAGACCATGTATTGGGTCATAGGGAAAGTCTCTCCAAATTCAAGAAGATAGATATCATATCAAGTATATTCTCAGATCACAGTGGCATAAAGCTGGAAATCAACTACAATAGAAACAATCCAAAGAAATCGAACACATGGAGACTAAAAAGCATGCTATTAAACTATGACTGGGTTACTAGAGAGATTAAGGAAGAGATAGAAAACATCATGGAAACAAATGACAATGATAGCACAACAATCCAAAATCTATGGGACACAGTGAAAGCAGTTCTGAGAGGGAAGTTCATAGCTCTACAATCCTACTGCAAAAAACTAGGAACAGCGGCAATAAATTATCTAACCCAACAACTCAAAGAGTTAGAAAGAAAGCAACAAGAAAAGCCCAGCGTAAGCAGAAGGAAGGAAATAGTAAAGATCAGAGCAGAAATAAATGACATAGAGACCAAAGAAACAATACAGAAGATCAATGAAACCAAGAGCTGGTTCTTTGAAAGGATAAACAAGATTGATGAACCTCTAGCCAGACTCACCAAGAAGCAAAGAGAGAGGACCCTAATAAATAAAATCAGAAATGAAAGAGGTGAAATAACAACAGACCCCATTGAAATACAAAGGATTGTTAAAAAATACTATGAACAACTCTACAACAAACTGGACAACCTGGAGGAAATGGATATGTTTCTAGAAAAATATAACCTCCCAAAACTCAATCAAGAAGAATCTAAACAACTCAATAGACCAATAACTGTGGAAGAAATTGAAGCAGTCATCATAAAGCTTCCAGCAAACAAAAGCCCAGGGCCAGACGGCTTCACAGGGGAGTTTTACCGAACATTCAAGGAAGAACTAAAACCTATACTCCTCAGACTATTCCAGAAAATTCAAGAGGATGGAAAACTTCCAAACTCCTTCTATGAAGCTAGCATCACCCTAATACCAAAACCAGATAAAGACGACACAATGAAAGAGAATTACAGGCCAATATCCCTCATGAATATAGATGCCAAAATCCTCAATAAAATTCTAGCAAATCGGATCCAGCAGTACATCAGAAAGATCATACACCACAACCAAGTAGGATTTATCCCAGGAATGCAAGGATGGTACAATATCCGCAAATCAATAAATGTGATACATCACATAAACAAATTGAGAGATAAAAATCACATAGTCATATCAATTGATGCAGAAAAAGCATTTGACAAAATCCAACATCCTTTAATAAAAACTCTCAATAAGGTAGGAATAGAGGGATCATACCTCAACATAATAAAAGCCATATATGATAAACCCACAGCATACATCATACTCAATGGGCAAAAACTACAACCATTTCCCCTAAGAACAGGAACAAGACAGGGTTGCCCACTTTCACCACTCCTGTTCAACATAGTACTGGAAGTATTAGCCATTGCAATTAGACAAGAAGAAGAAATAAAAGGCATCCAAATTGGAAAAGAAGAAGTTAAGCTATCCTTATTTGCAGATGACATGATATTGTACATAAAAAACCCGAAAGACTCCATAAAAAAGTTAGTAGACTTAATAAATGAGTTCAGCAATGTGGCAGGCTACAAAATTAATGCCAAGAAATCTATGGCATTTCTATACACTAATAGTGAACTTACAGAAAGAGAGACTAAAAAAGCAATCCCATTTACCATCACACCAAAAAAATTAAGATACCTAGGAATAAACTTAACTAAGGAGGTAAAAGATCTATTTGTGGAAAACTACAGGACACTGAAAAAAGAGATAGAGGAAGATGTAAACAGGTGGAAGAACATTCCATGTTCATGGATTGGGAGAATCAACATCATCAAAATGTCCATACTACCCAAAGCAATCTATAAATTTAATGCACTCCCCATTAAAATACCAATGGCATATTTCACAGACCTAGAAAGAACTCTCCAAAAATTCATCTGGAACAAAAAAAGGCCCCGAATAGCCACAGCAATCCTGAGAAAGAAGCACAAAGTCGGTGGGATTTCCATACCAGATTTCAAGCTGTATTACAAGGCTACTGTTCTTAAAACAGCCTGGTACTGGCACAAGAACAGACATATAGATCAATGGAATAGAATAGAGAATCCGGATATCAACCCAATCCACTATGCTCAATTAATATTTGACAAAGGAGGCAGGAACATAAAATGGAGTCAAGACAGTCTCTTCAATAAATGGTGTTGGGAAAATTGGACAGATACATGCAAAAAAATGAAACTAGACCACCAACTTACACCATACACAAAAATAAACTCAAAATGGATACAGGACTTAAACGTAAGACAGGAAACCATAAAAATATTAGAGGAATCTACAGGAAGAAAAATCTCAGACATATGCCAAAAGAACTTCTCTGATGATACCGCTCCGAGGGCAATGGAAGCTAAAGAGAAAATAAACAAATGGGACTACATCAAAATCAAAAGCTTTTGCACAGCTAAAGAAACCATCAACAAAACAACAAGAAAACCCACTGTATGGGAGAACATATTTGCAAATGTTATTAGTGATAAAGGTTTAATCTCAAGCATCTACAGGCAACTCACCCAACTCAATAAAAGGAGGACAAATGATCCAATAAAAAAATGGGCAACAGACCTAAATAGAATCTTCACGAAAGAAGACAAAAGGAAGGCCCAGAGACACATGAAAACTTGCTCAAAGTCACTAATTATCCGAGAGATGCAAATCAAAACGACTATGCGGTACCATCTCACACCTATCAGAATGGCTTACATCAACAAATCAACAAACGACAAGTGCTGGCGAGGATGCTGAGAAAAAGGAACTCTCCTGCACTGCTGGTGGGATTGTAGACTAGTACAGCCACTGTGGAGAACAGTATGGAGATTCCTCAAAAAACTAAAAATGGAGCTCCCATTCGACCCAGTGATCCCACTTCTAGGAATATACCCCAAGAAATTAGAAAGGCGAATTAGAAAGGATATATGTACCCCTATGTTCATAGCAGCACAATTTACCATAGCTAAGATTTGGAGACAGCCGAAGTGCCCATCAGCAGATGAGTGGATCAAAAAACTATGGTACATTTACACAATGGAATACTAAGCCGCGGAAAAAAAGAAGGAGCTCCTATCATTTGTAACAACATGGATGGATTTGGAGAGCATTATGCTAAGTGAAATTAGCCAGGCAGAGAAAGACAAATATCACATGATCTCACTCATTTGAGGAATACAATCAATGACATAGACTGATGAACAAGAATGGATCCAGAGACAGAGAAAAGTCCATCAGAATGTCAAACCTCAGGGTAAGTGGCAGGTGGTGAGAGTAAGTGGAAAAGTCAATATACTTGAACTCTTGAACTGAGGTAAGTGATTTGTGTTTTTACATCCCTGACAAAGTTTATATAAAATTATAAAAAAATGGCAGCTAGTCTGACATTGAATTGACATGGCCTAGAGCTTGTCATATCCTATGGAGACCAGTCCTTAGGCTAGGCCCTGCTTAACCTCCCATGACACCATAATACCCTTACATGATATTATTCTACAATGTCATTATAATATTTGATATTTGACAACAGCATATTATACAATTATCCCAAATAAACTTACAAACTAATTCTTTGAATGTTGGGCAGCAACTTAAAAAAGAATAGGAAAGAAATTAATCCCTTTCAGAAGGAATTAAGGCACTGGGAAGGCATCTGAGCATTCTATATTGGCCCTTCTTGCCCTTTCTGCCAAGAGGGACCTTCTTGTTACTATCCAAATACACACAGCTGATGCCAGAGTTTTCAGTTCGAGCTGTGGCTGAAGCCTTTGGGCAGCTGGCACCATGGATCTGTATCTCGACCAATGGCGTGAGCTGGGCCCTCTCTGGAGAAGAAACCTGGGTCCCCCGAGATATGTGATCAGTACCGGGACCCCGCCAGCAGGCGAGGGGACCCCAAGGCAGGTACTGGACGTGGAGGCCACAGGGGGGCATAGACTACAAAGGAGACAGAACTGAACCTCACATCACCCTGTTTGGCCCCGGAGGATGGCTGGTTAGCCAGAGACGGGTAAGATTCCTCAGGGAAGGAACAACCTAAGACAGGCACAGTCGCAGAGGGGCCAACAGGAGAGAACTAAAAGGTCAACAGAGGTGGGGCACAGACCCTCATCCACAAACCTTGCAGGGGTTTGAATTCTCAACCCTCCTAAGGGAGGTCTCCTACCCCCACGGCTGCTTCGCCTCCCACACACAACTCATACGGGGACCCAGGTGGCAGACAGAGACTCGGCCAGCAATAGCTGCTGTATATCTAAATTCAGTCTATTACCAGGAATGCTCGGGACCTACTCAAAATTGAAAATATTCCTTTCCACTAGTATTCACAGGGTAAACTAAGATTTCTGCTTGAGTATTAAAATTGACAGGAAAATAGTAATAAAGTTTTCAGATTAATTTAAATTGGCCAAGTGAAATACGAGAATACTCAAGAAAAGTATAGTGTACTGGACAAAAAGCTTTTCCTAAAACATTAACTGAAAAATCTATTAGTAGTTCATCTCTTTGTAAAATTGCCTAACATCCAAAGAACCTAAAGCAGTCACTTTGTGTGCAAAAATTAAAATTCGAAATTATCAAGACTGCAATAGAAAATTTCCAAAAGTCCCCATTAATCAAAAAAGGGGAGGGGACAGCGGGGTAATATCATGTAAGGGACAAAAAAAAAATATCGAGTAAGTAAAATACATCTAGAAAATCCTTACTCCAGTAAAGTAAATTCCATTTGTAAAAACAATAGCAGGACACCCATGAAAAAACACACATGGTGTCAAAATAAGCCAAAGGAAAATCATTTAGGCAAAAATTAAAAAGAATCCCAAGTCTATTTTGCATAGAGGATTCCTTTGTTAACTTTTGGTCGAGAATGTGTTTGTGTGTTTTCAGAGAACAACTCCAAGACCATGCGGGTTCCTGCGACGGTGAGGAACTGATGGATCTGTTCCAGTCATGAGGATGGTCCAGAGATGGGGGACACTGACGACACCTTGCCATACTAGCAGTCAGCAGCTGTGCATGTCTGCAGGCAGCCCAGGACCAAACCAGAGAGGATGGATCATGCATTGACACGATATGTCCACCATCTGGATACCATTGCTGACTTATACACATAATGAATTATTTGACACTGAAACTGGGACTCAGAAAAGTTGGACATTGAAACCGAGACTGAAACACTTTTTGTTCTTATACATTTATTTCTAGTATGCAGAGGCAAGATATTTTTGAAGAAAAGAAACAGGGGAGAGTGATTGATATAGAGGCAGGATGGCCTTGAACAGGCTGTCAAGCTACAGGGGGAGGCTTGGGTGAATGGGAGGCAGATGCGGGGGGAGATCAACGGAAGGACTTGTATGCATGCATATGAACATAACCAATGAATGAACGACACTGGGGCGGGGAGGGGGGAAGCTGGGGATAAGTGCTGGGGGGTGGGGGAGGCTGGGGGGAGGATAAGGGGGCGGGGGAAAGGAAAACATGTACTACTATTATACTGCAAAAAATCAATAAAAAAATAAAAAAAAGAATATCACCAAAAAAATAATAATAAAATAAAATAAAATAAAATAAAATGTAATTTGCAGGTGTAATTATTTAAAATAAGATTGTATTGTGTTAGGGTAGGTGCTAAATCCAATCACATCCTATATAATAAAAGAGAAACATGCAAATTAGACCATACCTTTGCTCCTGATTGTCTATGCTACCAGCCAATCAGGAGCAGGGGCAAGGCCAAGTCGCACAAGTGCCAGGCCCCGGGGTGGAGATGAAAAGGTGGTGGTGGTGAGCGCCTAGCCCCCGGGTGCTGTGAGGGGAAGCTGTAGCACCAGCAGCAGTGGTGGTGGAGGCACCAGGGAGTGCCCAGCCTCCAGGCCCTGTGAGTGGAAGTGAGGATGAGCACCCAGCCCCCAGGGCCAGGTGGTCGCAGGCAGCTGGGGATGAGCTGACGAGGGCGATGGCTGGGTGCCAGAGGCTTTAGGCCTTGGGCAGGCTGGGGGTGAGCCATCAGTTGGACATCCCCTGAGGGCTCCCAGTATGTGAGAGGGGGCAGGTTGGGTTGAGGGACCACCCACCCCCAGTGCACGAATTTTGTGCACCGGGCCCCTAGTTTTTTAAATAAAATAATATCATGTGAAGACACAGAGACACAGACACCCAGAGGGAAGATGGAGGGGCAAGTGGAGAGAAGCAGTGACAGGCTGACAAATGAAAAGGATTACCACTGACACCTGAAGCTTATAGAGGCCAGGAAATTGTTCTCTAAAACTTCATGTGATATGGTCCTGCTGACACTTTGATCTGAGGGTTTTAACCTCAGAATTGTGAGAGAGTAAGTTTCTGTTGTTTTAAGCCATTCAAGTTTTGGTAATAATTCAAGGAGCACTAAAAATCTAATACAGCTGCCTATAAGAAACACTATTTAATTATAAGTCCATAAATATTTATAAAATAAAATAATGGTAAAAAAAATAGAAGTCATGATAACACTAGCCAAAAGAGACTGAAGCAATATTAATTAAATAGTGGATGTAAGCACAAAAGAATAAGAGTCATTTCATTAAAATGAAGGACTGAATCCATCAAGAGAGCATAATCGTTTATAATGTTTATGCACCCAATAGCAAAATACCTGGAGCAAAAACTGACAGAAGAGCATGGATAAATAGGAAAATTAACAATTATTATAGGATATTTTAATGCATTTGTTTCAGCAATTGAAAAAAGAAGTAGACAGAAAATTAATAATAACATTGATATGAAAAACATTATCAATCAGCTTGATATAATTAATGTGTATAGAACACTTCATGCAACAACTGTGGATTACACAATATTTTCAAATGTACATGGAAATGTTTTAAGTTAGATCATATTCTGGTCCATAAAACAGTTCTCAATAAACTTAAAGGGATTCAAATTGTAAAAATTTGCTGCCTTCTCACAGTAGGATTAAATTATAATCAAAACTGGAGAAGTATCTGGAATATGTTTGCATAATTGGAAATAGAATAATAGACTTTTAAATAAACATCAACATGGAAAATATAAATTCTTTAAACTGCAGTACAATGAAACAATGTATCAGAAGGAGTGAGGTGCTGCTACTACAGTATTTGGAAGAAACTTGTAGCACTAAATCTCTGCATTAGGAAAAAAATAGTCTTAAGCATGTCATCAATATCTACCATAAGAAAAAAATTTTTAATTTAAAAACGCCAGTGTAAAAGCATAAAGCAAGATTCAAATTCTAGAGATTATTCCTTTGAAAATATATACGCGACTTTCATGTACCCTAGAGTACTTTAGGGAGTCAAGACAAAAGGGAAATCTATGTTAAACAGTAGAAGCTACACTAAAAATCACAACTCTGAGCTAAACTTATAGTTTAATCTTATATTGATAGATTGGAATGATGGATTTTATTATTCTCAGGCTCTTTCTGGTTCCTAATATTCTATAATTCTCTTCCAATATATCTTACATCTGGCAAAGAATATGAGTTAAGTTCTTTCTAACAAATGTGCAACTATCCTAATATTGAATGTAGTTAGCTACAGAAATCTGGAGAAATTTTAGGTAAACTCTGGTAAGGAAGGGAAGAAATGGCAGGAAAATAGGAGAGTCCAAGAAGTAAAGTGTGAGCAAAAGCTCAAGGAAGGAACACTTGAGAAACAAAACAGGTGTGAGCGGGATCCCAGCTCCAGGCAGGAAAGAATCCATGAATGTTGGTGCTCCTGCCCTAGGACTTTCAGACTGTAGAATATTCTTGGCAAATTTCTTGACCAGACTAATTTTTAATTACTAAATATTATTTTGACATGGGCCATCAAGCTAGGTTCCTTTTATTAGTGGGTTATATGAGGAGGTCAAAATAAAAGGAGGGACTTTGAAAATACTGTTTGAAGTACTGACCTAATTCTAATGAAGGGTCCTGGGAAGTCATA
The DNA here is from genome assembly GCA_027563665.1 of Antrozous pallidus. NCBI lineage: Eukaryota > Metazoa > Chordata > Mammalia > Chiroptera > Vespertilionidae > Antrozous > Antrozous pallidus. The sequence goes on from CM050508.1 coordinate 100,122,425, forward strand.
TCTGAGGTCATTCTGACTGGATTTCCTCGGGTACCTAATAACCACTAGGTATTTGCAATTTATTTTTTAGTTTTTTGATTTAGTGTGTTTTTCCTTTTTATTGAATTTATTGGAGTGATACTGGGTAACAAAATTATTGATGCTTCAGGTGCACAATTCTACAACATATCTGCACAATGTCTTGTGTTTACCATCAGAAGTCAAGTCTCTGTTCATCACATTTATTCCGCCTTTACCCTCTTCCTCTTTCTCACCACCCACCTACCGCTGGCAATCACCATACTTTTGTCAGTGCCTATGAGTGTCACTATTTTTTTTCTTTATTTGTTCAATCCCTCCACTCCTTTTGGAAAACCCCCACCCCCTAATACCATGATGGCGAACCTATGACACGCATGTCAGCGCTGACATGGTTAGCCATTTTCAACGACATGCGGCCACATGCGGTCACATACAGAGAAGTATGGGGCCGCATGCTGAGAAGGACATTTCATCCTCGGCTACTGCACGGCCAGGTGCAACTTCAAGACAGGATCTGGGCTCAGGTGTTTGTCAACTTGAGGTCAAGTCTTGAGAATCTGGAAAGGTGCCACTTGGGGAATCAAGAGAAGTGCCACTACGAACAGGAAATTTGGAGTGCCTGGAATCAATTACCAGACACTTTTAGCACCCTGAAAAATATAGCAATGGCTTTACTCACAATTTTTCCCTCCATGTACTTTTGTGAGATCTTATTCTCAGTGTTAAATAATATCAAAACCAACAAAAGAAACACATTGACAGATGTGCTTGTTTGGGCTTGAAGTGTACAAAATACCATCCTTCAATTGAAGGTTTAGCCAATGAAATTCAGCAACAAAAAAGTCACTAAGAGGCAGGTTAGTTAAAGAAGTCCCCCTTCCCGTCACTTATCTTATTTCACAGCACCCCACACAAGTATCAAGACCAACAAAGAAACCGACTGACAGATGAACAAGAAAGTCACTAAGAAGGTAAGTTAAATAATTAGTTTTTGTTTATTAAATGTAGTTACATATTACAATTATACATTTTTGTTATTTAAACTATAAATATCGCAAAATTATGTTTTTTTTTTCTCAAAGTGACACACCACCTGAGTTATGCTCGGTCTTTTGGCAAATTTTGACACACTAAGCTCAAAAGGTTGCTCATCACTGCCCTAATAGCTATCAGCCTATTCTTTTGAGTCCGTCACTATTATGCTTGTTAGTTCATTTTGCCCACTAGTTTCTATGTATGAATGAAATTATATGGAACTTGTCTTTCTCAGGAAACTTATTTCACTTAGAATAATGCTCTCCAAGTCCATTCACGCTGTAGCAAAGGGTAGGATTCCCTTCATTTTTACAGCGGCATAGTATTCCATTGTGAAAACATACCACAGCATTTGTATCCACTCATCTATTGATGGATACTTGGGTTGCTTCCAAGTCTTGACTATTGCAAATAACACCACAGTGAACATAAAGGAACATATATTCTTTCAAACTATTGTTTTGAGTTTCTTCAGGTAAATTCTGGGAGTGTAATCACTGGGTCATAAGGCAATAGCATTGTTAATTTTTTTCAGTAACTCCATACTGCTTTCCAAAGTGGCTACAACAATCTGCATTTCCATCAATGGTGCATGAGAATTGCATTTTCTCCACTTCCTCAACAACATTTGTTGTTTGTTGATTTGTTGATGATAGCTATTCTGACTGGGGTGAGTTATAAGTGACATTGAGCAACTTTTCATGGGTCTTTTTGCCATCTATATATCCTCTTTTGAGAAGTACCTATTTAGGTCCTTTGACCATTTATTAATTGGATTATTTTTTGTTTTGTTTATATTGAGTTTTATAGATTTCAGATATTAACCCTTTTTCACACCTGTCATTGGAGAATATATTCTTCCATATGGGTTTTCTTATAATTTTGGTGATGGTTTCCTTTGCTGTGCAAAAACATTTTAGTTCTATATAATCCCATGTGTTTACTTTTTCTTCTGTTTCCCATGTCCCAGGACATATATTGAGAAAACATTTTTAAATGACTTAATTATTCTCAAAAATAAATAGAAAAAATATAATAATAAGTATCAGAATAGAGAGAAATAAAATATAAATCAGAAAAAACAATAAACAGTTCAAACACACCAAAAGCTGCTTTCTTAAGATCAATGAAATTAATAAAAATTTTAGACAGATTGCTTAGGAAAGAGAGAAGGTACAAATTACCCATAAAGAGGAGAAGCCAAGATGGTGGCATAGGTAAACACTTGAACTGCTGCCTGGTACAACAATTTCAAAACTGCAATTAGATCACCGGACATCTATCACCCAGAACCATGGGTGAGCTGGCCAAAAGGAGGTTCATCAGCCAGAAGGAAAGAGGGGAGCATTAGGACGTGCACAAGTGCTGAAAACATGAGGTTTTGGGGGGGGGGCAGCAGAGGGAGACTTTGGGGCTGCTTTTTTTTCAACCCGAAGGGAAGTGGGCTCCTGACTACTCAGAACCCGAGTTTCTGGGGAGACGCTGGTGACCCAGACTCATATGGGGAGAGGCTGGATGGTCTACGCCATTAGGTCGGAAAGCAAGGGAGGCGCTTTGCAGAGGCCCCTAGGCAATCAGTGTTCACTGCACAGGGGCGCAGGGTGTGGGGTATGGGGACTTAGAGACCTGGGGACCTGGAGTAGCAGCCATCCCTGTTTGCCACACCCTAGCCTAGTGACTCCTTGAAAACCCCACCACGCCCAATCTGCAAATCCACCCAAGCTGAGTGCAGGGGCATTTGCATATAAATGGCTTGCACTTTTCCAGTTTAAGGGAAAATGCAGCTCTGGTCAGACATCTGGAGACCTCCCTGTAGCTCCTGCTGAGGAGGTCTGAAACAGTAGCTGAACTGCACCCCAGTGGAGATCCAGAAGCTAGTGTATCTAGAGGTCACTGTGAGACAACACCATATTTCAACTATTCACATCCATAAGTGACACATTCAAGAGGCAGACACAGTGAGCACCAAAGCCCCACTGAAGCAAGTCCGGCCCCATAGGCATGTCTCCAGTACAGCAGTTCCTCCACTCCATCGGCACAGGGAAGCCGCAAAATACAAAGACAGAGAAGCATGTCAGCAATGAAAGAAATGGAGGAAAGCAGACTACCAGATATAGAGTTCAAGACCACATTTATAAGGTTATTCAAGAATCTTCTAAATACTGCCGAGAAACTTTATGAGACCTTCAAGGACCTTAATGAGAATGCCAGGAAAATGGAAAAGGACCAAACAGAAATTAAGCATACACTGTCTGAAATGAAGAATTTACAGAAATTCAATGGTAGATCAAAGGACTCCAAGAATCAAAACAAAGATCAGAAATGTAAGGAGAAAAAAACAAAAACAAAAACAAAACACCCAACCAGAAAAACAGAAGGAAAATAGAATCCAAAAATATGAAAATAGTGTAAGGGGCCTCTGGGATAATAACTTTAAGCACACCAACATCAGAATTATTATTGGGGTGCCAGAAGAAGAGCGAGAGCAAAATATTGAAAACCTATTAGGAGAAATAATGACAGAAAACTTTCCCTACCTGGTGAAAGAAATAGACTTCAAGTCCAGGAAGCGCAGAGAACCCCAAACAAGAGGAATCCAAAGAGGACCACCTCAAGACACATTATATTAAAAATGCCAAGGGCAAAATACAAAGAGAGAATCTTGAAAGCAACAAGAGAAAAACAGTTGGTTACCTACAAGGAGTACCCATACAACTGTCAGCTGATTTCTCAACAGAAACTATGCAGGCCAGATAGGAGTGGCAAGAAATATTCAAAGTGTTGAACAGAAAGAACCTACAACCAAGATTATGCTACCAAGCAAGGCTATTATTTAGAAGTGAAAGTCAGACAAAGAGCTTCACAGACAAGAAAAAAAAAGAATTCATCACCACCAAACCAGGATTATATGAAATCTTGAAGGGTATTTTTTAAGAAGAAAAGAAAAAAAAAGGAAAGATAAAACCATACACAAAATGACAACAAATGCATACCTACCAACAAGTGAATCTAAAAATCAAGTGAATGAAAAATCTGATGAGCAGAATGGATGGATGAATATAATAGAACCAGAGATATAGAAAGGGAGTGGACTGACAATTCTTAGGGGGAAGATGGTGTGGGGGTGTGGAAAGAGATTGGACAAAAACCTTACACCTATGGATGAGGATAATGGCAGAGGGAAAGGCATGAGGAGGGGAGGGGAATCAGGTGGAGGGAAGTTATGGGGGAAAAAAAGAGGAACATCTGTAATAATCTGAACAATAGAGATTTTTTTTAAATTACCCATAAAAATAGGAAGAGAATTACCACATATTCTAAGATATTTTTAAAAATTATAAAGAAAATATGATGATCACCTTTATGTCAATATATTCTACAGTTTAGATGAAATATACAAATCATAAAAACATACTCAAGTAGAAATAGATAATTTGAATAGTCATAAGCATATTAAAAAAATGCACTTGTATAAAGAACATTTCAGACCCAAATGATTTCATTGGCAAAGTTTATGAAACTCTTAAGAAAATTAAGGAGTAAGGGAATATCTACCAACTCTTAATGCCAATGAATCACAGAATTACTCCAATATGAAAACCAGAAATAGATATTACTAGAAAAGGTAACTAAAGACCAATATCTCTTATAAATATAGATGCCAAAATTAAAATTAAACGTTTATAATAGTAAGTAAATGGTTTCAAGCAATAAATAAAAATGATAATACATGATTAACAAGTAAGTTTTTCCCAGGAGCACAAAATGTGTTTAACATTTAAAAGTCAAATTGCTTAACAGCTACTGGATACAACACTAATTTATAGAAATGAATTTTCTTTTTTTTAAATATATTACTTTATATTTAGTGTCACCTAATTTTTTTTAAAGAAAGTCAGTCAATATATTTCACTGTCTTAATAAACCACACCAAAAATTTAACCAAATGGAGAAAAACATTTGAGAATTCTGATAGCATCCTAATATACAAAAGCACTGGGTCCATCATAACCACAGGCTCGACCAACCAAAAGTCAGTTCTGCAGTCACTGCTGGGTTGCTGTGCTGCCCCAGCACTGACTGCTGAGGTGACTGTGAATCAGGCCCAGAGAGAGACCTGAACAGAGAAGCAGGGTCTGAACTGTAGTCTAGGTGGCAGCTGTAGATTAGCACTTGCACTCTCTTTCTCTCTAGCAACCTTGCCTCCATTTCTCTCCAGGTCTCCACCTGGGCTGCTGATCAGGCCCTGTTGATAGGACCAGAGACACTGACTGGCATAGAAACAGACCAATCACAGTCAAATTGGCCAGCAGAGGAGGGCAGTTGGAGCCAAGATCAGGCCTGCAGGAGAGGGCAGTTAGGGGTGATCAAGGGCCAGCTAGGGGTTATCAGGCCCACAGGAGAGGACAGCTGGGGTGATCAGGGCAGCAGGGAGAGTACTTGGGGACAAGATCAGGCTGGCAGAGGAGGGCCATTAGGGATAAGATCAGGCCAGCAGGGGATGGCAGCTGTGGGGAACCAGGCCTGCAGAGGAAGGAAGTTAGGGGCCATCAGGCTGGCAGTGGAGGGCAGTTGAGGGGGGAGTGAGACTTTCAGCATAGGGCAATTGGGGCTAGTCAAGCTTCAGGAGAAGGTAGGGGAGGACAGTTGGGGGCAATCGGGCCAGTAGGGGAGCAGTTAGGCGTTAATCAGGTCAGCAGGAGAGTGGTTAGGGGGTGATCAGGCTGGCAGGCAGAAGCAGTTACAGGGAAAGCAGGCAGGCAGACAAGTGAGGGGTTAGGACCTAGCACTCCTGGATTGTGAGAGGTCCTGCCCAGCGCTCACACTTGCTGCCAGTGTCAGGCTCACATCTGCAGCTGATGCCAGAGCTGCCATCTGCACTCTATGCTGGCACAGCATGCCAGTCTTGATTTCCTGGCACCATCAGCAGGTACAAGCAGCCTCTGCTGGCTTAAATTGCCTGAAGGCTTCTCCAACCCCCAGCTCCTGAGGGGAGATTGGGGCTGGCAGCTATCTCTCACATCCACTGTTGGTGCCTGCCCCAATTGCTCTGTGCTGTGAGTGAGTGCAAGCGGGGTCATCATTGTCAATGTGTGGGAATGGTGGTGGCAGGAGCAGGGCTGCTGACAGACAGGGGATCAGGACCATGGTGGGAGGGGCCAGAGGGGCATGGAGGATGATTGAGACTTGCCCTTGTGGCAACCGCAGCCTTGCTGCCCCACAATTCCTTTCAAAGTGCACTATTTGTGCACTGGGGCCCTAGTTTCCTAATAAAAGCTCTCAGCAATCCTGAAATATAAGCAGAATCCTTAATCCAGTAAAGGATACATAAGAAAAATTCTATACTTACTAGTGACTTTCATGGTAAAAAAAAATAATTAATTTTCCCTTTTTGCCAAGAGGGACCCTCTTCTCACAATCCAATTGCACACAGCTGTTGCCGGAGCTTTTTATTCAAGCTGAGGTTGAAGCCTTGTGGTGGCTGGTACCATAGATCTGTCTCTCACCCAATGGTGTGTGCTTGGCCCTCCCTAGAGAAGAAATATGAGTCCCCTGAGATATGTAATCAGTACCAGGACCCCACCAGAAGGTGAGAGGATCCCAAGGCAGGTGCTGGGCATGGAGGACTCAGGGGCACAGACTACCAAGGAGAAATAACTCAACCCCACATAACTCTTCTTGGCCCCAGAGAATGGCTGATTAGCCAGAGATGGGTAAGATCCCTCAGGGAAGGAACAACCTAAGACAGGAATAGTCACAGAGGGGTCATCAGGAGAGAACATGGGGGTCAACAGAGGTGGGGCATAGACCCTCATCCTCCTAACCTTGCAGGGGCCTGAACTTTAGTCCCTTCTGAGGGAGGTCTCCTATACCCATGGCTGCTTCACCTCCCAAGCTCACCTCAGATGGGGACCCAGGTAACAGACAGAGACTTGGCCAGCAGCAGCTGCCCTATATCTAAATCCAGTATAGCACCAGGAATGCTCAGGGCCTACTCAAGAATGCAAATAACCCTTTCCACTAATATTTACATGGTAAACTAAGATTATTGTTTGAGTATTAAATTTGACAGTAAAATAGTAATCAAGTTTTTAGATTAATTTAAATTGGCCAATTGAAATAAGTGAATACTCAAGAAAATTTAATTGTACTGGATAAAAAGCTGTTCCTAAAATATTAATTACAATTTCTATTGGTAGTTCATCTCATGGTAAAATTGCTTAACATGCAATGGAACTAAAGCAGTCATATTTTTGTGTCAAAATTAAAATTTAAAGTTATCAAGACTGCACTATAAAATTTCCAAAAACCTCCATTAATCAAAAAAGGGGGGAGAGTAGGGTAATATCATATAAGAAAAAATATCCTGTAAGTAAATTACATCTAGAAAATTTTTACTTCACAAAATTAATTTCCATTTGTAATGCTAACAGCAAGACATCCATGAAAAACACACACGGCATCAAAATAAGCCAAAGGAAAATCATTTTGGCAAAAATAAAAAGGATGCCAAGTCAAATTTATAGAAAAGTTTCCTTTATTAACTTTTGGTCAAGAATATATTTGTATATTTTCAGAAAACAACTCCAAGACCATATGGATTCTTTCAATAGAGAGGAATTGACAGATCTGCTCCAATCACGAAGATAAGAGGATAAACAGTCCAGAGATGGAAGACACTGACAACACTTTCCCTTGCTAACAGTCAGCAGCTGTGCATCACTGCAGATTGCCCAGGACCAATCCAGAGAGGGTGGGACCTGCATTGCCACCATTTGTCCACCATCCAGATCTCATTGCTGACATGTACACATAAGGAACTATTTGACATCGAAACTGGGTCTCAGAACTGTTGGACATTAAAATTGAGACTCAAACTTTTCTTGTTCTTATATGTTTATTTCTAGTATGCAGATGTAAGATTTTTGAAAGAAAAGAAATGGGGGAAAATAAATACAGAGGCAAAGAAGCATTGAATAGACTGCCAATCTACAGCAGTAAGTGCTGGGGGTAGGGGAAGCTGTGGGGAGGTCAATGGGGGGAAAAGGAGACATATGTACTACTGTTTGTTAATACTTTAAACAATAAAAAAGATGAGTGATTCTTTATTATTTTATGTTTCAAAAAGTTATATAATGTTTTATATGTGTACATATAGTACAGACTTATATATTATGTATGATATGTGATATGTTATGTGTTATATGTTATTTTATGCCTCATATTTTTAAAAAATATATTTTATTGATTTTTTACAGAGAGGAAGGGAGAGGTATAGAAGGTCAGAAACATTGATGAGAGAGAAACATTTATCAAGTGCCTCTTTCACACACCCTACTGGGGATGTGCCCGCAACCAAAGTACATGCCTTTGACCAGAATCGAACCCTGGGACCCCCCCCCCCGTCAGCAAACCAATGCTCTATCCACTGAGCCAAACCAGTTTCGGCATGTATTTAAATATCATGGGCAACAGAGAGGCTTTATATATGTCTAATATGGTTTTTAGTAAGAAAGTCTAAGATTTATATTAAAAAAAGAATCAACTTTTCTTTTTGTAAACCTCTAACTTTTTTATTGTTTGTTACTGAGGCATAACTAAGTAAATAGGTCAAATCTTATTTGTTCTAAGACAAATTACCTTCCTATTTCTGCAATATTAAAAGCCTCACCATTTTTCAATGCTTAAAGTACACAATGCATCAATTACTCATAAAGCCTTTTTATTAACTAGTTTTGTTGTTTATGGTTTTATTTTTGTAGTAAAATTCCACTTGGAAAAGGACAACTGATAAGGATGACTATGGAAATTAATGTTGAATAGCTTATGGTTTAAAAAAAGTAATGTCTGAGGGTGGCCATGGCTGCAAATGATAAGTCTATTGCTTCAGGATGTGAAGGGCTTTGGGAAGAACCAATCTCTTTTTCTGGATTAATGAAGGTTAGAGGAGGAAGAGGTCTTCCTAAAATCTGCAAGCCTTCTTTCATCCCCAGGAAAATGTTGAGCATTAAAATTGGAAAAAGGAAAGAAAAGTGTAACTAACAATTATAGACTGAATATTATGTACTTTGTATTTTGCAGGATGTTTGCATACGTTTCACTTAATCTTCATTAATCTCCAATTAAACCTACAAATTATCCTATGTAATAAAAAGGGAATATGCAAATTGACTGTCATGCTGTAACAAGATGGCTGCACACACAACGGACATCAAGTTCCTATAATGAGCCTTAGTGAGCAATAGCAGGGACCTAAATCTGCCTGGTGCTGAGCAGAGGCAGTGGGCCTGAAGCTATGCACCCCGCCTGGCAGGGCTTAACAGGGGACCTCAGGTCATGCCCCCTGCCCTCCATGGCTCCACCCTCCACCCTGGCACCGAGCCAGATGACTTGAGGTTGCACCACTTGCCATACTGGGCATGATAGGATCCTCAGGCCAAGCCCCCGCCCATGGGACTTGATGGGGACCTCAGGCTGTGACCACTGCCTACAGGGTTTGACAGGGGACCTCAAAGTGTGTCCTCCCACCCCAGTGCCAGGCCAGGTGACCTGAGGCCACACACTCCACCCAGCAGGGTTTGACAGGGTGGGGCTGGCCAGGTGAGGATCTAGGTCAATGCGGGGAGAGGGGGCGGCTGGGTCTGAGTCTTTTGTGATTTCAACATGAACATGGGTGGGTGGGGACTTGACTATGTTTCCTGGGTCTGGGTCTTGCACAATTTTGAGGTGCTGTGTGTGGACTGGGATTTGACTCTGGGTCCCACGACAGGTTCCAGACTCTGACAGGAGGAAGATTTTCATATACATTTTAATAATTTTCTTTTATCTCTGACACTTCTATTATAGAGAAAGGGCAAAAAGCAATATTAAAATATTTCCTCTAATTAATTGCCTTTTAATGTGCATGGATTCAGTATGCAGGGTCACTAGTGTGTTTTAAACATGAAGAAACTGGGGCTTATAAATTAATGAATTTGCGCATTTTTCAAATACCTATGCAACACCCTGGTCAGTGTGGCTGGGTTAGTTGAAGAATAGTCCACTACACCAAAAGTTGGATGTTTAGTTCCCTGGGTGAAGGAAATAATACAAACTAACTGTTTCCTTAACCTCAATAATATAGCCAGTCTTCTTATAAATACATCCCTGTATTTGGAAGGAAGCTGTGTTCAAGGTCAAGAGAAGGCAATCTCTTATAGGGGATTTCCATCTTCAATTACAGACTTATAACAAATAACTTCACAAATTATCCATCAAATAAATTAATAAGATTATCTTTCTCTTCTTTTTCACTCTGCAGACTTTACACTTTCTTTTCTCAGATGGCAAATTTCTGCTTTCAGCAACATAAAGACAACATGACAAGTTTGCCAGCATTTACAACATTACAGTCAGGTTTTCGTCATTTAGATTTGTCTTCAGTCTCCTGGTCATTAACAGACCTGATTAGTCTCTGCTCAAATTCTATTTTGTGTTTCAAATTCCAAGAAATGTTGGCCCTTGCTCCAAAAAGTATTAGAATAAGGATCAGAAATTAGAAAGAAGAAATAAAAATGAACATTCCACTTTGATAATTTCATTTCAAATATTTGTGATGCATATAGAGAACAGTGGAAAATGAAGTGGGCTTCCTTCAAAGCACCATTTTAGTAGTGTATGGTGGCCAATTACTTAATCCAGCTCAGACTTTTATACTTTTACTTCAAATAAGAATATAAAAGAAGCAGCATCCCAACTCATAGCTAACTTCTTTGATAAGAATACTTACATATTAGCACTGGAAAAATAAGATTGTAACTGAATTATACAATTCACTATCCCTGCTTTTCCTGAAGCCATTTGATCTAGGTGTTATTAAATATTCAGGGAATATATATATATATATATATATATATATATATAACTTTAAAAAGTAAAATCTAAAAATCACATGTTGCAAATATTAAATATTTGAAAAATACCTAGGTGAATATCAGGAAGAGATAATTTACACTGAATTGGAGACAAAATAATAAAATAATAGCTTCACCACAAATTTATTTTAGAAGATAACTCATTAAGAAAATAATTGATAATCACCTTTCAGTAGAAGTTCAGTCCCTAAAAACAACAGCCAAGAGCATACAAAAGATGGATAAATAGTACTATGTGAGAACACAAGTGGAAAGAGAAAAAATAAGGAGAGATGGGGGAAGGAGAGAGAATCAAACTAGGACATGTTCTGAAATTAGGGATATAATGACATGGAAAAAGTATCCACCATGGAATGGCCAACAAACTTTAAAGATCATGTTTTGTCAACCACTTGAAGGATTTTAGTTATCTCTTTATAAACACTACCTCTTTCCCCCTGCTTCTTTTAATAAATCTCTTATGAAAATGGTAAAATACAAATGCCTATGGGTGAAGACTGAATTTTTATATATTTCTATCACAAAACTCAGGCATCACAAGAAAAACAACCAATTAATAAATTAAAATCTACAGAAGCCAGATTCTGATCCAAAGTTTACCATAAAACACAATTCTTCCCTTACTCTACTTCCATGTACATCACACAATAAAATAAAACATGGGAAGATATCACTGAATAGTAAACACTAAAATATTTTAATATTGCTCTTAAGTGCTGAGAGGTTCCTCAATTAATTTGGTTTATGCTGTCTTGGACCTGACTCAGGCAGGTTTCTATACCATTGGCCTAACTAAAGACATTGCTACAGGCACAAGGTCCCATCTGGACACCTCTCAAAGCCTTATAAACTCTGAAGGAGAGTCTAGATGGGCAAAACCAGGCCTTTTCTGGCAAGAGGATTAACCCTTGACCCATGCCTGAAATGCTTTACGAAATGAGATAAAACATAAATCCTCATCTAACTTTGAGAGAAACATTGATGAAGATACAGATTTATGTATTTTTCAATATAGATAAATATAAAATTAAATCTCTCTGGTGGTCATTTATTTCTTAACTAGAGGCCCAGTGCTTGAAATTTGTGCACTGGAGGAGGGAGGGTGCATAGCCCGGCCTGTGTCCTCTCATAGTCCTGGGGGATTGGGCCTAAGCTGGCAATCAGACATACCTCTCACAGTCCAGGACCCCTTGCTCCTTACCACTTTCCTGATTACTGCTCCTTAGAGCTACCATGAATGTAGGAAAGGCTCCTGCCACTGCCGCTGTGCTTTCCAGCCCTGAGCTGGGCTTCTGGCTGAGTGGTGCTCCCCCTGTGGGGGCGCACTGACCACCAGGGGATAGCTCCTGCATTGAACATCTGCCCCTGGTGGTCAGTATGCATCATAGCAACTGGTTGTTCTGCTATAACAGTCACTTAGGCTATCTGTACTAATAAAAAGGTAATATGCAAATTGATCAGGATGCCTCCTTGGTAATGACCAAACAGCAGGCTGAGTGGGGTGACCAGGTTGGCAGAGGGGGCAGTGAGGGGTGACAAGTCTGGCAGTGGGGCAATTGGGGGTGATCAGACAGGCAGGGTGTCAATTAGGAGTGATCAGGCCAGCAGGCAGAGATGGTTATAGGTGATCAGGCTGGCAGGGGGGCAGTTAGGATTGATCAGATAGGCAGGCAGGTGAGCAGTTAAGAGCAGCAGTCCCAGATTATGAGAGGGATGTCTGACTGCCATTTTAGGCCTGATCCCTGCGATCAGGCCTAAACCGATAGTCAGACATCCCTGAGGGGACCCAGATTGAAGAGGGTGCAGTCTGGGCTGAAGGGACCACCCCCCCACAATGCACAAATTTCATGCACTGGGCCTCTAGTTTATATATATATATATGTGTGTGTGTGTGTGTGTGTGTGTGTGTGTGTGTGTGTATATATATATATATATATATATATATGCTTAGGCTAATGAAGTTTCATGTTTAAAAATATTTTTTTAAATTGGTGACGGTCTACAGAATAAGTAGTTTTAGTATCACCTTTATTTTATAAATACATTTATGTGCCACTTTACAATGGGAATATGTTCTGAGAAATGTGTCATTGTTAGGCAATTTCGTGCTTATGCAAACATCATAGGATGTACTCACATAAAACCTAAATGGTATAGACAACGAATGCTTTTGTATATACTATACTTTTATATGAATGGCAAAGAAGTACATTTGTTTATATCACCATGAACATATGAGTAATGTGTTGTGCTATGATGTTTTGACAGCTACAAGGTCATTAGGCAATAGGAATTTTTTCCATTGTAATCTTATGAGACCATCAACTGCGTGGTTCATCATTGAACAAAATGTTGGCCATAAGTATAATGTTTGTTTTCACCTCAAAATTAGAGTGGTATAACTGAAACTTAAACATATTTTAATTCAGCCTACATAAATTCTTATGGTAAAAGCCTAATACGCCAAGGGTCTGACTGTTGGTTCAATCTTTCAACCAGTTGCTATGACGAGTACTGACCACCACAGGCAGATGCTTCAACCAGTTGGTTAGCTTGCTGCTGGAGTCCGGCCAATTGGGACTGAGCAAGATGGGCTAGACATATCCTGGAGCCCTCCTGCAGTCCCTCCCAGGCTCTGATCATGCACCAGTGGGGTCCCTCAGCCTCCCTCAGGGGATGTTGGACAGCCAGTTTTGGCCCAATCTCCATAGGCCAGGCTGAGGGACCCCACCAGTACATAAATACGTATGTGCACAGGACCTCTAGGAAAGCCATTAAAACATCTAACATAGAACACAGAGATTATTTGCCTTTGAGGACTATTTTCTACTGCTCGCTAAAATGACTTGGTGACTCCTTTAACTTCCTCTGCCCCTGCAACTGTAAACGACACAAGATGTAAAATTCTTCCTTCTCTGCACCCACTGTACTGGCTGAACTGAACATGGTCTGAGTGGCAGCCACAGGCCTTTTGCTATCCTTGACTGTCTGGGTCTCACTCTCTCTGTTCTCCCATTGGATATAATTTGTGAGCCAGCTCTGGTTATGCCAACTAGTACTTCTGCAAGCTGAATTTTAGCTGTATGGTGAACCTAGTTGAACTCTGTTTTTTACAAATAAACATTGCCAAAGGATTGAAACTCATAAATTTCTCTAATGCATTTCTATAAATAAATAAATTCCTTTGTTCTTTATAAATAGCCAAAAACTTTAGCTCATTGATACTTCTATGTATAAAAACTAATATATATATATATATATATATATATATATATATATATATATATATATATTTAAGCACCTGGAATGGAAATAAATTTTTTTTTAGTCAAGTTGCAAAATTATACTCCAGGAAATTTCTATGTTCCAGTGACTTACCAGTTACTACTACTCAGATAATAAAAAATTAAAAACAAGCACATTTCTTGTGTATTCTCTAATCATTGGTTAATGCCTTTCTCCAATGAACAATATTAGAAATGTTATTTTATATATTATGGCAGTTATGTATTTCTGATTATTTTAATATAATAAAATAATTTTGGTCTAATATAGCAACAAGCATCTGGATGAAAGCTTAACATTTAAGTAATTTAGCTCTATATTTTCAATTATCCTCATGTTTGACATCTTATAGAGCAAATATCCAGATGTAACTCTGAAGATTTCATTTTAACCAGATGTTTTATTATCTACTAGATATATTTAAATAAAAAATATATGTATGTATTGCTTTTACTTTTCTTAATAAATGAGCTTCTTCCAACCTTGGGTTCCAATTGTTCAATTCCATACTCAGCAGAAAATTTATTGTCCTTGATGTGGTGTCTTTTATATTTATTTATTTGTTTGTTTAATTATTATTAAGCGCTCATTCTCTCCTTACTGGATCTTTTCTTTTCCCATCATGATAATGGTTCTTATCAACAGATTTGTAAAATCTTCTCTGTTCTATGTTACAAAAAAATTGACTTGGAAAGATGTCTGCTACATAAAAGTTTAGTTTATATCATTTCAGAACACACTTCTTCACAATGTTGAGGGTTCAAATCAAGTATTTATTAGGAATATACTTAGTTAAATGTTCTGTGACAAAAATGGAGGAATTTCTAGAATTATATGGCAATTTTACTTTTCACCACTGAATTTAAAGACAGCCATGTATTTAATTGGCAACAAAAATTGTCTTAGGATCATTACTCTTTGGTTGCAAAGACTAAAACCAAATCAAATTAATCCAAATGCAAGGGTTTGTTGTTGTTGCTGTTGTTTTTTTAAGATTTACTAAAATGTCAACAAAACACAGAGCAGGAATTTCATCTGGGTCTAGTGAGTACTGAAAACTCATTGTCTGTCCCCAACTTTCCCCACCCCACCCTCCACACCAGCTTCCAAATCGCTCTTCTCTCTCTAGAAGTACAAAATTTCTGGTGACTTACATGTCTCTTGTCAAATCTGCTCCAATCTCAAATCTTCAAAATGATTCTTCCTGAGTTTTCATTTATGTTTCTGTCAACTATATTTATTTATTTCTATATGATATTACAATTCAATAAGTAGATCAAATTGTATTTCTCAAAAGAATTATCTGAAAGGCTCAGTGTCGGTTAATTCTAGTCTCTCCAGGTTTCCATCTTGAAGCAATCAATCAGGACCAGAGGATTGGGTATATGTAGTACACATGTAACAGACCTTCAAGAATATGTGGAGCATAAGAAATTTCTAAGGAAGGGCCATGACTGAATAATCATGTATAACTGGTAAATCATTGGAACATAGAAATTTCCTGGAGGATAATTTGCCAACTTGACTAAAAAACAAGTTTATTTCCATTCCAGGTGCTTTTAAAAATATTTTTTTAGTTTTTGAGGAACTGACAGGTCTGTTCTAGTCACGAGGACGGTCCAGAGATGGGGGACACTGACGGCACCTTACCATGCTAGCAGTCGGCAGCTGTACATGGCTGCAGGCGGCCCAGGACCAAACCAGTGAGGATGGAACTTGCATAGCCACGATGTGTCCACCATCTGGATACCATTGCTGACATGTACACATGAAGAACTATTTGACATTGAAACTGGGACTCAGAACAGTTGGACATTGAAACTGACACTCAAACTTTTTTTGTTCTTAGACATTTATTTCTAGTATGCAGAGGCAAGATATTTTTGAAGAAGAGAAACAGGAGAGTGATTGATATAGAGGCAGGGTGACCTTGAACAGGCTGTCAAGCTACAGGGGGAAGGCTGTGGTGGATGGGAGGCGGATGCTGGGGGAGATCAACTGAAGGACTTGTATGCATGCATATGAGCTTAACCAATGAATGAAAGACACTGGGGCGGGGAGGGGGGCAGTTGGGAACATGTGCTACATAGAAGTATCAATGAGCTAAAGTTTTAGCTTTAAATCATAATAATCACAGAGGCAAATGCTCCAAGTACTTTGTTCAAGAGTAACAAACTTAAAAGCAACCTTAGAAACTAAATAGCCCAAATTCCCATAGGAAAAAAGACCTGTAAGAGAAAATAACTATAAAAATTAACTTTATTACTGCCTTTGTTTAATAATGTGCTAAGATTTAAAAAAATGTCAAATATGTTAAATATAATATTTTTAAAAATAGTGTGTAGATTATGAATATAATCAGAAACATCACTGGTCACATACTTTTATGATTCTATTTTGAAATATTTTATTTTGGGAATATAATTGTTAATTAACTGTGACAAAAATTTGGTGTTTTCTAAATTATCTACTATTTTCACATAACCTGTATTAAAAATGCCTCAGGAATATATATTAGCCTATTGACACCAAGACTCAGACCTTATCTCTGTACTGCTAGGGTATGATTTTAAGCAATATAGTTATTTGTCTAAGTTCTAGGATGGCTTTTTATATAGTATTAATTAAAATGGCTCTCCTTTAAAGTGGTTATGACAAAATATGATGTATCTACTCTATGTATTCAATAATGTATTATAATGTATTTGAAACTGTGCCCCACATGGTTCAATAGCATATAAGTGCCTGAGGCTAGTGTCTATTGAAGAGTAGGAGTCATTATTAACCTCATTTGAACAACAAAAAATTGAAACTCAGAAAGGCTCATTAATATGTCTCAGAAAAACATTCAATTGTGATGTGGTGAAATATGAACTTAAATGCAGATTTGGCCAACTCCAAAGACTGTAATTTTTCATCTGCTTTGCTGCCTCTTAAAAGATCCTAAGCATGCCCTAACCGGTTTGGCTCAGTGGATAGAGCATTGGCTGGTGGACTGCAGGGTCCCAGGTTCGATTCCCGTCAAGTGCATGTACCTTGGTTACAGGCACATTCCCAGTAGGAGATGTGCAGGAAGCAGCTGATCAATGTTTCTCTCTCATTGAAGTTTCTAACTCTCTATCCCTCTCCCTTCCTCTCTGTAAAAAACAATAAAATATATATTTTTAAAAAGATCCTAAACATGTCTGCCTCTTTCCACACTGAGAAAAGAATGAGTCTAATATCAGATAGAGGACAAAGAAAATTTACTTGCTGGCTTTATGGGTGAAAATAACCCCAGAGAATCAATGAAAATAATCTTTGCATATGTTGGTTGAATTTCTTTCTATTGATTTACATGAGAAATCTCCCTTGTTCCAAAGGAACCACATTTTATCTCCTTGGTTGCAGGTTTGATCCCTGGCCCCTGCAGGGGGCAAGTGTGGGAGGCAACCAATTGATGTGTCTCTCTCATTTCAGTGTTTCTCTCTCCCTCCTGCCTTCCTTCCATTCTCTCTAAAAAGCAATAGGAAAAATATCCCAGGGTGAGAATTAAAAAATAAAAAGTATAAGATATTAACTGAAAGAATACAGCAAAATAAAAAAAAAACAATAAATAAACTTCTCTTTACCAAGACAACTTTAAAAGCAATAATCAAAGTATATACTCAGAATTATTGGACCTAATCATTTTGGTTTGGAGTTTCAAGACTATAAATAAATAATTAGATAACAAAATGCTCAATGAATCCCAATGTTCATTTCTAAATAAATAAATAAATAAATAAATAAATGAAATAACTACTTATAAGAATAGATAAATTTTTAAAAAGCCACTTACATTAAAATAATCAATGACTGGCCACTTTTAAATCCAAAAAAATTATAAATAGCAATGCATTACAAGAGATGAGGAGAAAGAACCTTGATTCTTGAAGACAACATGCTCTTTTATGATTTTAATTTATTGATGACAAACATGAATGTCCTTATTCTTCTTTCCATTAATGTTAGAAAACTGGTATTGATTTTTATGTTTACATATTCAGAATCTATGTGGATGGCTTCCCAACATAATCAAAAGTAGATCAGAATAGAGAGCATTATTTTCCTTTAGAGTGTTGAGACTACAATATTTCTGCAATAACCTTACATAGAATTTAGGGCATATAAATTATAGAAAAACCATGAATGACCAGTTGGCTTCCAACAAGCCTGAATAGGCGTGGATGATACATCTTGCCGGAGAAAACTGAATGATGCCTCCCAAGGTCATCTGAGACTCAGAACACCTGCTTAGCGATTAAAGAAAAACCATGGTGTTATGCTAGAAAGCAGTGCTGAGAGTGAAGAAAAACCTAGGGAAGAAATTTGAGAATGAATAATGATTTAGGAGGTTGTGAGTACTGGCAGTACAAATAGGAGGTAAGAAGCATCAAGACAAACTTCAGAACAGAGAATGTAAGTGGAACAATCAAAGTACAGTTTTCCTTTAATATAGACCAACTGTATGACACTCGTGGGATGCATGTACCTTACGGAACAACTACAGGAAGAGACATATCATGAAATGACGTTTATTTACTAAATACATGCACATTACAAATGCTGAGAGATAGAAAGAAAATATCTCTTATTGTTCAATTGTGTCTTTGAAGCTGCCAGGCATGTATGGGGAGTCAGTGTTCCAAGATCACTATTAGTACCTCTGGCTTTTTGCTTTTTCAAGTTAAAATTATTTTACCAGTTTTGCAAGTTATTATTATTCCCTTTGTGAAAAATAAAACTAGGTTTAAAAATGGACATTTTAATGAGAAAACTCAAGTGATGGGACTATAAGCACTCACTGTTTCTATTTGCCCTCCCAGATAACTCTGCTTTATGTCAAACTTTTCTGCTATCAATCACTGGGTAGTGGGTGCCTCTTACACAATGTCATCCCAGTTCATAAAGTTAGGACTTGTGCATTATTAGAAGAGTTTTGCTTTTTAAGATTCAATGTTCACTTACAAACCTTACTCTCATTTCCCATTCAAAATTTCCAGACATGACTACCCTTGTAGATCTATAGGCTGGCAGAGAGGGAGCAGGGTCTGCTTTTCCACACCATTCCTCCTTCTCCTCATACCTTATTACCCTGGTGGGGCAGGTGCATGCTGAGAGGGCAGACCGGTTCTTACTCCATGAACCAGGACTTCTCTACATTTTTGCAATAACTGACTGTTGAGGTGCATGGGTTTGTAGTTGTTGCCTTCTCCATTAACAGCTCATTAGCACAGAGGATCCAGTTTGTGTACATCTCAGCCCCTTATTGCTAGTTTCATGCAGTAAGTGGTGCCATAGATATCAGCAAAGCAGCTCAGTCCTTAAACCCAACTCTTTTTCACAGCATACCAGGACCATACCAGGCAATGGGAATAGAAGTCTCCTAACCCAACTCACACACCCTGCCTCCCTGCTCCAGCTTGTCTCCAAACTCCAGAATCAAGCATTCTGATGGTCTAGTGGTTCAGAATATATAAGTAAGATATTAACCAGGGCCCACTAGAATAATGAACTTGTCATGTTTCCATTCCAGAACACTATTTCCAAAAATTGTTACTAAGAAGATACAAAATAATAATAATAATAATAATAATAATAATAATAATAATATGTAAAATGTGAATACTTGTTTTCTTAGGATGGTTGCTTATAAATATTTTTTTCAAAGCATATTTCAATATTATGTAAAAGTAATAATACTATATAATAAAAGAGGAATATGCAAATTTGACTATATCATCGCTACACCCACAAGCCATGCCCACAGCACACCCACCAGCCAATCAGGAGCAGATTATGCAAATAAACCCCAACCAAGATGGCTGCAGCCACTGAGAGCAGAAGGAAGGCTTGGGTTTCCCTGGCAACAGAGAAAGCCAAGCTTTCAGCCTGCCATTGTGGGTCTAGGCCTCCACTCAATGTTACAATGTTTCAATTACAAAAGATACAGAAATGGCGGCAGCCACTGAGCTAGAGGGAACAGAGGCTTGGGTTGCCCTGGCAATGGAAGAAGCCAAGCTTTTAGCCTGCCTTTGCGTAGGATACAAAGTTTCAAACAGAAATGGCTGCCACCATGGAGCGAGCAGAAGGCTTGGCCTGCTCCAGGCTACAAAGTTTCAAGTTGTAGACATAAATTAATCACAGATAACAAGGCCTTTGCTTGGGTTGCTAGGGGTCATGGCCAGCCTGCAAACCTCCACAGGCCCCTCGCCCAGGCCACTCCTCACCCCAAGGGAACCCCCACCCTGATTTGGCCCCCACCAATGCACCAGGCCTCTATCCTATCTAATAAAAGAGTAATTTGCAGATTGACCATCACTCCAACACATAAGAGGGCTGCCCCCATGTGGTCAAAGATCCTGCCCCCATGGGGACACAAGATGGCCACCACAAGATGACCAGCAGGGGAGGACAGTGGGAGGTTCCAGGCCCTGCAAGGGAGAGCAATTGTAGGCAATCAGGCCAGCAGGGAAAAGCAGTTGGGAGGGACCAGGCCTGCAAGGGGGAGCAAATGGGGACCATCAACCCTGCAGGGGAGGGCAGTTAGAGGTGACCAGGCTGGCAGAGGAGGGACGTTGGGGGCAAATAGACTGGCAGGGGAGCAGTTAGACATCAATTAGGCTGGCAGGGTAGTGGTTAGGGGGTGAACAGCTGGCATGCAGAGGTGGTTAGGGGCAATCAGGGAGGCAGGCAGGTGAGCAATTTAGAGCCAGCAGGCCTGGATTGTGAGAAGGATGTCCAACTGCCTATTTAGGCCTGATCCTACTGGGATTCGGCCTAAACGAGCAGTCGGACATCCCTCTAGGGGTCCCAGATTGGAGAGGATGCAGGCTGGGCTAAGGGACATCCCCACCCCCCGTGCACGAATTTTGTGCACAGGGCTTCTAGTTTACATATAAAATATTATATTGGAGTATATGAGATCATGTGGGCTGGAGGTAGTAGAGTCAGAGTCATTGATTTTAGGAAGTGGAACCCAAAAGATAGGTTGGTATATAGATAGGAAGAAAAAAAGGAAAAGAAATTGGTGAATAGGGTTGGATATTTTGGGGGAAGATACCAAAGGGGGAAGTACCCTCTGTGAGTTTATCAGGGGAAAAAAAAGCAACTCTAACCAGAGAGTCTTTTGAAGTTAGTACTAAGTACTGGTCCTTCTTAAAAACAAACCAGTAAGGCCTTGGCCAGTATACTCAGTGGTTGAAGCGTTGTCCTGCACACCAAAGGGTTGCAGTTTCATTCCTCTTGGATTGCAGGTTGGATCCTTGGCCAAAGTTGTTGGGATCCCTACTCTCTCTTCTCTCTCTCTCTCTCTCTCCCTCTCTCTCTCTCTCTCCCTCACATGCACTCTCTCTATGCAATGGAAAAATATACAGGAGGGTTAACAAACTCCTCCCCCCAAAATAGAAAGATAAATGTAAATAATACCTTTTAGGAAGGTGCTCTCATTGATTTTCACCAAAGACATAAAAATCATCAAGCACATAACAAGGCTTTTGACTTCATCAAGGACAACTGCCAGCTATTACTTCTGAATAGTTAATTAAAAATGAAATTGAACTATTTGTGCATTCTTATTTTAATGACATTTTATTTGTTAGAATTGACTTTAGAATATAATTTCCATGGATTATGTACTTATAGGATCCTTGTTTCATGACTTTTAAAATCAAAGAAGAGCAAAAGTGGACATCATTTCAGCTAATATGAAATGTTTGGTTTAAGTAAAATACATAAAACCCTGAGCAATTATTTTATTTTGGTGGTCACACTATATTGATAGAGGTCTTTTGTTTGTTTGTTTTGTTTTGTTTTGTTTTTTACCATAAACGATCAGGAGAAGAGAGGTCACCACCACCACCAATGATAACCTAATTGTCATGGCTGAAAACATCCCTCACCTCAATTATTGGTCATGAGGTCAAGAACCTTTCCAGTCTTAAGCCAAAAACTTTGGAATCACCCTTGAATCCTTCCTGTCTCTCATCAGCAAATCTTGTCACCAATCCCTTAAAAATATATCCAGTATGACATCACTCTGCTCCAGCACAGCCACACTGTCGTCACTCCCCATGGAGATGATTGTTGCAATAACCTTTAATTCGCCTCCTGTATCTCTCAACATTCTTCCTCAGTACAGACATGCTCATTGAATGGTTACCTCTTAAATGAAATAATACTCTCTCCTGCTCAAAGTCTGCCAGTGGCTTCCCAGCTCATTCAGAGAGAAGAAGGAGACTTTACACAGTTGTCTTTTATTTGCTCCAGCCTCCACCATACTCCTCCCTTCCCCAGTGCATCTTGAATTTTATTTCTTCAGCTGTCCAGCATAGACACTTTTCAAGCCACACTGCCCTCTCAAAAGCACACCCCTGTCTCAAAGTACCAGCTGTTTCCTCTGTCTGGAATATTCTCTTAAGTATTTACCCAGCTCACTTCCTTAGATGTCATTGATTAAGGAAGGTTGTTCTTAACTATGGTATCAAAATGGCATGGAACTCATCATTGTTACCCTGTGTGGTAGATTGCATTGTTGTCTTCAGTTGTTTACTTCTTCCCTTAATAGAATAATGCATCCGAACTTTGGTCATATGATGCATGTTTCAATGTCACCCATGTGACTGGGTGCCTTCCCATGTGGCTTGATTTAGCCAATACATTGGGGATGTAAGCTAGGGTGTGGCCGCTCATTTGCTGGACTTCCATTCAGCCTATTGTGTTTCTCTATTTCTTTGTGAGGAGAGCATGCTCTGGGTGGCCATTAATACAAGTAGGATGAGATAGATTTGGGAAGATTAAAACTGGAAACCACCAAAGTTACTTATTACAGGTAATTATAGGCTTGTGAGTAGGAGACATCAATGTTAGTTATTAGAAGCTACTGAAACTTGAAGATACTGTGCAGCCTTATCATAGCAGTAATGCTGATTGTTTACCATGGTTTATTTATTCCAGAACATTTAACCTGTGACAGCTATACACTGTTACCTTTTTTTCTATTTTATTTCTCCATTGGTGGTTATTACTTTATTGCTAACACCTATAACAGCACTTAAGACATAACAGGCACTAAATGAGTATTTACTAAATGAATGAACGAACGATTAAATGTATGAATGGATTATAAAATATATAAATGGATAATAAGAATGTGCCCTTTGAGAAAAACCAGGGGAATTTCAGCAGCATCACCACTTTGGGATTCTGAGAACAACTATTGCACATGAGAAAATTTTCCTTACCAGATAATGTGAACAGTGGGCGTCCTAACAGTATCTCTGAGCTTGTAAATATATCCATCCCTAAAGACTGCTTGTCCAGAGGAAGTCTAAGTCTCCAAACTCAAGGAATCTACAGTCAAGAATTATTTTTTTTCTTATTACAAACATGGATAGAAGGATGGGAGTGCAGTGAGGCTCTAGGGTGGGGTGACATCAGTATGGGGTCAGATAGGACAAGGGATGAGGATATGATTCAAGTACACTAACAAGAACCTTCAAAAACTGTTTGATGCCCAGGCAGCGTCGCTCAATGGTTGAGCATATACATATGAACCAGGATGTTATAGTTTGATTCCTGGTCAGGGCACATGCCTCAGTTGCAGGCTCCATCCTCATTGTAGGGCATGCAGAAGGCAGTAAATCAATGATTCTGTCATCGTTGATGTTTCTTTCTCTCTCTCCCTCTCCCTTACTTTCTGAAATCATTTTTTTTAAAGTGGGATAGTATCACAGCTTAAACATGGGAACAAATATTACTTAGATTATCTGAATCAAAATGTTCCCGATAATAAAGTGGCTGATTCAAGATGAGTGACAATGACCTTGCCCTAGAGAAAATTTGAGGCCAAACAAGAGAGGTATGTTACCCAGAGTCACACTGCCAGGCAATGGAAGACATAGGGCTAAAACCTGCTCTTCTGACTTCAGTCCCAGTTTTTGAGCATAAAGAAAGAACACTAACGGGTCCCCACACATAGCTTTCAACTTCTCCCATTCTCCAATATGACGTTGTGGCTCTTCTCTCAGTTCTTACTCTGGCCCTCCATGCCAATTTTTATTCCTGCCACTGCTAGATAGGTAATATTATCTGAATATTATTATGTCATGTTTGTGACAATTCATGAACATTAGTAGTGTTACTCTATTTTGCAGATGAAGAAAGACTCTGGATATCAGAGTTAGGTGAACTGGCTAATAGCGAATAGATGGGAAAGACTGAATTCAGCCCCAGCCCAGCTTGGTGTCTTATTTTTATGATTATTTTACCAATCCATGCTGCCACCTTCTCACTATGCATCAGAATGCCCTGTCCATGTGTGTATCTGCCTGCACCCCCTCCCCCCAGTGACCATGCTTATGATGTACCTGTCCTGAGCATCCCTAAGCAGGGCTCCGACACCTCATCTCTGGTCACCAAGCTAATAAGCTGCATTAGTACCTAGAGCATCTGTGGAGAGGTAGCAACTGCAGTGATCCCTGATGTCTGGTCATCTGTGTGCAACCTTACTTCAGAGAGGACACCAGCTTCGTATGGAACCCGGGGCCACCAGGTGCTGCAAGCCCAATAGTCATTTACAGATTCCTTTGGTGGATACTCTGTATCTTCCTGATTTCTCAAGGAAAACTGCATCTATTTTTGCTTAACCTTGTCATGCGCTATGCAATCTTATCCTTGTTTGGCTACTTCAAAGATTTTTGTGTACAGAAATATAATTTTTCCAAGATCTCTAGGATTGAGGTAACAGAACAGTTATAGAAGTAAGCCAAGGTGTGGGAGTGATCTGCCCCAAATACAGGAAATAAGGGTGTGCATTGTCTCTAGATAATTTTATGAAACAGCTAGAGGCCTGGTGGGCAAAATTCACTCACTGGCAGAGGGAGGTCCCTCAGCATAGCCTGTGCCCTCACACAGTCTGGGAGCCTTTGGGGGATGTTGAACTGACAGCCTAAGCCAGCAATCAGACATCCTTAGCACTGCAGTGGAGGCAGGACAGGCTCTTGCCACAATCACTGCACTGGGTAGCCATGAGCCCAGCTTCTGACTGAGCAGCACTCCCTCTGCTGGAGCTCACTGACCAAAAGAGGGCAGCTCCTGCATTGAGCATCTGCCTTCTGGTGGTCAGTGTGCATCATAGCAACCTGTCATTCTGCTGTTTGGTCGATTTGCATATTAGCTTTTTATTTTATAGGATGCTGCTGACTTAAATTTAACCTGATTTTTATTACCATGTTCCATCAATCCTATCTAATAAAATAGTAATATGCAAATTTGACCAAACCTTTGCCACACCCACAAGCCATGCCCACAAGTCAATCAGGAGCAGATTATGCAAATAAACCCCAACCAACATGGCTGTCACCACTGAGAGCAGGAGGAAGGCTTGGGTTTCCCTGGCAACAGAAGAAGCCAAGCTTTCTGCCTGCCATTGTGGGCCTAGGCCTCCACTCAATGTTACAACGTTTCCATTATAAAAGATAAAGAAATGGCGGCAGCCACTGAGCTGGATGGAACAGAGGCTTGGGTTTCCCTGCCAACGACAGAAGCCAAGCTTTCAGCCTGTCTTTGCGTAGGATACAAAGTTCCAAACAGAAATGGCTGCCACCATGGAACAAGCAGAAGGCTTGGCTCTGCTCCAGGCTACAAAGTTTCAATTGTAGACATAGATTAATCTCAGATACGAGGGCTTCTGCTTGGGTCACTGGGGGGTGTAGCCAGCCTGCAAACCACCATAGGCCCCTCAATTAGGCTGCCCCTCACACCAAGGGAACCCCCACCCTGATCTGGGACACTCTTCAGGGCAAACCAGCTGGCCCTCACCCATGTACCAGGCTTCTATCCTATCTAATAAAAGAGTAATTTGCAGTTTGACCATCACTCCAACACACAAGATGGCTGCCCCCATGTGTTCAAAGATCCTTCTCCCATGTGGACACAAGATGGCCACCACAAGATGGCCAGCAGGGGAGGGCCATTGGGAGGTTCCAGGTCTGCAAGGGAGGGCAGTTGTGGGATATTAGGCCAGCAGAGAAAGACAGTTGGGAGGGACCAGGGCTGCACAGGACGGCAGTTGGGGGCGATCAAGCCTGCAGGGGAGAGCAGTTAGGGGTGGCCAGGCCGGCAGAGGCGGGAAGTTGGGGGCAAACAGGCTGGCAAGGGGGCAGTTAGATATCAGTTAGGCTGGCAGGGTAGTGGTTAGTGGGTGATCAGGCTGGGAGGCAGAAGTGTTTAGGGGCAATCAGGGAGGCAGGCAGGTGAGCAGTTTGGAGCCAGCAGTCCTGGATTGTGAGAAGGACGTCCGATTGGGCAGTAGGACATCTTTTCAGGGTTCCCAGACTGAAGAGGGTGCAGGCTGGGCTAAGGGACATCCCCCACCCCCTGTGCACAAATTTCCTGCACCAGGCCTCTAGTTATGAATAATTTTAATGAGAAAATACTTCTTTAAAATATATATGTAAGTTCTAAACAGTTGTTAGAATTATTGCTGTTTCGATATTATGCTTGCATGTTCAGTGGACACATTTATATTAATAAACATTGAACTCTACATGGGAGTTAATTTAAGAAATCTCAATTATATAATCATCCCTACAGATACAAACTCAGCTGCCGGTGTTTTCAGAGAAAGTTTATAGGAATCTGGAGTTGTTTGAGCTCAGTGTGCACACAGCTCACTCAGGGTGAAAGCCATATCTTCAATGCCTGGAGAAATGAATATTCTTGTGTTTAAACAGTAGAGCAAAAATAAACAAAATAGCCCAGGAACTGCAAAGAGAAAGAACTAGAACTTAACCGTAAATGACTGCCATTCTGTCATTCATGTGACCATCTCAAATCTCTGTTTATTATGTTTGCTTTTATTTCCATTCACCTTTTTCACCCTTTACTCATTCCCTTCCCTAGAGCAACTGTCATTTCCTTCTCTGTTTCTATGAGTCTGTTTGTGTTTGATTTGTTCAGTTCTTTTATTTTGTTTAGATTCCATATATAAGTTAAATTATATAGTATTTGTCTTTTTCTGACATTTATTTTAGCATATTACCCTCTAGGTTCATCCATGTTGTTGCAAATGTTAAGATTTCATTCCTCTTCATTCCTGAGTTTCATTCCATTATATATATGTCCTCCTCTCTTTATTCATCTATTGGTATACACCTAGGCTACATCTTTATCTTGGGCATTATAAATAACGAGAGACCCGTGCACAAAATTTGTGTGTGTGTGTGTGTGTGGGGGGCGTGTACCTCAACCCAGCTGGCACCCTCTTCAATCTGGGACCCCTAGAGGGATGTCCCATATCCCTCTCACAATCCATGACTGCTGGCTCCCAACCTCTTGCCTGCCTCTGCCTGATTGTCCCTAACTGCTTCTGCCTGCTCACCCCCTACCTACTCCACTGCCAGCCTGATTGATGGATAACTGCTCCCCAGTTGGCCCAATTGCCCCTAACTGCTTTCCCCTGCTGGCCTGGTCACCCTAACTGCCCTCCACTGCAGGCCTGCCCCCCAAATGCTATCCCCTGCTCGCCTGGTTTTCCCAACTATCCCCTTCTGCTGGCCTAATCACCCCTAACTGCCCTCTGTGTTGGCCTGATCACCCACTACTGCCCTCCCCTGCAGGCCTGGTCCCCCCCAACTGCCCTTGCCTGCAGGCCTGGTCCCCCCCTCAAATGCCCTCCTCTGCAGACCTGGTCCCCCCAAACTTCCATTGCTGAAGGCTTGCTTCCTCTCAACTGCCCTCCCCTGCAGGCGAGGTCCCTCCCAACTGTCATCCTCTGCTGGCCTGGTCACCCTTAACTGCTCTCCCTGCTTGCCTGATCACCCATAACTGCCCTCCCTTGCAGGCCTGGTCCCTCCCAACTGCCCTCCCCTGCAGACCTGGTCTCCCAAACTGCCCTCCCCTGCAGACCTGGTCTCTCCAACTGCCCTGCCCTGCAGACCTGGTGTACCCAACTGCCCTCCTCTGCCAGCCCAGTCACCCTGAACTGCCCTCCGTGCTAACCTGATCACCCACTACTGCACTCCATGCATGCCTGGTCCCCACAACTGTCCTCCTCTACAGGCCAACCCCCCCAACTGCCCACTCCTGCAGGCCTGCATCCCCCACAACTGTCCTCCCCTGCAGGCCTAGTACCCCCAAACTGCCCTCCTCCACAGGCCTGGTTCCCACCCAACTGTCCTTTCCTTTTGGCCTAGTCTCCCCAAACTGCCCTCCCCTGCAGGCATGGTTCCCACACAACTGTCCTCCCCTGCTGGCTTGATTGCCCACAACTGCTGCTCCTGCAGGTTTGGTCCCTCCCAAAGTCCTCCCTTGCAGGCCTAGCTCCCGTCCCCCAACAGCCCTCCACTTCTGGCCTGGTCCCCCCCAGCTGTCCTCCCCTGCAGGCCTGCTCCCCCAGCAACTGTTCTCCCTTGCAGACCTGCCCCCACAACTGCCTTCCCTGTAGTCCTGTTCCCTGCAGTCCTGTGCCCTTTCTTTCTGACCTGGTCCCCCCAACTGCCCTCGCTTACAGGCATGGTGTCCCCTAACTGCCCCCCTCTGATGGTTCAGTCACCCCTAACTGCCCTCCCTGCTGGCATGATTGCCCATAGCTGCCCTCCCCTGCAGACCTGGTGTCCCCCAACTGCCCTCCTTTGCTGGCCCAGTCACTTCTAACTGCCCTCCATGCTGGCCTGATTACCCACTACTGTCCTCCCTTGCAGGCCTGCCCCCCCAATTGCCCTTGCCTGCAGGCCAACCCCCACAACTGCCCTCCTCTGTAGGCCTGGTCACCCCTAACTGCCCTCCCTGCTGGCATGAACACCCATAACTGCCCTCCCTGAAGGCCTGATCCACCCAATTGTCCTTGCCTGCAAGACTGGTCCTCCCCAAATGCCCTCTTCTGGAAGTCTGGTTCCCCCCAAACTTCACTCCCCTGAAGGCCTGCTTCCTCCCAACTGCCCTCCCTGCAGGCCTGGGTCCCCCCTGAAGTGCTCTCCACTGCAGGTCTGGTCCCCCCTCCAACTGCCCTCCCTGCTGGCATAATTGCCCATAACTGTCCTCCCCTGCAGACCTGGTGTCCCCCAACTGTCCTCCCCTGCTGATCTGGTGCCCCCCAACTGCCCTCCATTTCTGGCCTGGTCTCCCCCAACTGCCCTCCTCAGATGACCTGGTCACCTCCAATTGCCCACAACTGCCCTGCCCTACAAGCCATCTTGTGGTGGCCATCTTATGTCCACATGGGTGCATCCATCTTTTACCACCTGTGGGCAGCCATCTTGTATCTTGGAGTGATAGTCAACTTGCATATTACTCTTTTATTAGTTAGGATGCTGAGATAAACAAAGGTGTATATATCTTCAAATATCTTGTTTGTTTTCTTCAGATAAATACACAGTGGAATTACTGGGTCAGATAGTTTTATATTTTTAATAATTTAAGGAATTTTCATACTGCATTCTACTGCACCAATTTACAATCCTCCTTATAAAGCATTGTTCCCTTTTTTCCACATTCTCTTCAACACTTGTTACTTGTCGTTTTGTTGCTAGCCATTCCACCAGGTTTGAAGAGATATATCATTGTGGCTATAATTTGCATTTTGAATTCTTATGATTAGTGATTCAGAGCATCTTTTCATGTATCAGTAGGGAATGTGCATGTTGTCTTTGGAGAAATGTCTATTCATGCTCACTGCCCAATTTTTAATTGAATTGTTTGGGTTGTGCTTTTTTGTGTTTTCGTGTTTTGTTTGTTTGTTTGTTTGGTGTTGAGTGCTATGAGTTCCTTATGAATTTTGGACATTACCTCCTTATCAGACATGCCATTTGTAAATATCTTCTCCCATACAGTAGGTTGTCTTCTTGTTTTGTTGAAAGTTTCTTTTACTGTGCAGAACTTTTATTTTTAATTTGATGTAGTAACATGATTTTGTTTTCTTTGCTCAAGGAAACATATCCATAAAGATAGTTTTTCACATGTACCTGTTTGACTTTTAAAAGAAAATTTATTAAAGAAACTGTCACATCTCCATTGTATATTCTTATTTCTTTGCCTTATTTCTGTTTGAAATGTATCACAGTAAAGCAGATGCAAACTGCTAAGTGTAATATTCTTGTTTCTTAAGCAGAAACTTTAATTTTGCATACAATATTTTCCATGAATATTATAGTTAAACTAGTGGCCCAGTGCACAAAATGTGTGCACATTAAGAGGGATTAATTAGAGGAAGTATTTTAATATTGCTATTTGCCCTTTCTCTATAATAGACGTGTCAGAGATGAAAAAAATTAGTAAAATGTATATGAAAATCTTCCTCCTGTCAGAGTCTGAAACCCGTCGTGGGACCCAGAGTCAAATCCCAGTCCACACACAGCACCTCAAAATTGTGCAAGACCCAGGCCCAGTCAGCCCCACCCACATTGTGTGAGATCCAGACCTGGCCAGCCCCACCTTTGTCAATCCTGCTGGGTGGGCAGGTTCAGCCTCAGGTCCCCTGTCAAGCCTCACCAGATGGGAGGTTCAGCCTCAGGCATCCCCAGCACACCCTCAGGTCCCCTGGCCCAATGCCAGGGTGGATGTGTTGCCTGAAGTCCCCCATTGAGCCCTTCAAGGTGGGGGTATAGTTGGAGTTCCCTGGCCCAATACTGGGGCAGGGGGGTGGCCTGAGGTCCCCTGTCAAGCTCCACAAGCCAAGGGGCGCAGCCTCAGGTCTCCTGCCCCAGCCCTCCACACAGCCTCAGGTCCCTGCTGATTGCTCATTAAGGCTCATTATGGGAACTCGACCTTCTCTGTGGGTGCAGCCATCTTGTGTTATGGAAACTCCATCTCGGCTGTGGGTGCCACCATATTTTTGACAGTGTGATGGTGCATTTTCCCTCTTTATGAGACAGGATATACCCTTATTTAGTTGTTAGTTATTTTTAAACTAAGTAATGAATCAAAAAGTTATCTACACTAGTAACTCAATCACTGTTACTACAAATAATGTTGTATAGTAGATGAAGGTTGTTAAAAATGACCCTCTATAGGTCTTAAATGTGCCAAAGATACTCCTGATAATCCTAACCAGGACAGCAATCCTCATACATTTGCCCAGGCAGGTCTGTGCTTCTTCTCTCTGGTGACCCCAGGTGTCCTTGGCTCATTTAGTTCACATTCTTTCTACTACAAACAGCCAAACCTTCTTCAGCTTGAAGACAATTTCTGATGTAGGTATTCTGAACACCAGATAGAAAAGAACCCAAGGTCTTTTGTAAATGCACATAATGCTGATACATCAGAGTAGAAAATAAAAGGCATAATCTCAAAGAGACTGTTGGACATAACTGCCTGTCTGAGATTATAGTGATTTCATCCATAACATCTTTACAAATGTTCCTTAAGCCATAACATTTTCGTGAAGAGAATATAATTATTATCTGTTTCACACAACAGTTAAGTGGTTTTCTCAGTCCATAGATGTATTTCTATCTCCCTCACCCTCATCTTTAAGGTCCCTTTGATAGTGTGGGTGGTGGAAAGAAGGGTTTGCAGGCCCCGCCAGAGACCAAAACCAAGATTGCAGTCTGAACTCTGCTCCTGCTTGTTCAGTAACTTGTAGTTTATATTAAGTTTGCTGATTTCAACATCTGTAATTTTTAAAATAGTCATCATTGTTTAACTTCTGAATGGTATAGAGAGATGAAATATTAAATGATAAAATGCCCATTGAGTGATACACAAATACAGCAAAGTTTACTCTAAAAGTACCTTAAGAACTTCCCTTTTCAGAGATTTCATCATAGTTATACATTTGAAGATAAAAATAAATGGAAATAAGGTTTCAAGTTCATATTTGAAAATTAATGTGGTTACCAAATATGTTGCATTTTGCTTCATTAATTTAATCTGGCATATATCTTCTGTTTGTTTAGTGAGAACAGACACATACCGAGGTCATTGTTCACGAAGGACTGAATTATTTGTGAGGATTACACACACACACACACACACACAAACAAACAAACAAGTCTAAACTGTCATGTTCACATCAATCCATGTCCACAGGGTGGCACAATTCTATGACAGCATATAAAGACTTAGGCACATACTCAAGATCCATTTGGGAATTAATTAACTGTGACTCCATATACAAGTCCCAGTGTATTATTCCAGGCTACAGAGGATGCTGTTATTGGCATTTAAAGAAGCCCTGTCTCCATATAATATACTAAACTAGTGTTCGGCAAACTCATTAGTCAACAGAGCCAAATATCAACAGTACAACAATTGAAATTTCTTTTGAGATCCAGGTTTTTTAAACTTAAACTTCTTCTAACGTCAGTTCTTCAAATAGACTCACCCAGGCCGTGGTATTTTGTGGAAGAGCCACACTCAAGGGGCCAAAGAGCTGCATGTGGCTCACGAGCCACAGTTTGTGGACCACAGTTCTAAACCATCAATGCTCTCAACTCAACATAGGCTTATCTACTGGAAATACCTACTCGGTTTATAAATATACTAAGGGCCCAAGCACGAATTCATGCACCTTGAAAGAAACTGGGCAGCGAGGCTGCAGTGGGCACAGAGGCAGGTCTTAACCCATCCTCTACACCCCAGCTCGGCCCCTCCCACTGCGGCCTCCAGTCCCCTGTCAGATGGCAGCACCATTACCGCCACCACCGCTCCCTCACGCTGATGGCAAAGGGAGGTGGAGAAGCCCCCAGGGGGGATCATGGAAGGCAGCCACTGCTCATACCCACTGACAGCATCAAGTAATCAGGACACCTGCAGGTGCGAGCGGCAGCTCGGGCACTGGCAGTGAGTGTGAGCAGGGCCATATGTGGCAGATGAAATAATAGGGGCAAGTTTTGATGTGAGGCAGTACCACTTCAAGAACTAAAGCCTAATGTAGGAAACTATTTTCACAACTTTGAGATAAATCTTGATAAATTAGACCATATTAAAATTATGAATTTTTTGCCATCAAAAATGTTTTTAAAGATGAAAAGCCAAGGAGAATAGTGGAATATGGTGATTGTGATATACATGACACACATAGGTATACATAAGGGTGAGCAGAAGTAGGTTTAGAGTTGTTTATTAGAAAAAATACATAATACAATAATAAATAATAATACAAGAATAAATTAGGTGTTTCTAGTACTCACAACTCTAAACCTACTTTTGCCCACCCTGTACATATGTGTGTATATTTATATAACTTACTAATAACTTTTATATGTAAATCCTGAAAATAAAGAGATAATCCAGATAAAAGATAAGAAATTTGAAATATGGACTTTGGAAAAGAGAATGTCCAAATAACCAATGACCCCATTAAAATATTATTAATTTCATTAGCCATTAGAAAAATTCAAATTGGGATTACATGCCATCAAAATGAATAAATTTAAAATGTCTGATAATATAAAGTGTTTCAAAAGATATTGAATAACAGGAATTTCAACACATTGATAATAAAAATGAAAATTGATACATCCCTTTGGAAAACTATTTCAATTATCTCATAACATTGAAGGTATATGTACCAAAGTGCAACTGTTTTTTTCCTAAGTGTACCCGTGCATGGATATACTCTGCTGGAAGTAGTCAACTCTTTTATTTTAGCCCAAAAGCAAATATAAACAATATGTAAATTAAAAAGCATGGTTGTTACAAAAAAATTGTATTCGCAAAAACAAGAAGTTAGATTTGACCCATTGGTCATAGTTTGCCCTAATATATTTTATCTATGCATAAAAAGAGAAGGGGCACAGAAGTGGCTACTGGGGGCAGGCAACATATTATCTCCTGCCAAGGTCAATCTTTATGCTGATGTTTATATTATAACTACTCCCTAATTTGTATACTTTTTTTGATATATTAGATTAGAGTTAACATTGATAAACTTTGCATACATTCTTGTTTTAAATTCCCTTAATACCCTTCTAGTCTGAGCACATATATTTGATATACAATCGTGTTTTTTTTTTCAATTAAAAGACATCAATAAATGCACTGAAGCAGCAAACTGATATACTGAGTTCCTGATCCTCAAATAGGTAGAAGTGCCTGGGGGATTTTCTTCTTATCATAACAGAAGGAAAAAATCTTACCATGCATGGGGAAGACTAGATATAGACTCATTGTCTAAAGTGGAGCCAGAACAGAGCTCCCATGCATGAAAAAGTGGAAAGGAAAAGCAGTTACCACTGTAAGGGCTGCTTCATGTCAACATACAGGACTAGTGTTGTGTGAGATACAGAGAAATCAGGATCTCACTAAGCACCATCAGGACTGGTGAATGAACTGTTATAGTACTGAGGTTAGAAGCCTAAAGTGTCACTCTAACACATGATTTGGGAAGTGTCTTCAATCATTAAACTACTATGCAGAGAGAGGGGATCACAAGGAAGGAAGAAAAAAAGAAATGCTTCTCAAAAGAGAGATACAAACTGAGAATCCAAGTCATCTCAATAAAGTCTGGTGAAAGGAGGCAGCCAACCAATTCAAAGTCAGTAAATTAATTTAACAGAGTGAAAATAATCTAAAAGAGTAATTATATCTTTAAAATCGTCAAACACTTAAAAAATAATATATCTATCTGCTAATAATAGAGTAAAATGCAAATTGTCCAGGATGCCATCATAGTAAGAGTAACAACCAGCAGGCTACCTCAGATGATAAGGATGGCATGGGTGTTAGTGAGGGACAACCAAACAACTGAACAATGGCTGCATGGAATGACCAGGCCAGGGGGGGCAGTAAGGGGTGCCCAGGATAGTGGGGTGGGCAGTTAGGGTGACTAGGCTGGCAGAAGGGGCAGTTGGGGGCAATCAGGCTGGCAGGGATCAGTAAAGGGTTACAAGGACAGCAGGGGAGGCAGTTAGGGTAATAAGGCTGGCAGAGGGGGCAGTTAGGATCAATCAGGCCAGTAGGCAGAGGAGGTTAGGGGTGATCGGGCTGGCAGAGGGGGCAGTAAGCAGTGATCAGGCAGGCAGGTGGGTGAGCAGTTAAGAGCCAGCAGTCTCAGATTGTCAGGGGGATGTCTGACTGCCCATTTAGGTCCTGTCCCCAAGATCAGGCCAAAACTAACAGTCAGATATCCCCCGAGGGGGTCCCAGATTGGAAAGGGTGCAGGCTGGGTGAGGGAATACATCCTATGTACAAATTTTATGCAGGCCTCTGGTTAAGGCTACAGAGTTTCAATTATAGAAGATAAATAAATTCCAACATTAAATGGCTGCAACCACAGTGAACAGAAGACTTGGCTCTGCTCCAGGCTACAAAGTTTCAATTTTAGAAGATAAATAAATCTCAGATACCTGGGCCTCCACTTGAGTCACTGGGGGGGGGGGCGGGGGGAGAAAGGGTGGCTGGCCTGAAAACCACCACACGTCCTTCACCCAGGTCACCCCACACCCCAAGGGAACCCCCATTCTAATCTGGGACACTCTTCAGGGAAAACCAGCTGGTCCCCTCCCATGCACCAGGCCTCTATCCTATCTAATAAACGAGTAATATGCATATTGACCATCACTCCAACACACAAGATGGCTGCCCCCATGTGATCAAAGATCCTGCCACCATGTTGACACAAGATGGCCACCACAAGATGGCAAGCAGGTGAGAGCAGTTGGGAGAGACCAGGCCTGCAAGGAAGAGCAGTTGTGGGCAATCAAGACTGCAGGGGAGGGCAGTTAGGGGTGACCAGGCCCTAGGAAAAAAGTTTGGGGCAACCGGGCCTGCAGGGAAGTGCAGTTAGGGGGGACCCAGGCCTGCAGGGGAGAGCAGTAGGGGGGACCAGGCCTACAGGGGGTGGCAGTTAGGGGTGACCAAGGGAGGATATTAGGGGGAAACAGGCTGGCAGGGGAGCAGTTAGGCATCAATCAGGCTGGCAGGGGAGTAGATAGGGGGTGATCAGACTGGCAGGAAGAAGTGGTTAGTGGTAATCAGGAAGGCAGGCAGGCGAGCAGTTGGGAGCCAACAGTATTGGATTGTTAGATGAATGTTTGACTGCCCATATAGGCCCAATCCCAGGCCTAAACAAGCAGTTGAACATCCCTCAAGGGGTCCCAGATTGGAGAGGGTACAGGCAGCACTGAGGGACAGCCCCCTCCGTCCATGCATGAATTTTATGCACCAGGCCTCTAGTATATATATAAAACTCTAATATGCAAATAAACAGAACTACAGAACAACCAAGAAACTGGTCACTATGATGTGTGCTGACCACCAGGGGTCCACATGGATCATGGTGGGAATTGGCAGCAATCAGCAGAGCAAGGAACTTGGCAGGCATTGGCTGTGGTGGGATTGTGGAGCAGCTGAGCAGGCACACCAGACCAAGATGCCAAGATGGGGCACTGATTGCTGTCATCCAGGGGAGCCTCTGGTGTAAACTGAAAATTCTTTGTTCCCATTGGTCACAGTCCCACCCGGCACTCACACCTGCTGCCAGCATTGGCCCTGCTCATACCCATAGCTAGCACTAGCCCAATTGCACTGACTGCTGCTTCTGCTGCTTGCACCTGCTGCTGACCCCAATCGCTTCTTCCCCTCCCCTGCTCCAGAGGGGTAATCGGGCCAGAAGCCACTTCACATACCTAATGCTGGTGATGGCCCCACTCACACTTTTTACCAGTGCCAGTGCCAGCCCTGCTCACAGCCACAGCTGGCATCGGAAGCACCACTCACACCTCCTGCCAGTGTCTAGCACCAGTCCCTATTACTAGCACCTTCAGCAGGTGCAAGTGGCAGCTGCCAGCTGTGATCACCCCTGAGGGCTTCTCCACCTCCACCTGATTCTCAGGAGCAATTGGGGAAGCAGCCACCACTTGCACCCACTGATGATACTGGCCCTGCTTGCACCGCTGCTGGCACTGGCCCCAATCATTCCGTGCCATTAGTGGATGTGAGCAGGGTCATTGGCATCAGTGCATGGGAGCAGTGGAACCTGCAGCAGGGCTGCCAGCAGACAGGGAACTGGGGGCCACAGTAGGAGGAGAAGGTTGAGGGCACAGAGGGTGGGCCAAGACCCACCCCTCTGCTTACCACAGCCTTGTGACACACAGTTCTTTTCAAAGTGCATGAATTCGTTCACTGGACCCCAGGTATAAAAAATAAATTTAAAAACCAAATATCAAATTTGATTCAACAGAGGTAAAATAAAAGAGAACCATCAAGTCATCAAAAATTATTGAGCAACTACTATCAGGGCACTGTTCTAGGTGCTAGAAATTTAATCATGAATAAAAAGATAAGTCTGCTACCAATGACTGATAGTGAATGAGGAAGAATGGGAAGAGAAAAATAAATAAAGAAGGCAGGAGAAAAACAGAAAGGAAGAAAATTTGATTTCATGTGGTAGAAGAAACTATGAAGAAAAAGAAAGCAAGGAAAATTGTAATAAGAGAGATTAAGAGAATTATTAGATAACATGCTATAAAGACAGTGACATGATAAATGACCTGAATAAAGGAAGAAAGAGAGGCAAGTAGAGATCTGAAAAGAAAAACATGATCAGAAAAACAATGTCTTTAAAAATTATATAAAGTCTGGAGAATTGAACCAATATCAGAAAGATAAAACAATGAAATAAATTTTAAAAAGAAAGTTAAATAACAGTAGGGTAGATTAAGAAACTAATATATGCCTAATAAGAATTCCAGAAGTTGACAAGGAAGGAAATGACCAAAAAAATCAATCTTCTTAATGGAATTTACAAGAATAAAAAAAAATCAGATTGAAAGAACACAATGAGTCTTTAGCCATATAAATATAAATAAATCTTAAATAAACACATGCTAATAAAACTACAGAATATCAAAGCTATTAAATAAAAACCTACAACCTTCTCCCAAAATATTTAATATTCTATAGAGAAAAGGCATGTTATTTGTCAGTGAATGACAATTAGAATGTATTATCATTAAGACAAATAAATGCCAAAAGAAAATAGAACAATTAAATTCATGCTTTTACAAAAGAATAATTGTTAACCTAAAATTATATATCAAGGCCAACAGTCATTAATGTTGGCCAAAATCAAAGCAATTTCCAATAAGAAATACTAAACAAGTTTATACTTACTGGTAATTTATTAAACAAATGAATATTTGTAAAGACATATAGTTATAAAATATATGTGCAGCAATGTACAGAACAGAGAAAAACATCAATAATCCTATATAATAAAAGATTAATATGTAAATCGACCAAACTGCTGAGTGACTGGTTGCTATGACACACACTGACCACCAGCGGTCAGATGCTCAATGCAGGAGCTGTCCCCTGGTGGTCAGTGCGCTCCCACAGGGGGAGTGTCAATCAGCCAGAAGCTGGCTCACAGCTGGTGAGAGCAGGGGTGGTGGCTAGAGCCTCTCCTGCCTCCACAGCAGTGCTAAGGATGTCCTACTGATGACTTAAGCTGTCCGTTAGATACCCCTGAGGGCTCCCAGCATGTGAGTGGGCACAGGAAGCTGAGGGGACACCCTCCCACCCCCTTGCATGAATCTCAAGTGCCAGGCTTCTAGTCCTATCTATCAAAAGAGTAATATGCAAATTAGCCATCACTCCACGACAAAGATGGTGGCGCTCATAGCCACAAGCTGTGACCCCCAGTCCTTTCAGCCCCTTCAGAGTCCCCCAGCCTTGGGGGGGGGGGCGGGGCAGCCACTGAGAGCAGGCAGCGTGAACAGCCTGGTGGAATGCTGCCCAGAGGCCCTCCTGACCTTTTATACCAAACAAATTCATTCCCCACGGAGAGAGCCCCCACACACACCTGCAGCCTCGGGGTCTCAGCCTCAGAAACATCCACGCCCTCAGTGAGTGATCCCCCACACACACTGGCAGCCTCAGGGATTCAGCTTCGGAAATTCCCTCACCAGAGCTAATGGTAAAGGATGAGAAAGAACAATGAAGCACTGAAATGGGTGGCCTATAAAAGCGTTTGGAGGAGGCATCATCTCCCTTCCATGTGACCCATCAGAATTGAACATGGAGTCAATAAGTTTGAGAAGACTTAGGAGTGCTAAAGAAATTCCCCTTTTCTCTTACCAAAGCATCTCAGCCTCCTTACCTCTCCCCATGGAAGTGTCAGGATGGTGCTTTAGGATTTCTAAATTTATCTCCCAGAGCTACTATTAGCTGGAGGAGGGGCTTCCTAATTAACTAAAGCCTAGGGTGTGTGGGCCCTCATTGTCCTAGAGAAAAACATATGTTCAGGAGGCCTAGAGTAGGGCCCTGGGAAATTTTAACATGGTGAAGATCATCGAATGGAGGGACAGCTGGACAACCAAACAACTGGTTTCTATGACATGTACTGACCACTAGGGGGGCGTGCACATAGTGGGCATTGGCAGCAGGCGGTAGAGCATGGGACATGGTGTGCATTAGCAGGAGTGGTATGGTGGAGCAGGTGAGCAGGGGTACCAGACCAAGGTGGGGTGCTGGTTACTGAAAATTCTTTGCTCTTGTGTTCCATGGTCCAACCCAGCCTTCATACCTGCTGCCAATGCTGGTCACACTTGCACCTGCAGATGGTGCCCAGCACCAGTCCCGATTGCCTGGTTCTGTCAGCAGTTGCAAGCAGTGACTGCTGGCCCCGATCTCTCTTGTGGGGTTCTCCACCTCCCCCTGCTCCTGAGGGGTGATCTCAGCAACAGCCACCACTGCTTGAACCCATTGACAGTACTGGTCCCACTCACACCTGCTGTTGACGATGGCCCCAATCGCTCCTCACCATCAGCAGTGCGAGCAACTTCAGTGGGAGCAGGGCTGCTGGCAGAGTGGAGACTGTGGTCTGCAGTGGAAGGGGCTGGGCAGGGGTGCAGAGGATGGGTCAAGAGCCAACCCTGTGCCCACCGCAGCCTTGTGGCCCACAGTTCCTTTCAAGGTGCATGAATTCATGCACTGGGCTCCTAGTAGGGTATATAAATGTCTAATCGATATGTTGGACATTGGACACATATAAAATTATATGTCAACTATACTTTAATAAGAATACATTTAGCTGAAACAGGTTTGGCTCAGTGGATAGAACATCAGCCTTCAGACTGAAAGGTCCCAGGTTCGATTCCGGTCAAGGGCATATACCTTGGCTGTGGGCACATCCCCAGTGGGGGGTGTGCAAGAGGCAGCTGATTGATGTTTCTCTCTCATCAATGTTTCTGACTTTCTATCCCTCTCCCTCCCTCTCTGTAAAAAAATCAATAAAAAATATATTTTTAATAAGAATACATTTAAAAATTAAGAATAAAATGAATGTCAAATTAAAGTTATAAATAATCAGTTTAAATACAGAGGGTTTCAGTATGTTGGAGAGAGTAAAAGAAAGGGAGAGGTTGAGAGAGGGAGAGAGAGAGAGAGAGAGAGAGAGAGAGAGGGAGAGAGAAAGAAAGGGAGAAAATATATTATAATTAAGGTACACTTCTTTTTAACACAGTTAAGTACTTAATAATAAGTTAGGCATAAAAGACTAAATCAAAATCATAAACAAGGAAAATACCTATATAAATCACCAAACAATTATTTTAAACAATTAAATAGGCCTTATAGAAATTTAAAATATCACCTGTGATATCAAAATCGCAGCAGATACATTAAGTGGATTATATGTAATTAAGCAGAGAACTAGTGAACTATAAAAAGATCTGAATAATTATCCAAAACACAGAATTTAGAGAAAACAAAAGTGCAAGTGAAATTGAGATAAGTTGAAGATAAAGGGATAATGTCTAATGTGTATTTACTCATGTTTCCAGAGAACACAAAGAGAAAGAGAACATGAAAATTTAAAGAGAAAGGGACCATCAATAGATGAGTGAATAAAAAGCTGTGCTACATTTATTTACACAATGGAATAATATGCTGTAAGAAGAAGGATCTCTTACTCTTTGCAAAAGCATTAAATAACATGGAGAATATTTTGCTAAGCCAATGAGGGAAAGTCAAGTATATGATCTCACTTACAGGTGGAATCTAATGAACAACATAAACTAACCCTAAAAAATTTGGTTCATGGAGACATGAACCAGACTTACAGATCTTAGTTGGCAGGAAGGTGGATATCTGGAAGTGATTAACCAAAGGACATATATGTATAAATTGTAGCACATGCACTCAGAAAATATTGTGGTGAAGGACACAATGAGGGTCGTGGGGGATAGCTGAATGGGGTGGACAAAGAGAGGCACAAATGGGGGACATCTGTAACACTATCATCAACAACAACAAAAAGTAAATTGATAAAAAATAAAGAGAAAGGAACCAAGTGATAATATAACAAAAAATTTTTTGAGAAATGAAGGAAATGATTCTTAAGATTCCAAAAATGTAACATATTTTAAAAAGTCTGAAGAAAGGGAAATTCACATCCCAAAACATTTCAATGAAACTGCAGAATATCCCAAACAAATCAATTTTTCAGAAAGTTAGAAATCTGAGAAATAATCCTATCTAATAAAAGAATAATATGCAAATTTACTGTACATTTGCCACGCTCACAAGCCATGCCTACAAACCAATCAGGAGCAATATGTAAATTAACACACAACCAAGATGGCTGCTGGTCATGGCAGGCCAGGCTGGGGGTGTGGCCAGGCAGCAATCGGCCTGGATAGCAGGGAGAGCACTTCGCTGGGTGCTCCCGGCCTCAGGCAGGCCAGGCAGGCTGGCTGGGGTTCCCTGGCTGAGATCCCCTGCCCAAGAACAGAGAGGCTTTCGGCTTTGGGCAGGCCAGGGATGAGCCATCAGTAGGACATCCCCTGAGGGCTTCCAGTATGTGAGAGGGGGCAGGTTGGGCTGAGGGACCACCCACCCCCAGTGTATGAATTTCGTGCAATGGGCCCCTACTCCTATATAATAAAAGAGTAATTTGCAGATTGTACACTTGGGAATTTGACCAACTAGGAGTTTGACCAACCGGGATTTCAACTGCTCATTATGACATGCACTGACCACAGGGGGTGGCATGGAACAAAGGAAGGCCCTGGCCCGCAACCAGCAGCCAGAAGAAAGATGGCCCCAATTGGCCCTGATTGCAAGCCAGGTCTAGGGACCCTACCTTAGCTTGTATTTTATGCACCAGGCCTGTACTCCTATCTAATAAAGAACTATTATGTAAATAGTAGTCACACCCTCACACCATTATGCTCTGACAGCTCAGACATTCAACACTGGGGAGAGCAGAATGGGGACCAGCCAGGCTGCAGCCCAGGAGAGGGACAAGCTATCCGCCTTATGGTCCCAGGTGCCAGCGGCTGAGGCTGTGGCCCAGGAGAGAGACAAGCCACCCACCCACAGCCCCCTGCAGCTGCATCTGTCCCAGGCAAAAGCAGCTCTATCCTGGATGCCTGTGGCCAGCCAGAGGGAGAGAAGCCCAGTTCCCAGGTGCCTGCAACCAGCCAGAGGAGGCAATCCATCCTGGGTCCAGGGATCAGGGTGAGGCAGAGGTGGTTAGGGGCAATTAGGCCAGCAGGAGAGCAGTTAGGGACAATCAGGCTGGTAGGGGAGCAGTTAGGGATGATCAGGCAGGCAGGCAAAGGTGTTAAAGGCAATCAGGAAGGCAGGCAGGTGAGTGGTTAGGAGCCAGCAATCCCAGATTGACCTTGTAGTATAATTTGATATCTGGTATTATGAAACCCCCAATTTGTACTTCTTTCTTAAGATTGCTGAGGCTATTTAGGGGCTTTGATTCTATATATATTTTGGTAATATTTTTTTTATATCTGTGAAATATGCCATTGGTATTGTAATAAGAGGTGCATTGAATCTATAGATTGCTTTGGGTAATATGGACATTGTAATGTTGTTAATACTTTCAATCCATGAACATGGCATATTCTTTCATTTGTTTGTATATTCCTTTATTTCCTTTTTCAATGTCCTGTAGTTTTCTGTGTACAGGTCTTTTATTTCCTTGGGTTAATTTATTCCTAGGTACCTTATTTTTTGGTTGCGGTAATAAATGAGGCTGTTTTCTTAGTTTCTCTTTCTGATAGTATATTATTGGTATACTAGAGGTCCGGTGAAAGAAATTCGTGCAAGGGGTGAGGGGTATCCCTCAGCCCAGCCTACACCCTCTCCAATCTGGGACTCCTCAGAGGATGTCCAACTGCCTGTTTAGGCCTGATCCCAGTAGGATCGGGCCTAACCAGGCAGTCGGACATCCTTCTCACAATCCAGGACTGCTAGCTCCAAACTGC
Source organism: Antrozous pallidus (assembly GCA_027563665.1). NCBI lineage: Eukaryota > Metazoa > Chordata > Mammalia > Chiroptera > Vespertilionidae > Antrozous > Antrozous pallidus. The sequence goes on from CM050508.1 coordinate 100,165,869, forward strand.
TCACCTGCATGTCTCCCTGATTGCCCCTAATTGCTTCTGCCTGCCAGCCTAATTGATGTCTAACTGCTCCCCTGCCAGCCTGTTTGCCCCCAACTTCCTTCCTCTCCCAGCCTAGTCACCCCTAACCGCCCTCCCCTGCAGGCTTGATCGACCCCAACTGCCCTCCCTTGAAGGCCTGGCCCCTCCCAACTTCCCTCCTCTGCTGGTCTGATGGTCCACAACAACCCTCCATTGCAAGCCTGGAACCTCCCACTATCCTGCCCTACTGGCCATCATGTGGTGGCCATCTTGTATCCACATGGTGGCAGCCCTCTTGTGTGTTGGAGTGATGGTCAATCTGTGTATTACTCTTTTATTAGCTAGGATAGAGTCCTGGTGCATGGGAAGGGACTGGCTGGTTTTCTCTGAAGAGTACCCTTATCAGGATGGGGGTTCCCTTGGGGTGGTGGGGCAGCTTGGGTGAGGGGCCTATGGTTGTTTGCAGGCTGGCCACACCCCTCAGTGACCCAAGCAGAGGCCCTGGGATCTGGGATTAATCTATGTCTACAATTGAAACTTTGTAGCCTGGAGCGGAGCCAAGCCTTCTGTTCGCTCCATGGCAGCAGCCATTTCTGTTTGAAACTTTGTAGCCTAGAGTAGAGGCCTAGGCACTAGGGCTGCAGAAGTTTGGCTTTCACCATTGCACTGGCAACCCTAGCCTCTTCTATCTCCAGCTCCGTGGCTGCCACCATTTCTGTTGGGATTATGAATCTTCTATAATTTAAACTTTGTAGCATTGAGTGGAGGCCTAGGTCACCAACGGCAAGTGGAAAGCATTGCTTCCTCCATTGCTGGGGAAACCCAAGCCTCCCTCCTGCTTTCAGTGGTGGCAGCCACCTTGGTTGAAGTTTATTTGCATAATTTGTTCCTGATTGGCTGGTGGGCATGGCTTGATCAGAGGTACCGTCAATTTGCATATTACTCTTTTATTAGATAGGATAAAAATATCATTGCTCCTAACCAGTTTGGCTTGGTGGATAGAGCATTCACCTTTTGCCTGAAGGGTCCTAGGTCAAGGGCATGCATATTGGTTATGGGCACAACCCTAGTAGAAGGTGTGCAGGAGGCAGCTGATTGATGTTTCTCTCCCATCAATGTTTCTAACTCTCTATCCTTCTCCCTTCCTCTCTGTAAAACAAACAAACAAACAAACAAATAAATAAATAAATAAAATATATTTTTTAAAAAATAAATAAAAATGCCATGGACTTCTGGATATTGGTTTTGTATCCTGCTACTTTTCCAAATTAATTTATTAAGTACTAAAGGTCTGGTGCACAAATTCGTGCATCGGGGGAGGGGCTTTCCCTTAGCCCAGACTGCACCCTCTCCAATCTGGGACCCCTCTAGGGATGTCCATATGCCCATTTAGGCCTAGGATTGGGCCTAAATGAGCAGTCAGACATCCTTCTCACAATTCAGAACTACTGGCTCCAAACTGCTCACCTGCCTGCCTCCCTGATTGCCCCTAACTGCTTCTGCCTACCAGCATGATCACCCCCTAACCACTACCCTGCCAGCCTAATTGATGTCTAACTGCTCCCCTGCCAGCCTGTTTGCCCCCAGCTTCCCTTCTCTAGCCAACCTGGTCATCCCTAACCTCCCTCCCTTGCAGGCTTACTCACCCCCTTGCAGACCTGGTCACCCCCAACCGCCCTACCATGCAGGCCTGGAACCTCCCAATGGCCCTTCCTTGCTGTCCATCTTGTGTCCACATGTGGGTAAGATCTTAGACCACATAGGGGCAGCCCTCTCGTGTGTTGGAGTGATGGTCAATCTGTGTATTACTTTTTTATTAGATAGCATAGAGGCCTGGTGCATGGGTGGGGACCAGCTGGTTTGCCCTGAAGGGTGTCCCAGATCAGGGTGAGGGTTTACTTGGGGTGTGGGGCAGCCTAGGCAAGGAACTTATGGTGATTTTCAGGCTGGTCACACCCCCCAGCAACCCAAGCGAAGGCCCTAGGATCAGGGATTAATTTATGTTCTAAAATTGAAACTTTGTTGGCTGGAGCAGAGCCAAACCTTCTGCTTGCTACATAGCAACAGCCACTTATGTTTGGGCTCATTTTAATTCTATAATTGAAACTTTGAAGCCTAGAGTGAAGGCCTAGGCACTAGGGCTGCAGAAGCTTGGCTTCCTCCATCGCCCGGGCAACCCTAAGCCTCTGTTCTCTCCAGGTCCATGGCTGCCGCCATTTCTGTTGGGATATGTCTTCTATAATTGAAACTTTGTAGCATTGAGTGGAGGTCTAGGCCAGCAAGGGCAGGTGGAATGCTTGGCTTCCTTCATTGCCAGGGAAATCCAAGCCTCCCTCCTGCTCTCAGTGGAGGCAGCCATCTTGGTTGGGGTTTATTTGCATAATTTGCTTCTGATTGGCTGATGGACATGCCTGTGGGTGTGGCTTGATTGGAGGTACTGTCAATTTGCATACTATTCTTTTATTAGATAGGACTAGAGGTCCTGTGCACGAAATTTAAGCATGGGGGACAGGGGATGTCCCTTTGCCCAGCCTGCACTCTCTTCAATCTGGGACCCCTCGAGGGATATCCAACTGCAATCAGACATCCTTCTCACAATCCAGGACTGCTGGCTTCAAACTGTTCACCTGCCTGCCTCCCTTATTCCCCCTAACCACTTCTGCCTGCCAGACTGATCACCCGCTAACCACTACCCTGCCAGCCTGGTTGTTGTCTAATTGTTCCCCTGCCAGCCTGTTTGCCCTTAACTTTCCTCCTCTGCCAGCCTGGTCACCCCTAACTGCCCTCCCCTGCTGGTCTGATTGCCCACAACTGCCCTCCTTTGCAGGGCCTGGAATCTCCAATGGCCCTCCAATGGCCATCTAGTGGTGGTCATCTTGTTTCCACATGGGGGCAGGATCTTTGGCAATATGGGGGCAGCCCTCTTGTGTGTTGAAGTAATGGTCAATCTGCAAATTACTCTTTCATAAGATAGGATAGAGGCATGGTGCCTGGGTAGGGGCCAGCTGGTTTGTCCTGAAGAGTTTCCTAGATCAGAGTAGGGGTTCCCTTGGGGTGCAGGGTGGCCTGGGTGAAGGGCCTGTGGAGGTTTGCAGGCTGGCCATGCCCCCAGCAACCCAAGCAGAGGCCCTGGGATCTGGGATTAATTTATGGTATACAATTGAAACTTTGTAGCCTGGAGCAGAGCCAAGCCTTCTGCTTGCTCTGTGGCAGCAGCCATTTCTGTTTGAAACATTGTAGCCTAAATGGAGGCCTAAGCTTGGTTTCCTCCATTACCAGGGAAACCCAAGCCTCTGTTCTCTCCAGCTCAGTCGCTGTCTTCTGTATCTTTTATAATTGAAACTTTGTAGCATTGAGCAGAGGCCTAGGCCTGCAACAGGCATAAAACTTAGCTTTCTCTTTTGCTGGGGAAACCCAGGCCTCCCTCCTGCTCTCAGTTGCAGCAGCCATCTTGGTTGGGGTTTATTTGCATAATTTGCTCCTAATTGGCTAATAGGCATGACTGTGGGTGTAGCTTGATCAGAGTTATGGTCAATTTGCATACTACTCTTTTATTAGATAGGATAGTAGTTTTTGGTGGAGTCTTTAGGGTTTTCTCTGTATGATATATCATGTGCAAATAATAAGTCTTACTTTCTTCTTTTCAATATGGATGCCTTTCATTTCTTCTTCTTGTGTGATTCCTGTGGGTAGAACTTCCAGCACTATGTTGAATAAGAGTAGTAAAAGTGAATATCCCCATCCAATTCCTGATCTTAAGGGAAGCAATTATAGTTTTTGCCCACTGAATATGATGTTGTCTCTGTTATTCATATATGACCTTTACTATATTGAAGTATGAGCCCTCTATCTCCACATTGCAGAGTGTTTTTATCACAAATGAGTGCTGGATTTTAGCAAAAGCTTTTTTTGCACCTATGATATGATCAGGTGATTTTTATCTTTCATTTTGTTCATGTGATATATACCTTTTATGATTTGCAAATATTATACAAGCCTTATATATCCAGAATAAATTCAACTTGGTCATGCATGTTGTGTATTTTCAAGGTATTGCTGAATCAGATATTCATTAAGGATTTTTGCATGATCTATATTCATCAAAGATATTGATCTATAATTTGTCTTTCTTTGTAGTGTCTTTATCTGGTTTTGGCCTTAGGATAACATTGGTTTCATAAAAAGTCTTCCTACCTCTTAAATTTTTTGCAATAATTTGAGGAAGATAGCTGTCAATCCTTCTTTGAATGTTTGATAAAAATAATCTGTGAAGCCATCACTTCTAGGACTGTCTGCTGGGTGTTGTTTGATTATTGCTTCAATTTCATTAGTTGTTATTGGTCTACTTACGTTGTCTGCTTCTTTCTGATTCAGTTTCAGAAGAAAGTATTTTTTCTAGGAATTTGACACTTTACCCAGGTCTTCTATTTTGTTGTCATATAATATTTTGTAATATTTTCTTAAAAACTTTCTAGTTGTTAGCGCTCCTGTTTCACTCCTGATTTTATTTATTCCCTTCTTTGTTTTTTAATATATTTTATTGATTTTTTGCAGTATAACTTATAATTAATAGTAGTAGATGTTATCCTTTCCCCCTCCCCCTTATCCTCCCCCCAGCCTCCCCTACCCCCCAGAACATATTCTCACCCCTCCCGCCCCAGTGTCTTTCATTCATTGGTTATGCTCATATGCATGCATACAAGTCCTTCAGTTGATCTCTCCCCGCATCTGCCTCCCATCCACCCAAGCCTCCCCCTGTAGCTTGACAGCCTGTTCAAGGCCACGCTGCCTCTATATCAATCACTCTCCCCTGTTTCTTTTCTTCAAAAATATCTTGCCTCTGCATACTAGAAATAAATGTATAAGAACAAAAAATGTTTCAGTCTCAGTTTCAATGTGCAACTGTTCTGAGTCCCAGTTTCAGTGTCAAATAATTCTTTATGTGTACATGTCAGCAATGGTATCCATATGGTGGATACATCATGGCAATGCAAGATCCATCCTCTCTGGATTGGTCCTGGGCTGCCTGCAGACATGCACAGCTGCCGACTGCTAGCATGGCAAGGTGTCGTCAGTGTCCCCCATCTCTGGACCATCCTCGTGACTAGAACAGATCCGTCAGTTCCTCACAGTCGCAGTAACCCACATGGTCTTGGAGTTGTTCTCTGAAAACACACAAATACATTCTCGATCAAAAGTTAACAAAGGGATCCTCTCTGCAAAATAGACTTGGGATTCTTTTTAATTTTTGCCTAAATGATTTTCCTTTGGCTTATTTTGACACCATGTGTGTTTTTTCATGGGTGTCCTGCAGTTGGTTTTACAAATGGAATTTACTTTACTGGAGTGAGAATTTTCTAGATGTATTTTACTTACTCGATATTTTTTTCCTTACATGATATTACCCCACTGCCCCCTCCCTTTTTTTGATTAATGGGGGCTTTTGGAAATTTTATATTGCAGTCTTGGTAATTTTAAAGTTTTAATTTTTGCACACTAATATGACTGCTTTAGGTTCTTTGGATGTTAGGCTATTTTACAGTGAGATGAACTACTAAAAAAATTTTTAGTTAATGTTTTAGGAAAAGCTTTTTGTCCAGAACACTAAAATTTTCTTGAGTATTCACTTATTTCACTTGGCCAATTTAAATTAATCTGAAAACTTGATTACTATTTTCCTGTCAATTTTAATACTCAAGCAGAAATCTTAGTTTACCCTGTAAATACTAGTGGGAAAAAATATTTGCAATTTTGAGTAGGTCCTGAGCATTCCTGGTAATAGACTGAATTTAGATATAGGGCAGCTATTGCTGGCTGAGTCTCTGTCTGCCACCTGGGTCCCCTTATGAGTTGTACATGGGAGGCGAAGCAGCCGTGGGGGTAGGAGACCTCCCACAGGAAGAGTGAGAATTCAAACCCCTGCAAGGTTTGTGGGTGAGGTTCTGTGCCCCATTTCTGTTGACCTTTTACCTCTCTCCTGTTGGCCCCTGTGCGACTGTGCCTGTCTTAGGTTGTTCCTTCATTGAGGAATCTTACCTGTCTCTGGCTAACCAGCCATCCTCCAGGGCCAAACAGGGTGATGTGAGGTTCATTCAGTTCTGTCTCTTTTGTAGTCTATGTCCCCGTGGCCTCCACGTCCAGTACCTGCCTTGGGGTCCCCTTGCTTGCTGGTGGAGTCCCGGTACTGATCACATATCTCGGGGGATCCAGGTTTCTTCTCCAGAGAGGGCCCAGCTCACACCATTGGTCGAGATACAGATCCATGGTGCCAGCTTCCCAGAGGCTTCAGCCAAAGCTTGAACTGAAAACTCAGGCATCAGTTGTGTGTATTTGGATAGTAAGAAGAAGGTCCCTCTTGGCAGAAAGGGCAAGTAGGGCCGATATAGAATGCTCAGATGCCTTCCCAGTGCCTTAATTCCTTCTGAAAGGGATTAATTTCTTTCCTATCCTTTCTTAAGTTGCTGCCCAACATTCAAAGAATTCTTTTAGAGAGGAACCAAGATGGCGGCATAGGTAAAACACCTATCTTGCCATCATACTCAGCAATTTTAATAGTACAACTTAACGAAAGAACAAACACCTTCCAGAATCACCAGAAAGCAGGCCGAGTGAAAATTCCACAAAGAAAAGTGAAAATAAGACACTGTGACTCGGAGGAGCAGCGGCGGACAGCATTGAAAGATTCACGTGGAGAGAGGTTTGGAGCGTGCGACAGCAGAGAGGGCGGGCGGCTGAAAACTGGCCAGTTTTCTCTAACGGGGAGACAAAGGCGTCCCACTGGACTGATTCTCCAGCTTTGGGTGAAGTCCAGAGAACCCACCATCATACGGGGTGAAAACTGGACAGTGGGAGAGCACGCCAAAGCTCAGGTGCTGCAAGGTCTCCCAGTTTAGGAGAAGGCAGCTTGCAAGCAAACAGCTCAGCTGTGTGACCGCATAGAGAGTGCTCTGCTACTTGTCTCTCATTCGGAAAACCATCAGACTGCTTTGTTTTATGACCCTGGGTGAGACATTGGGTGTGCAGAGTCATTTGGGGAGAGTCTGAATGCCCCGGCAGCCGGTGGAGCTCGGCAGTGGCTCTCTCTCAGAGGTGCTGGCAGCCATTGCCCCCGGCACAGAGTCCCTGGGGCTGCATAGGATGGAGCTAACACTGTCTGCTTGGCCCAGAACTCCGCCCATCCTATCTGAGCACAGCTGAGCTTAACAGACAATTAGCCTGCAGGTCAACCCCTCCAAGTGCTAACAACAATTAACCTGAGCTTAACTTCAGCAAGACTGTGTGACCCATATCCACCTCAGGTAACTGGGGAGGCTGAGCTACTGTCCCTAGTAGGAAGTCTACCACAAAAAGCTAATTAACCAACTCAGGGAAGCAGCCACGATGCAGAGACATGGAAAGAAATCAGATGTGAAAGAAATGGAGGAAAAAAATCGACTGGACATGGAATTAAAAACTATGGTTATAGGGTTTTTCAAGAGGCTCCAACAAAAGGTCAAGGACTATAAGGAAATAAACAAGACTGCAAAGGAAATGAATGAGTCCTACAAGAAAATGAACGAGACCCTCAAGGATATGAGCAAGACCTGCAAGGAAATTATCAAGACCAGTGTGGAAATGAATGAGTCCTACAAGGAAATGAAGGAGACCCTCAAGGACATGAAAAAGGACCAACCAGAAATTAAGCATACACTGACTGAAATAAAAAATATTATACAAAGACCTAAAAGTGCTCCTGAGCACCCCAAGAACCAAGTTAATGATGTGAAATACAAAGAGGTAAAATCCACTCAGCTGAAAAAGCAAGAAACCAAAAGAATCCAGGTAATTGAAGATAGTGTAAGGGGCCTCTGGGACAACCTCAAGCATACCAACATCCGAATTATAGGGGTGCCAGAAAAAGAGAGAGAGCAAGGCAATGAAAACCTATTTGAAGAAAGAGTGACCAAAAACTTCCCAGAACTGGTGAAAGAAATTGACTTAGGAGTCCAAGAAGGGCACCGAACCCCAATATATAGGAACCCCAAGAGGATCACACCAAGGCACATCATAATTAAAATGCCAAGAGCAAAAGACAAAGAGAGAATATTAAAAGCAGCAAGAAAAAAACAGATGGTTACCTATAAGGGAGCACCAATATGATTGTCAGCGGATTTCTCAACAGAAACGATGCAGGACAAATGGGAGTGGCAAGAAATATTCAAAGTGATGAATACCAAGAACCTACAACCAAGATTACTCTATCCAGCAAAGCTATCATGCAGAATTGAAGGTCAGATAAAGTGCTTCGCAGATAAGAGAAAGCTAAAGGAGTTCATCACCACCAAACCAATATTATATGAAATGCTGAAAGATATTCTTTAAGAAGAGGAAGAAGAAAAAGATAAAAGTGTAAATTTGGAACAACAAATACACATCTATCAACAAATGAATCTAAAAAATCAAGTGAATTAATAAGCTGATGAACAGGATAAACTGGTGAATGTAACAGAATCACGGACATAGGGAGGGAATGGACTGACAACTTTTGTGGAAAAAGGGGGTGTGGGAAGTGCAGCAAGAGTCTGGACAAAAATCATGCAACTATGGGAGAGGACAGTGGAGGGGGGTGAAGGCGGAGGGTGGGATGGGTACCAGGTGGAGGGGAATTATAGGTTGAAAAAAAAGGGAACAATGTAATTAATAAACTGAACAATAAAGATTAAAAAATTGGACAATTGAAAAAAAAGAATTAGTTTGTAAGTTTATTTGGGATAATTGTATAATATGCTGTTGTCAAATATCAAATATTATAATGACTTGTAGAATAATATCATGTAAGGGTATTATGGTGTCACAGGAGGTTAAGGAGTGCCTAGCCTAAGGACTGGTGTCCATAGGAGATGACAAGCTCTAGGCCATGTCAATTCAATTTCAAACTAGCTGCCATTTTTTTATAACTTTATATAAACTTTGTCAGGGATGTAAAAACACAAATCACTTACCTTAGTTCAAGAATTCAAATATATTGACTTTTCCCCTTACTCCCACCACCTGCCTCTTACCCTGAGGTTTGAAATTCTGATGAACTTTTCTCAGTCACTGGATCCATTCTTGTTCATCAGTCTATTTCATTCATTGTATTCCTCAACTGAGATCATGTGATATTTGTCTTTCTCTGCCTGGCTAATTTCACTTAGCATAATGCTCTCCAAATCCATCCATGTTGTTACAAATGGTAGGAACTCCTTCTTTTTTTCGGCGGCGTGGTATTCCATTGTGTAAATGTACCATAGTTTTATAATCCACTCATCTACTAATGGACACTTAGGCTGTTTCCAAATCTTAGCTATGGTAAATTGTGCTGCTATGAACATAGGGGTACATATATCCTTTCTAATTCGCTTTTCTAGTTTCTTGGGGTATATTCCTAGAAGTGGAATCACTGGGTCGAATGGGAGCTCCATTTTTAGTTTTTTCAGGAAACTCCATACTGTTCTCCACAGTGGCTGCACCAGTCTACAATCCCACCAGCAGTGCACGAGAGTTCCTTTTTCTCCGCATCCTCGCCAGCACTTGTCGTTTGTTGATTTGTTGTTGTAAGCCATTCTGACAGGTGTGAGATGGTACCACATAGTCGTTTTGATTTGCATCTCTCGGATAATTAGTGACTTTGAGCAAGTTTTCATATGTCTCTGGGCCTTCCTTTTGTCTTCTTTCGTGAAGATTCTATTTAGGTCTGTTGCCCATTTTTTTATTGGATCATTTGTCCTCCTTTTATTGAGTTGCGTGAGTTGCCTGTAGATGCTTGAGATTAAACCTTTATCACTGATAACATTTGCAAATATGTTCTCCCATACAGTGGGTTTTCTTGTTGTTTTGTTGATGGTTTCTTTAGCTGTGCAAAAGCTTTTGATTTTGATGTAGTCCCATTTGTTTATTTTCTCTTTAGCTTCCATTGCCCTAGGAGCAGTATCATCAAAGAAGTTCTTTTGAAATATGTCTGAGATTTTTCTTCCTGTAGATTCCTCTAAAATTCTTATGGTTTCCTGTCTTACGTTTAAGTCCTGTATTCATTTTGAGTTTATTTTTGTGTATGGTGTAAGTTGATGCTCTAGTTTCATTTTTTGCATGTATCTGTCCAATTTTCCCAACACCATTTATTGAAGAGACTGTCTTGACTCCATTTTATATTCATGCCACCTTTGTCAAATATTAATTGAGCGTAGTGGATTGGGTTGATATCCGGATTCTCTATTCTATTCCATTGATCTATATGTCTGTTCTTGTGCCAGTACCAGGCTGTTTTGAGAACAGTAGCTTTGTAATACAGCTTGAAATCTGGTATGGAAATCCCACCGACTTTGTGCTTCTTTCTCAGGATTGCTGTGGCTATTCAGGGACTTATTTTGTTCCAGATGAATTTTTGGAGAGTTCTTTCTAGGTCTGTGAAATATGCCATTGGTATGTTAATGGGGAGTGCATTAAATTTATAGATTGCTTTGGGTAGTATGGACATTTTAATTATGTTGATTCTCCCAATCCATAAACATGGTATGTTCTTCCACCTGTTTACATCTTCCTCTATCTCTTTTTTCAGTGTCCTGTACTTTTCCACGAATAGGTCTTTTACCTCCTTAGCTAAGTTTATTCCTAGGTATCTTAATTTTTTTGGTGTGATGGTAAATGGGATTGCTTTTTTAGTCTCTCTTTCTGTAAGTTCACTATTAGTGTATAGAAATGCCGTAGATTTCTTGGCATTAATTTTGTAGCCTGCTACGTTGCTGAACTCATTTATTAAGTCTACTAACTTTTTTATGGAGTTTTTTGGGTTTTTATGTACAAAATCATGTCATCTGCAAATAAGGATAGCTTTCCTTCTTCTTTTCCAATTTGGATGCCTTTTATTTCTTCTTCTTGTCTAATTGCAATGGCTAATTCTTCCAGTACTATGTTGAACAGGAGTGGTGAAAGTGGGCAACGCTGTCTTGTTCCTGTTCTTAGGGGAAATGGTTGTAGTTTTTGCCCATTGAGTATGATGTTTGCTGTGGGTTTATCATATATGGCTTTTATGATGTTGAGGTATGATCCTTCTATTCCTATCTTGTTGAGAGTTTTTATCAAGAAAGGATGTTGGATTTTGTCAAATGCTTTTTCTGCATCAATTGAAATGACTATGTCATTTTTATCTCTTAATTTATTGATTTGCGGATATTGTACCATCCTTGCATTCCTGGGATAAATCCTACTTGGTTATGGTGTATGATCTTTCTGATGTACTGCTGGATCCAATTTGCTAAAATTTTATTGAGGATTTTGGTATCTATATTCATGAGGGATATTGGCCTATAATTCTCTTTCATTGTGTCATCTTTATCTGGTTTTGGTATTAGGGTGATGCTAGCTTCATAGAAGGAGTTTGGAAGTGTTCCATCCTCTTGAATTTTCTGGAATAGTCTGAGGAGGAGAGGTTTTAGTTCTTCCTTGAATGTTTGGTAAAACTCCCCTGCGAAGCCATCTGGCCCTGGGCTTTTGTTTGCTGGAAGCTTTATGATGACTGCTTCAATTTCTTCCACAGTTATTGGTCTATTGAGTTGTTTAGATTCTTCTTGATTGAGTTTTGGGAGGTTATATTTTTCTAGAAATATATCCATTTCCTCCAGATTGTCCAGTTTGTTGTAGAGTTGTTCATAGTATTTTTAACAATCCTTTGTATTTCAATGGGGTCTGTTGTTATTTCACCTCTTTCGTTTCAGATTTTATTTATTAGGGTCCTCTCTCTTTGCTTCTTGGTGACTCTGGCTAGAGGTTCATCAATCTTGTTTATCCTTTCAAAGAATCAGCTCTTGGTTTTGTTGATCTTCTGTATTGTTTCTTTGGTCTCTATGTCATTTATTTCTGCTCTGATCTTTACTATTTCCTTCCTTCTGCTTACACTGGGCTTTTCTTATTGCTTTCTTTCTAACTCTTTGAGTTGTTGGGTTAGATAATTTATTGCCGCTGTTTCTAGTTTTTATGTTGTAGCATTGTAGAGCTATGAACTTCCCTCTCAGAACTGCTTTCACTGTGTCCCATAGATTTTGGATTGTTGTGCTATCATTGTCATTTGTTTCCATGATGTTTGCTATCTCTTCCTTGATCTCTCTAGTAACTCAGTCATAGTTTAATAGCATGCTGTTTAGTCTTCATGTGTTTGATTTCTTTGGATTGTTTCTATTGTAGTTGATTTCCAGCTTTATGCCACTGTGATCTGAGAATATGCTTGATATGATTTCTATCTTTTTTAATTTGGAGAGACTTTGCCTATGACCCAACACATGGTCTATCTTTGAGAATGACGCATGGGCACTTGAAAAGAATGTATATTCTGTGGCTTTGGGGTGAAATGATCTGAAGATGTCAATTAATTCCATCTGGTCTAATGAGAAATTGAGGATTGATGTTTCTTTACTGATTTTTTGTTTAGAGGTTCTGTCCAATGGTGATAGCGGGGTATTAAAGTCTCCTACTATGATTGTATTGCTGTCTATCTCTTCCTTGATGTCCTCTAGGAGTTTTTGTATATATTTGGGTGCTCCTGTATTGGGTGCGTATATGTTCACCAGAGTTATTCTTCTTGTTGGATTGCTCCCTTTTTTTTATTATGGAGTGGCCTTCTTTATCTCTTGTTATGTCCTTCAATTTGGGATCTAATTTGTTGGATATAAGTATGGCTACCCCAGCTTTTTTTTCATTTCCATTCACCTGAATAACTTTTTTCCAACCTTCCATCCTCAGTCTGTGTGCGTCTTTTTTTGGAGATGGGTTTCTTGTAGACAGCAGATACATGGGTTGTGTTTTCTTATCCAGTCTATTACCCTATGTCTTTTGATTGGAGCATTTAAACCATTTACATTTAAAGTTATTATTGATAGGTACTTATATGTTGCCATTTTTGTTCTTTATCCCTTTGTTCCTTCTTCACTTCCTATTTCTTTTTACAGCAGATCCTTTAGCATTTCTTGCATTGCTGGTTTGGGGGTGACGAATTCCCTTAGTCCTTTTTTATCTGTATAGCTCCTGATTTGACCTTCAATTTTGATTGAGAGCCTTGCTGGGTGTAGTATTCTAGGATTCAGACCCTTCCTTTGAGTGACTTTGTAAATTTCATTCCATTTCCTTATAGCCTGATAGGTTTCTGTTGAGAGATCACTTGTTAGTCTGATGGGGGTTCCTTTGTAGTTAACTTTCTGTCTCTCTCTGGCAGCTTTTAAGATTCTTACTTTGTCATTGGTGTTTGCCAATTTAATTATAATGTGCCTTGGCATAGGTCTTTTGGGGTTTATTTTGCTTGGGACTCTGTGAGCTTCTTGGATTTGTGTGGGTTTTTTCTTTCCTATATCAGGGAAGTTTTCCGTCATTATTTCTTCCAACAGGTTTTCTATCCCTTGCTCAGTTTCCTGTCCTTCTGGAAGCCCAATTATACGGATGTTGTTTTGTTTCATGTTGTCCCAAAGTTCCCTTAGGCTCTCCTCCTGCTTTTTAATTTTTTTTTTCTAGAAGCTGCTCTACTTGGTTATTTTTTCCTACCTGGTCTTCTAGCTCACTGATGCGATCCTCTGCTTCTTCTAGTCTACTCTGAATACTTTCTATTGAGTTCCTTACTTCAGCAATGTCACTTTTCATTTCTTCTTGGCTCTTCTTCATTTCTTCTTGGCTCTTCATCATTTCTTCCTGGGTCTTCCTCATTTCCTCTTGGTTCTTACTCATATTATCAAATTTGTCTTCCATTCTTTTCAGCCACCTTATCACCATTTCTCTGAATTCTTTCTCTGACAGGTTGTTAACTTCCATTTCGTTTACCACCTTTTCTGGTGAGCCTTGTTTTTCTTTCATATGTAGGCTATTTCTTTGTCTCCCCATGGTCTCTCTTCTCTGTGTATCTGGTTATGTAGTTCTCACTCTCCTACGTTGATTTAAAGGCACAAAATACAACACAACCAGGTGCAACACACCAGGCACTGAACCGGAATGTAGTCACAGTAATGGTAATTCCAAATAAAGGTGATTGCCAGAGAAAGGCAAATTCGGTGATAGGTGAAAAAAAAGAAAGAGAACCTCCCCCCCACACACACAGACACTCACACACCCACACTCACACAAAAAGAAAGAGACCCCCTCAGACACACACACACACACTCTCACAAAAAAGAAAGACAGGAATGCCAAAATGGTAATGGGAAAAGGGGGAGAAGAAAAAAAGAAATAAAAGGAGTAAATTATAAATGTGGGTTGAAAACTCCTATAGGACAGCCCCTAATCCCAACCAAAACCCGCAACAAGTACCTGGAGATTGATACAAATTACATACAACTACTAATATCAAGGGAGGTGAGGGAACACAGATGCAAAAATCTATCTAAAAAACAATGCAAATGAGGACAACAAAAAAGAAACAACACCAAAAATAAAAATAACCCCCCCCACAAGACAAACCAAAATAAAAGAATAAGCAAATCAATCTCATAAACTTGCTTAAAAAATCAATATAATCAACAGTCAAGTAAACAACAACAACAGGACAGGGATAAAAACACTTTAAGATAGTGAAGTCAGAGAAGCTAGAGATATATATGGACTTGGAGTAGGTGGTTGGAGATTAGCTATATAAGTGGGGTGAAATTTTAACAGGGGGTAAAAAGAAAGAATTAAGGTAAATCTAAAGCGGGAAAAGTGTAAGGGAAACAAGGCACTAAATAGGGAAAGGTTAGCAAGAGAGTGGTGGCATAAAGGTGAAGTTGAGGTAGAGTAAAAGATACTAAAGGGTAGATGAAAACATACTGTATTCCCAAGGTCAAAGAGAAAATATAATCAATTCCCTGTGTCACACAAGAGTCAATTTGTGATTTGGCCCCTGGGTGGCAGTGTTTCTAGATTGACTTCTGGGTCTATTGGTCCTCTCTATCCTGAACTAAAATTTTGCTGTCCCTGTGGTATTCAATACTGCCTCTCTAATGGTGACTGCTGTTTTAGCAGCCAGGACCCTCCCAAAATCTTCCAGGTCTCCCTCCTCTGTCAGGTCCAAATTGGTTGCGCTCCAGGGATTAACTCTGCCACCAGCTCCACGGGCCCTCTCCCACCTTTACCAGCTCCAACAGCCACAGATTTTATTTCAGGTGCAGATCTCCAGGCTTTGAGTTCCAAGGTGCAGATATCCCAGTCTGCCACCGTCCTCAGTTTCACGCCCAAAGTAGCCCCAGGGAAATCTGACCTTTCCATGCTGAAGTTTAGAGCTCCCTGGACTCTGCCGCGTCCGTGCCAACTGGGTACCAGTGTTCCGGGAGTCTCAGCTGTCCAGCCGGTACTGCAGCTGTATATTTTCAGGTCCTTCCCCTTCAAGATGTCTGTGGTCTGCCTCCATGCGCCTCCTTGCGCAGTTGGCTCATGGAGAGAACCCAGCAGTACCGGGGCTGCTCAGGCTGGGGAGGGCAGCCCAGCAGTCCCCTATCTTCTCCCGGAGCACAGCTGTCCTCCTACTCGCCAACAAAGGCTCCCTGCGCGACCTTCAGCTGCTCCCTTTTTCTGCCCTGTGAGCAGATTCAGATCGAATCCCTCTGTTCCGCCGCCATTTTTCCCTTTCTTTGTTTTTGATGAAGTCCAGTTAAAGGTTCATCAATCTTACTCACTTTTTCAAAGAACCAGCTTTTGGTTTCATTGATTTTTTTTTATTTCTATGTCATATATTTCTGTTCTGATCTTTATGATTTCCTCCCTTCTACTTACTCTCAGCCATTTCTGCTGTTCTTTTCCTTTTCCGTGTGTGTGTGTGTGTGTGTGTGTGTGTGTGTGTGTGTGTAGGGATAGATTGTTTATTAGAAATTTTTCTTGCTTCTTGAGGTATATCTGTAAAGCTATGAACTTGCCTCTCAGGGCTGCTTTCACAGTGACTCATAGATTTGGGGTGTTTGTACGTTTATTTTTGTTTCCAGGTAATTTTTGACATCTTCCTTGATTTTATTGGTAACCCATTCATGGGTAAATAACATTATCTTAGCCTTCAAGTTTTGAATATTTTTGAGCTTTTATGTTTTAATCATGCTTGATTTCTAGTTTCATGTGATTTGGTCCAAGAAGATGCTTGATATTTCAATCTTTCTTAAAAAAAAAAGATTTTATTGATTTTTTTTACAGAGAGGAAGGAAGAGAGAGTAAGAAACATTGATCAGCTGCCTCCTGCACACTCCCTTACTGGGAATGTGCCTGCAACCAAGGTACATGCCCTTGACCAGAATTGAACCTGGGACCCTTCATTCCACAGGCCAATGCTCTATCCATCGAGCCAACCTAGTTATGGCTGATATTTCAAACTTATTGAATGTGTTAAGGCTCATTTTGTGTCCTAAGGTGTGGTATATCTTTGAGATTGTTCCATATTCACTTGATAAATATGTACATTCTGCTTATTTGGAATGAAATGTTCTGTAAATATTAAGTAAATTCATTAGATCTGGTGTTTCATTTAGGGTCCTTGTTTCCTGGTTGATTTTTTGTTTTGAAGGTCTATCTATTACTCACAGTGGGCTTTTGAAGTTCCCTATATATTTGCACTACTATTGTTCTCTCCCTTAAAGCCCACCTTTATTTTCCTTATATATTTAGATGCTCCTGTCCTGGGTTCATATATGTTTACAAGGGTTATATCTTCTTATTGCACCAATACCTTTATTATTATATAGTGACCATCTTTGTCTCTTTTATGACCTTTAGTTTGAAGTCTATTTTGTTAGATATGAAGTATTGCTACCCTAGCTGTTTTTTGTTTTAATTTACATTGAATGCTTTTTCCATCCCTTTACTTTCAGCCTCTGTGTATCTTTTGCTCTGAGGTGGGTCCCTTGTAGACAGCATATGTATGTGTCCTATTTTCTTATTCATTCATCTTTCAATATCTTTTTATTGGAGGATTTAATCCATTTATATTTAAGATTACAATTGATAGAGATTTATTGCCACTCTTATGCCTATTTTCCTGTCTTTCTTATTCTTAAAGCTGTTTTGTTAGTAATGACCTTCTTTAGTCTTATTTTGTCTGATAAATTCTTTATTTTGTCGTTTTGACATTTTTAAAATTAATTTTAACACTTCATATGGAGTTTCATATTTATTCACCCATACACACACGTTCACAGTGTTTTCATCAGATATGTTTCTTAATAGAAATAAATTTTTAAATGATAGCCATGCTTAATAAGAGCAACCTTGATTTTAGGTTCTTGCTTTCATTTCTTTGTATATTTCATTCAAATCTCTTCTGACCTGAATTGTTCCTGTTGCAAAAATCAGCTGACAACTTTATGGTTATTTTCTTTATCTCTGACTGCCTTTAAGAATCTCTATTTGCCTTTAATATTGGCCATCTTAAACATATGTGTCATGGTGACCTTCTCTTTGTGTTCTTGATTGGGACTTTCTCTGCTTCCTGAACTTATGTGGTATTTTCCTTCACCAGGCTAGGGAAGTTTTTTGTCATTATTTCTTTAACATGTTATCTATCCCTTGTTCATATTCGTTTTCTTCTGGTACCCTTATAATGTGGAAGTTCATATAGTTTATGTTGTCTTAAACTATCCTCCTGATTTTTAAAAATCTTTATTGTTGAGAGTCTTAGAGATGCCACTCCTCTTTCTCTAAATTGCCCACTTCCACCTGTTCCCACCCAACCTCAGGCCTTCCCATTCTATTGTCTGTATCTTTAGATGATTTATATATGCATATAAATATTTTGGTTAATTTCTTCCCACCCCCTTTCTTCTGAGATTTGTCATTCAGTTTCCTTCCTGTCTCTGCCACTCTGGGTTTTGGATCCCTGCTTGGGGTTATGACACCAGGAAAAGGGAGTTTTGCAGCTGATATCCCTTGGGCCTTTCAGCCATTGCATCTGTTCAAGTAGGGCTCCCTCTTTCCAAGATCCCCCTCCTCTTACCATACCAGTCTCTCTGTGGCTTCTTTAGTGCTCCTTTGATATAATATTTCCAATCAGCTACACTTCACTTGGTTTTTCCAGTTGATTTCACAGTATTTTAGCTGTAAATCCAGTCCTAGGGGGAGAGGGGGCCAAGGGCACATAACCTCCAGCCACTCTGCTGCCATCTTGCCTCTTCAAGTTGTTTGTTCTGTACGATTTGGTAGCCAATCCACTCTGCCTCATTCCATCCAGTGTACTCTACCCTGCGAAAGAAATGCTTTTCTTCCTGCACTCAATTCTTAGTTATCCTTAAAAGGAGCACCATGGCTCCTGAGTCTTAGGATGGTCTGGAAGAGACCACGGAATCATCCTATTCTATTGTACTTTAGAAACTTCATTAAAACTTCTTGGCTTTTTCACCAAGAGCTGACTCATTCATGAGGAAGAATAAAAATAAATATAAATGTGTGGAGTGAGAAGCTGCCTTAACCACCAGATCTAAAGTAGTCAAACTCTTAATGAATACCTGCTATGTGACCTGTGTTATACTAGAAACCGAGATGACAGAGGCAAAATCAGACATGGCCTGTCTTATGGTGTTCCAGGTAAATTGGGGGTCGGGGTAGCTACCTGCTGTATAACTATTGACCTTTGACTATGTTCAGACTTACTTTCTAATTCACTGTGATCAGCCAATCAAACATGACTCCCTGAGACCTGCATCATTGGGTGTAACTTAAAGAAAGAGGGAAGGTAGAGGCAATAGCTTTGAGAGCCCATGAGCAGGGTGGTCCTGGTTTCTAGTGGCAACGTTAAATCTCCAAGGCTGGGAGCTGCCACATCCTCTGCTCAGCTGTTGGCATTGCAATGCCCTACAATGTTGGTTCTATAGTGTTTAAGGGCCATGGTTTCTTTATTCTGACTTGTATGTAAGCCTGACTCACTAATATTTTCTACAGTTATTAGTTACTTTCTGTAAGTTGTTTGCAGCTTAAAAGTCAGTTTCTTTTATTGCCTGGTTTTAAAAATGTATTTCTATTAAGAAACATATCTGATGAAAACACTGTGAACATGTGTGTATAGGTGTATAAATATAAAACTCCATATGAAATGTTAAAATTAATTTTAGAAATGTCAAAATGATGAGAATCTACTAAAATATAAACTTAATAAAAACAGGACTATGACTTTATTTTTTGTTTTACCAGGGACTTGGTAAATATTTTCAAAATGAATGAATCATTGCTGTTTGAATAGCTGGATACATATAGCTTATGTTAACCTTTTCAAAAATTGATTGATTTGGACCCAATGAAAAAATTCACATAAACTGTGTACTTTAATATTTTAAATAACTTTGTGGCTTGCCTGCTTTAAAATATCTCAGAAATATGCAAGTACTTCACATTACTAAGACTGCCTTGCAGAATCCTGTTGACAGTTGTTAATGCCTGAGGGAAATGCTAATGTCCTCCACTTTGCTCACCCCAACCTTCTAAAGAACATTATTTATCTTTATGTGGCATAAATGTAAACCTCAAGGGAAATATTATGGAAGTTCCTTGCATTTCTGAGATGTACTGCTGCAGGATTGTCCCTCAGTTTTCAAAGCAGGATGGAACAGATTTCTACTAGTTTATCGTATCTTTAATGTTGCTATTTTGTTCCATGTTCCCTCACTCACATAATGGGGAGGTACAGAAACACATCGATTCTATTGCATTTATTTTTCACACACAATGCTGTAAAATGGAGCACAACAGAAGATAAGTTATGGCTCTGCAGCATGCTTCCTTAAAGCACAATAGCACCTACTCCCGGCCTCCCCTGCTGCACAATTGCCCAGGCATCCAAGCAGAAGCTTTTAGGTGAGCCTCGCTTTCATCCTCCAGTGAGAAGGCATCTCTCAACTTGTTCCTCAGTCAACCATCACCATGAAATGAAGAACTTATGTCATTTCTGAATAGATTAACCATGACCACTTTTAGGAAAATCAGTTAACAACATGGAACCTTCATCCTCTAAAAGTTGCCAAAAAGTTTCTTCCTCAGAAACTCTAGCTGGTTATATGTGCAAACATATTGATTCTTCTTGTGACTTTTTAATAAAATAGAGCAAGTTAGTAGCCAAGATAATTTAAAATTCTGATGGCCATTCATCAGAACCTTTATTTTAAGTCTACTTCAAAGTCATCTCGCTTTAGAAGAGATGGCTTGAATCCTCTGAGACAATGAAATGTGTTTTTTGAAAGAAAACCATTTTTTTAAAAAAATCTTAGATCCTCTGACTAGGTGATTTAAACTTTCTTACTGTTTGTCCTTCCTGAAGCCTAAAAAGGTATTATAAGAATTTAATAACTCTATAATTAGAAATTGGCAAAATAAAAATTCTGATAAATTTTTTTTAAGCCTCCTAAGCAACTTCTAAGTATGTCCTACAGATAATCAGAAACATAAACAGCCCTAAACTCTCTGGAACTGAGTGTTCCCTGGCCCAAGAAGAACAGCATCCTTCCCAACCCTGTGCCCTTCAAAATTGTTTAGCAAGGACATACAATTGTTTTAGTCTTCTTTAAAATTTGTAAAAGCATAAGGCTCCTGAACAAATACTCTTAACTTATTCAAACTAGTATTAATTAGTGGATTTTTGCCTGTACATGTCACAGGGCTGCAATTGTAAAATCAAAACTGCCAGGTCTATGGTTGCATCTGTTTATATTTGGGTATGCATATTTATCTCCAGAAACTATTGATAATATTCAATTTATAAATTCCCTTATGTGAGTTAAACACATAAATTAAGAGAGGTAACAGAACCTCACCCAAATATTTTTAAGGTTCAGAAAAAATGTTTTGTATTAAAGTTATAAAAATAGGCATGACTATAAAATTGTCAGTATTAAGTATAATACTTTTATGCTACCTAAGCTTACAAACTGGTCAGCAACAATTACTTAATACAATGGCAGGATTGGTCTAACATCTCATGAACTTTTAGTAGGTAACCTAAACATAATTATTGAGAAAAAATAAAATAAAGTTATGTAATAGAAATGTCAGCTGGATAAAATTGAAGTAATTTATTAAAATATTTAATATTGACAATATACTTATATTAAAATAAAACTTAAAGTTATTTCATCTGTTAACAGGGCAAATTTTTCCTGTACTCTTGGTTAATAAGAGATTATGAAGAAAAAAAGCAAATATTTAATGTTTTACTAAAATTATTTTCTGTGTTTTTTATCATCAGGTTTTTAATTGCTTAAGTAAACCAAGTGTACTTAATATTAAAAGAGCTAAATTTTACTTAAAACTATTTAACTTTCTGTATTTGTCTGTGAAGTATTTCTAACCATGTTTACATAAATAAGTATTGGTTCATGATTATCTATAATTCTATTTCACCAAACATTTTAAAACTTTTGATATATTTAACAAACTTCCCCAAACTAAAAAAAAAAAATTATATATAAGATCTTTTTCTTGATCTTAAAAAAATACACTGAAAAAAAACCTTAGTTTTTCAAAATAAGGGGGGTTGGTATTTGAAACATTTGAAAAAATATCTCTTTTATTAAGGTCAAAACATGTAACTGGTTATAAACATAATCAAGGATGTTTAATACCAACTCCATTCGAGAAATTACAACCCCAATGAAGGAACCAGATTTTGAAGAATACTCTTTTCTAAGGGGGAGAGATAAACCAAAGGACTTGTATGCATGCATATAAGCCTAACCAATGGACACAGACAACAGGAGGGTGAGGGCATGAGTGGAGAGATAAGGGGATAAGGATACATGTATAATATCTTAATAAATAAATTAATTAAAAATAAAATAAAACAAAATATTAAACTATTTAGGCTACTTTAATATGTTAAATTATTTGGAAAGCATTGTAAAATAAATGACACCAAATCTTTGATTATATATATGTAGATATTATATTAATATTAAAATTCTAGCTATTACATCAAATTATTACATTCCTGACTTAGAAAACTTACATTTTTTCTTTGTCTCTTAAGTCTGTAACTTTTTTATGTCTTTGAAATTTAAACTTCCAGAAACTAAAAAAAAATATGTTCCCACAGAGACAGAAGACAAAGAAGATCAAGGAGCAAGAGGAGGAGGTATTTTTAAAATACAGAGTGTTATAGAAGTTCCCTTATGAAAATTGATTTATAAGCAACCCAAGGTTTCCTACAAAACTATTAGAAAGTAATAAGAATAGCTGTGACCAGTTTGGCTCAGTGGATAGAGCATCAGACTGTGGACTGAAGGGTCCTGGGTTCGATTCCAGCAAGGTCGTGTACCTTGGCTGCGGGCACATCCCCAGTAGGGGGCGTGCAAGAGGCAGCTGATCGATGTCTCTCTCTCATCGATTTTTCTGACTTTCTATTCCTCTCCCTTCCGCTCTGTAAAAAATCAATAAAATATATTTTTTTTAAAAAGAAAGTAATAAGAAAAAAATGATTATATGTAAAAGTAGGATGTATATTTTCAATAATAGAAGATACATGGAAAGGAGATGCATTGTGCTGAGGGAAAATAATAAGTAATAATTTTTTGTTAAAAAGATATTAAGAACATTTTATTTCCTTTCTTTTTTTGAAAGAAAAAAAATAATTTTGTCCTAAAGTAAAATGATTGTTTTAAAATAAGAAAAGATTGGATAAAAGCTAAAACATATAGATAAGCTTCAGTAGATGTTGAAGTTACAGAGGTTTGTTGAGGTTATTGAAAGTTTATAGAAAAATGATACTGAGAAAACCATTTAATGTTGGTCTAATTGACTAAGGTTGAAGTGTAAACTAAGTCAATTACATTATGTGTACAAGTATATGAAACCTAACCAGCTTTTTAAATGGCTATATTTCAGTACTTTATCATTTACAGACAATTATTATTTTACTCTTGATGCTTCTATTGCAAAAATATTCATCTTCGAAGAGATTTAGGGAAAAGACTCAGCAATACCAAAATACAGGTTTGTGAAGAGTTTTCAGATCATACTATTAAACTGATAAAGACTTGTAGAATTCTAAGGAGAACTTGGGTTCATACAAGTGCTCCAAAAATATAAAGACCAATGAGAACTAATAACATGGGACTAAATGAAGTGATGAGAATAATTATAATTTTATAACTTTTATTTGAAACATGAGTTTTTGATCTTTTTTTCAAGATATAGAAAATTTATTTATTTATTTATTTATCATTTATTTATTTATTTATTTATTTTGGCTTAAGCTATCTACGACTTACTACAATTTGATAAATTAGACCTTTTAAACAGAATTAAAACATTCTTTTCCTCTGTACCTGATGCCTCCAGAGTTCAAACACTTATTATAATCTAGACCTTCATTTTTCCTTACTTTAATTTCTTCCATTCTAAAAATAATATGTTATGCTAGGCATTCACTATAATATTTATTGTTTTATTTTCTTCCTTAATTTATGCCAGGAAAGAAAACTCAACATTGACAATCATCTTTAAGCCACTTCACAGTTCAAAACATCCAACTGCTTACACACAGAGTCAAGGATGTTTAATACCAACACCATTAGGGCAATTTCAACCCCAATGAAGAAACTAGTTCTTAAATAATATTTATTTCTTGAGCAGGTATTACAATGAATACATACATGATTAGAAACTTATCAAAATCCAAAGAGGAGATTTTGGAAACTACTGCCTAAGGATAAATATTTAAATTTTCTTACATGAGCTACATTAGACAATAGAATTCCTCCTAACCACATCCTGGCTGAACAAGGTGGGATTTTCTCTGTTGTGAATACCCCCTATGGTACTTGGATCAGGCACCTCTGATGAAATAGAGATGGAGCTGTATGAAACCTGGGGTCAGGCCAGATGGTGAAAAGCAGAGCTCACGCTCACCTCATGGTTCCTTATATCTCCCACCAACTGTCCTCAGAACTGCCTCCTGGCCAGGTCTGTTCTTCTCATTGGACTTGATTTTGTTTGATATTTTAGAATTTTTGCTGTTATAAAATTTTGTTTATTCTCCACAGATCCATATTACAAAGACACCACTCTGATAATGGTTGTTCAAAGTTTTGAGATTCTCAGTAAGGCCTATGTTTTTCTTCCTAAATATTTTTGATTTTTAATACTAGTTCTTCATTCACTCATTTATGGTCTTTTTTTCTTTGTTCAGACTTAGTACTTAATCTTTCTTTTTGAAACTAGGTAGAGCCTTTTCTTTTTTACTGTACTGTGCCTTTGCCTTCTCTATATCTCTTTTAGACCCCTGATATCTCCGAATACACAACATGTATTGAAAGTTACTCAATTTCTTCCCAGAAAAGGCACTCAGTGACAATGCTGTGCACCAAATAATGTATCCCTCCATCCTTGAGGCCATCATTATTTAGGCCAATGCAGATGTCTGTTCTGTTGCACACAATGGATTCCAAGATGAAGGAGAGGTCATGGTTCCTGCCTTCAAGGGACTCATAGCATAAAGTGGATGATATACATCTAAAGCACTAATTACAACTGTAAGAAGAGGCCTTACTCTTGGACTGTTGAAGCATGGAGCTTGTCACCAATCACATGGAGGCTTTCTCTAGCAGGTCATGTTTAAAGAAAAATTTTAAAACAATATAAATTATTAGTTGCATAGGTATGAGAGGGTAAAAGTTACTTAATATAACTTGGACTTTCACAAAACATCTAATACAAATTTGGGTGATTGAATAAAGATGAATCTACATATGTTCCTAGTCTTTTATTTCTAAAACTAGAGGCCTGGTGCACGGATTTGTGTACCAGTAGGGTCCCTCGGCCTGGCCTGTGGGGAACAGGCTGAAACTGCTCTTTGACATCCCCCTAGGGGTCCCGGATAGCCAGAGGGCAGTTCTCGGGTAACACACCCTGGAATTGGGCTCCCTCCTCTCTGGTTCTGGGTGCATCACCCAAGAACTGCAGCTGCCAAATCACTGCAGGTCGGCAACTCCTGCATTGGGCATCTACCCCTTGGTGGTCAGTGTGCATCATAGCTACTGGTCAGAGTGTCCCCTGGTGGTCATTGCATGCCATAGCTACTGGTCAGATGGTTGGATGGTTGCTTAGGCATATATATATATATATATATATATATATATATATATATATATATATATATATATATATATATAGAGAGAGAGAGAGAGAGAGAGAGAGAGAGAGAGAGAGATTAGTTCAAATATACATTTATATCTCACAGTTATATTCCTGTGATAATATTTCTACCTTTAGTGTTTCTTCTTATTCCACTCTACCATCCATCTTTTGTGATGATGTCTGATTAATCCCTGAGTTTTCACTTTTTGTTTTTATGTAAAGCTTAAGGGCCTGACTGATAAGCTCCAAACTTAACAGCCAAACATTCCAGGCCCCATACTGATACTCCAATTTACTTCTCCAAACATTGCATTTCTGGAAAAACCATCTGCAGTAGTCAATTTAGTCAATTTTTCCCCTGAGATATGCTGTGCCGTCCTTCAGAGGTACAACACTGCTTTAAGAAGTTTATAAAGCAAAGGGCTCAATCAGTAAAATAATTGTGGATTCCAGGAAATATTTTCAAGAATGCAAGGGCCAGGATGTGACAGAAAGGAGCTAGAAATACAAGCAAACAGTGCTCTCTCTGTTTACCCAAATAACATGGAACCACAGGGTTTGCAAAATTGATCAAGGAAATGTTTTTGCAAAAATTTTAGTACTTTTTACTTATTATCTTGTGCCAAATACCACAAAATATATATCTGTACTCTCTGCATCCAGAAGAGCAAAGGCAGTATGAAAACACAGACTTCATAGAGGAAAAACATGTCAACTATTTTCAGCCAGGCCAGGCAATAATGGAATTGAAAGCAGGGACTTCAAGTATTTTAAGCTTTGATGGTTCATTCTTCTGAGCTTCTACATTTTTACTTTGCTCCTTACAACTTCTTTGTGCTATTTCCTGCACCATTACTTCTATGAACACTGTAATCTAAAAAGGCATTAATTTTTCTACCAGTTGCATTGACTTATTTGCAAATGTGGAACTTTGCCTTCTATTAATTCCCTCTTTTTCAGTACTTCCTTAATTGAATTACAGCATGGTTTATAATCTGTCACTTAATTCTCTTGCTTTTAGGGTGGTTCAGTTATATTAAAATTATTGGCCAGGAATTGAGCACAAATGTTGTAGATCAGTAAATTCAACACACACACACACACACACACACACACAGAGAGAGAGAGAGAGAGAGAGAGAGAGAGAGAGAGAGAGAGAGAGAGAAATTCTCCCAGAATTTTATAGTTTGTATGAAGACAACTAAGAAGAAAGCTGACTTGAAATATCCCCATACCCTGGGTCCTCCTTGCCCTTCACATTTACTAGTTCTAAAATATTCTCTTTTCTGTATTGTGCTTATATCTTTACTGTTCACTTCCTTATTTCAACTGTGAACTTCTGGAAGTTAGAAAATAAAACTTTTATTTTTATTTCCCAATACCAGACTAGTTGTAGACATATTACAAATGCTTACTAACTATGGACCATGTCTTGGATTTTTTTTTTTAGTTGAGGGCTGGATATGAATTCATATTTTTAAAAAGTCGATAAATTAGAGGCTCAAAGGTCTAATTTTATGATAATATATTCTCCATTTTTTAAGGTATCTCTAAATTATTTTAACACATTTTGAGAAATTCTCAAAAGTTACTCAAATT
Organism: Antrozous pallidus; assembly: GCA_027563665.1. NCBI lineage: Eukaryota > Metazoa > Chordata > Mammalia > Chiroptera > Vespertilionidae > Antrozous > Antrozous pallidus. The sequence goes on from CM050508.1 coordinate 100,192,545, forward strand.
AGTAAAAGAAGAAAAGATAATTTTTTCATTTGGGGAAATGTTTGCTATTGTAGAGATAAATATGTAAAGTAAACATTATGAATGTATTCACATGGCCTCAATGGTGTGCAGCAGGTGTCACACACACACACACACACACACACACACACACACACACGTACGTATGCGCACACACGTACACTCATACGATCTTGCACATGCCCCAGTGCTGTCATCAGAGCTGCTGGCTTTCCACATGTCTAATTGTGTTCAGGACTATGAAAATTCATCAGAAGAAAGCTCACTCTTGATAGATTCATTTCCTGGTCAAAAACATATTAAAATACTAGAATCCAAGTGCACAAAATTCATACACGGACAGGGGATTCCCTCAACTCAGCCTGAGCCCTCTCCAGTTGAGGACCCCTTGCAGGATGGCTGACTAAACCAGCAGTCAGACATCCCTCTCACAATCTGGGGCTACTGGCTCCTAACTGCTCACCTGCCTGCCTAATTGACCATAACTGCCATTGCCTGCCAGTCTGATCACCCCTAACTGCCCTCTCCTGCAGACCTGATGTTGCCCCCAAATGCCCTACTCTGCTGGCCAATTTGGTTCTAATTGGTTGATTCCTATGCTAGTCAGCATCAAAAGCTCTGCCTCCGAGGCGGCCATTGGCTCCCCACAGCACTCAGATTTAATTTTCATTAGTCAGTTTCTATGCTAGTTAGTGTCAGTATATCCATCCCCTAGGCAGCCATTGGTTCCCTACATCACCCACCTTGTTTCTGATTGGTCAGTTCCTATGTCAGTCAGTGTGAAAAGCTCCACCTCCTAGGTAGCCACTGCCTCCCATAGCACCCAACTTTGGTTCTGCTTGGTCAGTTCCTATGTTAGACAGCATCAGTAGCTCTGCCTCCTAGGCAACCATTGGTTCCCTACAGCACCTGCCTTTGGTTCTGATAGGTTGGTTCTTATGTCTAACAGCATCTCCAGGCCTATCTCTGGGCCTGATCAAAGAGGCGGTGTTTAACAGCAGCCCCATGGAGGCCTGGAGGGAAAGAAAAGCCTAGCTGCTGGCAAAGATCAGAAAGAAAGAAGGAGAGAAAGAGAGAGGTAAGTACACTGATCAACAGCTTTCACTGAGGCTGCGGGTCAGACCCTGACTCACTTTCTGGGACTCAGTCACCTGGACAGACAGTGCTGGGTTACCAGGCTGCAGCTGGGCAACCCAGCACTGACTTCTGGATGGTCTGCATTTGGTCTCAGGCTTGGCCCCTTCCCAAGCTTAAAGCCTCTGCCACAGGTTTTAGGCTTGGGAAGGGTGCTCCCTCTCCCCAATATGATGGCCAGCTGGGAGTGACCTGGGTGCTGAGGAGGTTCCTGGGACCCAGGTACATATGCAAATTAACCTCCATCTTTGTGGGGTTTATTTGCATACTCATTCTGATTTGCTGTGGACATAATGAAGGTATGGTCAATTTACATGTCTCTATTATTAGGTAAGATATTCAAGCCTATTAGCAATTAGGAAAATGTAAACCTTAATAAGATGAGATATCATTTTTACATGTTAGAATCACAAATGAAATAAAACACAACCATATCTGGTAACCATGAGACAATATGGACATTTCTACAGTCTATAGATAAACATTTTTTGGAAGACAATCTGTGTTCACCCTTTAAACAGTAGCTAATCTAAAAGAATTTACAAACAAATTACGGAAAGAATCTTATATAATAAAAGAGTAATATGCAAATTAACCATCACCCTGCTATACCTCCAAGGCAAGGCCAAAAGCCATACCCACTAGCCAATCAGGAGTGAGATGCAAATTAACCTCAATCAAGATGGCTGCAGCCACAGAGAGAGCAGGAGGAAGGCGTGGGTTTCCCCAGTGATGGAGGAAGCCAAGCTTTCTGCAAACCCTGGTCAGCCCAGGCCTCCACTTCCAGATTCAAAGTTTCAATTGTAGAAGAGAAATAAATCCCAACAGAAATGGTTGCCACCACAGAGAATACAGAAGGCTTGGCTCCGCTCCAGGATACAAAGTTTAAATTGAAGAAGATAAATAAATCCCAGATACCAAGACTTTGCTTGTGGCACCCAGGCATGTGGCCAGCCTACAAACCAACACAGGCACACCTCCCAGGCCACCCCATGCCCCAAGGGAACCCCACCCTGATCTGGGACACCCTTCAGGGCAAACCCGCTGGCCCCAACCTATACAGCAGGCCTTTATCCTATCTAATAAAAGAGTAATATGCAGATTTACCATTACTCCAACACACAAGATGGTTATCCCCATATGGTCAAAGACCCTCACCCCATGTAGACACAAGATGGCCACCACAAGATGGCCTGCAAGGGAGGGCAGATGGGAGAGACCAGGCCTGCAAGGGAGAGCAGTTCGGGGCAATCAATCCTGCAGTGGAGGGCAGTTAGGGGTGACTAGGCCAGCAGAGGAGGGAAGTTGAGGCAAACAGTTTGGCAGGGGAGCAGTTAGACATCAATCAGGCTGGCAGGGTAGTGGTTAGGGGATGATCAGGCTGGCAGGCAGAAGTGGTTAGGGGCAATCAGGGAGGCAGGCAGGCAAGCAGTTAAGAGCCAGCAGTCCTGGATTGTGAGAGGGATGTCTGACTGCCCGTTTAGGCCTGATTCTACTGGGATTGGGCCTAAACGGGCAGTCAGACATCCCTCAGGGGTCCCAGATTGGAGAGGGTGCAGCCTGGGCTGAGGAACCACCCCCATGCACGAATTTCATGCACCAGGCCTCTAGTGCTTAAATAAAGTCACAGTGTATCCATGTTAAGAATGCTATGCAACCAACAAAAAAGAATGAAAAAAGTCTTTTCATGTTAATTTGTCCACATATATTATCAAGAAAAACACAAATGACAATATGTCCAGAATTATATTTTCTTATATGTGTGTGCATATATATTTCTCCATATATATTTATGGAAGATATATAGTAAATTTTACAGTTATTAATTGTTCATATTATTACAATGTACGTTTAATGTAGAGAGAGACAATTTAGGCACTTTTATGTATTTCTTTATATGCTTAAATAAAGAAAATGTAACAGGGAATAAAACTTTACTGGTACACTGCTCTGACTCACCATGGAAAGGAATGGGGATAAAATGTACTAACAAACTTATTAAAGGAACTCACACACTGACAGTTTCTTATCAACATCTTGCAGCCCTCAGCAGCTCCAGCTTCTGCTTGTACAAGAAACAGCCTTGACCACCACTTCACTGACACAGATTGCCCAACTGCTGGAGCTTGGCTCTCACTGACCGATTCCAGAATGCTGACCTTAACCATGTACACTGAATAGCCAAATTATTATGATCTCTGAACACATAATAATGTGGCCACTCAGTGTATATTGTATATAATAAAAGGCTAATATACAAAGTGTCCCCTTGACTAGGAATTTGACCAGCAGGCACGCTGGCCAACCACCTATGCCCCTCCCCCTGGCCAGGCTAGCCAGACCCCACCCATGCACAAATTCATGCACCGGGCCTCTAATGTATGTATACACACACACACACACACACACACACACACACACACACACACACTGAGTGGCCAGATTATTATGTGTTCAGAGATCATAATAATCTAGCCACTCAGTGTACATTAGGTTCAGTAAGGACACTTCCTGCACTCCACAAGCCCTCCTATAACCTCTTTTTTCTGCTTTCTCTCTCCCGCCTATAAACCCTGCCTGCACCGAGATGCTAAGATGGGCTTTGGACAAGAGTCCTCTCATCCTCTCGATATGCCAGCACTCAAAACCTCTTTCCTTTTCACCAGCAAGTGTCCCACGAGTTTGGTTTTCATGGCTGTAGATAGTAAGTCTGGTTATAAAATCATGGAGGAAAAGTTTCTAAAGATTTCTTAGTATATACACATGTCTGTATTGCTTTTTAAACGATAAAACAACCTATTAATTGGTTGAAAATTAGGGGCATTTCAAATTTTAAAAGGCATTTGAATAATATTGTGCTAAGAGCGTTGGAAAGTACCTCTATTATTCTCAGTCCATGTGTAGTTGAAAGCAATAGACCAGTCAGTGCCTCACATCCTCCAGAGGAGAAAGCCTATGCTGGGCTGCTGGCATCTCTGCCCGGCTTCTGCAGCTGTGATTTAGGCTTAGCTACAACTCTAGGGATGCAAGGAAATTGGTTCCACTAACAATTACCTCCATTGGCTTATCAGCTGTCTCCACACGTTTCTTCATCGCTCTCAATTTTACCAACTATCACTGATGAACAAACTACAAATCCTTAGACCATACATGCTTCTTACAATACATTATATTTAATTTAATGTAAATTACTGATGACTGTAACATCAAATGATGATAATTCTATAAATTGAACCATGACTTAAGACAGACTGTGTGACAAAAAGCCAGTTCAGAGAAAAAATACCTACATCTAAGTACTTTACACTTATTATTTTCATTCCTTGTTCTAGCTGGATAAATTATTTCAGTGCTCTCAATTTATAGAAAAGGAAGTTGAGGCTGAAGATGATCAAGTGCCCGTCCCAAAGTCACACAATCCATAAATACCAGGATTGGAATCCAGGCTTACGACTCCAAAACCTGTAATTCCCCATGGAACAATTTGCTTCCCAAAGCATTAGAATTTATTGAAGAGAGTTAAGTAAACTTGCCTTTTTCACTCTCCATGCATTTTTGTTAGAACCACTGATTTTATTTTTAGTTATCTGTGTTTCTCATTGGATCCCGCAGTCCCTTCCCAGCTGGCCAACCTCCCACAACCTGTTTCAGTTGTGTTGGGGCTAGATCTCACATTGATGCTACCCTATAAAGCCTAGCATTTCCAACCCTGGTCTAGAGAGTCCCAAATATTAGGCATTGTTATTTGGGGGAAAACATCAATTAATGAAGCCAAAACTAATCACACCTCAGCAAATCAGAAGTATTTGCTAAAAAACAAATTAGAAGTAGACAAATGATTATCCTAATGTGGGAATAGGTGCATATGTTTGCAGGTTGACACATGCCTATAACAGCCCCTGTACACTCTTAAGTTTTCTATAACCTGGGCCAGTGCCCTGTTCTGCCAGATGCAGCTGGAAACAACTCAGGTTGGATCTTAAAAACCTGGCTTTTTATCTCTTTAGTGTTCCAATTTCTAAATCACTTAGATCCATGGAGTCTCAGTTGCTCACCTGGAAAATGAGAGATTTAATGGTGCCACAAAGAGTTTCCAGAGGATTAAAGATGTTTCCTTTAAAACACCTACACAAATTAGTTCCCCAAATTATACACACAGTCCTGAGCTCCTCCCAGATGCCTGACATAGCCTGGGAGGTTAAATCCTAGATTACTGTCTGGAGGCATGGGGTCAGAAAGGGTGGGATGCAAGCACCAGGGAATAAGCAAGTAAAAATATATTTGGCCTATAACAATGATCATGAGGTAGTAGCTATTATGATTTCCTTTGTATCATACAAAATCCTTAGTGAGACACATAAAAATATATGTATAAGGCTGTGTTACCTTATTATTGAGGCCAAGAACAGGGAGTAATGGGAAGTTGACTTAAACATTTTAACAAGTTTTTCAAAGAGGGAATATTCTTAAAGAGCCTAAACTTAAAACTTTAAGAAATTCAGCTAAACAAGGCCCTCATTCATATTCACCAAGATATTATGAGAACAATCCTATATAATAAAAGCTTAATATGCTAAGTGTCAGGTCATCTGGTCATCTGTTCAACCAACCAAAGAGTAATATGCTAATGATATGCTAAGGCTGCTCATCCACTCGCTATGATGTGCACTGACCACCAGGGACAGATGCTCTGACCGGTAGGTTAGCTTACTGCTGGAGTCCAGTTGATCAGGACAGGCTGGACATGCTCTGTAGCCCTCCCACAGTCCCTCCCTAGCTTGCCAACCTCCCACATTCCTCCCCAGCCTCGATCATGCATTGATGGGGTCCCATGGCCTGGCCTGTGCCCTCTCACAATTTGGGCTGAAAGACACTCCCACCCCGAATGCAATAATTTTTTGCACTGGGCCTCTATTTTTGTTTTTGTTTTTGTTTTGTTTTTTTTTTAATAAAAGGCAATTGAAGAAAAATTGTCCCCAATGAGATTGAACCACTTTTCTTAAGTGAAAATTAAATACAATCTCCATCCTGTACTAAACACACATTACTTTGGCAATTATAGGGGAGAGGACCTTTTCCTTTCTACCCTTCAAGGTTCTTTGTCTAGTCTGACACTCAAATTGACATAGGAGTCAACAGAAACAAAGTCTGAATGTACAGAAACCCCAAAGATATGGGGCTGCTGACAGTCAGGTCATTGAAGTGTATATGCTATGCGGAGTTAAGGAGAATGAAACAGGGGTCTGGGACTTCAAAAGGAAGGAAGACAATTCAAAGAAAGATGGTAAGAGCAAACATTTGGTAACCATTCGGTAAAGATTTCTATGCATATAAGTCCATCTGATGTAAAAAAACTTATCTCTAGTGATAGTGCTCCTCCTGACATATGTTATTTTAGATAGTAGAAGGCTCTTCTTAATCTGTTGACACTTGATTATATTCAGCTCAAAAAAAATAATGCCAAAGTGGCCCTTTCTGGGTTGTCCTGACATGAATCCCATCAGAATATATTTTATATATGGTGGGTTTATATAAAAAATAAAAACAATTTTATAATCTACATTTAGTGTTCTGCTTATACTATTAAAGACTTTTATGTACCATCTTCATTATACATTTAGATAGTTCATAAAATTATAATCTAATGTATTTACCCATTTTTGTTGTAAATTTTAACTAAAAATGCAATCAGAACAAAGCAACCAGAATGTCCATATTTTAGAGGCTTGAAACCAGCCCCTGCTTCAATTATGCTTGACTTAACAGAAATGAATTTGCAGCCTTTTATTTCTTGGTGTAATGGAGCTCAATTATTTCATAAAGTACAACTGTACAGAAAATTTTGAGCTCATTTTAGAATAATTAGCATAGTGATGTTACTTGTGAAATTAAAATGAAATGTTAAAAATTTCCAATTATAAGCACTTTTCAAAGGCTTGCTCTGTTCCCTAAAATGAATAATCTTTCACTCAGAAGAAGGCTGGTAGCTCTCCGTTTCCTGAATTTCCTCTCTCCTCTCTCCCATCTCCATTAAAATACTTGTGCTTGTTCAGACAAGAGAAAGAACCTCTGTAGATTAAACAGATAATGTTTTAAATGATGCATTTACCTCAAGTTACTCCAGCTCATCAGTCCTTTGAACTAAAAAATACCTAAAATCTGTACATTAAAGTGTCATCACTTAATATTCTCACTAAAATTTGACATTCTCATATCCTTTTCTCCCACTCCTCCATAAACAGAAGAACACCCTCTGGGGAGAAGGAAAGAATTAACATTTACATAATTTCTACAGTGTGAGTCATATAACGTTCCCAGTTCTTTGACTATTCACACAGTTCTATGATTTAAACGATGACCTTAGTCATTCTGTAGGCAGCAGTGAGAATGGCACGAGGTAATAGGCCAGTGGAGTGACACTGGACCTCAGTTCAGCAACCTCCGTACATGCATTCTGGCTAAAAGGAATGTTGGCTAAGATCTAAGACTTGAACTATGAGAGGAAGTTTATTTAAAAAGTCACAGAGGTGGAAAAAGTGAGCAGTGGAAGAAATGGGCTTAGGAAACCAGTTACAGAGGCAAAAGAAGGGCCCTTTGAGCTTAGGAGAGAGAGCAGTAAAATGCCATGCCTGGGAGGACAGGAGGTGGGGGCAGGAAAGGCTGGCACATGTTAATGAGAGGAGCACCCTGATCCTCCTCCTAAAGGCTTTCAAGGCAGATATTTTAGGGGACTCCCAGAGGAGGGTCTCAATAGATATCCACCAACTTCTAGGTGTGTCCTTTCAGGGTCGTGGTCTCTGGTGGGAGCTAGAGCAGGGCGGGGGGGTCATTAGTTAATGCAGCTGGTCCTGAGGCAGCCATGGTGTCACTTGTCCAGCTTCACTGGTTTTCTGGGCCTGGACTTGAAACACAGCTGAAGCCCAGGCATTATTTCTAGGGGTGCATGCTTAAGGGCCTACATGGAAGTCATATGAAGCTGCTCTTTAATTCATTGTTCCTCCTCCTAGGGGGTCTACCACATGTCTAACCACATGCCAGGGGAGGGTCTAAATTGTATGATCAGTGATGTGAAAGGTCAGGAGTCCAAACCGCATGATCAGTGATATGTTAGGGGAGGAAAGGTTACCCTGGGAAAAGGTACTTGATTTCCCATTTTGCCCCTTGCTAGGCACCCCTGGTGACCTTCTGTACCTGGCTATTTCCCTTCCTCTGCTCATGTCTGGGTAACTGCCTACCACAATTCCTGTTTTGCAAAGAGAATAGTCAGACTCAAGAACATTAACTAAGCTTCCCAAAGTCACATAACCTATGGGAGAATTTAACTTAAACTGGTCCAAGTTTGGACTCTGTCTTGCTGCATTCTGTCCCAGCCAAAGGTGACAGAGGCTGTTTGAACAAATTCTAAACAAATCTCAGTATGAATTTTATTTACTTTAACTTAATTTACTAAAATTACACATTGCAAGCAAGGTTGTTCAACAAGCCAACAAAGCTGCCACTTCTGAACTCTGGAAAATGGTAGCATGAGGCTGGGAGACTTTGGTGCCAGGAAGCAGAAAGGCAGCCCAGCCTGGCCTGGGCAAAGCTCTGGGCGCTGCTCCTCACTGAGGCGGAGACCTGCACAAAGGTTTGCACCACCCAGTGTTTTGGCCTGTTAAACATAGCTTCCCAAGTAGGATTCTGTTAAATTACATTGTAGCAAACAAAAGAAAAATGACTAAGAAATCATGTTATTTAAAAAATATATATTCATTAACAAGCATTTATTGAGTGACTACAACACTATAATCCTATGCTGGCTCTTGGGAATAAAGCCACAAAACAATTGGATGGAACCTGCTCTTACAGAGCTGCAATAAGCATGAGAGACAAACACAAAGTGAATGCTTTGGAATCTCATGCAATGCATGTGAGGCAGGCATTAGTGAGCAAAAATACTACAACCAGGAATTATGTTTGATTTATACAAGCACCTAGTAGCTGGCAAACTGGGCCCTCAATAGTAACTTATTGAACAGAAGAGCCACAGAGCACCAAGGAGCCACATCTCTGCAGACTTGGTAATGGGTTGGTGGGGAGGGAGTGTGAAAGTTTCTGAGAGGAACTGATGTATAAAGAAAAACCAAAAGAAGAAGTAGGAGTTATTCTGGTGGTAAATGACTGCTAAGAGAATAGCATGTGCAAAGGTCAGCAAGAGGTTAAGTGAGTCTGGACATCTACTTTAAAGAAAAGAAAATAGGTCCAGTCTTGGTGTCTGGACTGCAGAGACCCTGCGGAGTGGGAGCAGGAAGACAAAATGTGGGAGGGCCAAACCTCAGGGTTAGATTGCAGGGACTCCATGCTGTGACAGTCGGGTGGATTACAGCAGGACTTCAAAAAACACTCAAAGGATCTTTTTCTTAAGTAAATTTAGAACATGTTGGCTTAAACAAAGTTACTTTAAACATATGATAGGGTTATATGTTTTATAAATTCATTAGATGGAAATATTGTTTCATGTTTATTTGACCACAAACTAAGAAAATCAGTTTGAGAAACGCTGGGCTGGAGGCAATGCACAGATCAGCTACAAAACTCAAATCATCTCTCACTCGTGGTCAGGTCTGAAGTTTCCTAGATGGCGATGGAGGGATTAAGTCGCCACTGTGGTGGGAGAGAGTTCTAGATATACATAAACCCAGAAATCATAGGTCTTTTCATTACACTCTGCCTTGTGGCCAAATCTCTATACCCTGGCTTTATGTACAGATTTCTATTTATTTTCTCCTACACTGTTCAGATTCTTACTGGAAACAGATATTTGGCCAATCCTACTCCATATTGTTAGAATTTCATCTCTGTACCTAATTCTAATAAAGTATTCTTTCAAATGCCTGGAACTTGCTTCTATATGTTCTTGGAATGAACTTACTCCTGCCTATACAGAATATTGTTTCATGGTACATACACTTATGCCAAGTCTCCTATGAAGTAGAACCTCCTTATATATCTAATGACTTTGAATTACAACCAAACTTACCACCCACCTTTAAATAATACTTTTTCCCAATGTTAGTTGGGAAAGCCAGGAGCCCAGCTCTATCCTGCTTGGCCGCGGCTTATTCTCCTCTTCCTCCAACCCCACCATATTGCCAAAAGCTATCTTGTTTTAATGCTAAAACACTCTGAACAACCGAATAGAGAAAATAGGTGCACTACAAAATGTAATTTGTTGGAAAAATGCAACTCACTTTAAAGATTTATTTTTATACATTGTTCAGCAAAGATTGATTTTGTTCCTTCCATATTGGTATTTGGCTAATTTTCACAGAGGTGATGACAACCCATTGTCTTCAAATTCAAATTGTCCTCTGGGAGGGTAACTGCTCTGTTTTTTCCTCGAGGAGTGTGATTCCTTTTTTTGGTAGTACTAGCTGACTTGACTCTTTTCAGTCACAGATGACTATTTTTATCTGTCATCTTCACAACCTAAACTTCTTTATACTCCTTATCGTGTGATTTTTTTTGTTTATTAAGTTTATTTGTATTTTATTTTTATGCCAATTGTAAATGGGACTTTTATATTAACAGGAATGCTAAAGAAGGACCACTCTTGCTATCCTTCAATCATATCCAATTTGGTTATGATTATTTTTATTTTTTTGTTTGTTTGTTTTTTGTTTTTTTGTTTGTTTTTTGTTTTTTTTCATTTTTTATCTTTATTGTTCAGTTTATTAATTACATTGTTTCCCCTTTTTTATCCCCCTATAGCTCCCCTCCACCCTGTACCTATCCCACCCTCCACCTTTACCTCCCCCTCCCCACTGTCCTCTCCCACTGTTGCAAGATTTTTGTCCAGTCTCTTGCTGTACTTCCCACAACCCTTTTCTCCCCAAGAATTGTCAGTCCATTCCCTCTCTATGTCCATGATTCTGTTATATTCACCAGTTAATCCTGTTCATCAGCCTATCAATTCACTTGATTTTTATGTTCATTTGTTGATAGATGTGTATTTGTTGTTCATAATTTATATTTTTATATTTTTCTTCTTCCTCTTCTTAAAGAATATCTTTCAGCATTTCATATAATATTGGTTTGGTGGTGATGAACTCCTTTAGCTTTTTCTTATCTGCGAAGCACTTTATCTGACCTTCAATGCTGAATGACTTCTTTGCTGGATAGAGTAATCTTGGTTGTAGATTCTTGCTATTCATTATTTTGAATATTGCTTGCCACTCCCATCTGTCCTGCATCGTTTCTGTTGAGAAATCCGCTGACAATCGTATGGGTGCTCCCCTGTAGGTAACCAACTGTTTTTCTCTTGCTGCTTTTAATATTCTCTCTTTATCTTTTGCTCTTGGCATTTTAATTATGATATGTCTTGGTGCGGTCTTCTTTAGATTCCTATATTTTGGGGTTCGGTGTATTTTTTGGGCTTTTAAGTCAGTTTCTTTCACCAGGTGGGGGAAGTTTTCAGTCACTATTTCTTCAAGTAGGTTTTCATTATCTTGCTCTCTCTCTTTTTCTGGCACCCCAATAATTCGGATGTTGGTATGCTTGAGGTTGTCCCAGAGGCCCCTTACACTATCTTCAATTATCTGAATTCTTTTTGTTTCTTGCTTTTCCAGCCGAGTGGATTTTGCTTCTTTGTATTTCAAATCTTTGACTTGGTTCTTGTGGCCCACTGGACTGCTTTTAGGACTTTGTCTAATATTTTTTATTTCAGTCAGTGTATGCTTGATTTCTAGTTGGTCCTTTTTCATATCCGTGAGGGTCTCATTCATATCCTCAGAAGTCTTGTTCATTTCCTTGAGAGTCTCATTCATTTCCTGGTTGGTCTTGTTTATTTCCTCATAGTTCTCATTAAGTTCATCGGCCTTTTCTAGGAGCCTCTTGAAAAGCCTTATAACCGTGGTTTTGAACTCTATGTCTAGTTGTCTTTTTTCCTCCATTTCTTTCACACCTGATTTTTTTTCCATATCTCTGCATGGTGGCTGCTTTATGTGGTAGATGTCCTCTAAGGGTCAGGGCACAGCCTCCCCAGTTACTTGAGGCGGGTACTCTTACTGCAATCCTTTATGGGTTGTACAGTATTTTTGAATTTAAACCCAGCTTGTTGTTGTTAGCCCTAGGATGGTTTGACCTCCAGGCCAATTGGCTGTGAAGGGAGACTGTGTTCAGGTTGGATGTGCGGAGTCTCTGAGCTGAGCAGGCAGCCTCAGTGTCAGCTACATCCTATGTGGCGCTAGCGCACGCGGGTCATTTTGGATGGGGATAGCTGCAGGCACCTCCAAGAGAAAGCTGATAGTCTCTTCCCCTTGCCAGACAACTCTGCCTCTCCCCAAATGAGTCTGCACACCCAAAGTCTTGCCCAGGGTTGTAAAACAGGTGTCTTATGGGACCAGGAGAAAAGTTTCCAGGGAGCAAGTTGTGCGTCTGTGCTGTGGCACAGTTTAAGTGTGCGCAAACTTCTTTTTCAAGCATCCAGCTTCTCCACAGACTGGGAGACTTCTGCCGTGCCTGGCTTCCAGGGTGTGTCCGCCAGACCTCGCCTAGCACTGGGGAATCTGTGCAGTGGGACATCTCCACATACCCTGAATCTCGGACCTTGCCTGGCACTGGGGAATCCGTGTAGTGGGACGTCTCAGCTCCCCGTTGGCGAAATCCAGCCAGGGTTGCTGCTCCAGCCACAGCCCACGTGCGTGACCAGTACGGCTCCTAAACTGTTTCTGCATGATCTTCAAGGGTGCGCTCCCGCTGCTCTTCTGAGTCTCAGTGTCCTACCTTTACTTTTATTTGTGGAATTTTCACACAGCCAGCTTTCTGGTGATTCTGGGTGATGTTTGTTTTGTTGTTATGTTGTAATTTTTAAATTTTTGCGCAGGGCAGAACAATAGGTGTTTACCTATGCAGACATCTTGGTTCCTTATCATGTGATTTGTTAATCAGATTTTTAGATAAGCTTCCAGGCTACATTTTTGTGCATCTGTTAAAAATGACCTCAAGAATTGTTCCTTTTTGCTAAACTTCCATTATGCCTCATAATGTTGAGATTATTGCTAGAGTATTGGTTTCTTTAGCCAATATTAATTTAAAATTCACATAAATTCTTATTTAAACATATTCACACAGTTCCCCATCATAATTCTCATGTGTTTCTAGTTTATTTATTTTGTTTATATTTTTCAAAATTATCCAGGCCTTAAGAAAACACAACCCATGTATCTGCTGTCTACAAGAAACCCACCTCCGAAAAAAAGACGCATACAGACTGAGGATGAAAGGTTGGAAAAAAGTTATTCAGGTGAATGGAAATGAAAAAAAAGCTGGGGTAGCCATACTTATATCTGACAAATTAGATCTCAAAGGGAAAGACATAGCAAGAGATAAAGAAGGCCACTTCATAATACTAAAGGGAGCAATTCAACAAGAAGGAATAACTCTGGTAAACATATATGCACCCAATACAGGAGCACCCAAATATATACAAAAACTCCTAGAGGACATCAAGGGAGAGATAGACAGCAATACAATCATAGTAGGAGACTTTAATACCCCATTATCACCATTGGACAGATCCTCTAAACAAAAAATCAGTAAAGAAACATGGGAGGTTATATTTGATCATACATCAATCCTCAATGACTCACTGGACCAGATGGAATTAATTGACATCTTCAGATCATTTCACCCCAAAGCCACAGAATATACATTATTTTCAAGTGCCCGTGGGTCATTCTCAAAGATAGACCATGTGTTGGGTCATAGGCAAAGTCTCTCCAAATTCAAGAAGATAGAAATCATATCAAGTATATTCTCAGATCACAGTGACATAAAGCCGGAAATCAACTACAATAGAAACAATTCAAAGAAATCGAACATATGGAGACTAAACAGCATGCTATTAAACTATGACTCGGTTACTAGAGAGATTAAGGAAGAGATAGAAAACATCATGGAAACAAATGACAATGATAGCACAACAATCCAAAATCTATGGGACACAGTGAAAGCAGTTCTGAGAGGGAAGTTCATAGCTCTACAATCCTACTGCAAAAAACTAGGAACAGCGGCAATAAATTATCTAACCCAACAACTCAAAGAGTTAGAAAGAAAGCAACAAGAAAAGCCCAGTGTAAGCAGAAGGAAGGAAATAGTAAAGATCAGAGCAGAAATAAATGACATAGAGACCAAAGAAACAATACAGAAGATCAACAAAACCAAGAGCTGGTTCTTTGAAAGGATAAACAAGATTGATGAACCTCTAGCCAGACTCACCAAGAAGCAAAGAGAGAGGACCCTAATAAATAAAATCCGAAACGAAAGAGGTGAAATAACAACAGACCCCATTGAAATACAAAGGATTGTTAAAAAATACTATGAACAACTCTACAACAAACTGGACAACCTGGAGGAAATGGATATGTTTCTAGAAAAATATAACCTCCCAAAACTCAATCAAGAAGAATATAAACAACTCAATAGACCAATAACTGCAGAAGAAATTGAAGCAGTCATCATAAAGCTTCCAGCAAACAAAAGCCCAGGGCCAGACGGCTTCACAGGGGAGTTTTACCGAACATTCAAGGAAGAACTAAAACCTATAATCCTCAGACTATTCCAGAAAATTCAAGAGGATGGAAAACTTCCAAACTCCTTCTATGAAGCTAGCATCACCCTAATACCAAAACCAGATAAAGATGACACAATGAAAGAGAATTACAGGCCAATATCCCTCATGAATATAGATGCCAAAATCCTCAATAAAATTCTATCAAATCGGATCCAGCAGTACATCAGAAAGATCATACACCATGACCAAGTAGGATTTATCCCAGGAATGCAAAGATGGTACAATATCCGCAAATCAATAAATGTGATACATCACATAAACAAATTGAGAGATAAAAATCACATAGTCATATCAATTGATGCAGAAAAAGCATTTGACAAAATCCAACATCCTTTCTTGAAAAAACTCTCAATAAGGTAGGAATAGAAGGATCATACCTCAACATAATAAAAGCCATATATGATAAACCTACAGCATACATCATACTCAATGGGCAAAAACTACAACCATTTCCCCTAAGAACAGGAACAAGACAGGGTTGCCCACTTTCACCACCCCTGTTCAACATAGTACTGAAAGTATTAGCCGTTGCAATTAGACAAGAAGAAGAAATAAAAGGCATCCAAATTGGAAAAGAAGAAGTTAAGCTATCCTTATTTGCAGATGACATGATATTGTACATAAAAAAACCCGAAAGACTCCATAAAAAAGTTAGTAGACTTAATAAATGAGTTCAGCAATGTAGCAGGCTACAAAATTAATGCCAATAAATCTACGGCATTTCTATACACTAATAGTGAACTTACAGAAAGAGAGACTAAAAAAGCAATCCCATTTACCATCACACCAAAAAAATTAAGATACCTAGGAATAAACTTAACTAAGGAGGTAAAAGATCTATTCGTGGAAAACTACAGGACACTGAAAAAAGAGATAGAGGAAGATGTAAACAGGTGGAAGAAAATTCCATGTTTATGGATTGGGAGAATCAACATAATTAAAATGTCCATACTACCCAAAGCAATCTATAAATTTAATGCACTCCCCATTAACATACCAATGGCATATTTCACAGACATAGAAAGAACTCTCCAAAAATTCATCTGGAACAAAATAAGTCCCCGAATAGCCACAGCAATCCTGAGAAAGAAGCACAAAGTCGGTGGGATTTCCATACCAGATTTCAAGCTGTATTACAAGGCTACTGTTCTCAAAACAGCCTGGTACTGGCACAAGAACAGACATATAGATCAATGGAATAGAATAGAGAATCCGGATGTCAACCCAATCCACTATGCTCAATTAATATTTGACAAAGGAGGCAGGAACATAAAATGGAGTCAAGACAGACTCTTCAATAAATGGTGTTGGGAAAATTGGACAGATACACGCAAAAAAAATGAAACTAGAGCACCAACTTACACCATCCACAAAAATAAACTCAAAATGGATATAGGACTTAAACATAAGACAGGAAACCAAAAAAAATATTAGAGGAATCTACAGGAAGAAAAATCTCAGACATATGCCAAAAGAACTTCTTTGATGATACTGCTCCGAGGGCAATGGAAGCTAAAGAGAAAATAAACAAATGGGACTACATCAAAATCAAAAGCTTTTGCACAGCTAAAGAAACCATCAACAAAACAACAAGAAAACCCACTGTATGGGAGAACATATTTGCAAATGTTATTAGTGATGAAGGTTTAATCTTAAGCATCTACAGGCAACTCACCCAACTCAATAAAAGGAGGACAAATGATCCAATAAAAAAATGGGCAACAGACCTAAATAGAATCTTCACCAAAGAAGACCAGAGGAAGGCCCAGAGACATATGAAAACTTGCTCAAAGTCACTAATTATCTGAGAGATGCAAATCAAAACGACTATGCGGTACCATCTCACACCTATCAGAGTGGCTTACATCAACAAATCAACAAACGACAAGTGCTGGCGAGGATGCGGAGAAAAAGGAACTCTCCTGCACTGCTGGTGGGATTGTAGACTAGTACAGCCACTGTGGAGAACAGTATGGAGATTCCTCAAAAAACTAAAAATGGAGCTCCCATTCGACCCAGTGATCCCACTTCTAGGAATATACCCCAAGAAATTAGAAAGGCGAATTAGAAAGGATATATGTACCCCTATGTTCATAGCAGCACAATTTACCATAGCTAAGATTTGGAAACAGCCGAAGTGCCCATCAGCAGATGAGTGGATCAAAAAACTATGGTACATTTACACAATGGAATACTATGCTGCGGAAAAAAAGAAGGAGCTCCTACCATTTGTAACAACATGGATGGATTTGGAGAGCATTATGCTAAGTGAAATTAGCCAGGCAGAGAAAGACAAATATCACATGATCTCACTCATTTGAGGAATACAATCAATGACATAGACTGATGAACAAGAATGGATCCAGAGACAGAGAAAAGTCCATCAGAATGTCAAACCTCAGGGTAAGTGGCAGGTGGTGAGAGTAAGTCAAAGTCAATATACTTGAACTCTTGAACTGAGGTAAGTGATTTGTGTTTTTACATCCCTGACAAAGTTTATATAAAGTTATAAAAAAATGGCAGCTAGTCTGACATTGAATTGACATGGCCTAGAGCTTGTCATATCCTATGGAGACCAGTCCTTAGGCTAGGCCCTGCTTAACCTCCCATGACACCATAATACCCTTACATGATATTATTCTACAATGTCATTATAATATTTGATATTTGACAACAGAATATTATACAATTATCCCAAATAAACTTACAAACTAATTCTTTGTATGTTGGGCAGCAACTTAAAAAAAGGATAGGAAAGAAATGAATCCCTTTCAGAAGGAATTAAGGCACTGGGAAGGCATCTGAGCATTCTATATTGGCCCTTCTTGCCCTTTCTGCCAAGAGGGACCTTCTTGTTACTATCCAAATACACACAGCTGATGCCTGAGTTTTCAGTTCCAGCTGTGGCTGAAGCCTCTGGGAAGCTGGCACCATGGATTTGTATCTCGACCAATGGTGTGAGCTGGGCCCTCTCTGGAGAAGAAACCTGGGTCCCCTGAGATATGTGATCAGTACCGGGACCCTGCCAGCAGGCGAGGGGACCCCAAGGCAGGTACTGGACGTGGAGGCCACAGGGGGGCATAGACTACAAAGGAGACAGAACTGAACCTCACATCACCCTGTTTGGCCCCGGAGGAATGCAATATAAAATTTCCAAAAGTCCCCATTAATCAAAAAAGGGGAGGGGACAGCGGGGTAATATCATGTAAGGGGGAAAATTATTGAGTAAGTAAAATACATCTAGAAAATTCTTACTCCAGTAAAGTAAATTCCATTTGTAAAAACAATTGCACGACACCCATAAAAAAACACACATGGTGTCAAAATAAGCCAAAAAAATCATTTAGGCAAAAATTAAAAAGAATCCCAAGTCTATTTTGCATAGAGGATCCCTTTGTTAACTTTTGTTCGAGAATGTGTTTGTGTGTTTTCAGAGAACAACTCCAAGACCACGTGGGTTCCTGCGACGGTGAGGAACTGAAGGATCTGTTCCAGTCACGAGGATGGTCCAGAGATAGGGGACACTGACGACACCTTGCCATGCTAGCAGTCGGCAGCTGTGCATGTCTGCAGGCAGCCCAGGACCAAACCAGAGAGGATGGATCTTGCATTGTCACGATGTGTTCACCATCTGGATAGCATTGCTGACATGTACACATAAAGAATTATTTGACACTGAAACTGGGACTCAGAACAGTTGCACATTGAAACTGAGACTGAAACATTTTTTGTTCTTATACATTTATTTCTAATATGCAGAGGCAAGATATTTTTGAAGAAAAGAAACAGGGGAGAGTGATTGATATAGAGGCAGGATGGCCTTGAACAGGCTGTCAAGCTACAGGGGGAGGCTTGGGTGGATGGGAGGCAGATGCGGGGGGAGATCAACGGAAGGACTTGTATGCATGCATATGAACATAACCAATGAATGAAAGACACTGGGGCGGGGAGGGGGGGAAGCTGGGGATATGTGCTGGGGGGTGGGGGAGGCTGGGGAGAGGATAAGGGGGCGGGGGAAAGGAAAACATGTACTACTATTATACTGCAAAAAATCAATAAAAAAATTTTAAAAAAAAACAAAATTATCCAGGCCAAAATTGCCAACAATGGTTTGTAGAATATTTTAAATGAAAATCTAAAAACCCTTAACTTGAGGAGTGTTGCAGTGGTAGTATAGCCAAATAATCAATAATTTACCCAAATCTAACCTAAACTCATCCATACATTTTTACAAAATTTTTTAAAAACTATATCAAAAGAAATAATTTTAAAACATTTTTAAATATCTGCATAATTTCATGTAGAATTCTGATAAAATACTAAATTGCTGTAATTTATATTCAAGGCTTCAGAAGTAATTGACATTCTTCCTATATCTGGGGAAAGCCAATCAATGCCAAAAAGGGTGATGAATATCAAGCCACAAGAACCAGAAAGAGAAAAGAAGGTGACAATTCCAAAAAGGATTGTACTAAACTTATTATTTCTTTCATGTGAAATTGATACCACAGAAAGGGTGTATTCCCCATTGGTCAGGATGGCATATGGGTACTTCTTGCACTGAGTGTACCAAAAGCTGAAAAGATAAATGGACAGGACCAAAGCACATGGATAGGTAGTAATATAATTGGATAGAAAGATAAAGCCCTCCCCTTCCTATCCCTATCCCTATCCCTGTCCCTGTCCCTGTCCCTGTCCCTGTCTCTATCCCTATCCCTATACCTGTCCCTGCCCCTGTCCTTGTCCCTGTCCCTGTCCCTATCCCTATCCCTATCCCTGTCCCTGTCCCTGTCCTTGTCACTGTCCCTGTCCATTTCCCTGTCCCTGTCCCTATCCCTATACCTGTCCCTGCCCCTGTCCTTGTCCCTGTCCCTATTCCTATACCTGTCCCTGTCCCTGTCCCTGTCCCTATCCCTGTCCCTGTCCCTGTCCCTGTCCCTGTCCCTATCCCTATCCAAGAAACTTAGGATTAGCAGGAAGGGAATGGGATGCAGTCTTTGAGATGAGAGTCCACCATTCTCCTAGATCACAGCACCTAAATAAATCTTTCATTTTTTTTACCAGCATCTGTCTCAAAAGACTGGCATTCACTGTGGCAGGTAGGCAAACCTGTGTTTTTGGTTTCAAAATTTAAAAAAAGCTACAGTGGGAAGAGGGGTGGTGAGGGCAAGTGCCCAGGGCTAAGGGAGGTCAATGGGGAAAAAATAGAAGACATATGTACTAGTATTTGTGATACCTTAAAAATAAAATAAAATAAAATAAAATGAAATAAAATAAAATAAAATAAAAATAGCCAGGGAGCTACCAGGTACCATGACTATTTGGGCTAAAGAGTTTTGCTTTAACAAGTAGTAACAAAGAGAATTAATCTGTTAGTTAAAAAAAAAAAAAAAAAAAAAAAAAAAAAAAAAAAAAAAAGAAAGAAAGAAAAAGAAAAAAGGGAAAAAAATGTTTGTTCATGATTTCAATCAAAGAAGAAGGATTTGTCAAGTACATTTTATACATTAATTAAGATGAATATATTGGTTATTATTTTCTTCACTAGAGGCCCAGTGCATAAAATTTGTGCAGTGGAGGATCCCCCCTAACCCTAGCCTGGACCCTCTCCAATCCAGGACCCCTTGGGGATGCCTGACTGATCATTTAGGCACAATCGGGCCTAATCCGGCAGTCAGACATCCCTCTCATAGTCCTGGTCTGCTGACTCCTAATTACTCACCTGCTTCCCTGCGTGGTCACCCCTAACTGCCCTCTCTGCCAGCCTAATCACCCCTCATTGCCTCTGTGTGCCAGCCTGATTGCCCCTAAGTGCCTCCTGCTGGCCTGGTCGCCCTTAACTGTCTCCTGCTGCTGGCCAAGTTGCCACCAACTGCCCCCTCCCTGCCAGTCTGGTCACTCCTAACTGTCCCCTTGCCATCCTGGTCACCCCTTACTGATGGCCTTGCCAGCCTGGTCACCCCCATCCAACCCCCTCTGCCAACCTGGTTGCCCATAACTGCTGCCCCTGCCAACTTGGTCACCCCCAATGCCCCCCCCCACTGGCCTAGTTGCCCATCACTGCTCCAACTTCCCCCTCCTCGCCAACCTGGTTGCCCCTTACAGTCTACTTATTCAGTTATTTGGTCATCCCTCACTAACCCCCTGCTGGCCTTAGTCACCCCACACAGCTTATTTGTTCAGTCATTTGGTCGTCCCTCACTTAACCCTGTGCAGGCCTGATCATAGCCAGTCATCTTGTGAGGGTATGAGGGTTAATTTGCACATTGTGTCATTATTAAATAGCATTGCATTAATATTCATATTACACTAATTCATTTTTATATATGAAACTACTTTGTATCCTTAGCAACTTCCATTTGGTCATGGTATAATCCTTTTAAAATCTGCTGCACTCAGTTTGCTAATATTTTGGCAAGAACATTTTCATCTCTCTGGATAGGGGACATTGGTCTATAACTTTATTTTCTTGTAATGTATTTGTCTGGATTTATTATCAGTTATATTCGTTATGCTGACCATATAGAATGAGTGAATAAATTATTGTCCCTACTGTATTTATGAAAGACTTAAATATTTGTTCTGAAATCTTTTGATAGAGTGGTCCTGGGCCTTTCTTTGGAAGTTTTTTACAGCTGCTCTATTCCCTCATTTTTAATTGATCTTTATATATGGTGTAAGGTACATATCCAACTTCATTCTTTTGCATGTAGATATCCAGTTGTACCTGAAACAATTATTGAAGAGACTATTATTTACCTATGGAATTTTTTTGGAAGTCTTATTGAAAAACTATTGACCATAAATGTAAAAATTTATTTAGGGGCCCTGAATTCTATCATATTTACCTAAATACCATTTCTTATACTGTTTTTTAGTTATTTTATCAAATTGCTTTCCATGGGAATTAAAATTAACATTGATAACAATTAAGTTCAGATTTACACTGACTTGATTTCAATATTATACAAAAAGTTGGTTCAGATATATATATATATATATATATATATATATATATATATATATATATAAATAATAAAAGCATAATATGCTAATTAGACCAGACAACCAAATTACCTTCTAGATGTCATTCTGGACGTTCTTCTGGATGACCTTCCTGACTAAGCTGCAGCTTTGAGGGCAGAGGCAAAAGTGTTTGGGGGTGATGAGGCAGGCAGGTGAGTGGTAAGAGGCAATCAGGCAGGAAGGCAGGCAAGCAGTTAGGAGCCACTGGTCCGGGATTGCAAGAGGGATGTTTAGGCCCAATCACTCAGACATCCCCTGAGAGGTCCTAGATTGGAGAGAGTACAGGCTAAGAGACCTCCACCCCCACCTGCATGATTTTCATGCACTGGGCCTCTAGTATGCATATACATATGAACATGGACATGGACATGGACATGGACATAGACATAGACATAGATATAGACATAGACTTGGATATGGACATGGGCATGGACATGGAAATGGAAATGGACAGGGACATGAATATGGATATGGATATAGATATAGATATATAGATATATAATCTATTCTCTTATCTTTCTTTGTTCTATTATTGTCATATAAGTCATATCTTTGCTAATCAACATAAATGTGTAACTAAAGCGTCATAAAACTACTAGAGGCCTGATACACAAAATTTGTGCACAGGGGGCTGGGGGTGTCCCTCAGCTCAGCCTGCACCCTATCTAATCTGGGACACTTCAAAGGATGTCCAACTGCGGGTCGGACATCACTCTCACAATCCAGGACTACTGGTTCTCAACTGCTCGCCCGCCTGCCTTCCTGATTGCCCCTAACTGCTTCTGCCTGCCAGCCTGATAACCCCCTAACCACTCCGCTGCCAGCCTGATTGATGTTTAACTGCTCTCCTGCCAGCCTGTTTGCCCCTAACTGCCCTTCCCTGCAGGTCTTGCCCCCCTCCCCCGCCAACTGCTCTCCCCTGCAGGACTGGGTCCCCCACAACTGCCCTTCCTACAGGCCCGGTTGCCCCAAACTTCCCTCCTCTGCCATCCTGGTCATCTCTAACTGCCCTCCCCTACAGGCTTGATTGCCTCCAACTGCCCTCCCTTTCAGGCCTGGTCCCTCACAGTGGCCAACTTATGGTGGCCATCTTGTGTCCAGATGGGGGCAGGACATTTGACCAACATCTTGTGTGTTGGAGTTATGGTCAATCTGCATATTACTCTTTTATTTGATAGGACAGAGGCCTGGTGCATAAGTGGGAGCCAGCTGATTTGCTCTGAAGAGTGTCCTGGGTCAGGGTAAGGGTTCCCTTGGGGCATGGGGCAGCCTGGACAAGGGCCATGTGGTGATTTGTAGGCTGGCCACCCCCATCCAACAACCCAACCAGAGGCCCTGATATCTGGGATTTATTTATCCTCTACAATTGAAACTTTTTAGCCTTAAGCAGAGGCCAAGGCAGGCCAGGGCTCTGGAAAGCTTGGCTTCCTCCATCACTGAGGACAACCAGAGTCTCCGGCTCTCTCCAGCTCCATGGCTGCTGCCACTTTTGTTGGGATTTATTTATCTTTTATAATTGAAACTTTGTAGCATTGAGTGGAGCCTGGGCCAGCCAGGGTGTAAGGAAAGCTTGGCTTCCTTCATTGCCGGGGAAACCCAACCTTCCCTCCTGCTCTCTCTGTGTCCACAGCCATATTGATTGGGGTTAATTTGCATACTCTATCTTGATTGGATGGTGGTGGTGGTTGGTGTGCGTGGCTTGTGAGTATAGCAAAGGTACGGTCAATTTGCATATTGCTCTTTTATTAGATAGGATTTTAAAGTCAGATTGAAAGCAAAATGTGTTACAAACATTAATATATAAATAGTATCTTTCATTTACATATGTACTCAACTAAATTTATGTTATTTATTTCTTCATGTGCGTTCAATTTACTATTTTGAGTTCATTCATTTTATCCTGAAGGACTCTTTTTAATGTTTCTTTCAATATACATTTGAAGCAATAATTTTTCTAATTTTTAAATTTTAAATGTTTTAATTTAAAACAATTTAAAGGATAATATGGATGGGTATAAATTCTTAGTTGATACAAGAAAGTAAGTGTGGTTTTATAGGCTTTAATTAAGCTTCTACTGCAAGTCATGATGGTCTTCAATCAAGTTTTGTGTTTGTTTGTTTTTGCCTGAAATATATACAGACATTACTATTCCAGATTCTCACTCTGTTATTGTTCCTTCTGCTTGCAACTTTTTTTGGAATCCAGAGGAGAGGAAGGTTGATGGCCCAGCTAGGATTTGAGAAGTTGGAATTTCCTGGCCATAGTACCTGTAGCATAATACCAATATTCAATCCTGAGCTACTTGCACTTTCTAGTTTAGCATCCATGAGAAATAATTACTATATCAAGCTGTCATAACACTATACAGGCCATAATTTATGTTTTAGTAAATCAACTAAAGTAAATATAAGCATATCATTACATAAATGTTCAGCTTTAGAGGTAATGGATATGACCCCCAATCCTTGAGCATCTCCAAATATACAAATCAGCAGCATATAGTGCACATAAGAACAGACACAGCTACTGAACTCAAAACTAAAACACATCTCCAAAGTCTATCAAGTAAGAAATAAATCTTTTAATCTTACATGTATAAAGAAGATTGTAGGTCTACTATGTGGAACATTTAATATGAGCCAATTTGTATATATTGGGATTAGAAAAACTGTAAGATTAAATAAACATTAGAATAATAATGAGAACATCTATACAGCGTTTTTAATTTCACCATTTGGACCTCTTTAGCTATAATATCCAGTGAGATAATGTGCTAACTGAGTGTTTTGACTTTTCTCTTTTTCAATGGCTTGTCTATTCCAGTAGAAAATAAAATTACTCAGCAATGTTATTTCTTTTAAATTATCCAAGTATATTATAAAATGAATTTTATAATCCTCTCTGTTTAAGGTTCATGTTATTTAAGAAATAACATTACACAGTCTAACATTACACAGTTGATAAATGTCCAGAAATCAAAGCCTATCATCTTGCTCTTTTTGGGAAAACACATTGCTTCTTATAAATTTTATTGATTATTCTCCAAAGTGCTATGCTTACATCTTCACCCTCACATTCCTTCAGAAGATGTTTTTTGTTTGTTTGGTTGGTTGGTTGGTTTTGTTATTCTCTCTCTGAGGAGAAGAAGCTGGAAAAGGGTACAGATGATCTGACTGGGGAGAGGCTGATGTGCCCAAGACCCTGGGAAGGATGCACAAGATTTCTGTGTCTGAGAGAAGTTGAACCTTGTCTTCTGATTCTTGTTTTATGGATGCATGGAATGCCATGCTCATCCTTCAGCTTCTGGCTTGTATTTAAGCTAGCCAGGGTTCTATGCTTTCTGGCCCAGCTCCTTCAGCTACCTATTCCTGGGCCTTCTCCCTATCCCCCAATGGGGAATCTTGAGAAACAGGAAACATAAACCTCAGATTAAAGTAATTCTCTGAGGTCATGTTTTATCATTAAAGCTGATATTGCTACCTTCTATTGACCATCAGTTTTCTAAAGGTGTCTTCTAATATTCTCAACTCTGGAACAAAGGAAATATAGATGTAGTGATTAGAGGCCAATTCTAAGGCCTCCCCATGGTCAGTGCTTAAAGACTGTATGTTTAAAATCATGAGAAAAAATTGCCAGTATTAATAATAAACGTTAAAAGATTTACATCTCTGGAGTGTCATATATATTAAAATTACTTATAATTAGCATTCAAAGCACTACTAATAATATCTGGCACATAATGGATACAAAATATGTAGATATAAAATGAATGAAACAAAGCAATCTGAAAGGCAGACCAAGATGTATGCACAAAAATGTGTATCAGAGCATTATGTATTGAGAGTTACATAGAGTTAAAACAACATTAGAAATGTCTTACAACAAAGCATTTTAGGTCTTATGATTAATCTGTATTTATATATTAATATATGCAGAAAAGACTTCCAGTTTTTAAAATATAATGATATTAGAAAATATTACTGATTTAATACAACCAAACAAATATATATATATATATACATATAATTACTTTACCTGAATTTTTCCCCTGTAAGTTAGAAGTGTCTCCGGAAAAAAAATTAAACATACTGGAAAGGATTCTGAGAAGTTGGAAGCCTGAGTTTACATCTCTTACTGACCCTTCCCCAAATCTTCTTTGGAATAACACAATTGTAAAAGGGAACAAAGTGATAGCAGACAGAGAGAATATTCACTAAAATGGGCCATTTGGATCAGGAAATTAAAGTACAAAAATCCAGCTGTGGTTCCCCCTCCATAAGTTATTTATTTTGAATAGTTGTGCATTCACTTTTTTCTTATTGACTTGATGTGGCAGAGCCTGATCCAAGCTCTCTTGAAATTGATTGGAGAGATTGTATTTTTAGGTTTGAGAGAAGATGGATGAGTGATGGAAGAGAAGTTTTGTTTCTCTTGCACTATGGCTCAAAAAAAAAAAAACACAACAATTTTCGTCTTTGATAGGTGTACTTGGTTGGATGAGTAAAGATGTGATATATCAAACAGGAATTTGATAAAAATCAAGTAGTTGTGATATAGTAATATAGTTTGTTTCAGATAACTCTAAGAGGAATTTATGTTTCCATTTCTGTCTTGGGTAATGTTAAGGAAATGAGGCATTGTTCCTGTTGCTAGAATGGAGGTGACTGGCCTCTGGTTATTGAACCTCTAATGGTTAATGAACCTTAAATAGTTCCTGGTGTTTTTGTGCAGGTCACATTTTTTTATCTCATATATGAAATGATACCAATTAATTTACCTAAAAAACTCCTACATCTGGTCATTGATCAGTTCAAACAGTCAGGAGGACTATAACCCCACACTATTTGTCAACTTTATAAGGATATTTGAGAGAAATTGCCTGCTTTTGTGTTGATTTAATTCATGAAGAATATCACACACGTGCATGGACCTATATAAAGCAAAGCTATGTAGAAAATTCCTATCCCTTACTATGGCAACCAAAAAAAAGCAAAGAGCATCCAATAAAAACAATAAATAGACTTTATAGGGTGGTATGACTTCATAGTTGTACCAATCAAATAGCTTAAAATAATGGATGGCAGAGAATATAGTATCATTTTCAACTGTAAAAATGTGACTTGTCACCCCCCAGGTATAAATGATAATCTGGAACCAAGTTACCCAGCAATTTAACAAGTACATACAATTATCTGTACAATATGGCACACAAGAGGCACAGCAACCATTTTGGAAAACTGTGGGGCAATATTTCATAAATTCCAAAAAGTATACAGCTTCCAATTTGTTAATATCATGATTTGTTAGGTATCTTACATAAATTCTGAAATATGCTTAACTGAAGAAGTGTGTGTGATTGCCTGCGGCAACAAAAGCCAATGCTGCTGGTACAAAAGGAAAGGGATTTATTCAGGTGCCATGCAACTTGGGAAAATGGTGGATTTCTGTCTTAAAGGCCATAACCCTGTGGTTCTCAGGCCTGTGGTTCTTTTACAGAGGGGAGGGCTTTTATCACCCTATCCAATTATCTTGCAAACTTTTTACTTGTTTGAATCTTGCCCATTAATTTTTCTAACTTTTGAGCACTTGGATCCTATCTATTCATCTTTCTAGCTTTCTGCACCATCTTGTCCAATGATGCTCCAACTGACTATCTATGGGAACAAATCCTCTCTCAAACCTATGGACCCTTATAGGCTTACAAGGGTAAATGAATGGAGCTGTCGTTTTCTGTAGTTTTGTCCTGCTGTCAAGAGGGGGAGGTGTAGTCTTAGCTAGCTATTCTCACCTCCAGAGTTTCTTGCTATCTACTAAAGGAACAAGGGGTAAGAATAGAGGGAAGCCTTAACATGTAGGTGAAGGATTGCTGTCTTTGGAAGATGACATATGCTTTGTCAAGAGGATGGCATTGCTGAACAAGTGAACTTGGTAGACAGCTTCATATTATAAGAGACAGTGTTGCAGATGGGCTTCTGATGAGAGATGTATTTGTAGACAAAAATCAAGTGCTTAGTGAGAATGCCTAGTAATGAAGGGGAATTGTAGTGAAATCAGAAACTGGAGAGATGAGGAGATCCTCATGATATAATCTTAAGTGGATATTTGAGTAGCATACCAATAGCAAAATAAGTTTGCCAAGGAGGCCACTGTCAGGGAAATGTGGACAAAGGCTTTATCAGACCAAATATGTGCATAAAATACAGCAAATGTAAAAAAATAATGCAAAATAAAAGGTAACTTTGTCATTTGGCTTTTGGAGGTGCTGTCCCTTTCTGAAAGAGGGATTTTAAATCTCTTTAAAGAGTAAGTACAGCTTTTCCTTGCAGTACCAACAGTAGCAGCAAGACCCAAGTCCTCAGATGGTGCCCACTTGATCTGTGTGTGGTGGTCCAAGGCTTGATTCTTATGAGATTTAAGGAATAGTGTGTTGTCAGAAGGACATCATAGGAATAGTTCCATTGCTTGGCTGTTCAGGACCTTGAGTATTTAAGGTCATTTGTTTGTAATCCTCACCTGAGGATATGTTTTTATTGTTTTTTTTTTTTTGGTGTTTTTTTGTTTGTTTGTTTTTTTGAGAGTGAGAGAGAGGAAGGGAGGGAGGGAGAAACATCAATATGAGAAACATTGATTGGTGACCATTAATTAAACCTGCAACCTAGGTATGTGCTTTGACCTGGAATTGAACACACAATCTTTTGGTGTTTTGTGACAATGCTCCAACCAACTGAGCCACCAACTTGGGGCTTTGATGTCTTTAATAAGACTTGGGTCTCCTGCAATGAGTGGAACGGCTCCTCAGACAGATAGATAAACCTGCAATAAGCAAACTTGTTCAAAGATGCTGGTGTTTGCTTGCAATGTTGTCTAATATTTCCCCAGGTATGGTCAAAGGATTCTAAGAGTATTAGAGTATTAGAGCTTAGTTTTAATTTCTGGGTCCTACCATTTAAAGACAATTACTTGAGCCTGTTCATCTATTGGGATGCAGAAAAAGCATACTTCAAATCTAGGACTAAGAATCATTTGCTGTCTCAAGATCAACAGAGTATAAGGGTTGGACACTGAGTATGCAGCTCTCATATCTGTGTCCTCATCAATGTCATTTATGGCCCTAAAGTCCTGTATAAGTTGATATTCAGCAGAGTTGGGATTTTTGACTGGAAAATTGGGTGTTATAGGGAGACTGGCATGACTAAATTAATCCATATTTTAAGAATTTTTGCAATACTGCTTGAATTCCCTTAAAGGGAATTTTATAAAGCTTCCTTTATAAAAGGATATTGTTTCTTTCATGGGGTTTGTGCACCTTGTTTTAGGTTAATTTTTATGATTGTGTGCCAACCACCCCACTTTGGATTCCATCAGTTGAAAAATTTTAATTGACCTGCTCATAGATCTCAGATGAGAAGAGTTCACCTCTGGATTCTTCTAGGCAAGTCAGAAGCACCTGAAACTGAAGGGCATATTCTGGTTGGACTCCTAAACATCATTGCTGCTTCTCAGGGAAAAAGTTTATTTGTTCATGCAATTTACAAAGTAAATCTTTGTCCAAAAATAGAATGGGAAGCCTATGTAGAGAAAACTATGCATATGCTTTTTTTAAACTAGAGATTGAAGGAGTACCTATTTAATAATTGTACAGTCACTCTAATAACTGAAATCATAGCTCATTTTTAATGGTTAGTTTTATTTTTTATTTTTATTGTTTTATTTAATACTGAGTACATAGCTCTCATATTTATGAGGAAGTCAATTAACTCATTCCCCTCTGTCAGTTATACTCTAGGCTCCTGTGGGGATATAGTAATAGGTTGTTAGGTGCATGCTAGTGCCTCTCCTTGTGCCATTTTGGCGAATGGGGAAGACTCCCCTGTACTCTAACTGACTATCTACAATTACAGAACAACTCAAGAATATTACAATGTTACTCTCACATCCTGTGGAGCTACAGCTTATCTTGGGAGGCAGATAGGAAAGAGCAAAGAGAGCATCAGTACAGTCCCCTAGAAACTGTCAAAATTTTATTATGGAGAACGGTGTTTTAGTTCAAACAAACTTATACTATACTAGAGGCCAGGTGCACAAATTTGTACATGGGTGGGGTCTGGCCAGCCCACCCTTGTCAGGGTCAATTGGGCTGGGCCTGCCCGGGGAAGGGCCTGCTGACAGTTGGCTGGCTGGCTCCACCCCGTGGTCAAACTCCTGTTGAACTCCTGGTGGCAGGGACAATTTGCATTTTGGGCTTTTATTTATAGGGCTAGGGGCCCGGTGCACAAAATTCGTGCACTGGGGGGTGGGTGATCTCTCAACCCAACTTGCCCCCTCTCACATACTGGGAGCCCTCAGGGGATGTCCAACTGATGGCTCACCCCCAGCCTGCCCAAGGCCTAAAGCCTCTGGTGAGTTCACTGTTACCACAATTTCATCTCCATGCCCAGGGCCCGGTGCTCATGCCACTTGGCCCCAACCCCGCTTCTGATTGGCTGGTAGCATAGCCAGTCAGGAGCAAAGGTATGATCAAATTTGCATGTTTCTCTTTTATTATATAGGATTATAATGCAAATTTATTTGGTTATAACTGAAAATATACTCATATGAAAATACACTGAGAAACATTACCATAAACATGTGCATGATATAGTAAAGATGAGTACGGAATCATTCCAGGCAAGACCATTAACAAGATAGACATGCCTGTTAACCCTAGGTCATGGCCTTTGTACATTACTGTTCAATTTTAGAATGCTGCTATACATTATAAATGTAAATACTATTTCTATATTTATTGTAACTGAGTTAGAAGATAAACTGCTTCTTGTTCTTGGTGCTAGCAGATATAATGAGTTTGACCTCAAAAGGTTATTTTAACTTCCTACTTAAAATCTCTATGCTTAGAACATTTTTGTTTGCATTTGGGTATGATTAAATTGAGTCAGGTGTTAAAAAGTAGGTCCTGGTTATAAAATTTTAAAAAAAAATTTTGTTTCTCAAGATTTAGATATGAGGAAACAGTGCAGATAGTTAAGCCAAGAACAATACCATTCATTTATCCAAAAGGAAATTGGACAGTCACATTAATATTCCTAAAATTTATGCTTCAGAAGAGCTTAGAATAAATAAAGTTCATGGCAAGAATTTGCCCATGAAGCAAATTTATTTTATATCCTCCAAAATACCAGGAAATTACAAAGGAGATTAGGATCAAAGGAGATTATTTGCATTTTTAAGTAGGCCCAAGCATTCCTGGTGCTTGACTAGATTTACATATCAAAAATCCCACACCCTGACATGTGAGCAAATGTGAAGGTCAAGCTGATAACACCTCAGCCTTTTTGTGAAGCATGTTCCCAGGGCGTGGCTCTGTCTGTCACCTTGCTATGAGTCTGACAAGAAACCCCCATGTGCCCTCCAAGGGAGCCCTCCACAAGTAAACATTTTACAAAGTTCATATTAAGGTGCATCAAATACATATTTTTTGCTGTGGTCAAAAGACCTAGAATTCTTAATGTAGCAGAACCTAAGTCCTAAAACAGATTGTCACTATCAGAATTAATGTTAAAGAGCAATAATAAATCTAAGGGGCAAGGTCAGCAACCTGATGGGGTAAGCTGCTCCAAATTCCTGTCCTCCACACACAAAAATATAAAATTAAATTAAGCAGGAATTGTAAGCATTTACTTTGTCAAAGCTCTAGAAAACAATTAAATGGCTATGGCAACCATGTGGGTGAAAAATAAAGTAAAAGGCAACTTAAAAATGGTAGAAAGGTTTGCTGTGTTTCACTTGCTTTTTCTACCCTCTTAAGCTTGATGTTGATCTTGAAGATGACACCCTTCATAGCCAGTGTGAGATCTTGCTCCACAATTCAATGTAGAGCTGAGCAGGCATTATTTGTAAACTAGAGGCCCGGTGCATGAAATTCATGCACAGGGGGTGGGGGAGAGTGGGGGTGTCCTTCAGACCAGCCTGCACCCTCTCCAATCTGGGATCCATCCAGGGATGTCTGACTGCCCATTTAGGCCCAATCCTAGTAAGATTGGGCCTAAATGGGCAGTTGGACATCCTTCTCACAATCCAGGACTTCTAGCTCCAATGTGCTCACATATCTGCCTCCCTGATTGTCCCTAATCACTTCTGCCTGTCAGCCTGATCACCCCCTAACCACTACCCTGCCAGCCTAATTGATGTCTAACTGGTCCCCGCCAGCCTGTTTGTCCCCAAATTCTCTTCTCTGCCAGCCTGGTCACCCCTAAATGCCTTCCCCTGCAGGCTTGATAGTTCCTAGCTGCCCTCCCTTGCAGGCCTGGAACCTCCCAATGGCCCTCCACTGCTGGCCATTCTGTGGTGGCCATCTTATGTCCACAGAGGGGCAGGATCTTTGAACACATGGGGGCATCCCTTTTGTGTGTTGTAGTGATGGTCAATCTATGTATTACTCTTTTATTAGCTAGGACAGAGGCCTGGTGCATGGGTGGGGGCCAACTGGTTTGCCCTGAAGGGTATCCTGGATCAGGGTGGGGGTTCCCTTGGGGTGTGGGCAGCCTGAGCGAGGGTCCTATGGTGTTTTGCAGCCTGGCCACACCTCCCAGTGACCCAAGCAGAGGCCCTGGGATCTGGGATTAATTTATGTTCTACAATTGAAACTTTGTAACCTAGAGCAGAACCAAGCCTCTGCTCACTCCATAGTGACAACCATTTCTGTTTAAATTCTATAATTGAAACTTTGTAACATAGAGTGAAGGCCTAGGTGCTAGGGCTACAGAAGCTTGGCTTCCTTCATCACCCAGGCAATCCTAGCCTCTGCTCTCTCAAGCTCCATGGCTGCTGCCATTTCTGTTGGAATATATCTTCTGTAATTGAAACTTTGTACCATTGAGTGGAAGCCGAGGCCGGCAACTGCAGGAGGAAAGCTTGGCTTCCTCCGTTGCCAAGGAAATCCAAGCCTCCCTCCTGTTCTCAGTGGTGGCAGCCATCTTGGTTGGAGTTTATTTGCATAATTTGCTCCTGATTGGGCATGGCTTGATCAGAGGTATGGTCAATTAGCATATTACTCTTTTATTAGATCATATTATTGTGTTTAAGTCTTAGACCAAAACCTAGGAACATTTTATTTGTGAAATTAGGGCATGCAAAATTTACTGTGTAGCAGTTAATTTAGGAGGAATATAAAACCATAATGCTCTGGGTGGTATAGACTCAGTTGGTTGGAGCATCATCCCTTACAATGAAACATTGTGGATTCAATTCCTAGTCAGGGCACATACCTAGATTTCTGGTTTGATGTCCATATGGCAATCTATTGGTTTCTCCCTCTTTCTTTCACTTTCTCTTCTCTTCTCTTCTCTCTCTCTCT
This sequence comes from Antrozous pallidus, assembly GCA_027563665.1. Lineage (NCBI taxonomy): Eukaryota > Metazoa > Chordata > Mammalia > Chiroptera > Vespertilionidae > Antrozous > Antrozous pallidus. Next base: position 100,225,686 of record CM050508.1, read on the forward strand.
CTCTCTCTCTCTCTCTCTCTCTCTCTCTCTCTCTGTCTAAAATCAATAAGCATTTCCTTACATAAGGATTTAAAAAGAAAAACTACAATAGAGACAATGAAACCAATGTTGGTTCGTTGAAAAGATCAATACTAATTAACCAACCATCTAAGAGGAAAATAGAGAAGATACAAACACCTAAGTTCTGATGTGAAAATAAGGTCATTTCTACAAACCTAACAGAAGTTAAAAGGATTATGAAAAATAATGTGAAGAATTCTATGCCAAAAAAAAAAAAAATTAGTCGTTAACAAATTTCTAGAAAAACATAAAATCGACTCAAGAATAAATAGAAAATAGGCCTATGGCAAGTAAAGAGATTAAGTCAATGATCAAAAACCTCTTAATAAATAAAGGCCTCTATGTGTCTACTGGTGAAGTCAAACAAACATGTAAATAGGAAGTAACACAAATAGTTTTCAAACTCTTTAAAAAAACTGAAGATGCAAACATAATTTCTAAAGAATTATCTGTTGTCAAAGCCAGATTTAAACAAAGTCACAAAAAAATAAAGACTAATATCTCTTATAAATGTAAATGCAAAAACACCAACAAATATTAACAAACTGAATTCAGCAGCATATTGCAAGAATATATACTATAACCAAGTAAGATTTATTATTGGAATGCAAGGATAGTTCAATATATGAAAATTAATCAATGCAATATACATTGACTATACTATATAATGAGTTAATGAAATGAAGGTTAAAAAATACAGTAGATTATCTCTATGTAAATGTTGTTTTTGCCAAAATCTAATACCAATTCATGATAAATTCATGAAATAGAAGTAAACTTTATTATTTTAATAAAGGTCATATGCAAAAAAACACAAAACAAACAAACAAACAAAACACACACACACACACACAAACAACCTAAGCTATCATCATACTTAATAGTGAAAACTGAAAGACTTCCCTAAGGTCAGGAACAAGACCAGGATTTTTTTTTTTTGCCACTTTATTCAATATAGCACCCAAAGTAATTAGGCAAGGTAAGGCAATAAAAGTTATCTAAATTTTAAAGAAAGTACTAATATTATCTTTGCAGAAGACATAATCCTACACAAAGGAATCTCTAAGGAGTCCACAAAATATCAGAACTAATAAATGATTTTAAAAAGTTGCAGAATATAATATCATACAAATATCAGTTTTTAAGAAGCAACTAAGAATAAACAATCTGAAAAAGAAATTAACAAAGCAATTTAAGTTATAATAGCATCTAAAAAAAACCCCCCCAAAACAAAAAACACCTAGAACAAACTTAACCAAAGAGGACTTGTAGATATGAGAAGTGAAAACCATTGTAGAAAAAATTAAATGATAAAACATAAATGGAAAGATGTGTAATTATTAATTAGAAGACAAAAATTTTAATATGGCAGTATAATTCAAAGTATTTACAGATTAATGCCACTTTATCAAAATCCAAATATTATTTATTATATTTTATTCAGAAGTAGAAAAATGTATTCTAAAGTTTATATAAAATATCAAGGGACTTGCAATAGCTAAAATCTTATAAAACAAGAATTTGAAGAATTAATATATTCTGATTTCTAAACTTACTGCATAACTGCAGTAATAATAGCAGTGTGAACTGGCATGAGTTCAGACATATAGACCAATGATTCAAAATAGAGAGCCCAGAAATTAGCCTTTATGTAAATTGTCAAATAACAAGTGTGTCATTATGGGTCAAATTGTGTCCCCCAATTCTGAAGCAGAAGTAACAGACCATGACTATATTGGGATATAGAGTCTTAAAAGAGTAATTAAGGTTAAAATATGTATTTAGGATATGCCCTACTCTGCTATGACTGGTGTTCTTACCAAAAGCAGCAGTCTGGACAAGGACAATTACAGAGGATAGATCATGTGCACACACACTCACACAAAAGATGGCTATCTACATGCCAAGGAGTCTCAGAAAAAGTCAGTCCTGCCATTACCTTAGCATTAGGTTTCTTGTCTATAGACCTGTGAGAAAATAATTTCTTTGGGGGAAGCCACCCAATTTGTGGTACCTTGTATGACAACCCTAGAAAACTTGTACAAGTGTCCATACTGTTCACTGGGCGAATGGAGTGCGGAGGGTAACAGGGATTATTATTTTAAAGTACTCAGGTTAAGACTGAGATTTTTTTTTTAAGTTCAGGAGATGGATAGTGGTGATTGCTCCATATAAAAAGTATATAATGCTACTGATTATCTACTAAATATAGTTAAAGTGGTAAATTTTATATTATATATATTTGCCATAATTTAAGAAAACATAAAATACCAAGGCATAAATTTAAATGAGGCACAAGACTTGCACACTAAAATTGTAAACCATTGATGAAATAAATATTGCCTGTTAATGGATTGGAAGACTAAATATTATTGAGATATCACAGCAAAGTATAGCTTTAATATAAACCATGTCAAAATTGCAATGGTCGTATTTTTATTTCTCCAAAGGGACATTCAATCTTTAAATTCATAAGAGATTAAATTTGTCTCTAAATGGCCAACAACCTCCCAAATTTAAAAACTTTCTACAAAGATATAATAATCAAAATGGCACACAGACACAAATCAAAGAAATAGAACTCAGACTCCAAAAATGAACCCATACACATCTGATCATTTGATTTCTGACAGGGTGCCAAGATTATTTCATGAAAAGGAATAATCCCTTCAACAAATGGTGTTGTAGAAATGAATATTTACATGCCAAAAAAAATTAAATTAAACCCAACCTTACACCATATACAAAATTAATCGCAAAAAGAATGTATCAATGACCTAAAAATAATACCTAAACAATAGAACTCTTAAAAATACAGGGATAAATATTAATGGCATTGGATTTGGCAATAGATTCTTAGAAATGACCTTATATGTACAAACATCAAAATAATCCTATCTAATAAAAGAGTAATATGCAAATTGGCCATAACTTCACTACAACCACAGGTCACACCCACCAGCCATGCTCATCAGCCAATCAGGAGGGAATATCCAAATCAACCCAACCAAGATGGCTGCAACCATGGAGAGAGCAGGAGGGAGGCTTGGGTTTCCCCAGTGATGGAGGAAGCCAAGCTTTGTGCCTGCCCTTGTTGGCCTAGGTTTCCACTCAATGCTACAAAGTTTCAATTATAGAAGATAAATAAATTCCAACACAAATGGCAGCAGCCACAGAGTTAGAGAGAGCAAGAGGCTAGGGTTGCCCCTGGCAATGGAGAAAGCCAAGCTACTGCAGCCCTGGCCAGCCCAGGCCTCTGCTTAAGGCTACAAAGTTTCAATTATAGAAGGTAAATAAATCCCCCCAAAATGGCTGCAGCCATGGAGTGAGCAGAGGCTTGGCTCCACTCCAGGCTACAAAGTTTCAATTGTAGAAGATAAATAAACCCCAGATACCATGGGCCTCTGCTTGAGTCTCTGGGGGGCGGGGGCATGGCAGAACTGCAAACCACCACAGGCTCCACTCCCCAAGGGAACCCCCACCCTGATCCAGGACACCCTTCAGGGCAAATCAGCTGGCCCCAACCTGTGCACCAGGCCTCTATCCTATCTAATAAAAGAGTAATATGCAAATTGACCATCACTCCAACACACAAGATGCCTGCCCTCATGTGGTCAAAGATCCAGCCCCCATGTGAACACAAGATGGCCACCACAAGATGGCCAGCAGGGAAGGGTAGTTGGGAGGGATCAGGCCTGCAAGGGAGGGCAGTTAGGAGGAACCAGGTCTGGAAGAGAGGGCAGTTGGAGGTGATCAAGTCTGCAGGGGAGGGCAGTTAGTGGTGACCAGGCTGGCAGATGAGGGAAGTTGTGGGTGACTGGGCCTGCAGGGAAGGGCAGTTGGGGGGAACCCAGTCCTGCATGGGTGGGCTGTTAGGGGTGACCAGGCTGTCAGAGGAAGGCTTTTAGGGGCAATCAGGCTGGCAGGGGAGCAGTTAGACATCAATCAGGCTGGCAGGAGAATGGTTAGGGCGTTATCAGGCTGACAGGCAGAAGCAATTAGGGGCAATCAGAAAGGCAGGCAGGCGAGCAGTTGGGAGCCAGCAGTCCTGGATTGTGAGATGGATGTCTGCCTGCCATGGGAAGGTGGAAATTCCTCGAGGTGTCCCAGATTGGAGAGGGTACAGGTTGGGCTGAAGAACACCCCCACCCCATGCATGAATTTTGTGCCCCAGGCCTGTATATAGATAAATTGGACTTAAGTCAATTTTTTTAAACAATTACAAATAATAAGACATTAACAAAAAGCTAAAATGAAAAAAAAAACACTACAGATAGGAATAAAATATTCACAAATTATATTTCTGATAAGGTTTTTATATCCCAAATATATAATGTAACCTTACTAGTCAATAACAAAATGACAAATAATCCAGTAGGGTCACTGAAATCAAAAGACCAGAAAAGAAAAAGTACTGACAAGGATGTGGAGATATGAAAACTTCATGTATCATTGTTGATATTGTAAAACTAGAGGTCAGATGCACAAAATTTGTGCACTGGATGGACGGGTGTCTCTCAGCCTGCCCTGCACCCTCTCACTGTCTGGGACCCCTTCGAGGATGTCTGACTGCTGGCTTGGGCCCACTTCTCATGGGGAGTGGCCTAAGCTGGCAGTTGGACATCCCTCTCACAGTCCAGAACCCCTCGCTCCTTACAGTTTGGTTCAATGCTCCTTAGTGGTACCACAGAGGTGGGAAAGGCTCCCGCCACTGCCACTGCACTCGCCAGCTATGAGCCCAGTTTCTGGCTGAGTGGTGCTCCCCCTGTGGGAGCACACTGACCATAGGGGGGGCAGTTCTTGTGTGAAGGATCTTTCCCCTGCTCGTCAGTGCTCATCAGAGACTGGTTGTTCTACAGTAATGGTCGCTCAGGCTTTTATTATATAGATGGTTCAGCCACTGTGGAAAACAGTTTGGCAGTTCCTTCAAAGCTAAGCACCCAATTACCTTATGACCTGACAATAACACTCTTATATACCTAAAGAACTAAAATTAGTTAATCAGACAAGTACACAGAAACACTTGATTATAGCACCATTAGTCTTAATAGCCGAAATATAGAAATAGGCCAAATGTTCATCAACAGATTGGTGCATATCAAAATTGTGGCATATACCTACAAGAGAATATTATAGAATTATAAAAATAAATGAAGTACTGATTCACACTCTAACATGAATGAACCTCAAAAACATTATGGTTCTAGAAGCCATATATGAAAGATTGCATATTGTATGATTCCATTTACATAAAATATTAAGAATAGTTAAATCCATAGAAAACAAACAGATTGGTGGTCTTAGCCAGACTGACTAAGAAAAACAGAAAGAAGAGTCAAGAAAAATCAGAAATAAAAGAGGGGACATTAAAATGATGCCATAGAAATATAAAGGATCACAAGGAACAAATATGAAGAATTATTTATCAAAAATTGGATAATCTAGATAAATGAACAAACTTGTAGAAAGATATAACCTACCAAGAATGATTCAAGAAGAAACATAAAGTCTGAACAGACCAATAACAAATAAAGATAGCTTTTGATGCTGAAGTCTATAACATCACCTGCTGTATTCCCATTTTTATTAAATTTATTCCTTTCCATTATTAAAAATATATTGAGTAAGTCATCAAAAATGTCCCAACAAAGAAAAGCTCAGAACAAAATGGTTTCATTGATGAGTTCTTTATTGGCTTTTAACACAAATTACCAGTCTTCATAATCAACATTAATTATTTTTGCTGCATTTGACACTTAAAATAGTAATATCCATTTATAGTTTAACAAGAGGAAAATTTTCCATTTATATAATAAGCAGAGAAATGCTTACTTCAAGTTATAGGTAGAATGCTTCCTCTATTTGATAAAAAAATATATATTTCGGCATTAGCAAATCCAAATGGTATGTTACTTATAGTACTAATAATTTTACTCTTTTATATTGATGATAATATATCTGGTCACAGAATCATAAAAATCACATTAAAGTAGATATTCAGCCTTTGATGACCAACGTAGAAACCAAATACTTGATTTGGGTCAACTATCAAGACTAATGCCAAGTTTCAGTGCATCTCCTAGTTTGCATTTATTTATAGACACTGCGAAGAACAGTGGAAAATTATTCTGTGTTGTATATCTTAAAACAGAGCCAAGTTCTCTTGAGTTAGAAATAATTTGAGTAAAATATTTATATATTATGTATTTTAAATAGGTTTTTATTTAATGATTGAATTTGTTGATTAGATTTTGGAGGGTAGAGATTTTTTGGTTTTGTTTTGTTTACAAAACATTTTCCCTATGTATAAGGCTAGGCAGCAAGAATTACTAAATGGTACCAGGAATTCATATACTAAAAATATATTTTATAAAATAGAAAATAATTTTAAAAATTTAAATCATAACATTGGGGACTTACAAAATTTACAGACTTCTTTCTAAAATATTGCTTGGATTATAAACTTTAAAATAAAGTTTACTTAAGTACCATATTGGTAATACACTAGAGGTCAATAATGTTTTCCAACTATATCTTTGTCACTCATCTGCTTTTAGTTTTAATGTCTCCACTGATAACAGAAATTATGCTCACCTATGTGCAGAAGAAAAATTGATGCTTTCTGTAAACTAGAGTCTTCTTTTTAAAAGCTGGTTTTTTTATTCAGAGTTATATAAAATGTTCTGGAGTGAATGAGTTGAATTGGAAACTAATGATAAGTATATGTTTTGACTGAGACATCAGTCATGCTTTTGTAAACTAGTCAAGGTTTCTGACAGAAAAACAAAACACTTGCAAAACACAATCACCGGTACTCTTCAATTTTTACAAGTCTCTGCCGTCATTCTATCATTCTCAACGAAAACTCTGCTCACTAATTCACAAGAAGCTCTCAGCTCTCAAAGATTTGAGTCCATTGTGACAGCTATCAATCAATGACACCCAAGACAAGTAAATTAAAGATAAAAATGCTTGTGTTGCTCTGTGCAGATTGAAGATCAATCACAAAGTTTCCCTATTATAGGGTCATTAGTGGTCAATAAGAAACAAAGTATTTTGGGCAAACCATTAAAACAATCATTTGATACAAACTTCCCTAAATTGTAACTTATAGCTGTGGTCAGCATATAAAAATATATTTTGAAAATTTAAATATGTAGAATATGAAAACTGGGGGGACAAATACCAATACCTTTGCTCATTACGATATATTTCAAACATTTATAGACATATATCTTTGGACATTGAGCACTGATACTAAAACATTTCTTTATCTCATATTAATGAGACTCAAGAACAAAACCCTTTAAAATTATTTGAAAGAAAGTATAAAATATCTACTTGGTCCACAAAAGTTATTTTCCCAATTTTGGAGGTAAAAATATCTGCTAAATGCATGAATAAAACCATCTTCTCAGGTATAATAGGCTACATCTTTTAGTATGTAGCTATCTTCAACTCTCTCAATCCTTAAAATCTCTAAGTGTCTTACATGCATTAAATCAATTCTCACAGGAACACTAGTTGGAAAGACTAGTGTTACTTTTTTTTTCACATGAGAAAATGACAGGTTAGAAAATTGGTCATAAAGCACTCAGTCTAGAAGTAGTGGAGTCAGGACTTGAACCAAGGCAGTCTGACTCCCGGTCCCTCTATATGTCTCTATATTCACCTCTTAGATCAGGGGTGGGGACCTTCTTGTCTGATAAGGGTCATTTTGATGTTTATAACATCACTAGAGTCCCAGGACACAAAATTCATGCTCTGGTAGGGTCCCTCAGTTGCTGCCACAGGCTGGGGCCCTCCTCTCTTTCCCTGGCCAGCTCTTCCCCCTGGTCAAACTCCCTGACCAACTCCCAGTCCAGGGGACAATTCGCATATTATGCTTTTATTATGTAGGATTCCTGGGCCATACAAAATATCAACTTAAAAATTAGTCTGCTATATTTGGTCAAACATTTAATTAACTCACCCCTAAAGCCTTGGCAGGGCAAGACCAAATGATTTCGGGGACCTTAATAAGGCCTGCAGGCTGGATGCTCCCCACGCTTCTCTTAATCTTTTGCAGTAGAACTCAAGGAGAACTTTCTGAAAGATTTGAGTCCATTGTTTCATATTCTTCCACATGCATTTTTAAGGCCTTCATTTCTTTTGATATGTCTCTAGGAAGCATCTCAGATTTGAACAGGAAATGATTTTTGTTCAGTAATTCAATAAAGAAAGACAATATCCTTTCTCTCTCTCTCTCTCTCTCTTCCTCCTTCAACTCATAGAATCTCCTCAAACAACTTCTCTGACCATAATTACCTTTTAACCCCACTCATCCCAGGCTTACTGGGCATCTTGCTATTCCCCACCTCCCAGGCCACACCTGCCTAAGGACTTTCATATCGTCTGTTTGCTGTGTTAGGAATGCTCTTCCTTTAATATTTCCATAGGTATATTCTTGGTCTCTTTCCAGTATTTTCTCAGATGATACTTTCTCAAATAAAGACAACTCAAACTCCCAACCATACACTCCCTCAGACTTCCAATTCCCTTAGCCTCTTCTATTTTTGTCATAGTACTTATCACCTTAGGCTATATTATACATTTAGTTATTTATTTTGTGTTTGCATATTATCTACCCAAACATCGTAGACCAGTGGTCGGCAAAATGATTAGTCAACAGAGCCAAATACAATAGCACAATGATTGAAATTTCTTTTGAGAGCCATTTTTTTTTTAATTTTTCTAACGCCACTTCTTCAAAATAGACTTGCCCAGACCATAGTATTTTGTGGAAGAGCCACAAACAAGAGGCCAAAGAGCTGCATGGGGCTTTTGAGGTGCAGTTAGCCTACCATGGTCCTCGACCTTTCATGGCGAACTGATGACACACGTGTCAGCCCTGACACGCCTAGCCATTTTCGATGACATGCGGCTGCATGCAGTCGCTTACAGAGAAGTATGGGGCCGAATGCCGAGAAGGACATTTCATCCTCGGCTACTGCAATTGATATCTCCATGGTTGTGTCAGTGATGACAGATGGGGCACCAAACATGGTGGGGGAAAAAGTTGGATTTGTCAAATTGTTTAGAGAAGCAATTGGACATTGGATTGTGCCTTTTCATTGTATTATCCATCAGGAGGTTTTATGTGCCAACACAGGATTCACCAATTTAAACGACTTAATGTCAGTTGTTACAAAAATAGTTAATTAAATAGCTACTCGCCCCCTTCACAAGCGAGAATTTTCTGCACTTTTACGGGAGGTTGATTTTACCTATAGTGGACTGCTGATGTACAATAATGTAAGATAGCTGAGCCGTGGCAAAGTTCTTGAGCGCTCTGTGGAGTGCTTTGAAGAAATTAAGGCATTTCTTGAGGAAAAGGATCTGGGAAACTTTTCTCAGCTCAATGATAAGTGGGTCAACACCTAGATATTTTTTACAGATCTCTGTTCATATTAATGAACTGAAGTTAAAGTTACAAGGTTTTGGCAAAAGTATTGACGTTATGTTTGGATACATAAAAGCTTTAGAAAGTAAATTTAAAATTTTCAAGCGAGATGTAGAAACTAAAACTTGTATTTTCCTTGAGTAACAAAGTATTTTGAGAAGGCCAGTGCAACTGTACAAAATGAAATGGAACCCTTGCATATAAAGTACCAGCATGATTTAGACTCGTTCGTTACTTGACCAGTTAAGTGGTAGATTTAATCAATTTAGAAGCCTAGAACAGACCATAAAAACAATTAAGTATCCTGATGTAGTAGACTACAGTAGTTTGGAATTAAATGGTTTCCAATGGATGCAAATTGATGATCTGGAGATGCAACTTGTAGAATTTCAAGACAGCATCTGAGCTCACGTGGTTGTCGACTTGAAGTCAAAGCTTGAGAATCTGAAAGGTACCACTTGGAGAATCAAGAGGAGTGCTTGAAACCGATTACCAGGCACTTTTAGCACCCTGAAAAATATAGCAATGGCTTTACTCACAATTTTTCCCTCCAGGTACTTTTGTGAGACCTTATTCGCAGCATTAAATAATATCAAAACCAACAAAAGAAACACATTGACAGATGAAGTTAATAGCTCTTGCTTGGGCTTGAAGTGTACAAAATACCAACCTTCAATTGAAGGTTTAGCCAATGAAATTCAGCAACACAAAAGTCACTAATAGGCAGGTTAGTTAAAGAATTCCCCCTCCCCCTCACTTATCTTAGTTCATGGCAGCCCACACAAGCTAAATAATATCAAGATCATCAAAAGAAACCGACTGACAGATGAACAAAGAAGTCACTAAGCAGGTAAGTTAAATAATTAGTTTTTAGTTTATTAAGTACAGTTATATATTACAATTATACATTTTTGTTATTTAAACTATAAATATCATGAAATTATGTTTTTTTTTCCTGGAAGTGAGACACCACCCGAATTATGCTTGTTTTTTTTTTTTTTTGGCGAATTTTGACACACCACGCTCAAAAAGTTGCCCATCCCTCTCCTAGACCATAAACTCCATTTCAGGTTTTTAAATCTTCTGTATTTATTGATACATCCCAAATATATTCTTTGTGCAGCACATACTTGATGTTGAATAAATATTTGTTAAATTAATACAGAATTTAGTGTAGAAAGTTTTGAACAAGCCGGCAGATTCATTCTTGTCTTTCTGGTGTAATTATATGATTAAAAAAGAAAAAAAGAAAAAAAAACACCTTTGTCTCTCTAGATTACAATTTATTCCATAAATATCATTGGTTTTAATTTTAAAAATTGTGAAATTTAAATTAATATTAAAGGAAAAGATAATCCTAATGTTCAATAAATAAAACATAAATAAGAGGTTGAGAAACACAAGTGCAAGGCCCTGGGCCCAGTTCCAGCACATGGCAGTTGCTCAGTGAAGTCGGGTTGTCTGGGGGCTCATTAACTCTGTGAGGAGCAGAGAAGGTTGGAGTCCACATGGTGAAGCGTAATCACTGATGGGAGTTCACATTCAATTTCAGGTAGAAATATTGCATTTCATGGAGCAAGTTATAAATAAAATAAGCGAAGGCTTAGAAATGACTAATGATGGCCATGTGGGATTCAGACACTGGGAATCAGAACTCTAACATACTATAAGGTTTGTAGAAACTCTTAATAAAGAAGACACCTTATGAAGGTTAGCTAAGAAATACGGAGTTATTGAAATGTTAGAAGGCATCACTATTCTGGATAATCTGAAGACACCATTTTCTAGCCAATATCATTTGCTCTAGCTTTTCCTCATCACTCTGACTCATATATCTTACTTTCCAGGTGTTCAGGTTCCTCTTGCAGATCTGTGCATTGAGCCATATAGGACATTCTACTGTCTTATAAACATCCAGGCAGTTTCCTGGGCGACTGAGCTCACATTTACATTTTCTTCTGGGACTTCCATGGCCCCTCCCCTGATCTCGGTGAGAGGTCTCTTCTCTTTGTACATAGAGCACTCTGTCATGTTATTTATTACTAGAGGCCTGGTGCACCAAATTGGTGAATTGGAGTAAGGGGGGGGAGCTGTCCCTCTGCTCAGACTGCACCTTCTTCAATCTTTTGCTGCTGGTTAAGGCCTGAGGATCAGGCATAATATGGCAGTCAGACATCCCTCTCACAATCCAGGACTGCTGGCTCCCAACCACTTACCTGCCTGCCTGATCATCTCCTAACCACTCCCCTGCCAGCCTGATCAATGCCTAACCGCTACCCTGCCAGACTGGTCACCCCCAACTGCCCTCCCCTGTTGGCTTGGTTGTCCCCAACTGCCTTCCCCTGCCAGTCCGGTTGCCCCTAACTGCCCTCCCCTGGAAGCCTGGTCACCCCCAACTCCCCTTCCGTTCCAGCCTTGTCACTCACAACTGCCCTCCCCTGCTAGCCATTTTGTGGCAACAATCTTGTGATGACATGGAGGCAGCCATCTTGTGCGAGGGTGAGAGGGTCAAATTGTATATTACTTCTTTATTATATGGAATAAAAAACTATAATTTTCTATTTACCTGTGTGTCTAAATTCTACCAGACTATTAATTCCCCAGACATGCATGTGGGGTTTTTTCTCTGGGCCCTCAAAGTAGAACATACAACAGGACACAGCCTGTGCTGGACAACAGAGCTCAACTTTCCTATCCACCAGGTATATCAAAAGCACCTGAAGGCTAGACTGTTTCTATCACCTTTATATCTACCATAGTACTTTAATAGGTTCTGGTGTACATTAATTGTTCAAAAAAGTATTATAGTCATTATTAGTAGTTAACCAATGTATTTATAAGGATCACATTTGCTGACGGGCACCTAGGCTGTTTCCAATCTTAGTTACTGTAAATTGCGCTGCTATGAACATAGGGGTGCATATGTCCTTTCTGATTGGTGTTTCTAGTTTCTTAGGATATATTCCTAGAAGTGGAATTACTGGGTCAAATGGGAGTTCCATTTTTAGTTTTTTGAGGAAACTCCATACTGTTCACAGTGGTTGCACCAGTCTGCATTCCCACCAGCAGGTCAGGAGGTTCCTATTTCTCCACATGCTCACCAACACTTGCCCTTTGTTGATTTGTTGATGATTGCCATCCTGACAGGTGTGAGATGGTACTGCATTGTCATTTTGATTTTTATCTCTCTGATAATTAGTGACTTTGAGCATGTTTTCATATGTCTCTGGGCCTTCATTCTGTTTTCTTTCTTAGGTCCTTTACCCATTTTTTAATTGGGCCGTTTATCTTCCTTTTATGGAGTTGTATGAGTTACCTGTAAATATTGGAGATTAAACCTTTATCAATGATAACATTTACAAATATGTTCTCCCATATAGTGGGGTTTCTTGTTGTTTTGTTTATGGTTTCTTTTGCTGTGAAATAGCTTTTTATTTTGATGCAATCCCATTTATTTATTTTCTCTTTAGTTTCCATTGCCCTAGGAGTGGTATCAATGAAGAAATTACTTTGCCATATGTCTGAGATTTCTCTGCCTGCAGATTTTTCTAGTATTTTTATGGTGTTCCGTCTTATGTTTAAGTCCCATCAGCAGATGACTGGATCAGAAAACTATGGTACATCTACACAATGGAATACTGTGCTGCTATAAAAAAGAAGGAATTCTTACAATTGGTAGCAGCCTGAATGAAAATGGAGAGCATTATGCTAAGTGAAATAAACCAACCAATGAAAGAAAAATACCACATGATCTTATCCATTTATGGATAATAAAAAACATTATAAACTGATGATAAAAAAGATAGATACAGAGGCAGTAAAGCATCAAACAGACTGTCAAATTACAGCAGGATGTTTGGGAGGGATGGGGAAGATAAGAGATCAACCAAAGGACTTGTATCCATGCATATAAGTATAACCAATGGATACAAGACACTGAGGGCATGTATGGGAGTAGAGTGGGAGGGCAATGGGAAGATATGTACACATGTAATACCTTAAACAATAAAAAATGAAAAAAGGATCACATTCCATGGAGCTATAAAAATTATTAGTTCAGGAAACACAGGGGAAAAATACTTTAAAAATGTTAACTAATATTTTGGTCCTCTACTCTTTTTCTTGGGAAACACTTACTGTTGTAGATCTGAACCTAATATAACTTCTTCCTGGAAGCCTTCAAAGAAGGGCCCTTACTTTATTCCCTACATATATTGCTCACTTTTATTCTCTAGCATTCTATTACAGGCTCTCAAAATTATCTCATCAAAGCACACAGTCAGCCACGGATATTAATCCATTGTTCACTAAAAGCCGCTGCCTCATTTTACACTGTAAACAACCCCAAAATTCTTAAAGTTTGATGCATCTATATCTCTGGACCTATTTTTGCTCATCCATCCGTTTATGTTGTTCATTATATTCCACATATGAGTGAGATCATGTGATACTTATCTTTTCCTAATAGGCTTATTTTGCTTAGAATACATAGAAGCATTGAACAGACTGTCAGACTTCAAGGGGAAGGCAGGGTGGCCAGGTGGGAAGAAATCAACCAATGAACTTGTATGCTTATAAGCATAATCAATGGACACAGACAATAGGAGGTGAAGGTCTGGGCTGGGGGCAGAGGCAGGCTGGGAGGGTCAATGGGGGGAAAGGAAACATATGTAATGGTTTCAACAAGAATTAAAAGAAATTCGTAAAGAATTTAAAAAGATTCTTAAGGTTCTCTAGTATGTTAGCTTTCTTGACACTACTCTAACTTAATTCTATTGCTATGTCTGACAATTCATTCTCAGGTTTGTTTTTCTTCCTCTCATTCACTCCATTCTTTCATTAACAGGAAAATGTATTTATTGAGACCTACTATACAACAGACATTATTCCTATTGGAGCAACAGCTCTTGGCATTTTACCTGTTTGACAGTTACACAAGAAGTTATTTACTTTATAGGAAGACTCAACTATGTGTTGTGTGTTCTCTTCTTTGGACAGTATTCCTTCTTGGAATATGTGCTCAGTCTCAGGGTTTATAAAATCCACCTATATGGAAGATATCTGAATTCATAATTCCAGGCTTTATCATCAAATGCTTAAGCTTGACTTCACCTCTCAATTTTTTTTAAAGTTTAAAAAGTTTTGCATTAACACAATCCTTTGCTATACCCAACTTAAATTCTTGTTAGATTCTGAACATATGCCAGTACAAAATAACTTCAAGAATTTTTTTATTATTACTTTTTATTTAATACTATAGGTCTGATGCACCAAATTTGTTTATGGGGGAAGGGAGGAAGTGTCCCTCAGCCAAGCCTGCACCTTCTCCAATCTAGGACCACTTAAGGGATGTCTGACTGCCCATTTAGGCCCAATCACAGTAGAAATTCCCTTTCACAATCCAGGACTGGTGGCTCCCAACTTCTCGCCTGCCTGCCTTCCTGATTGACCCTAAATGCTTCAGCATGGCAGCCTGATCACCCTCTAACCACTCCCCTGCCAGCCTTATTGATGCCTATTTGCTCCACTGCCAGCCTGTTTGCCCCTAACTGCCCTCCCCTGCAGGACTGAGTATCCCCAACTGCCCTTCCCTGCAGGCCCAGTCAACCCCAACTTTCCTCCCCTGCTGGCCTGGTCACTCCTAATTGCCCTCCCCTGCAGGCTTGATTGCCCGCAACTAACCTCCCTTGCAGGCCTGGTTCCTCCCAACAGTCCTCCCCTGCTGGCCATCTTGTGGTAGCCCTCTTGTGTCCACATGGTGGCTGGATCTTTGACCACATGGGAGAAGCCCTCTTGTGTTTTTGGAATGATGGTCAATCTGGATATTACTCTTTTATTAGATAGGATAGAGACCTGGTGCACAGGTTGTGGCCAGCTGATTTGCCCTGAAAGGTGTCCTGTATCAGGGTGGGGATTCCCTTAGGACATGCAGCAGCCTGGGCGAGGGGCCTTTGGTGGTTTGCAGGCCAGCCTCCCTCCCGGTGACCCAAGCAGAGGCCCTGGGATCTGGGATTAATTTATGTTCTACAATTGAAACTTTGTAACCTGAAAAGGAGCCAAGACTTCTGCTCGCTCTATGACCACAGCCATTTCTGTTTGAATTTATTTATCTTCTATAGTTGAAACTTTTTAACCTTAAGCGGAGGCCTGGACCAGCAGGGCAGGTAGAAAGTTTGGCTTCCTCCATCTCTGGGAGCAACTCAAGCCTCCTGCTCTCTTCAGCTCCATAGATGCCATCATTTTTATTTATATTCTACCATTGAAAGTTTGCAGCAATGAGTGGAGGCCTGAACCAGCAGAGGATGGCAGAAAGCTTGGTTTCCTCTATTGCCAGGGAAACCCAAGCTGCCCTCCTGCTCTCTGTGGCCACAGCCATCTTGGTTGGGTTTATTTGTATATTCGCATCTGATTGGCTGGTGGGTGTGGCTAGTAGGTGTGGCTTGTGGGGATAACGGAGGTACAGTCAATTTGCATATTACCCTTTTATTAGATGGGATATTGGAGTGCCATTGATTAAGAAAATTATACAGGTTTTTTATTATTTTTTAAAATATATTTTATTGATTTTTTACAGAGCGGAAGGGAGAGGGATAGAAAGTCAGAAACATTGATGAGAAACATCAATCAGCTGCCTCTTGCACGCCCTCTACTGGGGATGTGTCTGCAGCCAAGGTAAATGCCCTTGACCAGAATCGAACCCAGGACCCTTCAGTCCACAGTCCGACACTCTATCCACTGAGCCAAACCAGTCTCGGCAATTGTACAGGTTTTAGGTATACAATTCCACAATACATCATCTGTACATTGTATTGTGTATTTACCCGCCAAGACAAGTCTTTCCCCATCATCATTTATCCCCTCTTTACCGTCTTCTTTCTCAATAAATTTGGCCTCAAAATTTTCTAGCATAAAATGTCAGCAAAAAGGTTTTGTAATGAAAAATAACATTATTCCTTTTTAACATATTTCTTTTTGTTTTGTGGTGTGTGTTTGTGTGTGTGTGTGTGTGTGTGTGTGTGTGTGTGTGTGTGTGTGTGGCTTAATAGTTACATAGCTATTGTGAATTTCAGTTTATTTATTTTTTTCTTAATTTTTGTTTTTTCATTTTATTGAATTTACTAGGGGTCCAGTGCATGAATTCATGCACCTTGTAAGGAACTGTGGGCCACAAGACTATGGTGGACATAGGGATGTTTTGGCTCATCCTCTGCACCCCCACCTGGCCTCTCCTGATGCAACCCGTAGTTCCCTGTCTGCTGGCAGTCCCACTCCTGCCACCACTGCTCCCTTGTGCTTATGGTGCCAGCCATGCTCACACCTGCTAATGGCACAAAGCAATTAGGGCTGGTGCCAGCAGCAGGTGTGAGTGGGGCCAGCGCTTCCGTGGGTGCAAGTGGTAGCTGCTGCCCCTATTGCCCCTCAGGAGCAGGGAGAGGTGAAGAAACCTTGAGGGGAAGCTGCTGCTTCCAGGTTACCAGCAGCAGGTGTGAGTTGCAAGTGGGTGTGTGCAAGCATGGCCAACACCAGCAGCAGGTGTCAGTGGCCAGCCAGACTGCCTCACACAGGAGCAAAGAATTTTTAGTAACCACTAGAGACTAGCCCTGATGACAGTGACTAGCTCCCTGCCTTGGTCTGGTGCCCCTGCTCACCCAATCCACCATCCTGCTGTGGCTGATGCCCATCATGTTACACACGTGTCGCCTGGTGGTCAGCACATGTCATAGTGACCAGTTGTTCAGTTGTTCGGTTGTTCTGCCATTCAATCTATTTGCATATTAGGGTTTTATACATATACTAGAGGCTTAGGACATGAAATTTGTGCATGACTGGCGATCAGGGCCCATCTGTGGGATGATCTGGGGCCCCTGCTTGCACCTGCCTTGGCCTGGCACTGCCCACTCACCAGCCTTGCCCCCACACTACTGTTACTGGTCACTGTCTTTGGGGTGACTGTTGAGGTGATCGGGCCCCCACTAGCACCCGCTGGCCTGGCGTTGCCTGCTCGCCATCTGTGTGGTGACCAGTGGGGAAAGCAGGGTCCCCACTTGCACTCACCTTGACCTGGCACCACCTGCTCACCTGCTCCACCATCCTGCCACAATCTGGCTCTCATTGGTGTCCATCAGGGCTGGGAGAGCCTCCACTACCTCCCACTGCCAGCACTACTTTGCCAATGCCTGCCATGTTCTGTGCCACCCCCTGGTGGTCAGCACATGTGTAACTCCCAGTTGTTTGAATTCCTGGGGACAATTTGCATCTTAGCCTCTTATTATGTAGGATATTAGGGTGACACTGGTAAACAAAACCACATAGGTTTCAGGCACACAATTCTTCATTGCACCATCTATACACTATATTGTATGTTGATCACCCCAATTTAAGTCTTCATCCATCACCATTTATATCCCTTACACCTTCCTCTACAGACCCCAACCCAATACTGCCCTGCAATCACCACACTGTTGCCCATGTCCATGAGTTTTTCCTCTCTATTTTTTTCCATTTTTATCAATCCCTCCAGCCTCCCAACTAGACTCCCCCACCCCAAAAGCTATCAGGCTGCTCTCTATTTATGAGTCTGTCTCTATTTTGTTTCTTAATTCATTTTGTTCATCGAATTCCACATATAAAGGCAATATTATGGTATTTTTCTTTTTTCTGATGGGCTCATTTCACTTAGCATAATACTCTCCAGGTCCATCCATGCTGTCCCAATAGGGAATATTTCCTTCTTTTTTATGACTGAGAAGTATTCCATTGTGTCATCATACCAAGCATTTATAGTCACTCATCTACTAATGGACGCTTGGGCTACTTTCAAATCTTGGCTATCCTATCTAATAAAGAGGGATATGCAAATTGACTATCATCCCACCACAAAGATGACAGCACCCAATCCCTTCAGCCCCACCAAAGTTCTGCAGTCCTGGGAAGCTGCCATTGAGGGCGGGCAGCATGAGACGCCTGGTGAAATGCTTGCTTCATCGCTGCAGTGATGGGGCAAGCATTCTTCCCGGTTGCTGAGGGCCTCTGGGCAGCAGGCATGGAATGGTCAGGGGAGTGTGGGAAACACTTGTGCCATTGCCCCAGTGACAAGGCAAACGTTCCATGCCTGGCCTCACAGGGCCTCTGGCCAGGTCAAGCATGAAACACTTCCATCATTGCAGGCTGGGCTGAGGGATCCCCCCACTGGTGCACAAATTTCATGCAGTAGGCATCTAGTTTATATGTATTGCATATTTTATATATATATATATATTGCATATTATATATATATACATATTATATATATACATATATATATTGCATATTATATATATACATATTATATATATATATATATATATATATATATATATATATATATGCATGCAAAGTGTTCCCTTGAAGTTCAAGTGAGAGACCTGCAGTTTGACTGCTTCCTGTGATGCATGCTAAACATCAGGGGAAGGAAGAGAATGAAGGAAGTTCCCTTCCTGCAGCTGGAAGGTCCTGATTGGCCCTGATCACCAGCCTAGCCTAGAAACTCATTCACAAATTCATGCACTGATTCAGTTATAAATAAAGCTGCAATTAATATATAACTGCATATATTCTTTTGATCAGTTTTTCTGGTTTCTTCAGATAAAATCAAAGAAATATAATTGCTGGGTCCAAAGACAATTTCATTTTTAATTTTTTGGGGAAACTCCATACTGTTTTCCATAATGGCTGCACCAGTCTGCATTCCACCAACAGTGCAGAGTTCCCTTTTATTCACATCCTCACCAACACTTCAGCTTGTTCATTTATTGACAGCAGTCATTCTGATAGGGTAGAAGTGATATTACATTGTGGTTTTAATATGCATCTCTATGATGATTAGTGACATTGAACATCTTTTCATATGTCTATTAGCCATTTGTATAAACAATTTTGAGAAGAATCTGTTCAGATCCTTTGATAATTTTTAATTGGATTTTTTTTCTGGATGAGTTGTGTAGTTATTTTTGTTTAAGTATTACTAATGTCTTCTTTATCCCTGATGGACCCCCTCCCCCACCACTCCCTCTCTGGAGGACAAGCCCCTACTGTTCCAGAGTCCATGTTCATTTGTTATATTAATATGTATGCCTATATGTCCTTTGGTTGAACTCTTATTTCTCTGCCGCTCCCCCCCGCCCCCCCCACACACACACATCCCCCGCCGCCTCCTCTCTGAGGGTGGACTATTGTTTAGTGTTTCTTAGTCTTTGGATCTATTTTTGTTCATCAATTTATGTTGATAATTATATCTCACATATGTGTGAGAGCATGTGATATTTGTCTTTCTCCAACTGGCTTATTTCACTTAGCATAATGCTCTCCAGGTCCATCCATTCTGTTGCAAGTGGTAAAAGTTCCTTCTTTTTTATACCAGTGCTAGAGGCCCAATGCACAAAATTCATGCATGGGGGGCAGGGGGTTGTCCCTCGGCCCAGCCTGCACCCTCTCCAATCTGGGACCCCTCAAGTGATGTCTGACTGCCAGTTTAGGCCTGATCCTACTGGGATTGGGCCTAAATGGGCAATTGGACATCCTTCTCACAATCTAGGACTTCTGACTCCAAACTGCTCACCTGCCTGCCTCCCTGATTGCCCCTTACCATTTCTGCCTGCCAGTCTTATCACATCCTAACCACTACTCTGTCAGCCTAATTGATGTTTAACTGCTCCCCTGCCAGCCTGTTTGCCCCCAACTTCCCTCCCTTGCTGGCCTGATCGCCCACAACTGCCCTCCCTTGCAGGCCTGGAATCTCCCACTATCCTCACCTGCTGGCCATCTTGTAGTGGCCATCTTGTGTCCACATGGGGGCAGCCCTCTTGTGTGTTGGAGTAATGGTCAATCTGCAAATTATTCTTTTATTAGATAGAATAGAGGCCTGGTGCATGAGTGGGGATTGGCTTGTTTGCTCTGAAGGGTTCCTGGATCAGGGTGGGGGTTCCCTTAGGGTCTGGGGTGGCCTGGGCAAGGGGCCTGTGGTGGTTTGCAGGCCGACCATACCCACCAGTGACCCAAGCGGAGGCCCTGGGATCTGGGATTAATTTATGTTCTACAATTGAAACTTTGTAGCCTTGAACAGAGCCAAGCCTTCTGCTTGCTCTGTGGCAACAGACACTTCTGTTTGAAACTTTGTAGCCTAGAGTGGAGGCCTGGATGCTAGGGCTGCAGAAGTTTGGCTTCCTCCATCACCCTGGTAATCCTCTGCTCTCTCCAGCTCTGTGGCTGCCACCATTTCTGTTGAGATATATGTTTTTTCTATAATTGAAACTTTGTAGCATTGAGTGGTGGCATAGGCTAGCAAGGGCAGGTGGAAAGCTTGGCCCCTACACTGCCAGGGAAACCCAAGCCTCCCTCCTGTTTTCATTGGCCACAGCCATCTTGTTTGGGGTTTATTTGCATAATTTGCTCCTGATTGGCTGATGGGCGTGGTTGTGGGCGTGGCTTGATTAGAGGTATAGTCAATTTGCTATTACTCTTTTATTAGATAGGATAGTATTCTATTGTGTAGATGTACCACAGTTTTTTAATCCACTCATCTGCTGATGGGTACTTAGGTTGTTTCCAAATCTTAGCTATCATAAATTGTGCTGCTATGAACATAAGGGTGCATTTATCCTTTCAGATTGGTGTTTCTGATTTCTTGAAGTGGGATTACTGGGTCAAATGGGACTTGCATTTTTTAATTTTCTGAGGAATCTCCATATTGTTTTTCACAGTGGCTCCACTAATCTGCATTCCCCCTAGCAGTGCACAAATGTTCCTTTTCTCCACATCCTCTCCAGCATTTATCATTTGTTGATTTGTTGATGACAGTTATTCTGAAAAGTATGAGATGGTACTTCTTTGTTTTGATTTGCATCTCTTCTGTGATTAGTGAATTAGAGTATGTTTTCATATGTCTCTCTGCCTTCTATACATCCTTTTTGGAAAAGCATCTATTTAGGACTGTTGCTCACTTTTTAAATGTATTGTTTATCTTAATTTTGCTAAGTTGTGTGAGTTCCCTGTAAATGCTAAGATTAAACCCTTATCAATAATAACATTGACAAATATGTTCTTCCATGCAGTGGGCTTTCTTGCTGTTTCATTGGCGTGTTTTTTTGTTTGTCTGTTTGTTTTGTTTTTGCTGTGCAAAAGCTTTTTATTTTGAGGTAGTCCCATTTATTTACTTTTTCCTTAGTTTCCATTGCCCTAGGATCTGTATCAGTATAGGTATTGCTACAACATATATCTTATAATTTGCTCCGTATGGAGTCTTCTAAGATTGTTACGGTTTCCCATCTTACATTTATGTCCTTTATCCATTTGAGTTTGTTTTTGTGTATAGTATAAGTTGGTGATTTAGTTTCATTTTTTGCATATATCTGACCAATTTTCCCAGCACCATATTTTGAAGAGACTGTTTCTACTCCATTGAATGCATCACAGGAAGCAATCAAACTGCAGGTCCTTTGTCAAATATTAATTGAGTATATGGCTTGGGTCAATTTCTGGTTTCTCTGTTCTGTTCCATTGGTCTACATGTCTGTCCTTGTGCCAGTACCAGGCAGTTTTGATAACAGTGGCTTTGTAATATAGCTTGACATCTGATATTGTGATCCTTCCAACTGTGTTCTTCTTTCTCAGGATTGTTGTGGCTATTTGAGGTCGTTTTTTATTCCATATTTATTTTTGGAATTTGTTCTTGGTCTCTGAAATATGCTCTTGGTATTTTAACAGGAATTTCATGGAATTTATAAATTGCTTTGGGTAGTATGGACATTTTAATAATGTTGATTCTACCAATCCATGAACACAATAGATTCTTCTATTTGTTTAATGCCCTACAGCTTTCAGAGTACATGTCTTTTACCACTTCAGTTAAGTTTATTCCTAGATATCTTATTTTTTGGTGCAATGGTAAGTGGGATTTTTTATTTCTTATTTTTAATTTATCTTTCTGTGAGTTCATTATTGGTGAATAAAAAAGCCATAGATTTCTGGATGTTAATTTGAATTAACAATGCTACATTGACAAATGCATTTATTAGGTCTAGTAGTTTTTTATAGTCTTTGGGTTTTTCTATGTATATTATCACATCATCTGTGAATAAGGACAGTTTTACTTCTTCTTTTCCTATTTGTATGCCATTTATTTCTTCCTCTTGTCTGACCATTATAGTTAGCACTTCCAGTACTATGTTGAACAAAAATGGTGAAAGTGGGCATGCCTTTCTTGTTGCAGTTCTTAGGGGAATTTATTTTAGTTTTTTCACATTGAGTATGATGTTGGCTGTAAGTTTGTCATATAAGACATTTTTTATGTTGAGGTATGATCCCACTATTCCCACTTTCCCCATAGGTTCTTGTTTTTTGGGTTTGTTTTTTTTTTTTTTTTTTTTTGTGTGTGTGTGTGTGTGTGTGTGTGTGTGTGTGTGTGTGTTTTATCAAGAATGGGTGTTTGATTATGTCAAATGCGTTTTCTGCATTGATTGATATGATTATGTGACTTTTTTGTCTTTAAATTTGTTTATTTGATTATCACATTTATTGATTTGTGGATATTGTACCATCCTTTTATCTCCAAAATAAATCCCACTTGGTCATGGTGTATGATTTTTATCATTTAGTACTGGATTTAATTTGCTAGAATTTTGTTGAATTTTAGCATCTATGTTCATCAGGGATATTGGCCTGTAGTTCTCTTTCTTTGTGGTATCTTTATCTGGTTTTGGAATTAGGGCAATGCTGGCTTCATAGAAAGAGCTTGGCAATGTACCTTTGTCTTGACTTTTTTTTTGAATAATCTGAGGAGGATAGGTTTTAGTTCTTCTTTAATATTTGGTAACACTCCCCTGTAATAATGTCCAGAACAGGGATTTTGTTTGCTGAGATATTTTTTTTATTAAAAATCTTTTAAAAATATATTTTATTGATTTTTTTACATAGAGCAATGGAGCGGGTCAGAGAACCAGAAACATCAATGAGGGAGAAACACCGACCAGCTGTCCCCTGCACACCTCCCCCTGGGGATGTGCTCACAACCAAGTTATGTGCCCTTGACCAGAATCAAACTTGGGACCTTTCAACCTGCAGGCCAACACACAATTCACTGAGCCAAACCAGTTTTGGCTGCTGAAAGATTTTTGATTACTGATTCAATTTCATCACTAGTTATTGGCCTATAAAGTTTTTTATTTACTTATAGGATTTGTCCAGTGGTGTTAGTGGTCTTACTATGACTATATTGCTTTCAATTTCTCCCTTGATATCTTCCAGAAGTTTTTTATGTATTTGGGTGCTCCTGTGTTGGGTGCATATATGTTTACCAGAGTTATATTCTCTTGTTGTATTGCTCCCTTTAATATTATTAAGTGGCCTTCCTTATCTCTTCTCATGGCCTTCACTTTGAGGTCTAATTTGTCAGATATAAGTATTGTTACAACAGGTTTTTTTTTTTATTTCCATTAACCTGAAAAATTTTTCCATCCCTTTACAATCAGTCACTGTGAGTTCTTTGTTCTGAGGTTGGTCTCTTGTAGAAGCAGATATATGGATCATGTTTTCAAATCTATTCAGCTACCCTATGTCTTTTGATTGGAGCATTTAATGATTACATTAAATGTTATTATTAATAAGTACTTGTTTGTCACCATTCTAATTCTATATGCCTGTGTTCCTTCTTCCCTTTCTATTTCTTCTTTTTACAGCAGTCTCTTTAACATTGCTGGTCTGGTGATAAAAAAAACTCCCTTAGTGCTTTTTTTATCTGTGACATCCCTGATTTCAATTTTGAATGATAGCCTTGCTGGGTATAGTATTCTTGGATTCAGTCCCTTGCTTTGTATCACTTTGTATATTTTATTCCATTCCCTTCTGCCCTGATATGTTTCTATTGAGAAATCAGTTGATAGTCTAATGGGAGATCCCTTATAAGTAACTTCGTGTCTCTCTCTGGCAGCCTTTAAAATTCTTATTTTGTTGGTGGTGTTTGCCATTTTAATTATGATGTGCCTTGGTGTCGGTCTTTTTTAGTTCATATTGCTTGAGACTCTGTGTACTTCTTGGATTTATTGGAGTTTTTTTTCTTCCCAATATCAGCGAAGTTTTCTGTCATTACTCCTTCAAACAGGTTTTCTATTCCTTGCTTGGTTTCTTCTCTTTCTGGTGCTCCTCTTATGCTGATGTTGTTTCATTTCATGTTGTCTCAAAGCTCTCTTAGGCTCTCCTCTTGCTTTTTAAGGTGTTTTTTTTTTTTTCTGCTCTGCTTTGGTGTTTTTTTCCTACCTTGTCTTGTAGCTTCTTGCAGTCCTCAGCTTCTTCTTGTCTACTATTGATGCTTTCTATTATATACTTTATTGCAATTGTGTCATTTTTCATTTCCTCCTGATTCTTCTTCATTTCCTCTTGATTCTTACACATATTGTTAAATTTGTCTTCCATCCTTTTCAGTGTCCTTATTAGCATTGCTCTGAATTCTTTCTCTAACAAATTGGTTGCCTCCTTTTTATTTACTTCCTTTTCTGGTGATTCCTCTTTTTCTTTTGTATGGGGGCTGTTTCTTTGTCTCCCTATTTTTCCTCATCTCAGGGTGTGTGATTATATGGCTAACTCTCTACCATGTTGACTGAAAGGCACAAAATACAACAGGCAAGGCACAACACAGAGTGAACAAAGCATGAATGTATTCATGACACCGATAACCCCAATGAAGTTGACCAACAGAGAAAAGAAAATTAAGGGAGAGAAAAGAGCATAAAATAATAGTGAGAAGAGGGAAAAAAAGGTAAGAGAGAAAAGAAAAAGAAGGAAAAAGAAGGGAAAAATATATGCATATGGGGAAAAAGTCTACAAAAACAAACCAAAAAAATGCAAACAATAAACACCAGAAAAAAAAGGGGGGGGCGCTTATTTCCAGAGAGTAACGTAAAGGAATTAATTAATGAGTTAATGGTCATAGCTCAGTATAGAGGAGGTCAAAAGAGACAGTAGATGAGAAGAAAAGTAAAAATAATTTTAAAAATTTCCATTTCTTTAATTGATCTATTAATCTACTAGAGGTTTGGTGCATGAAAATTTCACACTGGGGTGTGTCCCTCAGCCCGGCTTGTGCACTCTCACAGTCTGAGAAACCTATAATTAATCACACTAAAGAGGTAGGCCCTGACCACCCAGGCAGGTCTCTGCGATGGTTTGCCCCTACTGAGGGAGGCCCTGCTCACCCTCTGCAGCACCATGGGATAGCCTGGGTTTCCCTCTTTGGGACAATTGTGGATCCCCCTGATTGATTGATTGCCCCACCAACCAGTGGCCTAGGCCTCCCTCTGTCAGGCAATCATGCAATTGATCATGCCCTGCAGAGGGAAGCCCCACCCATGTGCCACAACCCATCAGTCCATGGCCTGGGTTTCACTCTTTTTAGGGATCATGGAGCCACCTGATTTATCAATCATTGTGTTGGCCTGTGGCCTGGACCTCCCTCTGGCAGGTAATCATAGGGTAATGGCAAGGGCCCCCTGATCAATTGCATTTCACCCACCTTGGGTGGC
Source organism: Antrozous pallidus (assembly GCA_027563665.1). NCBI lineage: Eukaryota > Metazoa > Chordata > Mammalia > Chiroptera > Vespertilionidae > Antrozous > Antrozous pallidus. Next base: position 100,251,738 of record CM050508.1, read on the forward strand.
CTGGCGCCAGTGTGTGTATGGTTGTCCATAAGGTCATCCAGATGGTCATTCTACTTTTGGGCCATTTGGTCGATTTACATATTATGCTTTTATTATTATAGATTTTGGAAAAGGAGAACAGAGTAGAGAACAGGCTTGAGTTTGGAGAGTAAAACTAATTAAGCAATTAGAAGAAGATAGCAAGCAACAAAAGCATAAAATTTTGGCTAGTGAAGAAAGAGAAAACAAAAGTGTTCATAAACCTGGAGCAGGGAAGAGGAAATTAGATATATGAGTAAGCCAACAGAGACTACTATAAAAGTAGTGCATCTATAAAGCAGATAGAAAAGATCAAATTTTAACAAGGAGTAAAAATACAGGAGAGAAAAAAACTAAAGTAGGAACAGGAGAAAAGAAACAGGATGAAAAGGGGAGAAGTGAGGAAGAAAAGGTTGGCAAAAGGAAAAAAAGATAAAGTAAAATAATGATAGAAATTCTAAAAATAAAATGTAGAACACTAATCCAAAAAAGATTAAAAAATAATAAAAATTAAATAAAATAAAGATTTTATTTTCTTTCCCTTTCTTAAGTAAAAGATAAAAAGTGAAGCTGTGAATTGTCATTTGCTTCAGCTGAGATCACAACTGTCCCATGGGGGCTGGATTAAGGCCCCTCTCTACTGTGCTGACTGTACTTTCAGTTTCAGGTTAGGTAATCAGCAATAGGTTGATATTCCAAGCGAATTACTGCTCTTTGGTGTCTGTCTCCACAGTCTTGGTTTCAGGCATGCAGGACCAATCTGCCCTCTTTGTTTGTCTGCCTGCTTTTAGTTGTATTTCAAAAAGCATCTATTTCTGACACAGGCTCTAGGTGGCAGTGTTGCTGTATTAGTTTCTGGGCCACTAAGTGGGGCTAACTCTTCTAGAGAAAAATGGCTGTTTAGGGTTGGAAGGATGGGACTGTCTGAGAGGTAAATTCTTGGTCACCCCTCCCTTCTCTGCTCCTCAGCCTCCACCAAATCATCTCCACCTGCACCGCCCTCAGTGAGTGTTTGTAATGGAAAGATCCTATGCACTGAGTTTAGGAAGTAAAAGCAAGGAAAATATAAAGACAGAGCAACTGTGCTGCTGCTCATATCTCTCCCCTTGGCACTGCATGGTCCTTGTATAACTTCAGGCTGTCTTTCTGGGCACAGCCACCATGGCTGTGGGCTTAGATCTAGAGTTAGTTCCTGGTTGCCAGCAGACCTGTGTACCCCTTCCACATTCGAGTGTTAAGTGTGTTCCCAAGGAACATGGACCTGGTGCAGCTCAGTCTCCTTCAGACACTATAGTCCTGGTGGTCACTCATTTCTCTCTGCAGCCCAGATCCCCTGTCTGACCCTACTGTTCTCCAGGCTTCCTGACCAGGGGAGCCTAGGTCCACCAGCCCCCAAAAGTCCTGTGGAATATAACTGTCCCTCATTCACACAAACACCCCACACACTCACTCACTCCCCTTTAGTTCACTCACACTCTGTCCCTCACTGACATCCTGTGCCTAAGTCTAAGTACAGCAGTTAGCATAATGAAAAGTAAGAAGTTCCTCTAAAGGCTGATGGACACCTTCAGCAAGGCTGAAGATCTGTATATCATTGCCTGCTGTCAAACTGCTGAGGGAAGTTCCCCCAACCTTATGGTCCTTTATTGTTTAACAAACCATACCTTTGATATGTATATCTGCTTTGCTAAAGGGAAAAATCCTATATAAAAAAGAGAAACATGCAAATTTGACCGTACCTTCACTCCTGATTGGCTATGCTACCAGCCAATCAGGAGCAGGAGTGGGGCCAAGTGGCAAGCGCAGGGCTCTGGGAGTGGAGATGAAACAGTGGTGGCAGCGAGCTTCCAGCCCCCGGGTGCTGTGAGGGGAAGCTGTGGCAGCAGCAGCGGTGGTGGTGGCAGCAGGGTGCACCCAGCCCCTGGGCACAGGGTGCACCCAGCCCCTGGGCACTGTGAGCTGAAGTGGCGACAAGTGTCCATCCCCCAGGGCCAAGTGGTCGCAGGCAGCCAGGGCTGAGCTGAACAAGACAATGGCTGGGTGCCCTTGGGCAGGCTGGGGGTGAGCCATTAGTTGGACATCCCCTAAAGGCTCCCAGTATGTGAGAGGGGGCAGGTTGGGTTGAGGGACCATCCACCCCCAATGCTTGAATTTCATGCACCGGGCTCCTAGTGTACAAATAAAAAGCCATGGGTCCAGAGATTCAGGGAGCCCACTTTACTAGAAAATGGAGCCTCCCCTGGCTCCCCAATGCCTCCCAAATTTATATTTCTTGTCTAATCTAATTCATTTATATGCAGCCCTTCTCCAGATTCTTGAACCTTAGCTGTGGAAGGACTGCGGCAGTCCTGCTGGCCAACATCTTAGATTTTAACTATAGTTCTTTATAAACTTTTAATATTAACCCCTTCTCAGATATATCATTGGCAAGAATATATTCTCCTATTCAGTGTGCTGTCTTTTCAGTTTGTTGATGATTTCCTTTACTCTACAAAAGCTTTTTAGTTTGATATGGTCCCACTTGTTTATTTTTTCTTTTCTTTCCCTTTCTTGAGCAGATATATTGGAAAAATTTTTATAGTAAAAATATCTGAGATTTGGCTGCTTATGTTTTCTTCTACACTTTTTATAGCACTGTATCTAACATTTAAGTCTTTATCCATTTTGACTGTATTCTTGTGTATGGTTTAAGAAAAGTGATCATTTAATTTTTTTTTGCATTTATCTGTCCAATATTCCCAACACTATTCTATCTAATAAAGTGTCCAGTTAGCCGTTCAACCAATCAAAGTATAATATGCTAATGATATGCTGAGGCCACTCAACTACTTGCTATGATGTGCACTGACCATCAGGGGGCAGATAATTGACCAGTCAACGAGTCACTATGAGGTGCAGTGATCACCAGTGGGCAGACACTCCGAACAGTAGGTTAGCTTGCTGCTGGTGTCTAGCTGATTGGGACTGAGCAAGATAGCCAGACATGCCCTCGAGCCATCCCGCATTCCCTCCCTGGATAGCCAACCTCCCGCATCCCTTCACATCCTCAATCATACATCTGTGGGGTACCTTGGCCTGGCCTGTGCCCTCTCGCAATTCAGGATCCCTCAGGAGATGTTGAAGAAACTATTTGGCCCAATTCTGCTGAACACAGGAACTCCCGCCTGGTGGTTAGTACACTCTCACGTTGTTCAGCCTAAAACTGGGCTTAGGGCAGGCGAGCAAAGCAGTAGTGGTAGGAGCCTCTCGTACCTCCGTGGCAGCGGTAAGCATGTCTGAATGACGGCTTAGGCCAGTGATGGGCAACCTTTTGAGCTTACTGTGTCAAAATTCACCAAAAAAAACAAGCATAACTCAGGTTGTGTGTCAGTTATAGAAAAAACTGTAATTTCATGATATTTATAGTTTAAATAACAAAAATGTATAATTTTAATATATAATGTATTTAATAAACCAAATACTAATTATTTAACTTATCTGCTTAGTGACTTCTTTGTTCATCTGTCAGTCTTTTTGTTGTTGTTGTTGGTCTTGATATTATTTAGCTTGTGTGGGGTGCCATGAACTAAGATAAGTAAAGGGAATGGGGAATTATTTAACTAACCTGCCTATTAGTGACTTTTTGTTGCTGAATTTCATTGGCTTAATCTTCAATTGAAGGTTGGTATTTTGTACACTTCAAGCCCAAGCAAGCACTACTAATTCCATCTGTCAATCTGTTTCTTTTGTTGGTTTTGATATTATTTAATGCTGAGAATAAGGTCTCACAAAAGTACGTAGAGGGAAAAATTGGGAATAAAGCCATTGCTATATTTTTCAGGGTGCTAAAAGTGTCTGGTAATTGGTTCCAGGAACTCCAAATTTCAACTACATGCTATGACCATCATGTGCACTGACCATCAGGGGGCAGACAGTTGACCAGTCAATTTCTTGATTCTCCAAGCTGCACCTTTCCAGATTCTCAAGCTTTGATCTCAAGTCAACAAACACCTGAGCCCACATGCTGTCTTGAAATTCTGCAAGTTGCATCTCCAAATCATCAATTTGCATCCATTGGAAACCATTTAATTCTAAACTACTGTAGACTATTACATCAGTATACTAAATTATTTTTATGGTCTGTTCTAGGCTTCTAAACTGATTAAATCTATCACTGAACTGGTCAAGTAACAAGTCTGAAACATTCTGGTACTTTATATGCAAGGGTTCCATTTCATTTTGTACAGTTGCACTGGCCTTCTCAAAATACTTTGTTACTCAAGGAAGATATAAGTTTTAGTTTCTACATCTTGCTTGAAAATTTTAAGTTTACTTTCAAAAGCTTTTATGTATCCTAACATAACGTCAATAGTTTTGCCAAAACCTTGTAACTTTAAGTTCAGTTCATTAATATGAACAGAGAGATCTGTAAAAAACATCAGGTCAACACCCACTTATCATCATTGAACTGAGAAAAGTTTCTCAGATCCTTATTCTCAAGAAATACCTTAATTTCTTCAAAGCACTCCACAAAGCGCTCAAGAACTTTGCCTAGGCTCTGCCATCTTGCATTATTCTACATCAGCAGTCTACTGTAGGTGGAATCAAACTCCAGTAAAAGTGCAGAAAATTCTCACTTGTAAAGGGGACAAGCTGCTATTCAATTAACTATTTTTGTAACAACTGACATTAAGTCGTTTAAATTGGTGAATCCTGTGTTGGCACATAAAACCTCCTGATGGGTAATACAATGAAAAGGCACAATTGGATGACCAATAGTTTCCGTAAACAATTTGACAAATCCGACTTTTTTCCCCACCATGTTTGGTGCCCCATCTGTGGTCACTGACAAAATTTTAGAGATATCAATGCTTAGGTCATGGAATGTTTGTATAACACCCTTACATATTTCGCTTCCTCATATACTTGTTGGCACCGATACTAACTTTATCAACTCTTCTCTCATTGTGAGACTATCAGAATATCAACCAATAATGGCCAACTGAGCATGTGATGTGACTTCAGTAATTGTGTGTGTGTGTGTGTGTTATGTGTGCCTTCTTATTGTAATTGAGTTGGGAGATGACAGTGGTTGAGACTAGGATGATAATACAGAAAGTGCTAAAAAGCAATTGATTCGAGGTATATTTAAGGACAGTGTAAACAGAATATCCTGAAAGATTTAAATGCATAGATTCTCACTAAGCATTAACCAATTGAATGAACTAATCTTCCACCACACGCACTTAATCATATATCTGAGTCTCTACACAGCCACTTGCACCTACCTAAAAATCTTTTTCCTTTTTCCCATGTCTGGGAAGTAAACGATCACTCACTCTTAAAATTCAGTTCTTTATATATGCCTAAATGTAAAAACAAATTCATATATACCCTGCCTTGTACTCAATATATAACTATATTATTGTGCATATTGCTCAAAAGTACAATTAAGTTTTTTTGCATTTCTGCTTGCTGATGTCCCTGATGATCCCATTGAGGCTTATTTATCTTTTGTAATTGTGATGGCTAACACTGGTTCCTGAATATTGCAAGATATATCTTAATGTGTTCTAGTTAAAGGAAATGAAATTAGAGTCATGCACACCTATGATTGTTCGGTCAACAACGGACAGCATATAATGGTGTTTCCATAAGATTATAATGGAGCTGAAAATCTTATATTCCCTAGTGTTGTCAAATCCATCATAACATTATACAGGGCATCCTCAAAATTGTAGATATACTTTTACAGGTGATAGCTCAATTTTGAAAATGAAATATATTTTAATAAACACTACCTTTATAATTAAAGTGTGTGTACACATTTTATAGCACATCTAGAGACCTGGTACATGAAATTTTTGCATGGGGATTGTGTCCCTCAGCCCAGCCTACACCCTTTCCAATCTGGGACCCCTCAAGGGATGTCCAACTGCCCGTCTAGGCCCGATCCCAGTAGGATCAAGGCCTAAACGGGCAGTTATACAGTTATACAGGACTGCTGGCTCCAAACTGCTCACCTGCCTGCCTCCATGATTGCCCCTAACCCCTTCTGCCTGCCAGCCTGATCACCTGCTAACCACTACCCTGGCAGCCTAGTTGATGTTTAACTGCTCCCCTGCCAGCCTGTTTGCCCCCAACTTCCGTCCTCTGCTGGCCTGGTCACCCCTAACTGCCCTCCCCTGCAGGCTTGATCACCCCCAACTGCCCTCCCCTTCTGGCCATCTTGTGGTGGCCATTTTGTGTCCACATGGGGGCAGCCATCTTTGACCACATGGGGGCGGCCATCTTGTGTGTTGGAGTGATGGTCAATTTGCATATTACTTTTATTAGGAAGGAGGTATTACTCATGTGTTTGTGGTGATGCTGGTTTAAAAAAACCTCCTGCACCTTGGCCAGATTTACTCAGTGGTTAGAGTGTCGATCTGTGGACCATAGGGTCTCAGGTTTGATTCCTAATCAATGGCATGTACCTCAGTTGAAGGCTCGATTTCTGGCCCCAGAAGGGTCTTGCATGGGAGGAAGCCAATTGATGTGCCTCTCTCACAAGTTCACATAAATGTTTGTTTCTCTCTTCCTCTCCTCCTCTTTTTCTAATATATATCCTATCTAATAAAAGAGTGATATGCAAATTGACCATACCTCCACCACACCCAGAAGCCATGCCCACCAGCCAATCAGGAATGAATATGCAAATAAATCCCAACCAAAATGGCTATGGCCAATGAGAGCAGAAGGGAGGCTTGGGTTTCCCTGGCAATGGAGGAAGCCAAGCTTTCCACCTGCGCTTGTAGGCCTTGGCCTCCACTCAATGCTACAAAGTTTCAATTATAGAAGATACATGATTCCCAATAGAAATGATGGCAGCCATGAAGCTGAAAGTGCAGAGGCTAGGGTTACCCTTGGTGATGGACAAATCCAAACTTCTGCAGCCCTGGCTGGCCTAGGCCTCCACTCAAAGCTACAAAGTTTCAATCCCAACAGAAATGGCTGCTGCCACCGAGTGAGCAGAGGGTAGCCTTCACCCCAGGCTACAAAGTTTCAATTGTAGAATATAAATAAACCCCATATACCCGGGCCTCTGCATGGGTCACTGGGGTGTGTGGCCAGTCTGTAAACCACTACAGGCCCCTCATCCATGTCACCCCATACTCCAAGGGAACCCCCACCCTGATTCAGCACAGCCTTCAGGGCAAACCAGCTGGCCCCTATTCATGCAGCAAGTCTCTATCCTATCTAATAGAAGAATAATATGCAGAATGACCATCACTCCAACACATAAGAGGGCTGCCCCCATGTGATCAAAGATCCTGCCCCCATGTGGACACAAGATGTCTAGTAAGGGAGGGCAGTTGGGAGGGACCAGGCCTACAAGGGAAAGCAGTTGGGGGCAATCAAGCCTGCAGGAGAGGGCAGTTAGGGGTGACCAAGCCAGCAGAGGAGGAAAGTTGGGGATGACTGGGCCTGCAGGGAAGGTCAATTGGGGGCTACCCAGGCTTGCAAGGGAGCACAGTTAGGGGGAATCAGGCCTGCAGGAAAGCGCAGTTAGGGGTGACCAGACCAGCAGAGAATGAAAGTTAGGAGCAAACAGGCTGGCAGGGGTGCAGTTAGACATCAATCCGGCTGGTAGGTGAATGGTTAGGGGGTGATCAGGCTGGCAGGCAAAAGTGGTTAGGGGAAATCAAGAAGGCTGGCAGGCCAACAGTTGGGAGCCAACAGTCTTGGATGTCCTACTGCACTGGGATAGGGTCTAAATGGGCAGTCAGACATCCCTTGAGGTGTCCCAGATTAGAGAGGCTGAAGGCTTGTCTGAGGGACACCCCTCATGCACAAATTTCATCACTGAACCTCTAATATGTATATTTATATAAAATATCCTTGGGTAGCAAAACAAAACAAAACATAATCCTAGTGCTCTTCTAGTTTTATTTAAAAAAATATGGCATATTCCATCTAATAAAAGAGTAACATGCAACCTTATTGTACCTCCTATCAAGCCACGCCCACAGCCAAACCCACCAGCCAATCAGGAGCAAATTATGCATACAAACCCCAACCAAGATGGCTGCCACCACTGAGAGCAGGAGGGAGGCTTGGGTTTCCACAATGGAGGAAGCCAAGCTTTCCGCCTGCCCTTGCTGGCCTAGGCCTCCACTCAATGCTACAAAGTTTCAATTATAGAAGATACATAATCCCAACATAAATGGCAGCAGCCACACAGCTGGAGAGAGAAGAAACTAGCATTGCCGGGGTGATGGAGGAAGCCAAACTTCTGCAGCCCTGGCCTAGGCCTCCATTCTAGGCCACAAAGTTTTAATTGTAGAACATAAATTAATTCCAGATCCCAGGGCCTCTGCTTGGGTAGCTGAGGGGCATGGCTGGCCTGCCAACCACAATAGGCCCCTCGCCTAGGCTGCCCCTCACCCCAAGGGAATCTCCACCCTGATCTGGAAAACCCTTCAGGGCAAACCAGCCGGTCCCCACCCATGGACCAGGCCTCTATCCTATCTAATAAAAGAGTAATACACAGATTGACCATCACTCCAACACGAAAGAGGGCTGCCCCCATGTGGTCAAAGATCCTATACCCATGTGGACACAAGATGGCCAGCAGGTGAGAACAGTGGGAGGTTCCAGACCTACAAGGGAGAGCAGTTGTGGGCCATCAGGCCAGCAGGGGAGGGCAGTTGGGAGGGACCAGGCCTGCAGGGGAGAGCAGTTGGGGGTGACCAGTCCAGTAGAGGAGGGAAGTTGGGGGCAAACAGGCTGGCAGGGGAGCAGTTAGCCATCAGTTAGGCTGGCAGGGTAGTGGTTAGGCACTGGGTGAGGATGAAAGGCAAAGCTGTCTCCAATAAAGAAGATTGTTAATTAGAAATCAGGCCTGACACTTTTTTATTTTACCTACACGACGGATTCCAGAGGGTTTGCTAACAGTCCTGATATCCAGGGTAACATGAATACTAACGATTTTCAAGAATTAAGAAATATAACATTTTTGGATTTTCTTTTCTATTTTAACATTTTTATTACAAAAGTAAATACAATTTTCTAGAAAATGTAGAAACATTCAACAGTGTAGAGAAAAAAAATACCCTCTTTGAAAAAAATGAATTGATATATTTTCAAGTACTATTTACAAGTACATTTAAAGTTGAGATAACTTTAGACCTTATTTTTTCAGATCACATTATAATATAACAATTTTACATCCTAAAAAATCAAATGGACAAAACTAAATGAATCTGAGCTATCTCCTATGACTTTTTCAAATATCCCCCCAATTACAAATAACATTGTAATTACCTCTTTTCCCCAAGATTGGCACCCTATTTTTTATATTGAGCAAATGCTTTTTTCAACACAACAGCTCTGCCTTCTAGAGTAGCACAGTGTGAGTCTGTTACTCCTACAATATATAAATGCTTTGAAAAGAATCCACTATTACCTGCTGAGTTTATTCTTAGATTAGATTATTGTTAGATTGAAAATAAACTATAAAGATGATCTACCTGTGGACTGAGCATACGTGAAGTCAGAAGGCTTTGCCCAGAAATAAATGATAAGGTTTAGTTCAAAGGCCTAAAGATCGATGAAGGGAAACCACAGTCAGGCAGTCCCTAGTGATGTTGAAGAAGACAGACAAGCTGAGGCTTCGTTATAGGAACAGCATATTCTTGAGAAGAGTTGGTCCTCCCTGCTCAGCCTCTGGACTGGTCTGGAAGGATAGTCCTCTGCATAGCTGGGGATCTAAAGGAAGCCAGAAGTCCAGATAGAGGAGCATCTTCTCCTCCTTTCTCCAGGGGCGATGAGAGGCTCAGTGGAAAGTCTGAGGTGTGTGACTGCAATGACATGGGACTGGAGAGCTCTGGAGTTTAAATTCCCAGGCTAATAATCCTCACGCCTCTACTTGATTTTAGTAATTTGGCAGCATGGCAATAATGACTTCATTCTCTTTCTTTACTTTTTCTTTATATTCTAGTCTCATTTTGTAACTAGGGGAAATTAGGTCTACAATAGAACAGTCATCAGGCCCCCTCAACCCTATCCCACCATGGTAATGGCAGAGCTGAGTGGATTTGATTGTATTCACAACTCTCAAGCCACATATATCCAACATGCTGCCTTCTCTTCTCCATGATAAATCTCCCATTCCCTCCAATCATTCATTGTTCATACCATGTCTCCCGCCACTTCAGGGTCTCACTCATCTTCTCCCAAGTAGCTTTAGGAGTCTTTCAGTTCACTTTGCCTCATCAATACAAAGATGAATCCCTAGTATTTTTATAGGTGTTTTACATAACACATCCCGGTGAATTCTCACAACCTACCAATTCAGGCTTGTCATCCTCTCTTCACAGATGAGAGAACTGAGGCTCTGCACAGGGGTGGACCTTGCATAATAGTACAAAGATGGTAAACAGTGACAATAGGGTTTAGTTTCAAATCCGTTTTTAATTCCTCTAATTCAAATTACATTATTATGCTCTTGGTTGGTTTTAGAATTTATTAATTGTTGAACATCTAATTAACAGCAGAATATTAACTAGAATCCAGGTCTCCTGACTTTAGAAAGTCTTCTCTCTCTTAGCTACATTATGACACCACATATCAAAACTGAGATACTTGTATATGTTTAGGTCAGAGTGATCATTGAAATTATCCCACCAACTGTTAATATGGGCACCACACTTTATATACTCTGTCTTAAGGCAAAAGGTTTATTTTTAGCATCAGTGGTCCCTTTGTTCTGCTGCTGCCTGACCAGATGATCCTGGTGCAGGGCACCATGGGCCTTCCAGGGCCAGGTATGCAAATCTCTCAGCAGAGTGAGCATTGCTGGCCAGGCAGCAAAGCTGGTTACTCTCTGGGGAAATGCTAAATTAGCTTGACTTTTAAATTAGAAAGTGTTGTTGGCTTTAAAATTAAGAGTGTCACAATAAGATGTTTGCTTAAATAATAATATATTACTGATTATTTTAATTTAAAAACATCTACTACCTCGAATTAAATGTTCTCTACTTAACATGTTCTCCTATAGCTTGCTCTTTAAATATGAACAAGAAAAACAATGAGTAGCAGGGTTCAGACATTCCCAAAGATAACCAGGACAGGGCCATGGCATCATTGCTCACAGATGCACATTTGAGAAGCAAATATGTGTGTGCATTTTCTTCCACTCAGAGAGACATTGGCAGATTGAATTCATGTTAAAAAAAAACTCTAGTCATAGAACACAATATATGATGTTTTACAATGTAATTCAGGTAAGACATGTATTATGTACATAATCATTTGGAAGAAAGTGAAAATATTACAGCAGTTCATTTCTAATAAATACAAAGTTACTTAAGATTAAATCTCACTTTTTAGGCTCCTTGGTTAAATAAGCAATTTGGTGCAGTGGGAATGAAAGGAACAAGAACAAAAATACTGGAGCTTAATAACATAAATGCTGAGCAATGTACACTGGAAACTCAGGCACCAATTCTGCTCAAGTTTTTTCAAGTTAGGGAGAGATGAGTTCATTCATCACTTTACTCAGGAACTTTCCATTCAGTCTCCCCTCAGTGTCAGCTCTTCCAGTTTTGAAGATAGTGAGTGCATCAGTCCCAGACCTATCCTCACATCTCCAACACTCTAGAGAAAAAGTATAGAGAAGAAATTAGAAGGTAAACACACAAGCTATTTTTAAATAATATTATTATTGTGAAGAGTGCCAGGACTGACTAGTAGACCCTGAGAAAGAGATGAATGATTCCTCTGACACACGTTTCTGTGAAAGAGAGGGCTAAGGGACTGCCTGGTTAAAGGAACTACACAGCCTTGTTTGCCTGCCTCCTTAGGCATTTATTGTAGTAACCACTTGAATTAAAATTAACCTTTAGATACTATCAGCAGGATAAGCATCCTGAGAAAGAACATGCTTCTACAAGGTCAGGTCTAAAGACTAAATACAGAGATTCTAGCAAAATACCTGAGGCTCAGACTTGATTAGAAAAGTTAAGGCAGGGACTGCCACCTTCAGCAAGATCCCCCTAGAGGCTCCTGACCTTTCAGAGAATCCTCCTTATAGACTTTATAATTAAGTCTTATGATTCCGTACATATACCCCCCCTTTTTATGCTGGCTGTAGAAGACAGAGTGGGGCAATAAACTTTTTGCTTTAGGATGTTGGGGTCCACGAAGCACATTTGGAATGATTTTGTAGGCTATAATAAAAACAAAGAGAATTATAATGACAGTAATGGTTAGTCCCATCAGGTACTAATTGATTCTAAGAAGCTATGTGGTAAGATTTATATACTCTAAATGCTCCTTTACCATATTCTAAGTAATAGTCTCATTTTTATGTTTATTGATCGTAAGTAAAAACTCTTTAATTTATCTTTGTAACATGCTTACTTCTTCAGTAAGGTTATTATTAAAAGACTATAGATGCTTTTTAATATCAATCTACTGATGGTGAGTACTGTTCCATTTTAAAAGGGTGACATACACTCCCAATCATAATTAAGCACTTGCCTGTATGCTATGGCATCCTATCTTTTCCCTAGATATTCAATGGCTGTCTCTATTGTTTATAGTCTAGCTAATTTTTTAAAATCTATATGCTGTTGTATAGTGAATTCCCTAGTTACATTGTAGGCCATATTGTCTATAAATGTGGCCGTCTGTACAGACTCAGAAAGAACTGTCTCAGCAATGCTGGCAGAAGCAAAAATAACAATAGCCAAGATGATGGCTGCAATGAGTATTTTTTAAAATCTTTTGGGCCATAATTAGCTCAATGCTCTTTCTAAGACTTCAATAGCTGATAAGCCTTGGCATTTCCTGGTGAGATGAACAAGTATTAGGATTTTTGCTTGTTTCCTAAGTACCATAATGTGCTGATGGTCAATGAGGTAATACCCTGGGTGGTGATACACAATGCAGAATAAGCTCCTTCTCAAACCTGTACTAGAAAAGATTAACTATGGCTTGTTAGTAGATCAGGGCCCATAACAAAGACATAGGGGTGAGTGGTGCAAATCAGGCAATTGTCAATAAGATTATTAGGAAAAGTTATACTATAGCAGCCAGAGGAGTTCTGGTAGTCACTGTGCCACAATTTCAAAGGGTTGAAAACATAGCCTAATCTCCATAAAATTTCCTGAACTAGCAAGCCTAGTACTCGAGGTCATGGGGAACTCATTCCTCCCTCAGTTCAAACCTCAAGCATGCCTGTATAAACTATATAACTAGTATTAGATGCACGGTGTACCAGGATGTCAGTGTGGTTGGCTTGTAAATGACTATGTGGGCTCTAACCTATAACCTGTTGGTCCCCTAGGACCGTTGTCAAATAGGTATGATTTCCTTGACAAACTTCCCAACAGAATGCTTTAGTAGAGAGATCCTATTGCTATATGGAGGGTTGGGAGGTACAGTAGTATTAGTTAGATTGTCACAGGCCAGAGTGCCTTATGAGAGAATATTTAATTTAACAAATTGCTTTAAAAATGCTTCCTTATATATGAGAAACAAAAAGTTTAAAAATTAGTAATATCTTCAACAAAAGTTACAAAAACTATATAATTAATTTATATTTATTTAGCTCTATAATAACATTTTTATGTCTTCTGATTTTTCCTGTTAGTATTTCTATAAGTTCAGATATTTTCTAGAATAATGTAAATGATATGGAATCATGCTCTTTCTATAACACATAATATTCCAGAATAATAATTAGAACTATAAATGAAAGTATACTATAGTTATTATTTGATAAAGCTTCCTATGTACCTTAAGTAAATTTTTCTTTATGAGAGAGAAAACAAACACAAGGTATTCTAGAGCCTATTGAATGATGTACAGCCAATTCTAGGTCAAGAAAATGTTTCTTAAAATTCAAACCCTGGAAAGGTAGTCAACACATTAGACTAAAATATTATTATTATTATTATTATTATTATTATTATTATCATCATCATCATTATTAAACAATATTAAGTAGTTTATTCATTTAAAGTAATCAAGTTCCTGATTAATATAACATAATTATTTTAATGATCCTATCTAATAAAAGAATAATATGCAAATTGGCCATACCTCCTCCACACCCACCAGCCAATCAGAAGCAAACATGCAAATAAACCCAACCAAGATGGCTGTAGCAACAGAGAGTAGGGAGGCTTGGGTTTCCACAGCAATGGAGGAAGCCAAGCTTTCTGCCTAGCCTTGCCCAATCTGGCCTCTGCTTAAGGCTACAAAGTTTCAATTATAGAATCCCAACAGAAATAGCAGGAGACACAGAGCGAGCAGAAGGCTTGGCTCTGCTCCAGGCTACAAAGTTAGAATTGTAGAAGATACATAAATCCCAGATACCAGGGCCTCTGCTTGGGTTGCTTTGGGGGGCATGGATATCCTTCAAACCACTACAGGCCCCTCACCCAGGCAGCCCCACATCCTTAGGGGACACCCACAGTGATCTGGGACACCCTTCAGGGCAAACCAGCTGATGCCCACCCATGCACCAGGCTATCCTATCTAATAAAAGAGTAATATGCAGATTGACCATAACTCTAACACACAAGAGGGCTGCCCCCATGTGGTCAAAGATCCTGCCCCCATGTGGACACAAGATGGCCACCACAAGATGGCCAGCAGGGCAGGGCAGTTGGGAGGGACCAAGCCTGCAAGGGAGGGCAGTTGGGGGTGACCAAGCTGGCAGAGGAGGGAAGTTGAGGGTGACTGGGCCTGCAGGGAAGAACAGTTGTATGGGACCCAGGCCTGCCAACTATTGGCCTGCCTGCCTTCCTAATTGCCCCTAATTGCTTCTGCCTGCCATCCTGATCACACCCTGACATCAGCCTGATTGATGTCTAACTGCTCCTCTGCCAGCAATCCAAGCAGAGGCCCTGGCATCTGGGATTAATTTATGTTCTACAATTGAAACTTTGTAGCCTAGAGCAGAGCCAAGCATTCTGCTCGCTCCGTGATGACAGCCATTTCTGTTTGGGTTTATTTAAATTCTATAATTGAAACTTTGTAGCCTAGAGTGGAGGCCTAGACACTAGGGCTGCAGAAGCTTGGCTTCCTCCATTGCCCAGGCAACCCTAGCCTCTGCTTGCTGCCACCATTTCTATTGGGATATATAGTCTATAATTAAAACTTTGTAGCATTGAATGGGGAGGACTAGGCTGGCAAGGGCAGGTGGAAAATTGGGCTTCCTCCATTGCCGGGGAAACCCAAGTCTCCCTCCTGCTCTTAGTGGCCACAACAATCTTCGTTGGGGTTTATTTGCTCCTGATTGGCTTGTGGGCATGGCTTGATTGGAGACATGGTCAATTTGCATATCACTCTTTTATTAGATAGGATAGCTTGAGTTCTAGATTTATGTATTAAATAAGTTAATAAATGCTTCAATTAATGTTAAAACATCATTATGTTTATTAACTCTTCCCAAGGTACCTATTGCCTCTGTATAGCCAGATGATTCTTCCTAGTTGGCTCTGAATCTCCTAGATCAGTGGTCGGCAATCTCATTAGTCAACAGAGCCAAATATCAACAGTACAATGACTGAAATTTCTTTTGAGAGCCAAATTTTTTAAACTTACACTTCTTCTAATGACACTTCTTCCAAATTGACTTGCGCAGGCCATGTTATTTTGTGGAAGAGCCACACTCGAGGGTCCAAAGAGCATGTGGCTTGCGAGCCACAGTTTGCCAATCACAGACCTAGACATTTTTATCTTCCTTAATGATTTCTCTGCTTCCTGAGAACTCACTCTGTTAGGGACAGGAGTAAGTGATTTGCCAATCACTGTATTTTAACTGATCACACTTTTTGATTCTATGGCTGGTTATAAGGTTCTGGCTGCCCTTATTTCTTAACAACCTCAGAGATGCTATGGTGTTAAATAGTGGAAAGGGTTAACTTGGATGGATCTGTTTTAAAATATCTTAGATGTCAATATGTTGAAGGCAATTACAAAAGAGAAGTTTTCAAATCCTTCGTATAGCTAAGAGCTAGGTTTATTCCTGAATGTGCAATGACTAATTGGAGGCATCCTATAGGACTTGATAGTGTGAAGTTCTGAGACGAGGAAGGCTGTATAATGTCGGACGTACAGACTGAGTATTGTAGGAATATGTATGCTGAATTTTCCTGATGAAATAAAATTCATACAGTGTTTATATAAACAGCTTCAATCATTGTTTCTATAGGAAATAAAAGTATGCAAAAGAGCACCTTTATTTTTAGGTGCACATGATCAACTATGTTAACATGTTAATTCCTTTATTAGAAACTAAGTTTTCTAGGTGAAGAGATAGATAAAACGATGGTGAGACACATCCTAAATTATTTTCTTAGAAATTGTGAAAGCCGAGAAAATTTCATTCTTTGTGTTTTGAGATTAAATTACCTGTAGACATTAAAAAATATACCCATACAATGCAAAATATATAGTTCTTGTTAAGGATAAAAGGAAAGAAAATGCTGGGTATAAAAATGATTCCAAGCTTGTCAAAGCTAAGTTCAGCAGTAATACCTTACCATCATTCATCTGTCAAGCAGCTCAGCTTTGGTGAGAAAATGCCCTTTGACACAGAAATGCTTGTCCTCCTGGCAGTCGAGTCATTCCCTTTATTTGATGATAAGCTCCTCACTACTCATGGCTGTAGCTTACTTATTCCTCCAAGTCTTTTGCTCAAGAATAAATGGTGAATCATCATTAATAAAATTGATGAATGGCCTGCAGCCTCAGTAAAATGTAAATACAAGTAATCTCTTAATTACAGGCTTTGGAGGACTCAGGCCTGAGCCAACTGCTACTCCGAAGTTTTAACCACCATTCAAAACAACTGGCCCCAGTGAATATACTGCTTCGGCATATGTCTGAGATTTCTCTGCTTGTGGATTCCTCTATTATTTTTATTGTTTCCCGTCTTATGTTTAAGTCCTGTATCCATTTTGAGTTTGTTTTTGTGTATGGAGTAAGTGTCATTTTTTTTTCATGTATCTGTCCATCTTTCTCAACATCATTTATTGAAGAGACTGTCTTGCCTCCATTGTCAAATATTAATTGAGCATAGTGGTTTAGGCCGACTTCTGGGTTCTCTATTCTATTCCATTGGTCTTTATGTCTGTTCTTGTGCCAGTACCAGGCTGTTTTAAGAACAGTGGCTTTGTAATACAGCTTTAAATCTGGTATTGAGATCCCACCTACTTTGTTCTTCTTTCTCAGGGTTGCTGCAGCTATTCTGGTCTTTGTTGTTGTTGTTCCAGATGAATTTTTGGAGAGTTCTTTCTAGGTCTGTGAAATATCCCATTGGTATTTTATTGGGAAGTACATTGAATCTATAGATTGCTTTGGGTAGTATGGACATTTTTAATGATGTTTATTCTACCAATCCATGAACACTGTATGTTCTTCCATATGTTTATGTCTTCCTCTATCTCTTTTTTCAGTGTCCTGTAGTTTTCTGAGTATAAGTCTTTTACCTCCTTAGTTAAGTTTATTCCTACATGTCTTATTTTTTTTTGGTGAAATGATAAATGGGATATTTTAAAATCTCTCTTTCTGTAAGTTCACTATTGGTATATAAAATGCCAGAGACTTCTGGGTGTTAATTTTGTATCCTGCTACATTGCTGAATTCATTTATTAAGTCTAATAATTTTTATGGAGTCTTTAGGATTTTCTATGTATAGTATCATGTCATCTACAAATAATGACAGTTTTACATCTTCTTTTCCAACTTGGATACCTTTTATTTCTCCTTCTTGTCTAATTGTGATGGCTAGCACTTCCAGTACTATGTCCAACAGGAGTGGTGAGAGTTGGAATCCCTGTCTTGTCACCAATACAGCTCCTAGGGAAATGGAAACTAAAGAGAAAATAAACAAATGGAACTAAATCAAAATAAAAAACTTCCACACAGCAAAAGAAACCATCGACAAAACAACAAAAAAGCCCACTGAATATATTTACCAATGTTATCTCCAATAAGGGTTTAATCTCTAAAATTTACAGGGAACTCAATACAACTTAACAAAAGGAAGACAACCAAATAAAAAAAATGGACAATGAACCTAAGTAGACACTTTTTGAAAGAGGACCCAATCAAGACCAAGAGACCTATGAAAACCTGCTCAAAGTCACTAATCATCCGAGAGATGCAAATCAAAAGGATAATGAGGTACCATCTCACACCTGTCAGAATGGCTTTCATCAACAAGTCAACAAATGACAAGTGCTGTTGAGGATGTGGAGAAAAAGGAACCCTAATGCACTGCTCGTGAGAATGCAGACTGGTGCAGCCACTGTGGAGAAGAGTATGGAGTTCCCTCCTTAAAATGTCCATGCCACCCCAACAGTGCTCAACAAGTGGGGAGAAATGACAGAAGTTAGAATACAAAGAGACATCAGACTAAGGTTAAAATATCTGATTTATGTTAATTTTTAAAAGTAGACATTGTCCGCCCTAGCCAGTTTTACACAGTGGATAGAGCATTGGCCTGTGGACGGAAGGGTCCTGGGTTAGATTCCAGTCAAAGGCCTGAGCCTCCACTGTAGGCTCCATGTTGGTCACAGCTCTACAGGAGGCAACCATTGGATGTGTTTCTCTCATATTGATGTTTCTCTTTGTCTTCCCCTTTCTCTTCCACTCTCTCTAAATCAATGGAAAAATATCCTAAGGTGAGGATAAAAAAAAAAGTATACATTGTGTGGAGTGCAGTTCTTGGGCTGGCTTCTGACCTGGTGGGGCTATTGTATGTCTCCTCTAAGTAGTGTCTTTCAAGGGCAGCAGAAACATGTATTAAGGTTTATGAACCACCCTCTACAGACACATACAGGCAATGGCACTGGTCCAGGTGCTACTTTAGGAGAAGGTGGGTGCTCCTCAGTCAGGCTGTAATGGGGATAAGCTGAGAAACTGCTCCAAGTGCCTCTGCTGTTTACCACAGCCCTCTCCTCTTCTTCCTAAACCATTGTTCTGCAAGCTGTAATTTCTTGTTTAATCTCTTGGAAGTTATCAAAGCACACATGCCAGCTTGAGTCTCAAACAAAAAGGAAAACATGTGATCCAGTTTCCTTTTGCTGTGCTACCATGTTTCTTTCTCATTACAACAGCATTAACTAATACTGTTCTTTGATTTGTGGCTATGATACAGCTTTCTTCTGAAGAAAGCTAAGTTATGGGGTGTTGTTGTTGTTTTCAGTTGGACTTTTAATGAATTCCTGTATTGGGAGAAATTTCTGTAAAGATAAATTTCTGGGGCTGCTTTAATGATTGGACTTTTTTTCCAGATTCTCTTCTGTCTCAATACTAACAGGCAGTCAATAATTTTTGTGTCCCAGTTTTACTTTCCACCTGCTTCCAGCACCAAGCTCCATTGTATAAAAATAAATATTTCTCATTAGAAATTTAATTAAAATTTAGTTCAATAAATAAAGTAGAACTTTAGGCAAATGGAACACAACAAAAGATGATTATTATGGAATCAATAAAGCAATAATAAAATGTTATAAACTTAAAAATTAGCTTAGAGACTATCTATTCTTTGTGGCTTTGCTGTCCTTAATCAACAAACTTTCTTCTCTCTCCCTCCCCAAGGCTCTCTTATGAGTATTTTTCAATGATTAAACAGGTGATATGATGAGACATGTTAGAATAATTTTATTTTTTAAGAATATACAGTCATTAAAATAAAGAAGTATTTCTCATTCTTTGTTATACCATCAACTGAGGGAGGAAGTCACTACATCTGTTCAGATAAAGAAGATAGGACTATGTCTAACTAAAAGAATAATAACAATTCTCTGGGTTATCTTTGTGAGTGATACACTTCTAATTTGGAAGTGATCAAGCAGTGACTGGATGTTATAACTGAACCCAGGGTTGGCAGCCTGCCAGAACAAAATCCAAACTTACACAATAGGTGGTGGGAAAAGGAAAGAGGTTTATTCAAGTGCCAACAATCTACAAAGATGGGGGACTCTGGTCCCAAAGCCCAATTGAATATCTCAGTGCAGGCACAGTTTTTTTTTGTTTGTTTGTTTTTTTTTAGTTTTTTTTTGGGGGGGGGGGGTTGGGAGGGAGAAAGAATGCAGGACAAAGAGATCTGGGGGGTGGAGGTTGAGAATTCTCTGTTGAGGGGACTACGTGCAAGCCAACACAGTTTGTGCAGATAACTGGTTAAAGGTAAGCAATTCTCCAGGAATGGGAATATCCAAAATTCATAGTTTGTCTCCGCTTAAGTCAGCTCCTAAAACAGACTGTTTTTCTACAGTTATATATCAGCTAGTGGCTGCATTCACAGAAATAATGTTAAAAGAATGATGGGGTGGGTTATAATTCCCCACTGTGATAGTTCCTCACTATTATGTTTTCCCTTCATATCTATGCAGCTTTTGAATTTTGAGGGGGAATGTAAAACTTGTGACTATTGTAAAGCAATACCTTAGAGGCAGATTCAGTTTTTCCACCACAGGAAAACCAACTCAAGAAGCTTCATAAACAATAAAGACAAGCAGTATAAATAAAAGAATGGGTAAACCTAAATTAGATCAGAGGGATAGTGGCATGAGAGTTCCTCTTGATTTCTCCCCAGCAATTTCAGCAAGTTTAGCAACTATAACTCAATAAAGGATTCAATGCTCATCATACAGGCTCTCTGCAATTGATCCCCAGTTAAGGAATGTGGGGGAAGCTCTGTGAACATTAGCCATTACCAAGAGGACAGAATGAACCCTAACCCCAAGCATTATGGTTATACTGATGGCAGCTGTGGAGGTTAGCTTTGGAATTTCACAGTGTTAAAAGACTCCAATGCCACCCACTGGAAAATACTAGAAAATTATTTTTGTGATAATCAGTTAGAGAAGTACAACCAATACATAGATGTCTAGACAGAGAAGGAACCATCAAATACCATGAATAACCAAGGTAGCAAGGCAGTTCAGAAAGAAAATGAAAAATCTCCAGAAGGCAAATAAGTACACATGAAAATATATGACATAAATGGCAGAGAATTCAAGATTGCAGTTCAGAAAATATTCAATGAAATACAAGAAAATCCAGACAAGCAATTTAATACACTCAACAAACAATTTAATGAGCTGTACTATAGAGATTGAGGCATAAAAATAATAAAACATATGAAGAATCCAATAAAAAAGACCAGGAATGAACTAGTGAGAATAGGAAATAGAGCCTACCAGATTGAGAAAAGAATTAATGATATTGAAGATAGAGAACAGAGGAAAGGAGAGATAGACTTAAGCACTAAAATAACGAAAGGAGAGATAGACTTAAGCACTAAAATAATGAAAGAGCTCTATGAGAACTATCTGAATCCATCAGAAAAAGTAATATAAGAATAATAAATAGGCATATCATAAGAATAGAATGAAAAGGGAACAGAGAGCCTATTCAAACAAATAGTGGAAGAAAACTTCCCAAACATATGGAAAGAACTATATCCTTAAATGCAAGAAGCAAACAAAACACCTAGTTACCTCAATCCAAAGAAGTCATCTCCAATGCATATCTTATAACTGGCAAAAATTAATGACAAAGAAAAAATTATCTAAGCAGTCAGAGGAAATAAGACAGTGACTTATAAAAGAAAGCCCATCAGGTCATAAGGAGATTTCTCAGCAGAAATGCTACAGCCAGAAGACAGTGGAACCAAATATTCAAATTATTGAAAGTGAGAAATTACCAGCCAAGAATAATATACTCAGCAAAGTTATTACTTACATACGAGGAGAAATAAAGACTTTTTCAGACCTAGAGAAACAGGGGGAATTTATTAACAGAAGACATCCACTATAGGAAATATTCAAGGAGGTTATTCTACCTGAAACAGAGAACAAAGAGCCATGATACTATGACTAAGTTAACATAAAAATATTACAGCATAAATAGGAGTAATCTGTGACAACAAAACCATAAAAGGGAGGAAGTAAAAGTCTGAATTTGCAAAGAATGAAGATCAGATAAATTCAGAAGAAGAAAAAAAAACCACTATTGCATATATGGAACATTTTCCGCCATAAATCAAATAGTAAACACACACACACACACACACACACACACACACACACACACACACACACACACCAAAATTGGTACACATAGCTGAAATAAAAAGGAACAGATGACAGACTTATGAAATACAACCAAGCAAAAACAACAGATGCAAACACAAAGGAAAAGAACCCTTGGTCACACAGATTTACCAGAAAACAAAAGCTAAAATGGTTATAGGAAATTGTTATACATCAATAATATCCCTAAATGTAAACAGACTGAATTAACCAATATAGAGGCATGAGATAGCAGACTGGATCAAAAATAAAACCCATTCATATGCTTCCTTCAAGAGACACATCAAAAATATAAAGACAAAGGTAAATTCAAAGAGAAAGGATAGAAAATGATTCTCTAAGCAAACAATATTCACAGAAAAGCAGGTGTAGCCATTCTTATATCTGATACAATAGACTTCAAAGTTATAAAGAAACCAAGAAACAAAGATAGACATTTTATAATGATAAAGGGGATACTACATCAATAAACATAACACTTCTTAATATATACGCACCCAACCAAAGAGCATCAAAATATGTAAAACAACTACTCACAGAACTAAAGAGAGAAACAGACCAAATCACAAACATAGTTGGAAACCTTATCACACCATTGACAACACTCTACAATCAACCAAACAGAAAATCAATAAAGAAACAGTGGTCTTAAAAGATTCAGTAAACCAAATGAACATGGCCAACGTTTATAGAGCCTTTCATCCCCAAACATGAAATTATACATTCTTCTCCAGTGTACATCCTCAAGGATAGACCATATGTTGGGGGACAAAATTAGCCTCAATAAATTAAAGGAGATTAAAATTATGCCAAGGATATTCTCTGACCACAATGCCCTGAAAGTAAAAATCAAGTGCAAAAAGGAAGCAAAGAAAACCAAAATATGTGGATGGTAAATAATATATTAAATGTGGAGATTAAACAATATAGCTAAAATGGCCATATTACTCAAAGCAATATACAGATTTAATAAAATTCACATCAAAATCACATGTCATTTTTTAAAGAAATAGAACAAAAAACTATCAGATATGTACGGAACCAAAAAATACCACAAATAGTCAAAACAATCCAGAAAAAAAAAGAGAATGAAGGTGAAAGTAAACAACATAAAAAATGAATAAGTCAAAGAAGAAATAAAAGGTGAGCTCAAAATATATAGAGAGAGACAAATGATAATGACCTGGACATTCTTTGTCTTTCACATTGAAATCATGGCTTTTAAAACATTTAAACCAGCATTCACAAGTATCCTGAGATGTAGCATGTTCACCATAAGCTTCCCAAAGTATATGATAACTTTTAGCAGCACTTTTCTTCAAAATAATGTAATGAATTAAAACTTCCTGCAAATGCTCTTTTTTTTGGCATGAAATTCAGCATTTTAAGTGTAAAAACATTTATGTTATTAACATCTCAGAAAATTTGACATATGTTTTTAAGCTTGTTGTCAATACAACAAAATAGCATACATATAAAATCCCATATATATCAACACATGTATAACTCCATCTATTGAAAAAATGCCATTATTAACCAGCACATCTGTATATCACTTCAGTCATACTTGGTTCCACTGTTATCCCATTTACAGATGAACTCCCTGAGGCTCAGGGAGGCTTTGGGGTTTGACTGAATACTGCCATAGATTGCAATGCCAAATGTCAAGTTTAATTTCCACATTCTCCCAAGGAAAGTGAGTATAGGAGAGTCAGCAGTGAGAGTGAGTCCCTTACCATGCTGATTTACTTCCACTTAATTTGTCTCCTACACTGGAACTCAAATTACTTGTGTATATATCACAAACAATCCTAAACTTGCATTTGAAAAAATCCTGCCTCCATCATGGGTAGTCACCCCAGCTACCAAGTGAATTTTAGATGAAATATGTGTGACAAGTCTTTTTACTTGAGAGCACCTATGGAATAGGTTGTAGAAAAGGTGAAGTTCCATTCTGCCTTTGCAATCTCTTAATGAGTTGACTGAGATGCACATCACAGTCTGGTTTGATTCTTATTCAATAATAAAATCATTTCCTTTCTTTTATTCCTTCGTGGAGAGGTTTTCTGTGTTGGAAAATTTGTTTTTAATTATATTTCCCCAACATCCCACTGGAAACAAACATTTTAAAATAACACTTAGGAGGGTATCAGCATGTGGTTCAAGGTGACCTGGCCAAGGTCACCTAGTTGGTGGTAGAGTCAGGAACAGAATGTAGGCTCTGAGTCTCAAAGGGGGAGGAGCTGGCAGTACTGATCAAAGAGGCAAGTCAGAAAGGAAATCTGTTTTCTCATAGGAAGAACTCAAAGTTAAAGGAGGGAGCACAATCATTACCAGTGGTGAATTTAGGTTCAATTTCTCTAAAGAGACAGAAACAAAACAAAGACAAAAAGCTGATGGCGTAGCTGAGCACTTCATTAAATATAAGCACAAGAGAGTAAGCATTTTCTCTGTTTCATTTATTGCTGACAATCCCAGGGCCTTAGAGAGTGCTGGGCACAAAGAAGGTCCTTAATAACAATTTGTTGAATGAATGACAAAAATTAAAAAATATATAAAAATAAAAAATTAAGAAGTTTCTCTCTCAGCTGACTGAATTTCCTAAGAGAGTAGTTGCAGGATCTCCTTCTTCTTGGCATCAGGACTTGCCACTGTGCTTGGATGCAACTAACACCACAAGTCTTTCTTTTTGTTCTTTTACATTCTTCTCTCAAATATTCTATACAAAATAATTGTGTAAGAAGATACTTGGAATAGCAAAAGAGGTCATCTTGAAACTGGTATTGTAATTATATTTTGGTAAATGTTTATAATGACAATAAGGCTATTAATTCTAAGTAAACATTTAATAAGTCCTTACTAAATGGAAATTATGAGTAAACATTTACACTAGACTATGATGTCATTTTGCTAAATATACTGTTTTTATAGGTTTGTTTAACAAATGGAAAATTTAATGAAGTTCAGAATTTTAATGAGTTTACTTTTTAGCTTTCCTTTCCTACCCCTTACTGTTGACCACAAATTCTCCTACCACAGCCATCTGCAGGTGTGTGAGTGATCACATAGTCCAAGGTGGAAAGCAGGCAACCTGAGCTATATCATGACTATACTCCTCACTTGGACTCTGAACTATTTAAATGATCTGTGTTATAGGTATTCTTTTGCACAATCGATATATTTCCTCTCTTAACTCAACCAGGGTTAATATGAGGATCAAATAAAATGAAAGTGATTTTACAGTTAAAGGAATTATACTGATACTAGGAGTTCAGTGCACAAAATTCATGCACTGTTAGTGGATGGTCCCTCAGCTCAACCTGCTCCCTCTCACATACTGGGAGTCTTCAGGGGATGTCCTACTGAGGGCTCACTTTCAGCCTTGGGCAGGGGACCTAGGCCAGGGGCCTCCCAGTGCCCTGTGATTGACTAATCACTGGCTCTGTCACAGCCCCAGCCTCTCCAGAGGACCTCAGTCAGGGGACCCCCAGCACCCTGAGATCAACCAATCACAGGCTCTTCCCCAGCCCCAGCTTGCCCAAGGCCGAAGCCTCAACCAGAGGCTTCGGCCTTGGGCAGGGGAACTTGGCCAGGGGACCCCCAGTGCCCTGTGATTGGGGCATCGCCCTACCCCCTCAGCTCTGATGGCTTACCTCACAGTGACCTGGGTGCCAGGATATTCCCAGGACACAGGCATTGGATGCCTATATATGCAAATTAACCACCATCTTTGTTGGGTTAATTTGCATACTCACTCTGATTGGCTATGGGCGTATCGGAGGTATGGTCAATTTACATGTTTGTCTATTATTAGATAAGATGAGGTCTTGTTCTTAAGAAAAATAAATATATTTCTAACCTTAGCTGTCCAGCTATATATACTGGTTATTAACAATTCAGCCAGCCCAATATTGTAATATTCTTTACTTCAATATAACATTATGTAGAAAAAGGTTATCACTTATTTGCTCTTATAAATAACTGGATTATTTCAGGTGAATGCTTCACTAATTGTCTTCATACCAGCAAATCCATTCAGTCAATCAAACAATGTGGCAGATTTTTAGCTTTAAACAATCTCATTTGGGTAATTAGCAACTACCTGGAAATTTAAATTGCTTAATTGATTTCACAAATCCTAAGGCTTTAAACATCAAATTTTGACCATTTTTTTCCTACCAGTTAACTATGAGTTCTTTAAAAGCATTGTCATCATGTTTAGATGGGAACCTACTATTTGTCACCACTGTGCCTTTGAGCAGGTACTCAGGGAAACGTTGATGAGATGACTTCATGAGAATTAAAATCAAGTGGACAACACAAATATAAAGCATGTACTCTTACATATTAAGTTCCAGGCTGCATTGACCCCATCTCAACTACATTTGCTTAAAGATTCACAAATCCTGAGCAGAAGAAGGCGAATGGAGAACTTTACATTGACTTTCAAGTACTTTCTCAAGGAAATGACCATTTAACTTCTGCTCAGATTTTATTTTAAAAAGTCTTGTGTCATGACTAACTTCAAGGGGAAAGAAACAGCAGCACACTGGAATAAACAAGCGAGAGGCAGTCTGTTTCCTTTCTCTAACACAGTCATTGCTAACTGGATTGGTTTTGCCCCAAAGGGGATAGTTTGCAAGGGCTGGAAATAGTTTGAGTCATTACAACTGGATGGTGGTTATTGGCATTAGTGGATGGACACCAAAAATTCTGTTAAGCATCCTATAATGCACAGTGCAGTTCCCCTAAACAAAGCATCCTCTGGCCCTGATGTCAGTAGTGCTGAGGTTGGGAAGTCCTGCTAAGGCCTCATGGATGACTGCACATTTTATACATGATTGTACCTTTCTTGTAATTCAAACTCAGGGAATATATAAAAGTGTATGGTTCTCTGCTGAGCTTGTTAAGCACTAAGCCCAGATCTGTATCTGAGATGGTTCAAAGAATAGCCTGGACTTGATGAGATGCAGCAGCACTAGGTGTTTGAAGTGAAGCACTTATTCCAGACACAGCTGTGTGCTTTGCCATGTGCAAAATGTTAAAGATGCCACAGTTGATGCTTCCCTCAGACAACAGTGTTCACACCCTCTTGGCATCTTCCCTCAGGAAACATGCCAAGTGCAGAGCCATGTTAAGAAATTGGAAACTGCATGGAGGTTATAATCCCTGTGCTGTTACTCTATATGCTGTGTTTTTTTCTATATTATATTTTTTGAATGCTATGTAAATTTTGTGCAGGGAGAAGCCGATTATATCTTGTGAGAGTGTTCATCAGCCCAGGCTCTCGTTGGAGCGGCCACATGCTCCTTTTGGGGAGGCCACATGACAAGAGGCCAAATCTCTGGTAAGTAGCAGTGACATCTCCTTCAAGTGCTTGGAATGGAGATAAAAGGAATCAGCAGGTTTGAGAGACTTTTAGTACATGATGCAAATACTTTTGATCCCTTTTAACATCTATTCTGCACCATCTTCTCTTCTTTGCCAGCAAAAACTGGATCTTATTCAGGTATCATTCCTCATCTGTGCTCTAGGGTAAGCTGATTCCAGTTCCCATGCAGGAATGTAATATGATTCAGGCAGATAATGTGTATGGGAGAAGTCACTGGAGGCTTCTGTGGACATGTTTCCGTATTCTTAAAAAGTGATGCTTGAGAAGAGATGGCCCTTTCCCCCACTGAACATGGTTGTATTTGCATGGAAGCCTGAAATGCATATCAGCACTTTTGCAATCATCATAGGAATAGTTGGAGGATGAGGTAGATGCACTAATGACAGCAGAGAGAAAAGTGAAGAGGAGCATTGGTTCTTACGAGTCACCTCTGACTCAACCTGCCCTGGGGCTCTCCTATCAAGGTCTTCCTATTATTTGACATTAAAATTTTTTGAGTTTTAAATAAACTTAAAAGGACATATTTTTGTTATGTAAGCTAAAGCATATTAACTCAGAATTTTAATATGTACATGAATATGATGGCCTGGGTATGAGGAATGGGCAAGAGAATTCTTAGACTTCTGGGTGGTAACTAGGGATATGATGGCCTTACAGACACATCAACACTATAATAGCAAGTTTAATTAGGAACAGCACACATTTGCTTCTGAATATTTTGAGTTCTAGGTGCTATGAATAATATAAACAGAGATTTCAAGTGGGCAGTCAATACCTGTGTTTATAGTTAATAGAAGAGGTCTGGTGTGGAGATATTCATTTGTAAGTTACCAGGGCACAAGCAATGATTTATGGGTATGGGTGGGCTAGCCTGGAGAAAGCTAACAGGTGTAATTGCCTAAAATCAGTTATTCAAAACGTCAACATTTAATATCAATGTTCACATCAGGAAAGATGAGCCTGTGAATGTGGCCAAGAGGAGGAATTGAAGAAGCAAAATGAAATCAGGAGCATATTGTGCCACAGAAATTCAGAGTAGTGTTTATAAAAAGAGGAAAACGTTGAAAATATCAAATGCTGTATGAAATAAAAATGATTATGAATCAAACATTCCAACCGCTTTTGAGTTTCCTCAAAAAATAAAAAAATGGAACTTTTAACCCAGTGATTCCACTTCTAGGAATATAACCAAAGAAACCCAAAACACCGATTCAAAATATTTGTAAACCCCTATGTTCATTGCAACTTTATTTACAATAAACAAGATTTTAAGCAGCCCAAGTACCCATCAGTAGATGAATAGATAAAAAAGCAGTGTTACATTTATACAATGGGAAACTGCTTAGCCATAAAAAAGGAGGAAATTTTATGTTTTGTGACAGCATGGATGGACCTGGAGAGCATTATGCTAAGTAAGCCAGCCAGAGTAAGACAAATACCATATAATCTCACTTATATGTGAAATCTAATAAACAAAATATACAAACAACCAAAATAGAAACAGACTCATAGATAGAACAGACTGATGGCTGTCAGAGAAGAGAAGGGATTTGCAGGGCTAGTCAAACTAGAAGACAGTATTAAGTAAAAGAAAAAAAATACCTCATAGACACAGATAACAGTTGCTGATTCCCAGGGGCAAAGGAAAAGGGAGAGGTAGAAGAGAGAAAAGGGCAGATAAACAGTGACAGGAGGAGACTTGACTTGGGGTAATGAACACACAATTCCATATACAGATGATGTATTTTATTACTGTAAGCTTGAAACCTGAATAATTTTATTAACCAACTACAAGCCCGGTGCACAAAATTTGTGGATGGAGCTAGGGGTGTCCCTCAGCCCAGCCTGCAACCTCTCCAATCCCGGGCCCCTCGGGGAATGTTCAACTGCCGGTTTAGGCCTACAGTCGGACATCTCTCACAATCCTGGACCACTGGCTCCTAATTGTTCACCTGCCTGCCAGCCTGATCACCCCTCACTTCCTCTGCATCCTGGCCTGGTCACCCATAACTGCTCCCCCTGCCAGCTTGGTTGCCCCCAATTGCCCCCTCCCTGCTGGCCTCATTGCTCCCAAGTCCCCCAACCTGGTCACCCCTCACTGAACCCCTGCCAGTCCAATAGCCCCCAACTGCCCCCCTGCCAGCTTGATCATCCACAACTGCACCTCCTTGCCAACTTGGGAGCTTCCAACTGCTCACCCCACTGGCCTGATCACTTCTTACTCCCCCCCCCTCCTCCTCCTGCCAGCCTGGTCACCCCCAACTGCTTCTCTCTGCCAGCTTGGTCACCCCTAACTGCCCCTTCCACTGTCCTGGTCACCCCTCATGCCTCCCCCTGCCAACCTGGTCACCCCATGCAGCCTGCTTGTTCAGTTATTTGGTCATCCTTCCCTAACCCCTCTTGCCGGCCTGGTCATAGGCAGCCATCTTCTGAGGGTGTGATAGACAATTTGCATATTACTGCTTTATTATATAAAATGTCACACCAATAAATTAAATAAAAATTAAAGGAAGAACATCTATTTTAATTCAAAAATATTAAAAATGAGAATTTGATTTTTGACAATTGTTATACAAACTTGTGTAGCATAAAATTTTTCACATGCACCATCCCTTTTGAGCTCACTGACATTTGTTAGAAAGGATTAAACTGTTATTGCTAAATCAGTTTTCCTTGGGGACAATGATGCTTAGATATGCTAAGTGATTTGATCTATGAAACAATGCCAAGCTGGATTTAGCACATAGCTAACTAACTCTGGATTAAGGTCTTTTTCTTCACCAGTTCCAAACCCTACTGCAGTTCACTCCTTTGCCAGGAATGGTGAATAGATTCTAATCCCCCTAGTTTGGAGAGAGAGAGAGAGAGAGAGAGAGAGAGAGAGAGAGAGAGAGAGAGAAACTGACAAAGTAGATATGTGTTAAGCACATCATAGTTAGGACCCCCTAGGACCCACATTATAGGATGAACAGGTGTCCCTGACACTTAGCTCAGCCTTACAGCTGCCACATAGGCAGCTAGATAGGGAGAGCCAGCAGTCTGGCAGCATAAATCTCCCACAGGTGGAAGGTCAGAGCAGGAGCACAGGAAATGAGCTGTGTCCACTATTTAATAAGAGGAGAAATTTCTGTTGCCTAGTGAACCACATTCTGCCCTGTGGGAACATGGGTACGTGTGCTTAAAACAACTATGTAAAATAGGCATTGATGAATATATTAATTTGGTAGGGCTGCCATAAATTTAATGGCTTAAACAGCAGGAAGGTAACATCTCTTGGTCCCAGAGGCTAAAGTCCCAGATGAAAGTGTTAGCAGGGTTTGAAAACTGTGAGACTGATCTATGCCTCCCTCCAGCTTCTGGTAGTTTGCCTGGCATTCCTTGGTATGAGAAGCCTCACTCTGATTTCTGTTTTCATCTTCACATGCCATCTCCCTGTGTGTGTCTCTGTGTCCAAATGTCCCCCTTTTATAAGTATATCAGTTAAATTGAATTAGTGTCCATCCTAATGACCTTCTCTTAACTAATTAAACCTGCAGCAACTGTCTTTCCAAATAAAGTCACATTTGTGAGGTAATGGGCCTTAGGACCTCAGCACATAAATTTTTGGAGGATACAATTCAATCCATAAAACTGTAGTATGTGGTTGGCTGATGCTATCGCTCTATATATTGAGAGACTGTATATACACTTACTACACTGAGTGGCCAGATTATTATAATCTGTCCCTCAGCCCAGCCTGCACCCTCTTCAATCTGGGACCCCTCAAGAGATGTCCGACGGCCGTCTCATAATCCCAACTGCTAGCTCCCAACTGCTTGCCTGCCTGATTTCCTGATTGCCCCTAACTGCTTCTGCTTGCCAGTCTGATAACCCCCTAGCCACTCCCCTGCTAGCCTGATTGATGTTTAACTGCTCCCCTGCTAGCCTGTTTGTCCCCAACTTCTCTCCTCTGCTGTCCTGGTCACCCCTAACTACCCTCCCCTGCAGGCTTGATCACCCCCAACTGTCCTCCCTTGCAGGCCTGGTCCTTTCCAGCTGCCCTCCCCTGCTGGCCTGATAACCCACAACTGCCCTCCCTTTCACGGCTGGTCCTTCCCAACTGCCCTACCCTGATAGCCATCTTGTGGTGGCCATCTTGTGTCCTCATGGGGGGCAGGATCTTTGACCACATGGGGGCTGCCATTTTGTGTGTTGGAGTGATGGTCAATCTGCATATATATGCAGATTGGTGCATGAATTTGTGCATGAGTGGGGTCTGGCCATCCTGGCCAGGGGGGAAGGGGACATGGACAGTTGGCTGGTCTGCCTGCTGGTCAAACTCCTAGTCAAGGGGACAATTTGCATATTAGCCTTTTATTATATAGGATATACACTGAGTGGCCAGATTATTATGTGTTCAGAGATCATAATAATCTGGTCATTTAGTGTAGGTTACCAGTTAAAAATGCAGATTTTTTTCAATATATGGAGTTACAAATATGTTGATATATATGTGATTTGATATGTATGCTATTTTGTTGTATTGACAACAAGCTTCAAAGCTTCACATGTCAAATTTGCTGAAGGTGTTAACATCATAGATATTTTTACACTTAAAATGTCAAATTTTGTTCCCAAATAAAGAACATTTGTGGGAAGTTCTAATTACTTACTTTATTTTGAAGAAAAGGGCTGCTGAAAGTTATCATATACTTTGGGAAGCTTATGGGGAACATGCTTTATCTAAAGATACTTGTGAACGCTGGTTTAAACACTTTAAAAGTGATGATTTTGATATGAAAGACAAAGATGTCCAGATCAACCGAAAAGTTTGAAGACCAACAATTACAAACATCATTGGATGAAGATGATTGTCACACTAAAAAACAACTTGCAATGGGTAAAAGATTTTAAAGAAAGGAAAGTGGGTGTCACATCAACTGTTGTTAATTAGATTCCACATATAAGTGAGATCATATGGCATTTTTCTTTCTATGACTGGCTTATTTTACTTAGCATAATGCTCTCCAGGTACATCCATGCTGTTATAAAAGGTAATATTTCCTTCCTTTTTTAGTAATATTCCATTATGTATTTGTATTCCACAGCATTTCTATCCACTCATCTACTGATGGACCTTTATCTTTTTTCCAAATCTTGGTTATTGTAAATAACACTGCTATGAAAATAGGGGTGTATATATATTTTTTGTAATTCCCAGAAGTCACATAGCTGGGTCAAAAGGCAGTTCTAGGTTGTTTTTTTTTTGTTTGTTTGTTTGGTTGGTTTTTTTTGAGGTCCATGATTGCTGTATGGAGTCTACATTCCCACCAAGAGTGCACAAGGGTTTCCTTCCCCCCCATTTTCTCCCACACTTGTTTGTTGATTTATTGGTGGTAACCATTCTAACAGGTGTCAGATAATATCTCATTGTGGTTTTAATTTACATCTCTCTGATGATAAGTGATGTTGAGCATATTTTCATATATCTATTGACCATCTATATGCCCACTTTAGAGAAGTATTTTTCAGGACATTTCCCCATTTCTTAATTGGATTGTTGGTCTTCTTGGTGTTGAGTTGTATAAGTTCTTTATATATTTTGAAAATTAACCCCTTATTAGATGTGGAAAATATGTTCTCCTGTTCAGTGGGTTCCTTTTCATTTTATTGAAGGTTTTGTTGGTAAAGAAAAATATTTTTAGTTTAATATAGTCCCGTTTGTTTACTTTTTTCTTTGTTGATTTTCTATTTAGAAGTTCTGATCTATCCACTGATGTCAATGTAATTTTTAAAAATTTCCTACTATGATAGTATCACTGTCACTCCCTTAATGTACACCAAGATTGTTTATATATAATTAGGTGCTCCTATATTGGGTTCATAAATGTTTACAAGGGTTATATTCTGTTGTTGGAGTGCTCCCTTTATCATTATGTAATGGTTTTCTTTGTCTTTTATTATAGCCTTTGTTTTAAAGACAATTTTGTCAGATTTAAGTACTGCTACCTCAGCTATTTTTTTGTTTCCATTTGCATGGAATATTTTTTCCATCCCTTAATTTTCAGTCTGTGTGTAAGTCCTTTGTTCTGAGCTGGGTCCTTTGTACACAGCATATATATGAGTTTTTTTCTTCTTATCCATTAAGCTACCCTATGTCTTTTGATTGGATGATTTAATTCATTCACATTTAATGTTATTATTGATAGGTACTTAGTTATTGCCATTTTATTCTTTGTACCTCTACTTCTCTCTGTATATTCCTTTCTTTTTTATTCATATTCTTACTGCAGTTTCTTCAATTTTAAATGATGGCCTGGCTGGATATAATTATCTTGGTAGTTGTCTTTGAATATTTCATGCCAATATTATGTGGTCTGAAGTGTTTCTCTTGAGAAAACAGCTAATAGTCCTCTGGAGGCTTCCTTTTAAGTAACTATCTTTTTCTTTCTGTTTTTAAGATTCTTTCTTTGTCTTTAAACTTTCTCGTTTTAATTATGATGTATCTTTGGGTTCATCTTGATTGAGACTCTGCTTCCTGAAGTTATGTGACTTTTTCCATCACCAGGTTAGAGAAGTTTTCTGCCCTTACTTCATCAAACAGGATCTTGATCCCTTGCTTACTCTCTCCTCCTTCTTGTACCTTTATGATGCAGATGTTGTTATACTTGATGTTACCTCAGAGTTTTCTTAGACTTTTCTCATTTCTCTTAATTTTTTTTTCTTCTTGTTATTGTCATAGAGGTCCCTTAGACCTTCTAATTTTTTAAAATTCTATTTTATTTATTATGCTCTGATTGGGTGCTTAATGTTATCTTGCCTTCAAAATTATTGATTCGATCCTCTGTTTAATCTAACTTGCTGAAAATTCCTTCTAGTGTATTCTTCATTTCAGATATTATATTATTTACTTCTGACTGGTTATTTTTTATAGTTATATATCCTTTCTAATGCTTACTATTTTTTTAAGTCCTCACTGAGAGTATCCATTTTCTCCCTAAGGTTCTTGAGCACCTTCATAAGCATCATTTTAAACTCTGCTCCTGATATTTTAATTACTTCCGTTACATTTAACTCTTTTTATAGGGATTTCTCTTATTTTTTTTTTCATTTGGGACATATTTACTTGTCATCTGATTTTGTCTCTGAGTATTATGTAGATCTTCTATATCTCTCTAACTTGTTACGATGGCTTAATGACACAGGTGTCATTAATTTGCAGATCACCTGATCTTCATGCTCCAGGAATGGTTCTTGTGGGTTATGTACACCCTCCTGTTGTCATTGAGTCTTGAATGCTCTTGGACTTTTCTGTGGCTGGAGTTCACCCTTCAGACTGCATGACTGTAACTATAAACTTTGATCCTGTGTAGGAGTCATTGCATGGGCTGCTCCCTGAGGTGTTGTTCCCAGCAGGGTCTAGTGCTTGCCAAAAATCCTCCTTTGGGTGTGCTGCTTATGTGGCTAGTTGGGTCAAGCTCTGGTGTGGTCTGAGCCCACCACTGGTTTTGTTGGCTCTGGGTCCACTTGGGCATTGTTCACTTATAGATCAATGCCAAATGTTGTGTATCAGTAGCCTTGGGCTAGTTGTCTGGAGCTACCACACTACTCACTGTTTGTTTCTGCCTCTACTGGGTCCGGATATGTGGGGAGGTGGCAATATGTATTACAAAGGGTTAGCTTTCTCCAGCTTAGAGCTGAGGTTAGATCTACACAATTCTGAGGCTTCTTTAGGTCCTCCTCCATCTGCCTGCCTCTCCACTTCCCTGTGGCTGCTTGGTCTTTTTCCAGTCTTCCAAAGGAAGACTGTATAGAAGTGCCTGGCTGGCCTGTCCCACATACGCTCCAATGATGGCAAACATGGTAGGTTGGGGCAAAAGGAGTCAGGAGGACTGGGCCAGAGAGTTCCCTATTTGGAGTTCATGTGAGCAGGCACTCAATGGGAAAAATATGGCTCCTACTCTAGAGCTGCATCACTCAGTCTTTGCCAGTCTCCAGCTCTAGCTTCTCCAAGAGGAGCTTACCACAGGTTCAGTTTGGGTGCAGCCAGCCATCTGCTCTGCAGGAACAAGCTCAGCAGAGTGCAACTGCTGGGACTCTGGAGGACACATCAAAAGGGTCTCCCATTGGTGGTGGTGCTTGCCAATCCTTCAGGATTCCAGGTCCCAAAACAGTAGCCTTTGAGGGAGACACACTACAAATATCTAAGTGCAGAGGTCAGCAGAGCAGGGCCCTGGCTGCTGGAAAGGCAGATCAAATGTATCTCCCATTGGGGGAATAGCATCAACTGAGTTCCCAGGTGAGACAAGAGTAACACCACCACCCACCCAATCCCTGATCATGTAGTAACACAACCCAGGTCCCAACTGTATGATGCCCAAAAGCCTCCCTGGGAGACCATCTCTGGAAGTCCTATCTCTCTATCCCTCTCCCTTCCTGTCTGTAAAATATCAATAACATATATTTTTAAAAAATATAAAATATCTGGTTAAATGTGTAACCAGATAATCATTCTAAGAAGATTACATTTTTCCATTAGAAATATTGGTCCTTTCAGCAGGTATCATAGGCTCCTTCTGAAGGCAGTCACCAACCTCCTACTTCTTCAATGACATCATACTAAGGGTTCCCCCACAAAATGCCATTTGAGTGGACTCACTGCTGATTGAGTGTGCAGGGCGGGACCACATCATTGCACTGTGGTACTTCAAGGAGCTCATTGAAGCACATTTGGAGAGGTATTTATCTTTCTTCTTGACACTTATTCAGAAGTGGATTTTTCATGTAGCTAATTGTATTAGTTTATTTTAAGGCCTTGAACCTAATTTTTATTTTTTTGGGGGGGGTTGTTTGTTTGTTTTTGTTTTTTTGGTATTATTTTTGTTAAAAGGGATTCCTAAATTGAATAAATTTCAAGTCTTACAAAAGGAGTTATTCACTTCTGCACTAAATAACAGTCTAATCATAAAATATCTCACCTCATACGTTTTTAAAAAGCCTCACAAAGAACAGTGTTAGGAGCTGCATGAATATGCAGTGAAAAAAAAGGTTTTAGAAACATATTGACTTCATTGATCTTGAGTAAGTCATTTATGGCTCTGAAAAATCTAATTTCTTAACAGCAAAATGGAAGCAATAATTTATAGGATACTTCTCAGGGCTAATTGCAACTTCCCAGGCATGGTAGTGACTAAAGCTTTCCCTTCCAAACAGTTTGAAAATATGTCCTTTATAAAACTGAGTTGACTCACTGCTCCTCAACCTTCCTCTTCCAAAGAAGGAAAAGGAAAGCCAAGTAAAAGAAAAAGCATCCAGTGCCCTTTCTCTGTTGATATCAAAGCATCAGTATGTGTTGATGATTTTGATATAAAGTATAAAGCCAATATAAGTACCTGAAATTTAAAAATGTCCCATGGCTATGTCCAATTATGCCAATACCTCTGATCATTGCAATCAATCCAGAGGGAAGCAGACAATTTACTCTGCCATTACACAAAGAAAGGCCAGGCGCCACGTGGCTAAAACAGCCCCATGAATGATTGAAGTTCAACCATAAATTTATTTCACCATCATATCAACAACAAAGTCTATATTTCTATTATCAACATACAAAAGAGCTCATCAAAAATATGAGACCATCCTTTTCTACAAAATGGGTGTCAGAACACTAAGGAAATGGAGAGCAACAAGACAATAAATATCATTGTGATAGATTCCACAGAGCAGGCTTTGTTCTCTAGCACACCTCCAAATTAAGTCCAAACATCATGCAATAGCAACACTAAAGAAAAACAATTTAAAGATGGCCACATTATAACTAGTGGAGGGCTGCCAGATGTTTAGACAGTGATCATCCATTTTACATCACTGGCAGGTTCCATTTCCTCCCTGAGAGCCATTTCATAAAGTCCCCACTGGCAGCCTGAAAGAAACTGCTCCTGGACAGCATCCAGACAGCTGCCTACCAGCTGCCCTGCCCTTGTCAAGGCTGTGGGAGCTTAAACGACAAAAGGACAATTGAACTGGTAATGCAGCAGTACAGGGCATACATCACCATTGTGCAGCAGGAATGGGTAAGTCATCAATAATAAAGTGATTTCTGCCAGAGTAATTTATTGAACTGGTACATTAGCCAGTAAGCTACCCCAGGTGTGCAGGTTAGCCCAGGCTCTGACCCCAAAAACTCAGTCAGTCTCTCAGCTCATTTAGGTCCCTATCTCTGTGACTTCCACTTATGGCAGTAGCAGTGTGGCGAGTGTGAAAAGGAGAGGGGGTGCATTTATTATGTTTTCCTTACTTCATGCTGTATAGCATCTGGCCATAAGAATAAGGGAGAGATTTGCTAAAGCAGCTTAATACTGAACATCAAGCAGCTGCCCAGGAATCATAACTTCTGATTATTTCTGAACGCTATTGAATTGGAGTCATTATTTCTGGTCACATTGCTAAATGTGATCCATTCAACAGCCAGGGCTGCCAACAGGTTAGCTACCAGGAAGCTAATCTGGGGAAAACACAACTATACTCCAACTTCAAATATCAAAAAGGTGCTTTTTTTCTTATTTAAAAAATCTACATCTTTAAACTATAACATAGGTTTCATTTGAATAATCCATACATGTTATATTAAAAAAAAGATCCTGAGGAATTACCTTTTATATCAACAGAGAAACCATCTTGGAAGAGTGTAACAACAATATACAAGCAAGGGGGAGAGGACGAGGGACTGGCATGGTTTTAGGAAGAGAATATGAAAAGGTATAGATGAGAAGGTCTAGGAGAAAGTCCATATATTCTCTTGCCAACTGGGCTGTGTTGTGTCAATGGATGGGCGGAAAACAGTGGTGTAACAAAAACAATCACCATGATGATCCCGTCCTAATTGTAATAAGAAGTGCTGCTTACTTAGTTCTCATTGCTTACCAGATACTGTGCTAAGCATTTACATACAGTGTCTTATGTAATGTTACTAATAACTACATAAAGGTGGTCATATTGTTGTCCCCACTTTTTAATAAGAAACTAGAAGATCAGAAAAGTTAATTAACTTGATGAAAGTCAACTATGGCTGAGCTGAAAAGCAAACCCAGATTCATTTTATTCCAAAAGATTAAAATATTATTTTTATCAAAGCAAAACAAAATCTGGTAAGAATAAATAATGCATTCTCTTAGCACGGCTACATGGAGACCCTTCCATGCCCATCATGGTGTCAGTTATCAGCAGCATAGAAAGAACAATATACATTCCTGCGTTCAAATTCCTCACCATTCAGTCAGGGAAGCAAAATCACAAACACATAACCCTAGGTTCTTTAGATACAAGCTAAACAAATGGACTCTGGGAAACTAAAACAAAAAGTGATTTAACTAGAAAAATAGAGTTGTATTGGTTGGAGTAATTAACACCAGATATTGAGAGAACACCACAGTGACTGACCCCAACATAGATCTGACCATTGTTTTTGTCTCAGTCTGATACAGGTGAGATATGTATCCAATAGTGACCCAGGGATTTAAGCTTCTTCCATGTTGTAGTTTTGCCACAAACTGGCCTCAAAGAAAGAGAAACATAGAGGAGGCACATTGGTTCTTTTAAAAATTAACCACAGTTTACATTCACTACCCTCTGGCACCAGTTTCAGATATACAGCAAAGTGACCAGAAACTATGCACTCTGCAGAGTGGTTCCCACTGCCCCAAGAACCCACCTGACCCAAACCCCATTATCTCCACATTACTGACTACATTCCCCATGCTGCAAACCACATCTCTGTTGCTGCTCTGCATAATTGATGGGCCCATGAGTTAAACATGTCACTTCTCACAACTCATTGAACAAAACAAGGCATACAGCCCTCAAATAACTGCAAAGGATGGAAAATATAGGGGAGCACGTGGAATACCTGGAGAGCATTAACTCTCTGGTTTAGAGGACTGATGGGAAGGCTAAAGCAGAAGGTATGGAACACTGGGGAACTCGGCTGTCTCATCAGAAAACCATTCCTCCGTGAATGAGCAGGTAGTTTTTCTTCTTCACACTCTTCCACTCAAGAGGTGGCTCTAGTTGCTAGAGGAGGAGAAAGATCTTGATTTACATCACAAATGCCTGCGAAGGGAGAGTCAATCTCAAAAGGGAAAAAAGGAGAGAGAGAGGAATATCAAGGAAGTAAGAATTGTTCCATGAACAGGGGAAAGGGGAAATGTTCAAAGCAAAGATGTAGCAAAACAGGAATGTGTGGCCGTCCAGGAAGCTTCCAGCCATGTTTGACAATGTGAGAAAACTGAGTCTAAGGGGCACAAGGGAGGAGTCTGGAGACACTGGACAATGGCAAGTCACAGTGAGTGCTGTTTGATCATTCAACTCAATCTGGAGTAAGAAGATGGGTGAAAACTGATGTATAAGATCACATATAAGTATACTGCTCTCAGCACAACTAGAGCCATTTTGTCATTCCCACAATTTGAGGATTGAAAAGAAATCTCAAGGATAGTGACACCGCTGCCCACTCTGTGACAGAACACACTCAAGCATTCATACATTCACATATACATACCTATTCACACACTCACATGTGCCACATGCACATTCATACACTCACATACAACCTCCACACCATCACTTATGCACACATAAACACACTCACATATGCTCACACATACACTCATACATGCCCACACCTACACACTTAAATGTGCCACATACACACTCACACATTCAGGTATGCCACACACACACGGACACACATTTAATTGCCCACACACTGCCATGTCCCCATATACACACATTCACATAGCCCCCACACACAAATGTTTGCATGGAAAGGTGGTAGCAAAATTGACATAAAAGTCTACAAGTCTGTTATTTCATTCAAAATTTGAATTTTGGAAAGATTTATCAGTGGTTCTCAACATTTCTAATTCTGTGACCCTTTAATACAGTTCCTCATGTTGTGGTGACCTCCAACCATAAAATTATTTTTGTTGCTACTTCATAACTGTAATTTTGCTACTGTTAATGAATCCTACTCTAAATATCTGTGTTTTCTGATGGTCTTAGGTGACCATGCTAGTGGTTCTCAACCTATGGGTTGACAAAATACTGATTGAAGAAAAACAAATAAACAACTTATGGATATGAACTGAGCTTTTCTAGGTTCATCGAAGAATAAATGCTACCATTAAGAGCTCATTGTTTATTCTTCTCATTCAGCCTTGACACACAGGGAGAGCTGGAAAAATGCTGAATAGAAATGACATTCGGCTGGGTCCATTTGTAGACAATCATTAATATTGCTAACAAGCTCATGTGCTAAACTTGGCCCAACAAACGCACCAGATGCATCCGCCAGGCAACTGGGGGCCTTCTGACTGTGACTGCAGGTGGGAACACTGCATCTGCTTCCATTCAGAGAGCTGGCTGCTTTGCTCAAGACAGAGCAACAATGGCACTGTTGCTACAACTCCATTTCATGAAAAACGAATGTAGCAGTGTGTGGGTGGTAGTGGTGGGGGTGAGGGGTGCGAGTCCTGGTGCCAGATCTGCCAATAGATAGTTGGTACACTCTTGAAGACAGAGTATAGACAATTAAAAGTTACTCTAGACCTGTTTCTACAGACCAGCTAAGCTAACTAAATTTAACAAGAACGTACACATAATGTGTTTCTAGCCCTGTTGTCAGGAAAGTAATGATCAGAGATCCAGAAAAAAAAGAAAGGTATCCTTATAAAAAGGCATGATGATAGAGTTGGACAGCAAAGAATCAGAGCAAGAAATAAATTCCCTGTTGGGGCAAGAGTTGAGGATTATTTAAGCTTTCTGACAGAGATTCATAGACATCATTTTTTAAACACTTGCAACCATGCTATGAGTAGATACTAAAAGCTTCATTTTCCAAATAAGGAAAGCAAATCTAATACGGACTATGGCTTTACCCAGGTCACACAGTTGATGGGGTCAAGATTTAAAATCTGATTTTTGAATAATACATTGTTAGAGTCTACATTAGATTTTAAGGGTTAAATATATTGTACTCAATTAGCTTGACTATCTGAAAAGATAGCACAGAGTGTGACATTTACATAGTGATCACAGGGCACCCATTTTTCTAAGCACTTTTTCAATTATAATTCATCTAACCTTCCATAGCAACTCCATAATTAGATACTAATATATCTGTACTTTAAAAATAAGGAAACCAGTAAAGAGAGAGTTTCAGTCAGTAGTCCAAAGTCACAAAACTAAGTGGAAGAGTGGAGATTTGAACCCAAAAGAGACTAGTCCTTCTTGGTACCCACTTCACTATATTAAATAGTACTGGTGAACAATTTCAAAACTGCAACTAAAAGACAAAACACCTATCACCCAGAACCATGGGAAAGTTGGCTGAGTGGAAGTTATACAACTAGAAGGAAAGAGAAAGAGCATTGAGATGTGTGCAAGTGCTGAAAAGCTGAGGTACACATGCGCAAATTGGGCTAATGGCATGAGGCACTGCTTTTTTCAACCCGAAGGGAAACAAGCTCCTGATTACTCTGAACTCCAGTTTCTGGGGAGATGCTAGCAACCCAGATTCCTATGAGGAGAAGCTAGACAGTCTGCCATTGGGTTGGAAAGTGAGGGTGGCTCCCTTGCAGTGTGTACAAAAATCATTGTTCACTGCACGGGGGCACAGGACACAGGGACTTGAAAATGTGGAGATGCAGAGAGGGCTGACTGGCAGCCATCACTCTTTGCCAGGACCTAGCCTAGTGACTCCTTGAGACCCCACTCAGCACAATCTGCAAACCCACCTGAGCTGGGCACAACAGCATTTGCATATAAATGGCCTAACTTATCGCAGCCTAATCTAACAAACTGCAGCTCTGGTAAGACAGCTCCAAAACCTCCAAACCCCAAGCAAAGAGGAGAAAGCTTTAGTTCTTGCAGTAGCCCCTGCTGGGTTGCCTCAAACAGTAGCTGACCTGCACTCCATTGGAGATCTAAATGTCAGTGTGAGATGACACCAAAATTCAACTACTCATATCCATAAATAACACATTCAAGAGGCAGCACCAAAGCCCCACTGAAGCAAGTCCTGCCCTATGGGCATGTCTCCAGTACAGCAGTTCATTTACTCCATCAACACAGGGAAGCAGCAAAATGTGGAGACAAAGAAACATTTCACGAACGAAAGAAATGGAGGAAAGCAGACTACTAGACATAGAGTTTAGGATCACATTTACCAAGGTTACTCAAGAATCTTCTAAAAACTGCCAAGGAGCTTAGTGAGATCTTAAAGGACCTTAATGAAAATGACAAGAAAATGGAAAAAGACCAGTCAGAAATTAAGTATACATTTCTGAAATAAAGAATATACAGAAATTATTCAGTATATCAAAGGACCCCAAGAATCAAACCAAAGATCTGAAATATGAGAAGACAAAAAACACCCAATCAGAAAAACGAAAAGAAAAAAGAATCCAAAAATATGAAGATAGTGTAAGGAATCTCTGGGACATCTTTAAGCATACTAACATCTGAATTATCGGGGTGCCAGGAGAAGAGAGAGAGAGTAAAATATTGAGAACCTGTTATAAGAAATAATGACAGAAAACTTTTCCTACCTGGTGAAAGAAATAGACTCTCAAGTCCAGGAAGTTCACAGAACCCCAAACAAAAGAAATCCAAAGAGGACCACACCAAGACACATCATAATTAAAATGCCAAGAGCAAAAGACAAAGAGAGAATCTTGAAAGCAGTAAGAGAAAAACAGTTGGTTACCTACAAGGGAGTACCCATATGAGTGTCAGCTGATTTCTCAATAGAAACTATGCAGGCCAGATGGGAGTGGCAAGAAATATTCAAAGTGATGAACAGAAAGAACCAACAACCAAGATTATTCTACCCAGAAAGGCTATCATTCAGAGTTGAAGGTCAGACAAAGAGCTTGTCAGACAAGAAAAAGTTAAAGGAATTCATCACCACCAAGCCAG
This sequence comes from Antrozous pallidus, assembly GCA_027563665.1. Lineage (NCBI taxonomy): Eukaryota > Metazoa > Chordata > Mammalia > Chiroptera > Vespertilionidae > Antrozous > Antrozous pallidus. The sequence goes on from CM050508.1 coordinate 100,295,184, forward strand.
GATTATATGAAATGTTGAAAGGTATTCTTTAAGAAGAGGAAGAAGAAGAAAAAGGTAAAGATAAAAACTATGAACAACAAATTGACAACAAATACATACCTACCAACAAGTGAATCTAAAAATTAAGTGAATGAAAAATCTGATGAACAGAATGAGCTGATGAATATAATAGACTCGGGGACATAGAAAGGGAGTGGACTGACAATTCTCAGGGGGAAGAGGGTGTGAGAGGTGCAGGAACAGATTGGAAAAAATATTACACCTATGAATGAAGACAATGGTGAGGGTAGGGGCATAGGGTGGGGTGGTGGATTGGGTGGAGATAGCTATGTGGGGGAAAAAAGAGGAACAACTGTAGTAATCTGAACAATAAATATTTATTTTAAAAATAATTAGTTCTGGTAATGTTCATTTCCCCTGCCCCTAACATGTGGCCAAGCCTTTGTTTGAGTGGATTATTGATTGACTTTTATCTGTCTTGGATCAAAACAGAAGTTTCCAAACTCCTCACACCTTGCTTGGCCTTTTTTTCAAAACATAAAAAAAGATGTATGCAGTTGATTCTCTTAGACTTGAGGACATGTGAGAATATCCCTGTGCTAGAAAACAGCAGGGAGCACAAGAAGAGTGGAGAGGTAAACACACCAAACCTTCTCTTCTGGAGGCCAGAACTTCAAAGCTTACATGTGGTCAAAGTTTACAGATGATGGATGAACAGATATATTGATAAATATATGATAGAAATATAATAGATGCATAGATAGATGATGATGGATGATAGATAGCTATATATAGATTATTGATAGATGATAGATGATAGATGATAGCTAATAATTAGATGATAGATGGATATATAGATGATACATACATACATACATACATAGATTTTTTATTTAACTTATGACAAAAATAGAAAGCCAGTGTGGGGTTAAGGAACCTTCTACAGGTGAAAGGTTCAATTACTTTGCTCCTCACTTATCACCCAGGAAAGATGGTAGGACTTCTATTGACAAGACTACATGGTAGAAAGCCTGTGCATGAGGAAAAAGTCTCCCTATGTTATTAATAATCTCCTTGTACAAGTTTGACACATGTGTAACAATGCTGTCAAATTCAAGGAATAATGTCTGTTTGATAATTAATATATTACTGCTGACCATTGTGAACATTAGACAAGAAGGACTGAACCGAATGTTCTGTTATGTAGCAGTCCATAAGAGTTATGGAATGATTCTCAAGAGTAAGAATTCTCAAAACAAAAATATATCCCATTTTTTATCTACTGTGACAAACAGGGGCTTTGAGTAAGATTATTTACTGATTTGAAACAAATAATTTAATGAAAGATTCTTAGACCAAAGTAAATTAAACCCCTTTCAGTATGTATATATATAAACATAAAATCTTTCAGTTTAAATATCTTGTACTCAATTACCTTGACTATATGAAAAATATTTCTCTTCTCTTTGCTCCAATTCAGTTTGACTTAGTCTCTCACACTGTACACACACACACACACACACACACACACACACACACACACACACAGCTAAAATGAATTTTGTTGGCAGATGTAAAGATGAATACTAACTAGTTTTTAAGTAATGGAATTAAATGCTTAGTTCAGTAGGAGTATGCTCTGTATCTAATTTTTCCATGAAGATTTTCATAGAGAACTGATAATCACTTTTGCAGAGAATACTGACAAGGTACACGCGCTTGGTTGAAGGAAAGGAAAATGAATTTATGCATTTACAATTTTGTGATTACAAGTTTAGGAAAAGGAGGAGCATGGCTGTAGTTTCATAACTGCTTTAGTGCAATTGGTTCCACTTGGGGAAAGACATGTTGAAATCCAATGAGTAATTGGATTTAAGTAGCAATAACCTTGGGCATTGTCAAATTCTTACAACTTTTTTTTGAAAATGTTTTGTTCTTTCTTTCTGAGAAAAATATACATAATATTGCATACTGTGACCTTACCCAATAGAAAAGAAGAAAATTAAAGTTATCTCACCTAAGTGCATCTGCATTGAATCAGCATATGCTAAAGTCTATGTAACTTCTAACTGCATAATTTCTTCTCCTCACTTCTTCCTGTTACAAAAACACAGAATTTTAGAGCTGAATGGTGTATTTTAAGAGTAACTTTAGAATAAAGTTCTCATTTTAGAAATGAAGAATCAAAAGGCCTAGAGAAATAAGGTAACTTACCTATGGATGTGTAATTAATTGATGGCAGAAATTGGACCAAGCTCAGAACTCCTGATGCTGCTTCTTGTGTAGTCAAAGAGAAAAAGGTCTGAGGAACAAGGGCAGGTGGAATAACAGGTCTGAATGCTTCTGTCCCCCTGAATTTCATGTTAAGTCCTAACCTCCACATGTGATAGTATTTGGACATGAGGTCTCTGGCAGGTGATAATCATGTATGGAGGGAGAAGCCCTCATGAATGACATCAGTGCTCTAGCAAAAAGCTCCACAGAGCTCCCCAGTCCCTCCTGTCCTGTTAGGGTAAATAAGTCTGCAACCTGGAAAGAAGCCCTCACCTGACCACGCTCTTATATTTCCGTTCCTCAGAAATGTGAGCAATGCATTTTTGTTTTTGACAAGCCTCCCATTGTATGGCATTTTGCAAAAGCAACCAAAACAGACCAACTATAACCAAAGGCTTCAGGGATGGGGACCAATCATCCTGAGGAAATAACATGAGGAGCTAAAAAGGCATGATAGCTGATGAAAGGGCATTGACCACTGCAATCTTCTCATCAGTACTCTTTTGCTCACAAGGGGGAGAAAACCATCTAAAACTATCTTGAGCTCAAGGACACATTTACATTTTTATGCAATCAAAGCCTAAGTTTAGAAGCAATTTCAAGTATATTTGCAACTCAGGTGCCCAAATGACCATCAATGCTTTCTCAGTTCTCTAAATTGGCCTATATTTAATATTTAATATCTTCTCTGTAAACCCATATCCATATTCTCTCAGTTTAGCAACCTCGATTGGAAAAGACCACCTGTTTTCCCATGTTCAAAAATTACCACAGAGCATAACATTACTCTGCCCTGCTTAGCTCATATACCAACACAAGTTTCAAGTAATGGGTGAATATGAATGGGGAGATTTTGGTCACATTTCATTCCAACCTGGGTCTACTGAGGGGTTTGATGTTTCACTCAGCAACTGGGAGTATAAGATAAGAGTATCTTAAAGGGAAGGGAATGTGTAATAAAAGAAACAGGGAAGCCCAGCCAGCATAGCTCAGTGGCTGAGCATTAACTTATAAACCATGAGGTCAGGATTCAATTTCAGGCCAGGGTACACACCTGGGTTGCATGCTTGGTCCCCAGTGTGGGGCATGCAGGAGGCAATCAATGATTCTCTCTCATCATTGATGTTTCTATCCCTCTCTCCCTCTCCCTTCCTATCTGATGTCAATTTAAAATATATTTAAAAAAATAAAAAGGGAAGATACTTACTAAAAATTAATCAGAGGCCACTTCCCAGGGAACCCAAACTATGAAAGATGGTACCCACAATGGTCCAGGAGAGCATACTCTGCATTTTGGAGATTTTGGAGCTGACCTAGGTCAACTTCACGCTAGCAGACACTGAAGATCCTGGAAATGGTGGTTGGTGGAGTATGGACAGTCCTTGGCATGTTGGAGTAGCATAAACTGTTGAAAGATTCCCCAATGAGCCCTAGCCAGGTGGCTCAATTGTTTGGAGCTTCATCCCTTATGCCAAAGGTTGCGGGTTCAATTCTGGTCAGGAGCCATAGCTAGGTTGTGAATTTCATCCCAGGTCAGTACTCAAAAGGTGGTGAACCTATTAATGTTTCTCACATTGATGTGTCTCTTTCTCTCTCTCCCTTAGTCTCTCTAAAAATCAATAAAAATATATCCTCAAGTGAGGATTAAAGAAAAAAAGATTCCAAGATTTCCCAATGACAAACTGCCATGGTGTACCAAAAAAAGTATACCATGTGCAGTATATCATATGATTAAGAATAATCAATAAGTATAAGGATTATGGAACTGGATAAATATTACTGTGGGCAATAAACACTTTAAGTATACTAGTATAAGTAAAATGAAAGGTTGAGATAAATAATTTCCAACAAAAGATTAAGACCAAAGGATTTCTCTACCATCATATAAAGAGATTCTTATCTATAACAGGAGGGTAGAAAAAAACTGAGGGAAAGACCCAATAAGAAGTTAAATATTAATACTTAATAGGTCTGCCATGGTAGGATCATGGCTTTCCATGGAGAAGAATGGACATGAGACAACCAACAGCTGTGAGATTTTAGGAAGGCCTTCAGTTAGGATTCTGCCAGAAAAAAACAAAACAAAACCCTGTAAGATAAACATAATTGCTTCATTGTACGTGTGTGCATATGTACATTTGTGTGTGTGTGTGTGTGTGTGTGTGTATGATTTGTTGCAAGGAATCTGTTTATGGAACTATGGAGATTAAGAAAGTCTAAACTCTAGACCTATAGGAGGAAGTCATGAGGGGCCTGCTGGAAACTCACAGATAGCTTTCCCAAGCCACCTCCACCCCCAGCACATGCCTACACCCCCTAGTGTCTGTGTCCATTGGTTATACTTATATGCATGTATACAAGTCCCTTGGTTGATCTCTTATCCCACCCCATCTCAACCCTCCCCTACCTTCCCTCTGAAGTTTGATGGTCTGTTTGATGCTTCACTGTCTCTGCATCTATTTTTGTTCATCAGTGCATGCTGTTCATTATATTCCACAAACCAGTGAGATCATGTGACATTTATATTTCTCTGACTGGCTTATTTTGGTTAGCATAATCTTCTCCAGGTCCATCCATGCTGTTGGAAATGGTAAGAGTTCTTTATATTTTAAGGCAGCTTAGTATTCCATTGTGTAGATGTACCATGGTGTTTTAATCCAATCATCTGCTGATGGGCACTTAGGCTGTTTTTAAATCTTAGCTATTGTAAATTGTACTGCTATGAACATAGAGGTGCATATGTTCTTTTTCTTCTGGAGATTCTTAGAAGTGGGATTATTTGGTTAAAGGGAGTTCTATTTTTAATTTTTTAAGGAAACTCACCAGTCTGCATTCCTACCAGCAGTGTAAGAGGGTTCCTTTTTTTCCACATCCTCTCCAGCACTTGTTGTTGTTGATTTGTTGATGACAGCCATTCTGACCAGTGTAAGATGGTACTACATTGTTGTTTTGATTTTCATTTCTTGGATAATTAGTGACTTTGAACATGTTTTCATATGTCTCTTGGCCTTCTGTGTGTCCTTTTCCAAAAAGTATCTATTTAAGTCCTTGGCCCATTTTTTATTGGATTTTTTAATTTTCCTTTTGTTGAGTTGTATGAATTCCCTATAAATTTTGGAGATTAAATCCTTATTGGATATAACAGTGGCAAATGTGGTCAGTGGGCTTTCTTGTTGTTTTGTTGACTCTTTTGCTACTCAGAAGTTTTCTGTTTTTTTGTTTTGTTTTGTTTTGTTTTGTTTTTTGTTTTTTGGTGTTTGTTTGTTTGTTTGTTGTGTGTGTGTGTGTGTGTGTGTGTTATGTAGTCCCATTTGTTTATTTTCTTTTTAGTTTCCATTTCCCTAGGAGCTGTATTGGTAAATATATTACTATGACATATATCTGATATTTGCTAGCTATGGATTCTTCTAAGATTTTTATGGTTTCCCATCTTACATTTAAGTACTTTATCCATTTTGAGTTTATTTTGGTGTATGGTATAAGTTGGTGGTCTAGTTTCTTTTCTTTCTTTATTTTTTTGCATCTATTTGTCCAATTTTCTCAACACCATTTATTGATTTATTGAAGAGACTGTCTTGATTCCATTTTATGCTCTTGCCTCCTTTGTCAAATATTAATTGAGCATAAAGACTTAGGTCAAGTTTTGAATTCTCTGTTTTGTTTCATTGGTCATATGTCTGTTCTTATGCCAGTACCAGGCAATTTTGAGTACCTGCCTGGTGGCTTTGTGATATAGCTTGATATCTGGTATTGTGATCCTTCCAACTTTGTTCTTTTTCTAGGTATGTGAAACATGCCATTGGTATTTAAATGGGGATTGCATTGGATCTATAAATTGCTTTGGTTACTATGGACATTTTAATAATGTTTATTATACCAATCCATGAACGCAGTATATTCTTCCATTTGTTTGTCTTCATCTTTCTTTTTTTTTTCAATATCCAGTAGTTTTCCAAATTGCTCCTTAGTTAAGTTTAGTGTTATGCATTTTAATTTATTGTTGTAGTGATCAATTAGATTATTTAGTTTTTCTTACTGTGAGTTCATTATTGGTGTATGAAAAAGCCATAGATTTCTGGGTGTTAATTTTGTATCCTGGTACATTGCCAAATTCATTTATTAAGTCTAGTGCTTTTTAACGGAGTCTATGAACTTTTCTATGTACAATATCATTTCATCTAAAAATAATAACGGTTTTACTTCTCCTTTTCCAATTTAGGTATCTTTTATTTCTTCTTCTTGTCTGATCACTATGGCTAACAATTCCAATACTATGTCAGACAGGAGTTGTAAGAGTGGGAAACCCTTGTTCCCGTTCTTAGGGGAAATGTAATTAGTTTTTTGCCCATTGAGTATAATGTTGGCTGTAGGTTTTTCATATATGGCTTTTATTACAATGAGGTATAATCCCTCTATTCTCACTTTGCTGAGAGATTTTATGAAGAAAGAGTTAGATTTTGTGAAATGCTTTTTCTGCATCAGTTGATATGATTATGTGATTTTTATCTGTCAACTAGAGTCCAGTGCACAAAATTCATGTACAGGGGGTAGGGCTGTATCCCTCAGCCCAGCCTGCACCTTTTCCAATCTGGGACCCCTACTAGGATTGGGCCTAAATGGGCAGTCAGACATCCCTCTCATAATCCAGGACTGCTGGCTCCCAACTGCTCACCTGCCTGACTTTCTGATTGCCCTATCTGCTTCTGCCCTCTAGCCTGATTGATGCCTAACTGCTCCCCTGCCAGCCTGATTGCCCCTAATTGTCCTCCCCTGCAAGCCTGGTCACCCATAACTGACACCCCCTGCAGCCCTGGGTCCCCCCCCACCACCACCAATTGCCCTCTCCTGCAAGCTTGATATCCCACAACCGCCCTCCCTTGCAAGCCTGGTCCCACCCAATTCCCCTCTCCTGCAGGCCCAGTCATCCCTAACTTCCCTCCTCTGCCAGCCTGGTCACCCCTAACTGCCCTCCCCTGCTGGCCCAATCACCCACAACTGCCCTCTTCTGCTGGCCATCTTGTGGCAGCCATCTTGTGTCCACATGGGGGCAGCCATCTTTGACCACATGGGGAAAGCCATCTTGTGTGTTGGAGTGACAGTCAATTTGAATATTGCTATCTTATTAGATAGGATAAAGCCCGGTGTATGGGTGGGGGTTTGCTGGTTTGCCCTGAAGGTTGTCTGGGATCAGGATGGGGGTTCCCTGAGGGTGTGGGGTGGCCTGAGCAAGGGGCCTATGGTGGCTTGCAGGCTGTCCATGCCCCTTGGTGACCCAAGCAGAGGCCCTGGTATCTGGGATTTATTTATCTTCTATAATTGAAACTTTGTAGCCTTGAGTGCAGGTCATGTCTGTGGGAACTTGGCTTCCTCCATCACCAGGGTCAACTCAAGCCTCCTGCTCTCTCCAGCTTGTGGCTGCCACCATTTTTCTTGGGATTTATTTATCTTATCTAATTGAAACTTTGTAACCTTTAGTGAAGGCCAGGGCTGTGAGAAGCTTGGCTTCCTCCATCACTGAGGGCAACTGAAACCTGCTGCTCAGCTCCAGCTTTGTGGCTGTGGCCATTTTTGTTGGGATTTAATTTATCTTTTATAATTAAAACTTTGTAGGTTTGAGCATAGGCCAGGGACTGCCGAAGCAGCAGGGAAGCTTGGCTTCCTCCATTGCTGGGGAAATCCAAGCCCCCTGCTTGCTGCAGCTCTGTGGCCTCAGCCATCTTGGTTGGGTTAATTTGCACACTCACTCTTGATTGGCTGGTGAGTGTTGCTTGTGGATGCAGTGAAGTGATAGTTAATTTGCATGTTTCTTTTTTATTAGTGTAGATTTCTTTATGTGATGTATCATGGTTATTGATTTGCAAATATTGTACCATCCTTGCATTCCTGGAATAAATTCCACTTGGTGATGGTGTATGATCTTTCTAATGTAATGCAAGATCTGTTTTACTAGGATTTTGTTGAGGATACATCAGAGATATTGGCCTGTAATTCTATTTCTTTTTAATGTCTTTATCTGGTTTTGGGATTAGGGTAATGCTGACTTCATAGAAAGAGCTTGGAAGTGTGCCCTCCTTGAATTTTTTGGAATAGTCTGAGGAAGAAAGATTTTAATTCTTCTTTGGATATTTGGCAAGACCCGCCTGTGAAGCCATCTTGCCCAGGGCTTTTGCTGACTGGAAGTTCTTTGAAGACTGCTTCAATTGCCTCCATAATTATCAGCCTCTTCAGATTTTTTATTCATCCTGACTGAGTTTTGGAAGGTCATATTTTTCTAGTAATATGTTCATTTCTTCTAGGTTGACCAGTCTATTGGAATACAGTTGTTCATAGTATTTTTACTTTTTAAAATTCTTTGTATTTTGTGGGGTCTGTTGTTATTTCACCTTTTTCATTTCTGATTTTGTTTGCTGTGTCCTCTCTTTTGCTTTTTGGTTATCTTAGGAAGGGTTTCATCAATCTTGTTTATCCTTTTGAAGGACCAGCTCTCTGCTTAATTGATCTTTCTCTTTTATTTTGCTGTTTTGTTTTGTTTTATCTCATCTTTATGTCATATTTCCACTCTGATCTTTATTATTTTCATCCTTCTGCTTACTCTGGGCTTTTCTTGTTGCTATCTTCCTAATTCTTTAAGTTATAGAGTTAGATAATTTATTACCATTTTTTCTTGTTTTTTTGAGATAGGCCTTTAATGCTATGAACTTCCCTCTCAAAACTGCTGTCATTGTGTCCCATTGATTTTGGATTGTTATGTTTTCATTGTTGCTTGTTTCTATGATTTTTTAAAATTTCTTCTTTGATCTCTTTGGTAACCAATCATACTATATAATAAAATCCTAATATGGTAAGTGTCTGATTGTCCACTCATCTATTCAACTAATCAAAGTATAATATGCTAATGCTATACTAAGGCCACTCAACCACTCACTATGATATGCACTAACCAGCAGGGAGCTGGTCAACCAGTTGCTATGACATGCATTGACTACCAGGGAGCAGGTAGGTTAGCTTGGTGCTGGTATCCGGTCAATCAGGACTGAGCAAGATGGGCCAGACATGCCCTGGAGCTCTCCTGTGGTCCGTCCCCAGCTAGCCAATCTCATCAATTATGCACTGGTAGGGTCCTTTGGCCTGGCCTCTCACAATCTGGTAGCTGATTTTTGCCTGATCCTGGAGGCCAGGTCAAGGGACCCCACTGGTGCATGATTCATGAACTGGGCCTCTAGTTGTTTAATAACATGCTATTTAGGCTCCAAGTGTTTAAATCTTTTTATTGTTTTTATTATAGTTTATTTCTAATATTATTCCATTGTGAACTGAGAAGATGCTTGATATGATTTCAATCTTCTTGAATTTGAAGAGACTTTGCCTGTGTCCCAATATGTCATCTATCTTTGAAAATGTCCCATGTCCACTTGAAGTGAATGTATGTTCTGTAACTTTGAGGTCCAGTGCATGAAATTTGTGCAAGGGAGGGGGTGTGTGTTCCTCAGCCCAGCCTGCACCCTCTCCAATCTGGGACCCCTTGAAGGATGTCCAACTGCCTGTTTAGACCCGATCCCACTGGGCAGTTGGATATCCCTCTCATAATCCCAGACTACTGGCTCCCAACTGCTCACTTGTCTGCCTGCCTGATTGCTGCTAACTACTTCTGCCTGCCAGACTGACCACCCCCTAACCACTCCCCTGCCAGCCTGATCAATGCCTAACTGCTCCCCTGCTGGCCTAGTCACATCTAACTTCCCACCCTTGCCAGCCTGGTTATCCCTAACTATCCTTCTCCGCCAGCCTGATTTCCCCTAACTTTCCTCCCCTGCCAACCTGGTCACCTCCAATTGCCCTCACCTGCTGGCCTGACTCCCTCCTACCCCAACTACCCTCTCTTGCATGCCTGGTCACCCCTAACGGCCCTCCTCTGCTGGCCTGGTTGCCCCCAACTGCCCTCCCCTGCTGGCCTGGTCCTCACCACTGCCTTCCTCTGCCAGCCCAGTCAACCCTAACTGACTTCCCCTGCAGGCCTGATTGCCCCCAACTGCCCTCCCTTACAGGTCTGGTCCCTCCCATTTGCCTTCCCCTGCTGGCCTGATCACCCACAACTGCCCTCCCCTGCCAACCATCTTATGGTGGCCATTTTGTGTCCACATGGAGGTGGCTATTTTATGTGTTGGAGTGATGATCAATTTGCATATTACCTCTTTATTATATAGGATAGAGAGCCCTGAAATAAACCCATGCATGTATGAGATCAAACTTGGGACAAGGGAACCAAGACCACCCAGCAGGGGAAGGCTAGTTTATTTAATAAATATTATTGAGAAACTAGGGCAGCCAATTGTTAAAAATGAAACAGGACTTCTATTTTATTTTATTATTTTTGTTAAATATATTTTTATTGATTTCAGAGAGAGGAAAGAAGAAAGAGAAAGATAAAAATATTAATGATGAGAGAGAATCATTGATCGGCTGCTTCTTGCTGACCTCCACTGGACATCTAGCCACAACCCAGACATGTGCCCTAATTGGGAATCAAATCATGACCTCCTGGTTCATGTGTCAAAGCTCAACCACTGAGCAGGACTTCTATTTTACACTAGTTCGGCAAGAAACATACATGTCAAGTTGAAATGGATTAAAGACTTGAATGTAAGGTTTAAATTATAAAACTCTTAGGAGAAAACAAAACATAAGGGTAGGTTCCTCAAAATTATTTTTGGCAGTGATTTTTTTAAGTATTTGACAAAACATAAAAAATTACAATAGAGTTACTATATCTAATTAAAAACCTGCATAGCAAGGGAAAATGTCAACAAAATGAAAGAGGCAACTTAGCAAATTGAAGGAAATGTTTCTAAATTATATATTTGATAAGATGATAATATTCAAATAAAAATATAGAGAACTCATATAACTCAATAGGTAAAATAATATAATTAAAAATAAGTAGCAGAACTGAATGGACAATTTTCCAAATAAAATGTAAGAATGTCAATTTATACATGAAAAGGTGCTCAAAATCACTAATAATTAGGAAAATTCAAATCCAAACCATAATCATATATCATCTCAAACCCAATAGAATAGCTGTCATCAAAGAGGCAGCACATGCAGAGGAAAGTGAAGCCTTTGTGCTATTGGCAAAAAATGTAAATTGGTGCAGCCACTGTGGAAAACAGAATGGAGGATCCTCACAAAATTAAAAATGTAATTGTAAAAATATTCTAGTAATCCCACTTCTGGATGCATATACAAAGAATATTAAAACTGGGTATTTAAGGTATGTGTATTCCTGTGGTTATTGTGTCATTAATGCCATACCCAAAATATTGAAAATCTACCTTCTTTTAACAATCTAAGCATCATTCAACAGACAAATGGATAAGAAAAAATGTGGTCTGTATAATGGAATATTATTCAGCTATGATAAAGAAAGACATTTCTCATTTGTGACAACGGGGATATACCTTGAGGGCTGCGGGGGCCCTGTCAGAGTACACTGGATGTTTAAGGCTACTTTGAGTGTGGGAATCATAATCAGGGTGTTCAAGGCCAATTTACTATGCGCAGGTACAAGAGCAAGGATGCAGCAAGCTATACACTGTGCAGGTGTGCCTTTCTATAACCCAAATATTGACGTCATTATTTAGCATGAATCTTCTTTTGTTTGAACTCATAGATATTTTGTCACTGACTGGCCAACTATTGGCTACTTTGTTTGTAATAAAACATGCCCCATTTTCCTCCTTGTACCCATGAGTTTTTTCAGGTTCCTGTACCTGGAAGGGTTATATCCCTGGCTGAGAAGCTTTCCCCTGACAAGGACATTATGCAAAGTAAAATAAGCCAGGGAGAACAAGAAAGTATCACTTATATATAAATGCAAAATAAAAAAAGTCAAACTCAGAATAAAAGTGGTCACCAAGTCTGGAAGAGAGTGGGAAAAATAAAGAGATATTGGTAAAAGGGTACAAATTTTGAGCTACAGGATGAATAAATTCTGCAGATCTAATGTAAATCATGGTGACTATAGTTGAGAAAACTGTACTCTATAATTGAAATTTGTTGAGAGTAAAACTCAATTAATCTCATAAAACAGTTAAATATGTGAGAAGATGATTGTGTTAATTAACCAGGGCAGAGGGGATTTTTTTCACAATGTATATGTATATGAAATATTATGAAATACAGTTATATATCCTATAATTTTATTTGTCAACTTTCCTCACTAAAGCTGAAATAAGAAATCAATTAATTAAATAAAATGGTTGCTATACACAGGTTAGTTTTGTGGTGATTTATTATCCAGGATGAGGAGTATAGTAGAATTTGGTACTATAAATAGAGGTGTGTTATAACTGAGGACTTAAACATGTAGTATTGTCTCCACCAGGTGTTCAGCAGAAACTAAAGGACCTGGAGCAGGCATCTGGTGAAAACATAATGGTACTCAAACAGGCTGCTGGGGAAGTTGTGAGGAAACATGATACTGAAAGGTGCATAGTCTCTCCATCCTGTGCTCCAGGATGAAGAGGACCTGGGAGTCTGGTTGGCAGTATTCTCTCAACTCCCAGACAACAACCAGCATTGCCTTGTGGACATGTGTGTGAGCCAGTGTGGAATGTACAAGAATGCTGCCTGATGCAACTTAAATATAGGAAAGCTTTCAAAGTTGAACTTTCCTTTTGGTAACCAGCCATTTTTCTATATAGATATATTAACTGTTTTCATGCCAGAGACCCAAAATCTAAAAAAAGGAATTTTTTCTAGTATTTATATATTTTATTTTTCTTAGTGTATTGTCTAAAATGGCTAAAATAGTTTTAAGTAGATGCATGTATATCATATTTTCTTGTGTTAACTCCACATTAATGGTAATATGAAGGAGCTTTGTTAACTAACAGTTATCATTGATTCTTACTACACACCATGTACATAATAGTGGTATATTAAAGACTTCCAGAAGCAAAAATTCAGAGGCCAGATTTCCGTATTTTACCCATATCTACTCTTACTGATTGACCTTGGCCAAGTCCTTTTACCAGTCTTCGGTTTTGTCATCTATGAAATGGGAACAACAATCGTCTAGTTAGCTCACCAGTTGTTACTGTGATTGAATGAATGAGTAAAGTTAGAATAAAGTAGTGCATTACCTGACCTTTGTAAACATTATGAAAGCGTATGTTATTGTTAACTTTTATCAAGTAAATGCTATGCTGAGACTCTATGCTACGAGCTTTAATACATTGCTTCATACAACATTTACAACCTCCCTACAAAGTGTGCACTATTTCCCCAGCCTTTCAGAGGGGGAAATCAACAGATCCAAAGGATTAAATAACTTTTCTACTTGGTCAACTATAAATGGCAGAGCAATATTTTGAACTCAGTGCTATCTGGCTTTCTAGTTCATGTTTTGACCCAATGATATGGGTGGCATGCTTTCTGATCCAAGCCAAGTACTTTCCAAAAGCAAAGAGATATATCCAATACCTGGGTCTTAAAACTCCAGGAGTTAGTCAGGGCTGCCAGCAGAGTGCTCTGTTTGCTGTATCACTGAATGGAGGAGAGAAGGGCAGCTGCAAGGCATTTGTCTCAATCCGAAGTGTTGAATTTGAACATTAAAAAAAGTGGCTGCCGTAGGTTTCCCTGAAGAGCAGTGAGCTGTCAGGTGCTGAGATTGCATCAGACAGAAGGCCTCCATTATCTCCCTGCAGGGATCTGATATTTTATGTTACTTGGTTTTTATTCTGAAGTCTTAGTGAGAGCTGACATGAAGATAGCCCAAGAAATGTCTGGTCTGGAAGGTCGGTTCCGCTGCTCAAACTGCAGTGATTAAGAAATGAACATGTTTTGATACTTCTAAAATAAGTTTTCCATTTTAATGGCGCTTTATTTCAAACACCCTTTCTCTTCAACCTTAACCTGTTTTATGACATTCAATTTCACATTTTCAAATGTGTCATTGATGGTTCCATAAGTAAGAACAATAATATCTTCTGAAACAGAAAGCCACGTAAAATTGAAGTCATCATCCAAGTTTTCCTTCCCCTTACTGACACTGATTTTATTTGGCATGCCTGACACTTTAAAGCAGTCTCAACTTTTAAGATAATCATTAGTTTCTAATGTCTTTTTTTCATTTTTTCTTCCTCTTTTTTATTAACTACAACTATCTCTCTAGTGCACACCCACAAAAGCACACACTCAGATTATAATGCTTTTCTAATTAAACTTATTCCTTTAATCACTCCTACTCGCTTTTCAAAAATAAGTGTTCAAAAATAATCTTTAGGCCTGGCCAGCATAGCTCAGTGGTTGCGTATCGGCCTATGAAACAGGACATCACAGTTCAATTCCTGGTCAAGATACATGCCTGGGTATGGGCTTGATCCCTAGTATGGGGCATGCAGGAAGCAGCCAATCAATGATCTCTCTCATAATTGATGTTTTTATCTCTCTTTCTCCATTACTCTATGGAATAAATGAAACTATATTAAAAATAATAATCTTTAGTAACGAAAGATAAACTAGTGGCATCATCAATAGGTCATGAGGATACCATTACCTTATCACATAATGTGACCAAAAGGGCCATCACACTAGTCCTAATATCACACTAGTCCTAATATGAGAAAAAACATCAGACACACCTCGGTTGGGAAAATTTCTATTGGACACTTGAACAGTACTCCTTAAAATTGTCAAGGTCACAAAAGACAAGTAAACTATGAGAAACTGTCACAGAGCAAAGAAGATTTAGGAGTTATGACAATTAAATACATTGTGGTACCTTGGGTTTGATCATGGATAGAAAAAGATTAATGGAAAACCTAGTGAAAGCCAAATAAAGTTTTGATTTTAGTTATTAGTAATGTACCAATGTTGATTTCTTAGTTTTGACAAATGTGCCCTGTAGCAAAAGATGACAATGGGAAAAACTAGGTAAAAGATATATATATATATATATATATATATATATATATATATATATATATATATATATACTGTCTTTATAAACATTTTTGTAAATATAAAATTATCCCAAAATTAACAATTTATTTTAAAATGTTCTTGGCTCAAACTTTTCAACAAAACTCCACTGTTTATTAAATCCATGCGTATGATCCTATTGTTTCTGATCACCTACTGCCCTCTTTAGTCATTTTTTCTGGCAGCCAGAATAGTGTCCCCACCCAGAGATGACCATGCCCTAACCTCTGGGACTTGTGAATATGTTATTTACATGTCAAAAGGCATTTTTTTGTAATCAGTGTTAGGGACAGAGATAGAAAGATCATCTTGAGTTATTTGGATGGGCCCAATTGACTATATGAACTCTTAAAATTAGAACACATTTTGCTGTCTAAAAGCAGGACAGATTGTAGTAGGGGAAAGTAGAGCAATTCCTAGCACAGGCAGGATATATTGCACTGGCTCTAGCACACAGGATCTCAAATTCAAGGACCAGAAGAGGCCTCTAAAAGGTAGGGGGAGCTTCCAGCTGACAGTCAGTGAGGAAAAAAGCTGAGTTATACGGCTGTTGGAAACATATTCTGCCAATAACTTGAGTGAACCTGCAAAGTAATTTCTTCCAAAGCCTCTCAATAAGAACTCATAGCAACCAATACCTTGATTTTAGTTTTGTGAAATCCCGGACAGAGAAACAAGTCAAGCCAATCTAGACTTCAGATCTACAGAACTGTAAGTTCATAAATGAGAGTTGTTTTAAGTTATTAAATCTGTGGTAATTTGTTACAACACCAAAAAAAAAAGTTAATCATTCTTCTATTTATGTACAAATATTTTTGCTTCCTTCAAATGTGCCAAACATGTTGATCAGATTCCATAAAAATTAATGGTATTTTTATTTTGCCATTTTTAATTATATTTCTCTTGCCTAAATTGCCTTTTTATTGGTGCAAATTATAAAACGTATAGAGTCAACAGTTTCTATTTGATTTAAGGCACGCTTAGCCATTTGGTTTTTATTATCTCTACTATGCATACGGTATATGGACTACGTTGCCTTGTGTCATTTTGCCATATGAATAAATAATTTAGGACTATTGTCTTGCCTGTCCACAACATTTATACACACACACACACACACACACACACACACACACTAGTGGTCTGGTGCACAAATTCTTGCACATTGAAGGAAAATTAATTAGAAGAAATATTTTAATATCACTATTAACCCTTTCTCTATAATAGAAGTGTCAACCAAATTCATGATTGACAATGACAGATCAAAACACACACATGTGATTGGTGACAGCGAGAGCTTTATATGTATTGCACTGCGTGAGTCAACTTAGCCTTTTATAGATATAGAATAAACTTGCTTAATTAGACCTGCTTTCTTTTTTAGCTAAACTTTTGCCAGCCCAGTGAAGCACCCCAACTTCTCTTTCAGGTAATTGTCAACAGTAAATATCAACATGAAGCAGATTATTATTGTAGAACATGCAGGGAGAACAAAGGATAAAATATTTAACTGAAGCGATGTTTGACTATATTCTGTGCAGTGAGAAAACCTGAAGTCATTTTAAAGGTCCACCATTTCTTACTTCTTTTCAATCAGGGCAAGTTTTTAAGCTTTCTAAATCTCCATTTTCTGGCTAATGAAAAGAAAATTGGACTCCATTGAGTATCTTACCTACCTACTTCTGGACTTCTGTGAGGATCAAAAGTGATGAGGCACGGGAAAAGGATTCACAGACATTTGGTTAAAGTGTAAAATGTTTCCACATGGCTATAAAGCAACTTGTGTTCCTGAGCTGAAGAAACTACAAGGAGGCTAGTCACTAGGGAGAGGAAACCAAGAGTTGCTACATGATGTCATTACCCAGCCCACAGGCACCATTTCTAGGCTAGGCTGGGCTGTGTGCCGCATTTTGCGCCATGAGGTTTTGGCAGCATCCTCTGCAATTTGGTGGGCTGTCACTCTAGGGTGATGGCGGGACCTGTGTCCCACTTGGGAGAAACCAAATATTGCTTTGTGGGTCCAGATTCCTTGTGATGTTTCTCTGTACATGGCCACTTCTCATCACAGCAGCTCCTGCATTGTGTGTCTGCCTGCTGGTGGTCAATGCACATTATAGCTAATGGTCAAAGGTTGGAGGGACACTTAGCATATTAGATATATATATAATTTTTTTCAGTCTCTTACTGTGACATTCAGTCTCTTACTCTTCGTGTTTTATGTGCACCCACTGACATATACTCTAAGTTTCAATCCATGCTTTGTAAATATTCTATATGTAAATGAACTCTTGTTAAATAGCATAGTTAAATAGCACGATGATGATGATAGTGCTAGTTAAATGGTATAAAAAGGGGAGAAAGAGGAGAACAGGACATAATAGCGGAAGATTATAAAATAAGAGAATAAAGAAAAGTATTTTGGAGAATGGTAGACATTCCTTTGAAATAATGGCTTTCAACTTGATCATTTTGCCCCTCATGGGATATTTTGAAATATTTGCAAACATTTTAATTGTCATGGAGGAGTAGGAAGAATTATAACTGACAAATAGTGGGTAGAGGCCATGGAAGATGAATATGTTACAATGCACATACCAACATACATATTAAAAAAGTATCCAGCCCAAAATGTCAATAGTGTCAAAATTAAAAAACCATTCAAAAATCATTCTGCCAAGCTATCATAAGGCGTAAGGCTTAAGGTTACTGCTGTGCTTTGGAATACAAGCAAGAACTACATCCACAGCTCAGGCCTTGGGAATGCTGTAGTCACACATGAACACTAGCACCTATTCTACACTGTGTGGATGTCTCTGCAGTGTTTAGATAGCTTTATCCATCAGGATCTGAAATTAAAATGTTTTCTTGAGTAATAAATTAGTATATCTTTTGTTAAACCTGATAACCCTAAGGTTAAGTTTATGTCCACAGATGCTAAAGAAAAAGTGAATTTTCAGCACAGATATTATCTAAGTAATAGCCAATGTTGACCTTTATTTTATTATCCTACTAGAGGCCCCATGAACAAAATTGCACATGGGTAGGATCTCTAGGCCTGGCCAGCAATCAGGGCCTATTGGAATAATCTCGCCCATTCCCAATCAGGGCTGAGCCAGCTGGGGCCTGCCAGCTGCCAGACAGGGACTGCCAGACAGGGGAAGGGATGGTGGAGGGACATGGGAAGGTTGACTGTGGGAGTGTACTGACCACTAGGGGGCAGCGCCTGCATTGAGCATCTGCCTCCTGGTGGTCAGTACACACCATAGCGACTGTTTGACCAATTGTTCTGGTCATTCAGTTGTAATGGTCACTTAGGCTTTTATATATATAGCTGTGCTGTCTGTATCCTTAAAGTCCAACCCTCATTTTCACAAATATTAATATTCACACCTGATAATTTTTATACTGTCAAGCTCTGAAAATTGTTGTAAAGTTACTTTGCATATCGTTGGGTACGTGAGCCTCACAGAAAACATTCAAACCTAGTAAATGGTCTGTTTGTCAGACACAAATTCACCAAAGGAAAGGTAAAGTGTTTCCTAAAAATTTTTTAAATAGAAAAAAAAATCTCTAAACCATCCTAGACTTCAATGTAGCACTTTTCAAGCTGCCTGAAAGCTAAGACAATTACAGAAGACAAATCTAGTTAGAGACAAAGATGTGACTTTCAAGATAAGAAGCTGATGAGTTACTTTCACATCTGAAGTTCAATTTAATCTGAAAGGAAAGCAAGTCCATCAATGTCCATTTGACATGCTCATAAGCCTGAGGGACATTCACTTTTCTCTCGGTTGAATCCCTGCCTTAGGTGTTATTTAACTCTTTCTGTTCTGAAACACTTACTTTATTTATTTATTTATTTATTTATTTATTTGTTTGTTTGTTTGTTTGTTTGTTTTTATTTTTTACAATATAACTTATATTTAATAGTAGTACATATGTTTTCCTTCCCCCCTGCCAATATCCTCCCCTGAGCCTCCCTTACCCCCCACCACATGTCCCCACCTGCCCCCCTGCCCCGCCCCAGTGTCTTTCATTCATTGGTTATGCTCATATGCATGCATACAAGTCCTTCAGGTGATCTCCCCCAGCATCAGCCTCCAATCCACTCCAGCCTTCCCCCTGTAGCTTGACAGCCTGTTCAAGGCCACCCTGCCTCTATATCAATCACTCCCCCCTGCTTCTTTTCTTCAAAAATATCTTGCCTCTGCATACTAGAAACAAACGTATAAGAGCAAAAAAAAAAGTTTGAGTGTCAGTTTCAATGTCCAACTATTCTGAGTTCCAGTTTCAATGTCAAATAGTTCTTCATGTGTACATGTCAGCAATGGTATCCAGATGGTGGACACATCGTGGCAATGCAAGATCCATCCTCTCTGGTATGGTCCTGGGCCGCCTGCAGCCACGCACAGCTGCCAACTGCTAGCATGGCAAGGTGTAGTCAGCATCCCCCATCTCTGGACCATCCTCGTGGTTGGAACAGACCCATCAGTTCCTCACTGTCTCAGGAACCCACATGGTCTTGGAGTTTTTCTCTGCAAACACACAAACACATTCTCGACCCAAAGTTAACAAAGGGATCCTCTCTGCAAAATAGACTTGGGGTTCTTTTTATTTTTGCCTAAATGATTTTCCTTTGGCTTATTTTGACACCATGTGTGTTTTTTCATGGGTGTCCTGCAGTTGGTTTTACAAATAGAATTTACTTTTCTGGAGTAAGAATTTTCTACATGTATTTTACTTACAGGATATTTTTCCTTACATGATATTATCCCTCTGTCCCCCCCTTTTTTGGTTAATGGGGGCTTTTGAAAATTTTATCTTGCAGTCTTGGTAATTTTACATTTTAATTTTTGCACACTAATATGACTGCTTTAGGTTCTTTGGATGTTAGGCAATTTTACAGTGAGATGAACTACTAATATATTTTTTAGTTAATGTTTTAGGAAAAGCTTTTTGTCTAGTACATTTGAGTATTCACTTAGTTCACTTGGCCAATTTAAATTAATCTGAAAACTTGATTACTATTTTACTGTCAATTTTAATACTCAAGCAGAAATCTTAGTTTACCCTGTAAATACTAGTGGAAAAAATATTTGCAATTTTGAGTAGGTTCTGAGCATTCCTGGTAATAGACTGAATTTAGATATAGGGCAGCTATTGCTGGCTGAGTCTCTGTCTGCCACCTGGGTCCCCTTATGAGTTGTACATGGGAGGCGAAGCAGCCGTGGGGGTAGGAGACCTCCCTCAGGAGGGGTGAGAATTCAAACCCCTGCAAGGTTTGTGGATGAGGGTCTGTGCCCCACCTCTGTTGACCTTTTAGTTCTCTCCTGTTGGCCCCTCTGCGACTGTGCCTGTGTTAGGTTGTTCCTTCCCTGAGGAATCTTACCCGTCTCTGACTAACCAGCCATCCTCCGGGGCTAAACAGGGTGATGTGAGGTTCAGTCCTGTCTCCTTTGTAGTCTATGCCCCCGTGGCCTCCACGTCCAGCACCTGCCTTGGGGTCCCCTCGCCTGCTGGCGGGGTCCCGGTACTGATCACATATCTCGAGGGACCCGGGTTTCTTCTCCAGAGAGGGCCCAGCTCACGCCATTGATTGAGAGACAGATCCATGGTGCCAGCTGCCCAGAGGCTTCAGGCACAGCTTGAACTGAAAGTTCAAGCATCAGCTGTATGTATGAAACACTTACTTTAAAGTGCACCTATAGAATTAAATTATGCTTTCTTTTTGGCCTATTATGTTTACATTTTCCAAATGTTCCTAAGATTTTTAACTGCAGGTAAAATTTCTTTAAAATGCAAATGTGAATGTTTTCTTCACAAAGACATTCAGTTACACCATGGAAGCAGGCCAGTATTCTCAAGAGCAGTTTATCTGCTTCTGATTTGATGACCCTCTCTTCCACTGTGGGTTGCTGGCCCCTTTGCTATGGTTGAGTTCATCATCAATGCCCAGCCTTTAAGGGACAGTCTGAGAGAAACACATTCCAGGGAGATGTAATTTTAGTGATGCCTCACACAAAGCCCAATTCTAATAGCCAAGCTTGAATGTAACCATTTCAATTAAAAATATAAGGCTAATGATGAACACAGTTTGGAAACTTCCATTTGATGAAGACAACTGGGAAATTCCTCAGATAATAAAATGTTTGCCTTTCCCTTACTTCAGTGGAAGAAAGAAACTTCCATATGTCATACATACTTCCTAGGTACCACATACTGATGAACAATGTTAATTCCATTTTACAGATAAAGAAACTGAAATTCAGTGTTTCAGTAACTTCACTAAGGTCATGCAGAGAGTAGAAAGCTAGAATCTAAACTTGGTGCTCCGTGCTCTTTGTTATTTCCCTCAACATACTGAATGATGCCACCAGCAGTGCCAATCCCAGCACATGCCAGCAGCAGCACTTAAACCAGCATCAAGAGGGGATAGACATGAGCCTGATTTCTAAGTACAAGCAATCCAAGTTTATGAAGCACTTTGGTTGTCTTCTTATTTTTTGCTTTAGTGATTATGTTCCTCAGTAAGAACAGAGATGCACCATGGGGTAGGGACTATGCAGTGAGCCAACTCTGCACCATGCCTTGGCTCTTGCTCCACCTGTGGTCAGAGTAACCTTGAGTGGGTGACCTAACCTCCTCAGCTTCAATTTCTTCCTTCACCAACTGATGACAATGACTCTGACCATACATGGTGCTTGGAGGTGCTAAAATATACCACATCTTGAATACTTACTGAACATGCAGGAATATAAAAAAATGTTTTTGCATGCTACCTCCTTTTTGCATTCAGAACCATGTCCATGCCCTCTTTATATAAGGAGTAAGACTAAAAGCTTAGCCAGATTCTTATGAGCTCAGAAACCTAGAAGAATCGGTTACTAAAGCTGACACAGCCTTCTTAAGAAGCCCCAGAAAACCCACCCAATTTTTAATAATCTCAATTTTATTTTATGCCTCATTTATTCTTTCAAGAATTGGTAAGAATTTAAAATACAAATACAACATTACGACAGGTGTACCATGGGTTGAGATTATGAAGAATGTTAGCAAGGAAGACAGACTAAGAGAAGACAAACTTACACTACCTTTCCCTCTATGAAAAGCCAGGCCAGGGGACCCAACATGATGGAGTAGGTAGAACTTATATGCACCTCCTTCCAATTCCAATTAAAATATAGAACAATCAACTTGAATAACCAACTGATGATTAGCTGAAAAGAAGTTCTATAACCGAAGATTATAGGACAAACCACATCAAGACTGGTTAGAAAAGGGAGAAATGCAAAAGGACTGATCCCACACTCAAGTGTGGCTTCTGGGAATCTGAGGAATAACTCAGCTGTAAAGGTTCAGCCCAGAGAACAAGAGCCAAAACATCTGACTGAAAATCAGCACTGATTCTGACCTCCAGGCAGAGAGAGGAGTCTGCTGGAAAGGGAAATACACTCTTAAAGGGGCAGCACACAAAATCTCATTTACAGCCACTCACCCTGGGCTCCAGCAGAGAGAGGACAGAGCAGACAAGAGATAATGGGTTTTGTGGCTCTGAGGAGAGAGCTGAAAGGACATGGTCCCCACGTTGAGTTCCTCTCCACATCGCAGACACCATCTTTCTTGGGTTGTGCACTCTCCGGCATATGGCATCACCCTGGGGGAAAGCGGTAGCTCCATCCTCTGGGCTCCTGGATGCCCTTCCCTACAGAGCCCTCACCCTGTGGAAGCGGCATAGAGCTGAGCATAGAGGTCCAGGCAAACTCAGGGGTGTCAGTGAATGAGGCCTGTGACTCTAGCACAGGAACCATTTCTCCCATTTTCCTGCAAGCCTGACCAGCCCCTCCCTCATAGGAGATACATTAGCCCCGTGATCCTGAATCCTGGGGGACCTGTCCTGTGATCTCAGCTATACAGGAGGTCTGGGAAGAATCCAGGACAAACTGAATCAGGTGGCTCTAGGACAGAGGCCAGTTTTCTCTTCTAAGCCATTCTTCACATAGCACATTTTAATGTGTTTGGGTCTGATAAATTCTGCTGACCTCCCCCTGACAATTCCCTGAGATTCCATCCCATCATAATGGTCTGCAGGAACCCAGGGGGCTGGCAGCTAGCCTTGGTGTTTCCTGGGGCTTTGATTCAGGGGCCCTGTACCCAGCACTGGCACGATATTTAAACCTGTATTAGTCTGATGGACACCAGTTGCTTTTTCCTGGTGACCACTGAGAACATACCTCATGCAAGTTGTGTACTGTCAGCAGCTCTCTCAAAAACAGCCTAACAGGAAGCCTGCAAGAAAGGCAAGTGGAAGAGGATTTTGAGGTGCTTTGGGTGTATTTCCAACCTGACACCGGGCTGGGTGCTGGTCAAAGCCAGCCTTGGTGCACAGCTCAATCCTTCTCACACACACCCAGGATCAACAGAGGCAGTCACAAACTGTGCATTGTTTGTAACACCTAAAAGGTTCCCCAAGGCCAGTCATAGGCAGATTCAGACATCAACCTGTACCAGAATCCTCTCAAGAGGCCCCAGAACCAACCAACAAATTGACCAGATTCAGACATCAGGAAAGGATCCAATTAGCTAAGCTGCATAGTGGCACAGCCAAAGGAAGAGCTCAGCGGGGCTCCAAACCTGTTAAGGCAAATTCTGCTCCATGTGGTCAGCACCTGCACAGCAGCTCTTACACTATGGTCAAGGCTGACCCTCGTAGTGAGCAAACTTGTGAGTTGACCCCATGCACAAATGGGCCAACAGCAATAAAATCTCAATTACAACATAAGGGACATTCTGATAACTAGCTCAGGAGATGAAGGTGACTGCACCCTTAGGTTCCAAAGGGCATTTACGGCATAAGGCCACCTTACAAACTGAGAGATCCACCTAATACACAGAAACAAGCACAGAGATGCAACCAAATTGGGGAGGAAGAAAAACATACCCCAAATGAAAGAAACAGAGAAACTTCCAGAAAAAGAAAGAAATGAAATGGAGGCAAGCAATTTACCAGATATAGATTTCAAAAAAATAGTTATAATTATGCTCAAGGAACTTAGTGAGAACCTCAACATCATAAAAAATAACATAAAAACAATAAAAAATAAGCAGTCAGAAGTAACAAACACAATATCTGAAATGAAGCATGTACCACAAGATATTAAGCCCTTATCGAATATATTGGCATTATGTTATCTGATTCAAGGGGTTATCTATTAATTTTATCGACTTTTAGTTTTGTTATGCAAAACTGCATTTTGATGTAGTCCCATTTGTTTATTTTTTGCTTTCATTGTCAATTTCCCACTGAGTTTTCTTTTTTTTTAATATATTTCTTTATTGATTTCAGTGAGGAAGGGAGAAGGAGAGAGAGATAGAAATACCAACTATGAGATAGAATCATTGTTTGGCTGCCTCCTGCACACCCCCTCCTGGGGATCAAACCCAAAACCCAGGCATGTGCCTGTGGAGGGGAATCGAACTTGGGACCCTTCAGTCCACAGGCTGATGCTCTATCCACTGGCCCAAGCTGACTAAGGCTCCATTGATTTTTCTTAGAGAGAATCAAAGGGGGAAGGAGAGACAGGCTTGTTGCCTTCCACATGTGTGCCAGCCATGGTTGGAGATCAAGCATATAACTGAGATGTGTGCCCTTGACTGAAATCAAAGCCATGACTCTTCAGTTCACAGGCCACCACTCTAACCATTGAGCCAAGCTGGGTAGGGTGAGTTAATTGAGCAATTTTAAAACCTGTATTTTGGTTATGTATCTGGTGGGTTTTTTGTCTCTATTTTGTTTAGTTATTTTTCTGGAATTTTTGTCTTGTTCTTTCATTTAGAATATTTTCTTTACTTTCTCATTTTGGTTGGCTCTCTGTGTTTGCTTCTGCATATTATTTAGATCTGCTACATACCCCTGCCCTGACAGAGAGGCTTTATGCTAATGGTGTCCTGCGGGACCTAGTTTCATAGTCTCTCCGGCCATCTGAGTCAAGTGCTCCAGGGATGTCACCTGTGTAGTTTCTCTGTGTTCTTCTTATTTGGTCTTGTCACATGAGTAGGTGGAGTTGACCCTCAGGCTTACTACTTGTGAGGGCTGACTCTGACTATAGCAGATGAGTTGCTGTGTGATGTCTGACCGCCAAGTGCGGGAGTGGCTTTAGTAGGGCTCTGATGCCATTTGAGTCCACCCTTCAGATGTGTCATTTGTGGAATTCATTACGTGGTACTCTGGTATGGCCTGAAGCCAGCCACCAGGGGTGATGGGTCTGGAGGATCTTTGGAAGGATTCTGGTGCAGTTTATGTTCAGCTACCAGTATTGAGGCTGCTTGGTAAGATCTTCAAAGTGATCTGCAATTATCTGCTGCTTATGTTGGTCTTAGAGGGCCTTACAAGAAGCTACACTTTAAACAGAGATAGGCTGCCACTAATACTTGGCATGTAATACTTTCGTGGGAACCATGATGCAAGCTGAGGCGAGCCACTACTGTGTTAATCTGGTGACCACTTGGTTCAAACCAAGTTCCAAGCCAAGACTGGCTGACATTTATGCAAATCTTGGGGCTACCTGATGGGTTTATAATGCAAGTTGCTGCTTGTGATGAGCATGGGGCAACTTAGCAAGTGCTGCAATTCATACCCAGATTGGCCACTGCTTGATTTGAGCTTGGAGGCCTTTGAGAGATTTGGGGAACCCCGGTAGCATGAGCTGAGCAGTCTGCATGTGTCGAGCAACCTCTGGTAGAAGCTCAGACTAGGTGAGAAACTTGGGTTTATGGAGTCTCAGGGAATCACCAGGATAGGGGCCAGGGTGTTAGGTTAATGGAAGACATCAATTTGGTGCCCACCTGCGCTTGACTGGCTGGTTGGGAGGAGAGCTCTACAAGGCAAAAATAGTGCCTGGCAGTGCTCTGTCCTCAGAGAGATTTTCCTCACCCACTGCACCTCTGGCCCTAGTCCTACCATTAGTCAATTTAGTTTTTCCCTGCATGTCCCTGGCACTTTTTGAGCTGCCCCTGTGCTGGAACCCAGAGTGAATGAGTTTGTGTGCTGTCCCTGTTGAGAGCAGCATATCTCACAACCCTCTGTCTCTCTGGGACACAGGCCCACTGGTTTCTACAGACAGATAGATATTTCTGAGACTGCTGGTTTTCCCCTGCTGGGAAGCTGGATGTGGGTCTGCGACTCTCTCATTCCTCAGTGAGGAATCTGCAGCTGAGATATTGCACCCTATTCTTCATCTCCACACTGTGGGTTCTACATCTTTGTCCCTTTTTAAAGTCTCAATGTGGCCTCTTCTTTATATCCTTAGTTAGGAGTTCTGTTTGGCTAGTATTCAGGTAGTTTCCAATGATGGTCATTCTATAATTTAGTTATAATTTTGATGTGATTGCATGAGGAGATAAAAGGAAGGTTTGCCTACTCCATCTTCTTGACCAGACATCAGATTTAGTGTTCTCTGAGAAGACAGTCAATGGGCTTAAATTAGTAGTTAATAATTGATAATCACACTTGGTAATCACCTCAAAGTGATGAACAAAGCCTTCTCTGAGAGAAAACAAAAGAGCCTTCAGAATTATTTGAGAAATTCACTGTGGCCCCTCAAACAAGAGGATATGTTCAGGAGAGGAAGATTAGAGAACTTCTAATACAGCACTCATCTTAAAACCATGTAACATTATTAGTGGATGGTGAAGTCTTTGATATTACCTACTCATAATTCTTGGTAGATAATGAAAATATGCAAATCACAAATGATGATAAAATGGCAAGCATTGAGCTAGATATGTGAGATATATCTATATATTAATACACCTATATATCACAAATATATATAGAGAGAGAAGATATAATTTTTGTTGTTTTTTTAAAGCAATCTGACCTTCTACTGCTTTATTTAATAAGCTTAAAAAAAGTTTTCAACCCATATATTTATATAATGCAGTCTGTGTGTATATATATTTTACAATAGCACTGAAATTTGAATTTACAGTATTGTGGTTTGTATTCATTCACATTATATTTTATATAGAATTCTATAGAAGCTCACAAACCTTATTAACAAAGGCTTGCAAATATGAATGAATATATGTGATATATGAAAACAATTTCAGACCAATATTTTAATAGTCAATAATTTTAAATTTCCTTCAAACAGCAATATTTTAATAGTCAATAATTTTAAATTTCAGTTATTTCTTTCTCTGAAAAGGAAGTTTAGCAATTCAAGTATTCATATAATATTTTTAACAACCAGGAAAACTCTATGACATATTATTGTAATTATATTCACTTCAACCTAAGCTTCAGAGGTAAAAAAAAAAAAAAAAAATTCTTGCTTAGACTGAACCTCCCTCAGGAGAAGAAAAATGGAACCTACAATAATTTTCAATTCAGTTGAAGGGGTTAATAATAAAAACATCAACAACAATCATAATGTGATCAATTAGCGAACTTGGGACTAAGAAATATAAAACATGTTTTAAAGTGTCCTTGGCCTGTAGTATGCAGGAAGGAGAAGTATGATTAAAGATAGTGAAACCAACATGTTTCCTGTGCATTATAAGTAAATTAAGTCTTGTCTTTATCATCTCACTCATGGCTCACAGAAGCCCTATGAGATATTTTGATGTCTAGCTGCATATTTTCCTGGGAGTTGTCTCTGAATTGCCAATAAATTAGATGGAACCAGAAACAATACCCTCACTCTAGAAGGAGAGGCTCCATTTTCCTACAGGTGCTCCCAAAACTCTAAGTACTGAGAAGCTGGAAATTCTCACCATGCTCCTAAACAGTTGGTATCTAAGCTGATATTACATTGTAAGCTGATATTACATACAACATCAAGTGAAGGGGGATGTGCTCATCCCATTAAAGAGGGAGCAACAAGCCGAAGGGTTCCTTCCCTGGAACACAGCCACAGTGGGTCTAGCTAGCCCCACCTTTCACATCTATTGCTGCAGAGAAACAGGAGATCTGGGTAACTATGTACCTCTTTTTGTTGAATCTTCACTTATGAGTTTCCCTAGAATGACCTATTCCATGTGTCCATGCTATTTGTCATGAAGGATTGACTAAATTAAATAACATTAAAAATCAATAAGATGTGTGAGAGCTAAGTTACACATTTTAGTTCATCTAATTTAAAAATGGTTCTGGTTCCTGAAATTCACATATAGAAAGTGATGCCCTGACTAACTTGTGGCCTATAATCAACCATGTGTTCAATTCACAACCCAATATGCATCACAGTGTGGTCTTCATCAAAGGGTAAACTCAAGACCATCTGTATTATGACGCTCATGAGGCTTAGTACTAAGTCAGTTTTAAGAGACCTACTCTAGGCTTATGGCCTCATTAAATCTGATGTCAGTCACCCTCAAATCTTCAATTCTAGTAGGCACCCCAGGTGATCCCGAAGTACTAAAAAACTAAGATGCATTGCTCTTAGAAATTGCCCTGAACTTGCCACAAGAACTCATGTACACATGGGGTTTCAAGGGTTGTTCAAGACAAAGGCCAGGCCACCCATCTTCTCTCTAAAGTGGGCTTATGGTGAGGAAGAAAATGTCCTTTGTGAAAGCTAAGTAGTGGGGGAAAAGAGGAGGAATATTTTATGATGACACCGGGCTTTTTAGACCCTAGGATGATCTACCTGCGGCCTTTAAAATAAGTGATTTCTGATAAATAAGTTCAAGGAAAATTCTTAACTTTGGTTAAGAGAAGTCCAGGTAAGTGTGTATACCCTCCTGGAGAGTCAATGAACATTACCATGGACTATTCTGAGCCACATTGAGGCAGGTAGGGAGAAGTATCAGTGTTTTAATGAAAAGTCAGTTTTCTTCTTCATTCCCCAGGAAAGAAACCAAATTGTTAACCAGCTTCTACAATCCAGAGGAAACCAGTGAAGAACTGACAAAAATGTTGACCAGCCATGCACTGAGGCAAGCAGGGTAGAGGTGCCACAGTCGCATTATGGGTAAAAGCTCTACTAGCCTGAGGACAGTGATCCTATTGATCTCGTTCTGCTCACCTGCCCCTTCCTCTCTAATCTCAGCAGAGAACGCTGGCTTCACTTGGAAAAGAGGAATAGGCAGAAGTTTGTGATACATCAATATTTCACCTTAGTCATCATTGTTAAGCAGGTCAAAAATCAAACCTCCCCATGCACTCTTATCTATCACTCTGCCTGAAGCAATAGGAAATGTGTTATTCAAATGCAACAGCAATTGTCATGAATTCCAACCAACCAAGCAAAAGTCAAAGGCAAATTTTGAAGAAAGATATAATTTCATGTAACTTTTGTGGACCTACATGTATTTTTTAAAGTTAGTGGAGTATATCTGACATAGTGGAAAATTAAACAAAAGATGATTAATCACTGGACAACAGTCAAATAAAAATATATTTCATTCATTCCGTACAGTGTCTGGCACATCAATGTTCAGTAGTTTTTCTAATGAATCCATTAATAAATTCCAAGACTTCTACAGTTATTGTTGCAGATCCTCAATATACTTACCCTCAATTTCTACATCATAAAAATATATAAAATCAGTGAAAACCAATGGAATTATTCTTTTTTAGCATTGTACTACCCAAAAACTCCCACATATACTAATCCAACTTTGATGATTATTCAGTTTACTTTCATATTAGTTGTTTTTTATTTTATTTTACTTTTATTTATTTCTCACTATTACAGATTTCCCCCATTTTCTCTCCCTTTTCCTACCTCCACCAAGCCCCTGCCCCTACTCTCTCTGGGCATTACCATCCTTTTGTCTTTGTCCATGGGTTATGGATATATATATATATATATCCCATATTTTAGCCAAGGAATATATATATATATATTCCTTGGCTAATCTCTTCACCTTCTTTCATTTGTTCTCATCACCTCTGTCCCCTCAGACCACTGTCATTTTGTTTCACGTTTCCATGCCTCTGATTCTATTTTGTTCTTCATTTTATTTTGTTCATTAGATTCCACATATAAGTGAGATCATTTGGTATTTCTCTGTCTTTTTTATTTAGCTTAGCATAATAATCTCCAGTTCCATCCATGCTTCCAAAAAAGTAAGCGTGAATTGTTTGTTTTAATACATTGCTCGAAAAGAAAATTACATTTCCTCCCTAAGTCACCTGTGAGAATGAAAATGAGAGTGACTATGACTCTGACCATGTTTGAGATGATGAAATGTCAGTAGGCAGATTAGGGAGACTTCTCCTAGGACAGCCATGCAATGTTTAGGTCAAGAGCAATGTGCTCTCTAGAGAGCATGTGGAAACTTAAAAGAACTGTCAGCATAAGTAAGAAATTTTGTGTTCCACTATAATTATGTTATCAAAATTATAAATGGTTTAGTGAGAAACAGCCATAAAAATAAATTGAAACAATTATGTATTTATGAATGAAGACATAGTTGATTTTTTTTGGGTCTACTGACAGTAGGAAAACATTGCATTTTAATGTTGCAACTCTTAAGAGTTTTCAAATGCAAATTATCTTTCTTTTAAATCTATTTTTGCCAAAGTTTATCATGAAATCTCTTGTGTTTTCTTGACCAGGTCATTTTACGGCTTTGCTTTTATTTCAGTTTCCAGTTTATTAACACCTCCAGAGCAAAATTACATGATTATATTGTTTGTGGTTTCTTTTTTCTCATTTCATCTCTTTCTAGAGATGGCAGTTTATATTCATATGCCAGAACTGGTATTTGTTAATGTGTACATACAAAAACAGCTCTTTTGTAAACAATGCTAACATTGTCATCTCTGGTGCTAAAGAAACAAATAAGTAAGAAGCCTCAAAATTGTAAAGATAATTTAACACTATCCATGGGAGTAAAACTCCATTTTAGTCTTGTATATAACCCCTCTCCAGAACTTCTGGTCTTTCCCATCTTTTCCTATTAACATTCAGAACGCATTTCCTTATGTTTTTGTAAAGCAATAAAGTAGTAAAATTCTCCCAATTCTCACCACAAAATGGTGAACTGTTACTTGGTTAATGTTTGAAACTTCTACATAAAAAATAGACGTTTTATATGTATTTAAATTGTCTAAATGCATGTATAAGTTTATACATAAACTTATGTGTGTGGATATACATATATATGTATATAAACAGAGAGAGAGAAAGAGAAAATATCTTAGAGTCCGCTCTCTATGCAGCAGTTGGAATGATCTTTTAAATAAGAAAACCAATCCTAGCACTGCCCTAACGTGGGTTTTTGCACATCCTATTATGGCCCTCAGCCTTCCTGTCCTCTCTCCTTCCTGACCAGCAGCACCTGGACATCCTAGGTTCCTTTATGGTACTCAAACATAGGAAAGCTTTATCCCTTTTGGGTCACTGACTTAATGTCCTCCCCTCAGATAACTGCTTGGCTAACTTATTCTGAAACTTGAGGTTTCAACTCAATGTCCACCTCCTCAGAACCCCTCTCTGAAAACGTGGATTCTCTTTCCACCTCATGTAAAGTGGTCTCACTTTCTATCACCACATTTTTAAGATTTCTTTCACAGCTTATTCTCTGACTTCCCTCAACAAAATGTAGAAATATTATTAGTGCTGCCTGTAATAAATCAATCACCATATATCTTGACATATAGTAGATACCGAGAAAATATTTAATGAGTGAATAAATCAACAAGTTCATAACTCACATTATCATGAGATAACTTGTGTATTTTCTTTTTTCATGAAAAATCAATCATGGAAACAGTCTTATGTCATAACATAAAAATGTCCTTGATTTTCAGTTGATAAACTATGGTCAGAACATGTATATTAAGTGTATTATCTTTAAAAATTTCTGCTCTGAAATGTACAGCTTTGTACATGTATTTTATATACTTACATAACTATTTCTGTATGAGATAGCTTTCTAAGAGTGAAACTGTATTATCAAAGAATTTTATTTTTTATTTTTTTAAATTATTTTTATTGATTTTTTGCCGTATAATAGTAGTACATGTTTTCCTCTCCCCCTCCCCCTTATCCTCCCCCCAGCCTCCCCCACCCCCCAGAACATATCCCCAGCTTCCCCCCCTCCCCACCCCAGTGTCTTTCATTCATTGGTTATGTTCATATGCATGCATACAAGTCCTTCCGTTGATCTCCCCCCGCATCTGCCTCCCATCCACCCAAGCCTCCCCCTGTAGCTTGACAGCCTGTTCAAGGCCATCCTGCCTCTATATCAATCACTCTCCCCTGTTTCTTTTCTTCAAAAATATCTTGCCTCTGCATACTAGAAATAAATGTATAAGAACAAAAAGTGTTCCAGTCTCGGTTTCAATGTCCAACTTTTCTGAGTCCCAGTTTCAGTGTCAAATAATTCATTATGTGTATAAGTCAGCAATGGTATCCAGATGGTGGACATATCGTGTCAATGCAAGATCCATCCTCTCTGGTTTGGTCCTGGGCTGCCTGCAGACATGCACAGCTGCTGACTGCTAGCATGGCAAGGTGTCGTCAGCGTCCCCCATCTCTGGACCATCCTCGTGACTGGAACAGATCCATCAGTTCCTCACCGTCGCAGGAACCCACATGGTCTTGGAGTTGTTCTCTGAAAACACACAAACACATTCTCGACCAAAAGTTAACAAAGGGATCCTCTATGCAAAATAGACTTGGGATTCTTTTTAATTTTTGCCTAAATGATTTTCCTTTGGCTTATTTTGACCCCATGTGTATTTTTTCATGGGTGTCCTGCAATTGTTTTTACAAATGGAATTTACTTTACTGGAGTAAGAATTTTCTAGATGTATTTTACTTACTCGATATATATTTTTTTCCCTTACATGATATTACCCCGCTGTCCCCTCCCCTTTTTTGATTAATGGGGACTTTTGGAAATTTTATATTGCAGTCTTGATAATTTTAAATTTTAATTTTTGCACACAAAGTGACTGCTTTAGGTTCTTTGGATGTTAGGCAATTTTACAGTGAGATGAACTACTAATAGATTTTTTAGTTAATGTTTTAGGAAAAGCTTTTTGTCCAGTACATTATAATTTTCTTGAGTATTCTCATATTTCACTTGGCCAATTTAAATTAATCTGAAAACTTGATTACTATTTTCCTGTCAATTTTAATACTCAAGCAGAAATCTTAGTTTACCCTGTGAATACTAGTGGAAAGGAATATTTTCAATTTTGAGTAGGTCCCGAGCATTCCTGGTAATAGACTGAATTTAGATACAGAGCAGCTATTGCTGGCCGAGTCTCTGTCTGCCACCTGGGTCCCCGTATGAGTTGTGTGTGGGAGGCGAAGCAGCCGTGGGGGTAGGAGACCTCCCTTAGGAGGGTTGAGAATTCAAACCCCTGCAAGGTTTGTGGATGAGGGTCTGTGCCCCACCACTGTTGACCTTTTAGTTCTCTCCTGTTGGCCCCTCTGCGACTGTGCCTGTGTTAGGTTGTTCCTTCCCTGAGGAACCTTACCCGTCTCTGGCTAACCAGCCATCCTCCGGGGCCAAACAGGGTGATGTGAGGTTCAGTTCTGTCTCCTTCGTAGTCTATGTCCCCCTGTGGCCTCCACGTCCAGTACCTGCCTTGGGGTCCCCTCGCCTGCTGGCGGGGTCCCGGTACTGATCACATATCTCGGGGGACCCAGGTTTCTTCTCCAGAGAGGGCCCAGCTCACACCATTGGTCGAGATACAGATCCATGGTGCCAGCTGCCCAAAGGCTTCAGCCACAGCTCGAACTGAAAACTCTGGCATCAGCTGTGTGTATTTGGATAATAACAAGAAGGTCCCTCTTGGCAGAAAGGGCAAGAAGGGCCAATATAGAATGCTCGGATGCCTTCCCAGTGCCTTAATTCCTTCTGAAAGGGATTAATTTCTTTCCTATCCTTTTTTAAGTTGCTGCCCAACATTCAAAAAATTAGTTTGTAAGTTTATTTGGGATAATTGTATAATATTCTGTTGTCAAATATCAAATATTATAATGACATTGTAGAATAATATCATGTAAGGGTATTATGGTGTCATGGGAGGTTAAGCAGGGCCTAGCCTAAGGACTGGTCTCCATAGGATACGACAAGCTCTAGGCCATGTCCATTCAATGTCAGACTAGCTGCCATTTTTTTATAATTTTATATAAACTTTGTCAGGGATGTAAAAACACAAATCACTTACCTCAGTTCAAGAGTTCAAGTATATTGACTTTGACTTACTCTCACCACCTGCCACTTACCCTGAGGTTTGACATTCTGATGGACTTTTCTCAGTCTCTGGATCCATTCTTGTTCATCAGTCTATGTCATTGATTGTATTCCTCAAATGAGTGAGATCATGTGATATTTGTCTTTCTCTGCCTGGCTAATTTCACTTAGCATAATGCTCTCCAAATCCATCCATGTTGTTACAAATGATAGGAGCTCCTTCTTTTTTTCCGCGGCGTAGTATTCCATTGTGTAAATGTACCATAGTTTTTTGATCCACTCATCTGCTGATGGGCACTTCGGCTG
Organism: Antrozous pallidus; assembly: GCA_027563665.1. NCBI lineage: Eukaryota > Metazoa > Chordata > Mammalia > Chiroptera > Vespertilionidae > Antrozous > Antrozous pallidus. The sequence continues at coordinate 100,329,912 of CM050508.1, forward strand.
TTTCCAAATCTTAGCTGTGGTAAATTGTGCTGCTATGAACATAGGGGTACATATATCCTTTCTAATTCGCCTTTCTAATTTCTTGGGGTATATTCCTAGAAGTGGGATCACTGGGTCGAATGGGAGCTCCATTTTTAGTTTTTTGAGGAATCTCCATACTGTTCTCCACAGTGGCTGTACTAGTCTACAATCCCACCAGCAGTGCAGGAGAGTTCCTTTTTCTCCGCATCCTCGCCAACACTTGTCGTTTGTTGATTTGTTGATGTAAGCCATTCTGATAGGTGTGAGATGGTACCGCATAGTCGTTTTGATTTGCATCTCTCGGATAATTAGTGACTTTGAGCAAGTTTTCATGTGTCTCTGGGCCTTCCTTTTGTCTTCTTTCATGAAGATTCTATTTAGGTCTGTTGCCCATTTTTTTATTGGATCATTTGTCCTCCTTTTATTGAGTTGGGTGAGTTGCCTGTAGATGCTTGAGATTAAACCTTTATCACTGATAACATTTGCAAATATGTTCTCCCATACAGTGGGTTTTCTTGTTGTTTTGTTGATGGTTTCTTTAGCTGTGCAAAAGCTTTTGATTTTGATGTAGTCCCATTTGTTTATTTTCTCTTTAGCTTCCATTGCCCTAGGAGAGGTATCACTGAAGAAGTTCTTTTGGCATATGTCTGAGATTTTTCTTCCTGTAGATTCCTCTAATATTTTTATGGTTTCCTGTATTACGTTTAAGTCCTGTATCCATTTTGAGTTTATTTTTGTGTATGGTGTAAGTTGGTGCTCTAGTTTCATTTTTTTGCATGTATCTGTCCAATTTTCCCAACACCATTTATTGAAGAGTCTGTCTTGACTCCATTTTATGTTCCTGCCTCCTTTGTCAAATATTAATTGAGCATAGTGGATTCGGTTGATATCCGGATTCTCTATTCTATTCCATTGATCTATATGTCTGTTCTTGTGCCAGTACCAGGCTGTTTTAAGAACAGTAGCCTTGTAATACAGCTTGAAATCTGGTATGGAAATCCCACCGACTTTGTGCTTCTTTCTCAGGATTGCTGTGGCTATTCGGGGCCTTTTTTTGTTCCAGATGAATTTTTGGAGAGTTCTTTCTACGTCTGTGAAATATGCCATTGGTATGTTAATGGGGAGTGCATTAAATTTATAGATTGCTTTGGGTAGTATGGACATTTTAATCATGTTGATTCTCCCAATCCATGAACATGGAATGTTCTTCCACCTGTTTACATCTTCCTCTATCTCTTTTTTCAGTGTCCTGTAGTTTTCCACAAATAAATCTTTTACCTCCTTAGTTAAGTTTATTCCTAGGTATCTTAATATTTTTGGTGTGATGGTAAATTGGATTGCTTTTTTAGTCTCTCTTTCTGTAAGTTCACTATTAGTGTATAGAAATGCCATAGATTTCTTGGCATTAATTGTGTAGCCTGCTACATTGCTGAACTCATTTATTAAGTCTACTAACTTTTTTATGGAGTCTTTCAGGTTTTTTATGTACAATATCATGTCATCTGCAAATAAGGATAGCTTAACTTGTTCTTTTCCAATTTGGATGCTTTTATTTCTTCTTCTTGTCTAATTGAAATGGCTAATACTTCCAGTACTATGTTGAACAGGAGTGGTGAAAGTGGGCAACCCTGTCTTGTTCCTGTTCTTAGGGGAAATGGTTGTAGTTTTTGCCCATTGAGTATGATGTATGCTGTGGGTTTATCATATATGGCTTTTATTATGTTGAGGTATGATCCTTCTATTCCTACCTTCTTGAGAGTTTTTATTAAGAAAGGATGTTGTATTTTGTCAAATGCTTTTTCTGAATCAATTCATATGACTGTGTGATTTTTATCTCTCAATTTGTTTATGTGATGTATCACATTTATTGATTTGCGGATATTGTACCATCCTTGCATTCCTGGGATAAATCCTACTTGGTCATGCTGTATGATCTTTCTGATGTACTGCTGGATCCGATTTGCTAGAATTTTATTGAGGATTTTGGCATCTATATTCATGAGGGATATTGGCCTGTAATTCTCTTTCATTGTGTCATCTTTATCTGGTTTTGGTATTAGACTGATGCTAGCTTCATAGAAAAAGTTTGGAAGTGGATTGGAGGAAAAGATGGCGGCGGGTCAGAAGGACGCGTAATCATTTGTGTCCCGGGGTAGACGGGGTGAGCAGCTGAGGGTCGCGGGGGGGAGTGTTTGTTGGTGAGTGGGGGGACAGTAGGGCTTTGGGAGAAGGAAGGGGACTGCCAGATTAGCCGCCCTTAACGGAGCGGCTCCGGTGCGGCTCGGTTCTCTCCCGGAGCCTGGCTCAGAGGCGGCTGCGCCATCTTAAAGGGGAAGAGCCTGAAGATTTTACAGTTGCGGTACCCACTGGGCGTCTGAGACGCCCACCTCCCCCCAACATCGGTTCCTAGTTGGTGAAGAAGCGGACTCCGAGGAAACCTGAGCTCAGCCTCGGAAAGGTCAGGTTTCTCCGGGGGTTGAGGGAGCTGGTAACACAGGGAGATTCGCACCTGGCGAAAAAAGAGGAAAAGTCTGTGGCTGTTGGAGCCGGCAAACGTGGAAGAGGGTCCTTGGAGCTGGTGACAGGAGGGGGGATACATAGAGGGCGACACATTTGGACCTGAAGGAGAGGGCCAGCCTGGCAGTTTTGGGAGGGAACGGGCTGCCAAACCCAAGGGGAGAAAGGGTTTCGCGCAAACATACCAGCAGGACGTGAGTTCGCGCGCCTTCGTTTGTCCCCTCTAAATCCGAATTTCTCAGCACTGAACAAGGAACAGGGGATCCCCTGGTGGGGGAGAACCTGGGAGACCACAGGGGCGAGCTGTTTTTCTGACGCTGGGGATCAGAACAGGTCCTCACAATTAGAGAGGCAGCTCTGGGGTAGCCTATTTCCACAAAGCAGTAGTAAATACCATAGACATAGCGGGATTTTAGATCAGGCTAGAAAGGACCAATAGACCCAGAGGTCAGTTCAGAAACACTGCCACCTAGGGGCTGAATCATAAATTGTCTCTTGTGTAACACAAATTAAGGAATCAATTTTGTTCTACTACTATTTAAAATTTTTAAGTGCCATTTTATTCCATCTTTATTCTACTCAGACATTAGTGATATATAGTCTTTTTTCATCTACCCTTTAGTATCTCTTTAACCTACTTCAACTTCCCCCTTATGCCAGAACTCCCTTGCTAACCTTTCCTTAGTTAGTGTCTTATTCCCCTTACACTTTTTCTGGTTTAGATTTTCCTTATTCTCTCTTTTTAGCCCCTGTTAAAATTTCACCCCACTTTTATATCCAATCTCCAACCACCTGCTCCAAGTCCATACACATCTAATGCTTCTCCGACTTCACTATCCTAAAATGTTTTTCTCTCGGTCCTGCTGATGTTGTTTATATTTTATGCACATTTGTGAAATTGGTTTGGTTATTCTTTCCTTTTAATTTGTTTTGTGGAGCGGGAGTTGGCATTGTTTTGTGTATTGGTGACGTTTATATTGTTTTTTGATAGACTTAAGCTTCTGTGTTCCCTAACCTCCCTTGATATTAGTTGTTGTATGTAGTTTCTATCAGTCTCCAGGTACTAGTTGCTGGCTTTTGCTGGGATTAGTGGTGGTCCTCTGGGAGGTTCCAACCCATATTTATAGTTTACACCCTTTTCCTTTCTTTTTACTCCTCCCCCTTTTCCCAACTTTATTTTGGCATTCCCTTTCTTTCTTTCTTCCTTTCTTTCTTTCTTTCTTTCTTTCTTTCTTTCTTTCTTTCTTTCTTTTTCTTTCTTCCTTTCTTCCTTTCTTTCTTTCTTTTTGTCTTTCTTTATTTTGTGTGTGCGAGTGTGTTTTCTCTTACTCTCTTACCCCACCTATCACCTAATTTACCTTCCTTTGGCAATCACTTTTAATTTGGAGTTACCAATTCTGTGAATACATACTTCTTCTGTGCCTGGTGTGCTGCACTTGGTTGTGTTGTAGTCTGAGCCTTTAAATCAACACAGGAGAGTGAGAACTACATAACAAGACACAGAGAAGAAAGACTATGGGGAGACAAAGAAATAGCCCACCAATGAAAGAAAAGCAAGCCTCACCAGAAAAAGAGGTAACTGAAATGGAAGCAAACAACCTGTCAGAGAGAGAGTTCAGAGAAATGGTCATAGGGTGGATGAAGAGAACAGAAGCCAATACAAGTAAGAACCATGAGGAATTGAAGAGGAATCAAGAGGAAATGAAGAAGAGCCAGGAAGAAATGAATAAGAAATATGAAGAAATGAAGAAGATTTATGAAGATATGAAGACGAATTATGAAGAAATGAAGAAAAATTATGAAGAAATGAAGAAGACCCAAGAAGAAATGAAAAGTGACATTGCTGAGGTAAAGAACTCCATAGAAAGTATCAGGAGTAGACTAGATGAAGCAGAGGACCACATCAGTGAGCTGGAAGACAAGGTAGGAAAAAACACCCAAGTAGAGCAGCTTCTAGAAAAAAAAATTAAAAAGCAGGAGGAGAGCCTAAGGGAACTTTGGGACAACATGAAACAAAACAACATACGTATAATAGGGCTTCCAGAGGGACAGGAAACTGAGCAAGGAATAGAAAACCTGTTGGAAGAAATAATGACAGAAAACTTCCCTGATATAGGAAAGAAAAAACCCACACAAATCCAAGAAGCTCACAGAGTTCCAAGCAAATTAAACCCCAAAAGACCTACACCAAGGCATGTTATAATTAAATGGGCAAACATCAACGACAAAGTGAGAATCCTAAAAGCTGCCAGAGACAGACAGAAAGTCACCTACAAAGGAACCCCCATCAGATTAGCAAGTGATTTCTCAACAGAAACTTATCAGGCCAGAAGGGATTGGAATGAAATATACAAAGTTATGCAAAGAAAGGGTCTGAATCCTAGAATACTGTACCCAGCAAGGCTATCAATAAAAATTGAAGGTCAAATCAGGAGCTTCACAGACAAAAAAGGTCTAAGGGAATACATTACCACCAAACCAGCAATGCAAGAAATGCTCAAGGGTCTGCTGTGAAAAGCAATAGGAAGCCATAAAAGAAAATAGGGGCAAAGAACAAAAATGGCTACAAATAACTATCTATCAATAATTACTTTAAATGTAAATGGTTTAAATGCTCCAATCAAAAGACATAGGGTAATAGACTGGATAAGAAAACACGACCCATATATCTGCTGCCTACAAGAAACCCACCTCCAAAAAAAAGATGCACACAGACTGAGGGTGAAAGGATGGAAAAAGGCTCTTCAGGAGAATGGAAATGGAAAAAAAGCTGGGGTAGCAATACTTATATCCGACAAATTAGATCTCAAAGTGAAGGATGTAACAAGAGATAAAGAAGGCCACTACATAATACTAAAGGGAGCAATCCAACAAGAAGAAATAACTCTGGTAAACATATATGCACCCAATATAGGAGCACCCAAATACATACTAAAACTCCTAGAGGATATCAAGGGAGACATAGACAGCAATACTATCATAGTAGGAGACTTTAATACCCCACTATCACCATTGGACAAATCCTCTAAACAAAAAATTAGTAGAGAAACATCACTCCTCAATGAATCACTAGACCAGAAAGAATTAATTGACATCTTCAGATCATTTCACCCCAGAGCCACAGAATATACATTCTTTTCAAGTGCCCATGGGTCATTCTCAAAGATAGACCATGTGTTGGGTCATAGGCAAAGTCTCTCCAAATTCAAGAAGATAGAAATCATATCAAACACATTCTCAGATCACAATGGCATAAAGCTGGAAATCAACTACAATAGAAACAACCCAAAGAAATCAAACACATGGAGACTAAACAGCATGCTATTAAACTATGACTGGGTTACGATAGAGATCAAGGAAGAGATAGAAAACATCATGGAAACAAATGACAACCACAGCACAACAATCCAAAATCTATGGGATACAGTGAAAGCAGTTCTGAGAGGGAAGTTCATAGCTCTACAATCCTACTGCAAAAAACTAGAAACAGCGGCAATAAATTATCTAACACAACAACTCAAAGATTTAGAAAGAAAGCAACAAGAAAAGCCCAGTGTAAGCAGAAGGAAGGAAATAGTAAAGATCAGAGCAGAAATAAATGACATAGAGACCAAAGAAACAATACAGAAGATCAACAAAACCAAAAGCTGGTTCTTTGAAAGATGAAACAAGATTGATGAACCTCTAGCCAGACTCACCAAGAAGCAAAGAGAGAGGACCCTAATAAATAAAATCAGAAATGAAAGAGGTGAAATAACAACAGACCCCATTGAAATACAAAGGATTGTTAAAAAATACTATGAACAACTCTACTCCAACAAACTAGACAATCTGGAGGAAATGGATATATTTCTGGAAAAATATAACCTCCCAAAACTCAATCAGGAAGAATCTAAACAACTCAACAGACCAATAACTATGGAAGAAATTGAAGCAGTCATCATAAAGCTTCCGGCAAACAAAAGCCCAGGGCCAGACGGCTTCACAGGGGAGTTTTACCAAACATTCAAGGAAGAACTAAAACCTATCCTCCTCAGACTATTCCAGAAAATTCAAGAGGATGGAACACTTCCAAACTCCTTCTATGAAGCTAACATCACCCTAATACCAAAACCAGATAAAGATGACACAATGAAAGAGAATTACAGGCCAATATCCCTCATGAATATAGACGCCAAAATCCTCAATAAAATTCTAGCAAATCGGATCCAGCAGTACATCAGAAAGATCATACACCATGACCAAGTAGGATTTATCCCAGGAATGCAAGGATGGTACAATATCCGCAAATCAATAAATGTGATACATCACATTAACAAATTGAGAGATAAAAATCACATAGTCATATCAATTGATGCAGAAAAAGCATTTGACAAAATCCAACACCCTTTCTTGATAAAAACTCTCAACAAGGTAGGAATAGAAGGATCATACCTCAACATAATAAAAGCCATATATGAGAAACCCACAGCAAACATCATACTCAATGGGCAAAAACTACAACCATTTCCCTTAAGAACAGGAACAAGACAGGGCTGCCCACTCTCTCCACTCCTATTCAACATAGTACTGGAAGTATTAGCCATTGCAATTAGACAAGAAGAAGAAATAAAAGGCATCCAAATTGGAAAAGAAGAAGTAAAGCTATCCTTATTTGCAGATGACATGATATTATACATAAAAAACCCAAAAGACTCCATAAAAAAGCTAATAGACTTAATAAATGAGTTCAGCAATGTAGCAGGCTACAAAATCAATGCCAAGAAATCTATGGCATTCCTATACACCAATAGTGAACTCACAGAAAGGGAGACTAAAAAAGCAATCCCATTTACCATCACACCAAAAAAATTAAGATACCTAGGAATAAACTTAACTAAGGAGGTAAAAGACCTATTCGCAGAAAACTACAGGACGCTAAAAAAAGAGATAGAGGAAGATGTAAACAGATGGAAGAACATTCCATGTTCATGGATTGGGAGAATCAACATAATTAAAATGTCCATACTACCCAAAGCAATCTATAAATTTAATGCACTCCCCATTAAAATACCAATGGCATACTTCACAGACCTAGAAAGAACTCTCCAAAAATTCATCTGGAATAAAAAAAGGCCCCGGATAGCCACAGCAATCCTGAGAAAGAAGCACAAAGTTGGAGGGATTTCAATACCAGATTTCAAGCTGTATTACAAAGCTACTGTTCTCAAAACAGCCTGGTACTGGCACAAGAACAGACATATAGATCAATGGAATAGAATAGAGAATCCAGATGTCAACCCAAACCACTATGCTCAATTAATATTTGACAAAGGAGGTATGAACATAAAATGGCATCAAGATAGTCTCTTCAATAAATGGTGTTGGGAAAATTGGATAGATACATGCAAAAAAATGAAACTAGACCACCAACTTACACCATACACAAAAATAAACTCCAAATGGATACAGGACTTAAACGTAAGACAGGAAACCATAAAAACATTAGAGGAAGCTACAGGAAATAAAATCTCAGACATATGCCAAAAGAACTTCTTTGATGATACTGCTCCTAGGGCAATGGAAGCTAAAGACAGAATAAACAAATGGGACTACATCAAAATAAAAAGCCTTTGCACAGCTAAAGAAACCATCAACAAAACAACAAGAAAACCCACTGTATGGGAGAACATATTTGCAAATGTTATCAGTGATAAAGGTTTAATCTCAAGCATCTACAGTCAACTCACACAACTCAATAAAAGGAAGACAAATGATCCAATAAAAAAATGGGCAACAGACCTAAATAGAACCTTTTCTAAAGAAGACAAAAGGAAGGCCCAGAGACATATGAAAACTTGCTCAAAGTCACTAATTATCCGAGAGATGCAAATCAAAACGACTATGCGGTACCATCTCACACCTGTCAGAATGGCTTACATCAACAAATCTACAAATGACAAGTGCTGGCGAGGATGCGGAGAAAAAGGAACTCTCCTGCACTGTTGGTGGGATTGTAGACTGGTACAGCCACTGTGGAGAACAGTATGGTGTTTCCTCAAAAAACTAAAAATGGAGCTCCCATTCAGCCCAGTGATCCCACTTCTAGGAATATACCCCAAGAAATTAGAAAGGCGAATTAGAAAGGATATATGTACCCCTATGTTCATAGCAGCACAATTTATCATAGCTAAGACTTGGAAACAGCCTAAGTGCCCATCAGCAGATGAGTGGATTAAAAAAATGTGGTACATCTACACAATGGAATACTACGCTGCGGTAAAAAAGAAAGAGCTCCTACCATTTGTAACAACATGGACGGAATTAGAGAGCATTATGCTAAGTGAAATTAGCCAGGCAGAGAAAGACAAATATCACATGATCTCACTCATTTGAGGAATATAATGAATGACACAGACTGATGAACAAGAATGGATCCAGAGCCTGAGAAAAGTCCATCAAAATGTCAAACCTCAGGGTAAGTGGCAGGTGGTGGGAGTAAGGGGGAAAGTCAATATATTTGAATGCTTGAATTAAGGTAAGTGATTTGTGTTTTTATATCCCTGACAAAGTTTATTTAAAGTTATAAAAAAAATTGGCAGCTAGTTTGAGATTGAATTAACATGGCCTAGAGCATGTCATCTCTTATGGACACCAATTCTTAGGCTAGGCCCTCCTTAACCTCCCGTGACACCACAATACCCTTACATGATATTATTCTACAATGTCATTATAATATTTGATATTTGACAACAGCATATTATACAATTATCCCAAATAAACTTACAAACTAATTCTTTGAATGTTGGGCAGCAACTTAAAAAAAAAAGGATAGGAAAGGAATTAATCCCTTTCAGAAGGGATGAAGGCACTGGGAAGGAATCCGAGCATTCTATATTGGCCCCTCTAGCCCTTTTGCCAAGAGGGAACCTCTTCTCATTATCCAAATACACACAGCTGATGCGTGAACTTTCAGTTCAAGCTGTGGTCGAAGTCTCTGGGCAGTTGGCACCATGGATCAGTCTCTCGGCCAGTGGCGTGAGCTGGGCCCTCTCTGGAGAAGAAACATGGGTCACCCGAGATATGTGATCAGTACCGGGACCCCACCAGCAGGCGAGAGGACCCCATGGCAGGTGCTGGACGTGGAGGCCACGGGGACATAGACTACAAAGGAGACAGGACGGAACCTCACATCACCCTGTTTGGCCCCGGAGGATGGCTGGTTAGCCAGAGACGGGTAAGATTCCTCAGGGAAGGAACAACCTAAGACAGGCACAGTCGCAGAGGGGCCAACAGGAGAGAACCAAAAGATCAACAGAGGTGGGGCACAGACCCTCATCCACAAACCTTACAGGGGCTTGAATTATCACCCCTCCTGAGGAAGGTCTCCTACCCCCACGGCTGCTAAACCTCCCACGCACAACTCACACCGGGACCCAGGTGGTAGACAGAGACTCGGCCAGCAATAGCTGCCCTATTTCTAAATTTAATTTATTACAAGGAATTCTGAGGCCTACTCAAAAATGCAAATATTCCTTTCCACAAGTATTTACTGGGTAAACTATGATTTCTGCTTGAGTATTAAAATTGACAGTAAAATAGTAATCAAGTTTTCAGATTAATTTAAATTGGCCAAGTGAAATAAGTGAATACTCAAGAAAATCTAACTGTACTGGACAAAAAGCTTTTCCTAAAACATTAACTAAATTATCTATTAGTAGTTCATCTCACTGCAAAATTGCCTAACATCCAAAGAACCTAAAGTAGTAATATTTGTATGCAAAAATTAAAATTTAAAATTACCAAGACTGCAAGATAAAATTTCCAAAAGCCCCTATTAACCAAAACAAGGGGGGAGGGGGACAATGAGGTAATATCATGTAAGGAAAAATATCCTATAAGTAAAATACAAGTAGAAAATTCTTACCCCAGAAAAGAAAATTCCATTTGTAAAACCAGCTGCAGGACACCCCCCAAAAAAACACACATGGTGTCAAAATAAGCCAAAAGGAATATCATTTAGGCAAAAAAATTAAAAAGAATCCCAAGTCTATTTTGCAGAGAGGATCCCTTTGTTAACCTTTGGTCGAGAATGTGTTTGTGTGTTTGCAGAGAACAACTCCAAGACCATGTGGGTTCCTGCGACAATGAGGAACTGACGGGCCTGTTCCATCCACGAGGACGGTCCAGAGATGGCGGATGCTGACAACACCTTGCCATGCTAGCAGTCGGCAGCTGTGTGGGGCTGCAGGCGGCCCAGGAACATACCAGAGAGGATGGATCTTGCATTGCCACGATGTGTCCACCATCTAGATACCATTGCTGACATGTACACATGAAGAACTATTTGACATTGAAACTGGGACTCAGAACAGTTGGACATCGAAACTGACACTAAAACTTTTTTTGCTCTTATACATTTGTTTTCAATATGCAGAGGCAAGGTATTTTTGAAGAAAAGAAACAGGGGAGAGTGATTAATATAGAAGCAGGGTGGCCTCGAACAGACTGTCAAGCTACAGGGGGAAGGCTGGAGTGGAGGGGAGGCAGATGCTGGGGGAGATCAACCGAAAGACCTGTAAGCATACATATGAGCATAACCAATGAATGAAAGACTCTGGGGTGGGGAGGGAGGCAGGTGGGGACATGTGTGGGGGGCTAGGGGAGGCTGGGGGGAGGATATTGGGGGGGAGGAAAACATATGTACTACTATTAAATATAAGTTATATTGTAAATAAAATTTAAAAAAAAAAAAAAGAAAAAGTTTGGAAGTGTTCCATCCTCTTGAATTTTCTGGAATAGTCTGAGGAGTATAGGTTTTAGTTCTTCCTTGAATGTTCGGTAAAACTCCCCTGTGAAGCCGTCTGGCCCTGGGCTTTTGTTTGCTGGAAGCTTTATGATGACTGCTTCAATTTCTTCCGCAGTTATTGGTCTATTGAGTTGTTTAGATTCCTCTTGATTGAGTTTTGGGAGGTTATATTTTTCTAGAAACATATCCATTTCCTCCAGGTTGTCCAGTTTGTTGGAATAGAGTTGTTCATAGTATTTTTTAACAATCCTTTGTATTTCAATGGGGTCTGTTGTTATTTCACCTCTTTCGTTTCGGATTTTATTTATTAGGGTCCTCTCTCTTTGCGTCTTGGTGAGTCTGGCTAGAGGTTCATCAATCTTGTTTATCCTTTCAAAGAACCAGCTCTTGGTTTTGTTGATCTTCTGTATTGTTTCTTTGGTCTCTATGTCCTTTATCTCTCCTCTGATCTTTACTATTTCCTTCCTTCTGCTTACACTGGGCTTTTCTTGTTGCTTTCTTTCTAACTCTTTGAGTTGTTGGGTTAGATAATTTATTGCCGCTGTTCCTAGTTTTTTGCAGTAGGATTGTAGAGCTATGAACTTCCCTCTCAGAACTGCTTTCACTGTGTCCCATAGATTTTGGATTGTTGTGCTATCATTGTCATTTGTTTCCATGATGTTTTCTATCTCTTCCTTAATCTCTCTAGTAACCGAGTCATAGTTTAATAGCATGCTGTTTAGTCTCCATATGTTCGATTTCTTTGGATTGTTTCTATTGTAGTTGATTTCCAGCTTTATGCCACTGTGATCTGAGAATATACTTGATATGATTTCTATCTTCTTGAATTTGGAGAGACTTTGCCTATGACCCAATACATGGTCTATCTTTGAGAATGACCCATGGGCACTTGAAAAGAATGTATATTCTGTGGCTTTGGGGTGAAATGATCTGAAGATGTCAATTAATTCCATCTGGTCCAGTGAGTCATTGAGAATTGATGTTTCTTTACTGATTTTTTGTTTAGAGGATCTGTCCAATGGTGATAATGGGGTATTAAAGTCTCCTACTATGATTGTATTGCTGTCTATCTCTCCCTTGATGTCCTCTAGGAGTTTTTGTATATATTTGGGTGCTCCTGTATTGGGTGCGTATATGTTTACAATAGTTATTTCTTCTTGTTGAATCGTTCCCTTTAGTATTATGAAGTGGCCTTCCTTATCTCTTGTTATGTCCTTCACTTTGAGATCTAATTTGTCAGATATAAGTATGGCTACCCCAGCTTTTTTTTCATTTCCATTCGCCTGAATAACTTTTTTCCAACCTTTCATCCTCAGTCTGTCTTTTTTTCGGAGGTGGGTTTCTTGTAGACAGCAGATACATGGGTTGTGTTTTCTTATCCAGTCTATTACCCTATGTCTTTTGATTGGAGCATTTAAACTGTTTACATTTAAAGTTAGTATTGATAGGTGCTTATATGTTGCCATTTTTTTTCTTTGCCCCTGTGTTCCTTCTTCGCTTCCTATTTCTTTTTACAGCAGATCCTTTAGCATTTCTTGCATTGCTGGTTTGGTGGTGACAAATTCCCTTAGTCCTTTTTTATCTGTGAAGCTCCTGATTTGACCTTCAATTTTGATTGAGAGCCTTGCTGGGTACAGTATTCTAGGATTCAGACCCTTCCTTTGCATGACTTTGTAGATTTCATTCCACTGCCTTCTGGCCTGATAGGTTTCTGTTGAGAGATCACTTGTTAGTCTGATGGGTGTTCCTTTGTAGGTGACTTTCTGTCTCTCTCTGGCAGCTTTTAAGATTCTTACTTTGTCATTGGTGTTTGCCAATTTAATTATAATGTGCCTTGGCGTAGGTCTTTTGGGGTTTATTTTGCTTGGGACTCTGTGAGCTTCTTGGATTTGTGTGGGTTTTTCCTTTCCTATACCAGAAAAGTTTTCTGTCATTATTTCTTCCAACAGGTTTTCTATTCCTTGCTCAGTTTCCTGTCTTTCTGGAAGCCCAATTATACGGATGTTGTTTTGTTTCATGTTGTCCCAAAGTTCTCTTAGGCTCTCCTCCTGCTTTTTAAGTTTTTTTTCTAGAAGCTGCTCTACTTGGTTATTTTTTCCTACCTAGTCTTCTAGCTCACTGATGCGATCCTCTGCTTCTTCTAGTCTACTCTTAATACTTTCTATTGAGTTCTTTACTTCAGCAATATCACTTTTCATTTCTTCTTGGCTCCTCTTCATTTCTTCATGGCTCTTCATCATTTCTTCCTGGGTCTTCCTCATTTCCTCTTGGTTCTTACTCATATTATCAAATTTGTCTTTCATTCTTTTCAGCCACCTTATGACCATTTCTCTGAATTCTTTCTCTGACAGGTTGTTAACTTCCATTTCGTTTACCTCCTTTTCTGGCGAGCCTTGCTTTTCTTTCATATGTGGGCTATTTCTTTGTCTTCCCATGGTCTCTCTTCTCTGTGTATGTGGTTATGTAGTTCTCACTCTCCTGCGTTGATTTAAAGGCACAAAATACAACACAACCAGGTGCAACGCACCAGGCACTGAACTGGAGTGTAGTCAAAGTAATTGTAATTCCAAATAAAGGTGACCGCCAGAGAAAGGCAAATTGTGTGATAGGTGGGAAAAAAGAAAGAACCTCCCCCAGACCCACACAGATACTCACACACCCACACTCACACAAAAAAGAAAGAGACCCCCCCACACACATACACTCACAGAAAAGAAAGACAGGAATGCCAAAATGATAATGGGAAAAGGGGGAGAAGAAAAAAAGAAATAAAAGGAGTAAATTATAAATGTGGGGTGAAAACTCCTATAGGACAGCCCCTAATGCGAACCAAAACCTGCAACAAGTACTTGGAGATTGATACAAATTACATACAACTACTAATATCAAGAGAGGTGAGGGAACACAGAAGCAAAAATCTATCTCAAAAACAATGCAGATGAGGACAACAAAGCAAGAAACAACACCAAAAATAAAAATAACTCCCCCTACAAGACAAACCAAAATAACAGAATAAGCAAATCAATCTCATAAACCTGCTTAAAAAATCAATATAATCAACAGTCAAGTAAACAACAACAACAGGACAGGGCTAAAAACACTTTAAGATAGTGAAGTCAGAGAAGCTAGAGGTATATATGCACTTGGATTAGGTGGTTAGAGATTAGATATATCAGTGGGGTGAAATTTTAACAGGGGGTAAGGGGAAAGAATTAGGTAAATCTAAAGCGGGAAAAGTGTAAGGGAAACAAGGCACTAAATAGGGAAAGGTTAGCCAGAGAGTGGTGGTATAAAGGTGAAGTTGAGGTAGAGTAAAAGATACTAAAGTGTAGATGAAAATAGACTGTATTCCCAAGGTCGAAGAGAAAATATAATCATTTCCCTGTCACATAAGAGTCAATTTGTGATTTGGCCCCTGGGTGGCAGTGTTTCTAGATTGACGGGTCTATTGGTCCTCTTTATCCTGAACTAAACAATACTGCCTTTCTAATGGTGACTGCTGTTTTAGCAGCCAGAACCCTCCCACAATCTTCCGGGCTTCCCCGCTCTGTCAGGTCCAAACCGATTGCGCTCCAGGGATCAACTCTGCCACCAGCTCCAAGTGCCCTCTCCCACGTTCACCAGCTTCAACAGCCACAGATTCTATTTCAGGTGCAGATCTCCAGGTTTTGAGTTCCAAGGTGCAGATCTCCCAGACTGCCAGCCCCCTCGGTTTCGTGCCCAAAGTACCCCCAGGGAAATCTGACCTTTCTGTGCTGGAGTTTAGAGCTCCCTGGGCTCTGCGCGCCTCCGTGCCACCTGGTCGCTGGTGTTCCAGGAGCCCCAGTGGTGCAGCCGGTACCTGCGTAAGGCAGCTGTATGTTTTCCGGCTCCTCTCGTTCAAGATGTCGTGGTCCACCTCCGCGCGCCTCCTCGCGCAGTTGGCTCAGGGAGAGAACCCAGCAGTACTGGGGCTGCTCAGGCTAGGGAGGCCAGCCCAGCAGTCCTCTGTCTTCTCCTGGAGCACAGCTATCACCCTAGTCGCCGACCTTATCAAAGAATTTTAAATATTTCTGAGTATGTTCAAATTACTCTCAACAATTGTGTCAAGAACTATGATGAGTCTCAGATTTTACCCTACTGACAAGTCAGCCTGTCACCATTTTAGTAATGAGATCCTGGGCCAAACACAAAATACTTTACTGCTCAGGTCACAACAGACAACAGATGATCTGAGTTTTATAGTTATGCTTGCACCCCTCCAACCAGCCCAGGGGAACAATGTAATCTATCCTGAATGAATTCTACACATGCAACAGAACTGAAGTTTAGGATACTCCAAATATTTTTAAAGGCCCAGAGCAAATCTGTACAACCTTTGAGCCAGAAAGAGGTATTATTTTTATTGTCCTAGGCAGCAAAAAATTTGGCCTCTTCTTCGGGGGCAGATATTATATTTTCCAATGTAGTTTTTTCTACAAACATCCTTGAAAAAATTATCTGGAACAGAAACTCTCATTATCTCTGTTCACAAAAAATTAATGAAATATAAGAAGTCCATAGAGAATTATCTCTCACAATGTTGCATTAATTATATTTCTCCTAACAAAATATCTAACATTGGAAATAAAAGTGATTAAAAAAATAGAAATGAAAGAAGCTGACCAGTGCTGTGCATACAGACAAATCAAAAGGAAATTTGGGATGAATTCTTATGGATTGGTCAAGGTATGCAATCAATCTAGAGACTTCCGTAGCAAATGGAGTATGAAAAATAGTATGTCATAGATTTATTCAATAGAAGTATCATACCTTGTATCTTTCCACAGTCAATTGGTCAAAATTCAGTCACTTCCCCTAACTGCAAGGTGGTGTGGGAAATGTAGTCTGGTCAATTTTCCAGAGGTAGCAGGAAACAAAATTTGCTGAATACATAGTTGTCTATACCTTAGCAGCGTCATTCCCATATGATTTTTCTACATACTCCTGTCACTTTAGGTTTTGTGTATCAGAGCAAATCTCTCTTCTCATTTCTCCCAAAGGACATTTTGCTCCTTAAGGACCTGTTTATAAAGGGTGATGATATATGTACCACCAACAGAGGTACAATACACAGGAAAAAATAGATTTCCCAGGTATAAGTGATGCACAGTGATCTCACTCAAAACTGTAAGTATTTCTACTCAACTAATCCTAAGAGTTTCCTGAACTTGGAAATATTGATTGAAAATAAATTTTAGAGAGATTAAAAAATGGTGGCAGAGTGAGTAGATCGATGTTGTACAAACATGCTCCCAGGAACAAGGAAAGGATTCCTGAATACTCAATGGAAAACTCACAGGAGAAAGACCAAAAGTACAAACCGCATAGAGACTGGTAGGAGGGGCAGCAGTGCAAAAAGGTTGGTGGGGCATCCACAGACAGCAATTGAAGTCCCAGAGAGATAGCTCAGCTGTCCAGGGGGGAAGGGTGCCACTGAGAACTCTGGGACCTAATCCTGAAACTAGGCTCCCCAGCAGAGAGCAGCAAACTGAGAAGGGTACCCACATAACATCTAGCTATGAAAAGCAGTGGGGTGCTGTCTGCTAAGGTCTGTCAGCTGAAAGTTCTGGCACCCTCTTGAAGGGCCAACACACAAAAATTCCCTGTGGAACCACCCACCTTGTGTGCTGGCAGAGGGAGGGTGAAGTTGATTGGAGCTGTGAAAGCAGTACCCAGGACTGGGAACTTGGGATGAGCTCAAAAGGCAGAGACCCCAAATTTCCCAGGGTTGAGACATTTCCTCATGTAGCAAAGGACATCTCTCCCACACAGACATTTCCCTTGCCTGATGGGAAGACAGTCATCACACCCTATTGGAAAACACCTTACCTTGAGGTCACTTAAGAGATTAAAAGTAACAACTGCACCACCTTGTTGAAAACTCTCACTATGCCTGAGGACAATTGCCTGGGGGCAATTCAAGTTGGAATCCTATTAGTCTCTGGACAGAGGTGCTCCCTGGAGGCTTTGAGTCTTTGCCTAATCTAATTAGTCAGAAATAGCCTTTAACACTATCCTGCACTAGAGATTGAGAGGTGTAGAGGATCTACCTACAATATAGTCACAAATGCAAATAGACAACCAAAATGAGGAACCAAAGAAACAACCCCCAAATGAAAGAACTAGAGAATTTTCCAGAAGAGATAAATGAAGCAGAGATAAGAAATTTATCTGAAACAGAGTTCAGAATAATGATGAAAAGAATGTTCAACAGTATGAAAAAGATATAATAACTATAAAAAAGAACAGTCTGAGATAAAGAATGACATAACAGAAATAAAGAATATATTTAAAGGAATACACAGCATATTAGGAGAAATTGAGGACTGAATCAGTGAATTAGAAGACAAGGTTGAAAATATCACTCAATTAGAAAACCAAAAACAATTAACAAAAACAGAAGGACAGCATAAGGGAACTGTGGGACAATGTGAAATGTAACAATATTAGAATACCAGAAGGGGCAGAAAGGGAGAAAGGAAAAGAGAAAGTGTTAGAAGAAATAATGGTAGAAAACTTCCCTAACCTGGTAAAGGAAAAATTCACACAAGCTCAGGAGGCACTGAGAACCCCAAACAAGAAGAACCCAAACAGACCCACTCCCAGACTCATCATAATTAAAATGCCAAAATTTAAAGACAAAGGGAATCTCAAAGGCAGCAAAAGAAAAATGTTACCTACAAAGGAGTTCTCATAAGGCTGACACCTGGTTTCTCATCAGAAACTCCACAGGCCAGAAGGGAATGGCATGAAGTATTCAAGTTAATGGAAATCAAGGGTCTGAGACCAAGATTACTATATCCAGCAAGGCTATCATTGCAAAACAGATGGTCAAATAAGCTTCCCAACCCCCCCACCCTCCCTCAAAAAAAAAGGCTAAAGGAGTTCACCACCACCAAGCCAGCATTATAATAAATGCTAAAGTGATTGCTGTAAGGGATTGCTGAGAAGAAGAAACAAAGAAAAAAAACCCTAGTCATACATAATTAAAATGGATATAAATAAGTACCTCTCAATAATAACCCTAAATGTAAATGAATTAAATGCTCTAATCAAAAGGTGTAGGGTAGCTGAATGGATACAAAAACATGACCCAACTATATGCTGTCTACAAGAGACCCACCTCAAAACAAAAGATACACACAGGATGAAAGTGAAGGGATGGAAGAAAATTTTCCATGGAAATGGAAAAGAAAAAAAGCTGGAGTGGCAATACTCCTATCCAACAAAATACACTTTACTAATAAAATGAAGTCAATCACAAAACATAGCAAAGATCACTACATAATAAAAGGCTTTGTCCAACAAGCAGATATAACCCTGGTAAAAATGTATGCAACCAATATAGGTGCACCTAAATATATTTTAAAAACTTCTGGAGAATTTTAAGAGAGAGATTGACAATAATACAGTCATAATAGTTTGTTTTAACACCCCTCTGACTTCCCTGGACAGATACAAACTTAACAAGAAAAAAAAGACTCTAAAGGACACACAACATATCACCCCAATGCAGCAGAATATACATACTTCTCAAGTGCACATGGATTATTCATAAAGATAGACCACATATTAGGACACAAAAGAAGTCTCTACAAGTTTAATAAGATTGAAATTATATCAATTATATAGAGTAAAATGAAATGAGAAATCAAATACAGTAAAAACACTAAAAGATATTCAAACACATGTAGGCTAAATAGCATGTTATTAAGCTATGAATGGGTTACCAATAAGATCAAGAAATATATTTTTAAAAATCTTCCTGGAAACAAATGAAAATGAACACACAACAACCCAACATCTCTGGGACACAACAAAAGCAGTCCTGAGAGGGAAATTCATAGCACTACAGGCATATCTAAAATAAAAAAAAGACAAGAAAAATCAGTAATAAACTATTGAACCCTACAACTTAAAGAACCAGAAAGTGAACAAGAAAATCCCAGAGTAAGCAGAAGAAAGGAAATAATAAAGATAGAGCTGAAAAAAGTAATATATATATATATATATATATATATATATATATATATTCAAAAAATCAATTAAACCATGAGCTAGTTCTTTGAAAGGATAAACCATTAGCTCGAAACAAAGAGAGATGACCCAAATAAATAAAATCAGTAACTAAAGTGGAGAAGTAACTACAAACACCACAGAAATACGAAGGATTATAAGAAAATACTATGAACAACTATATGCCAACAAGCTGGACAATGTGGATGAAATAGATAAAGTCATAGAAAAATACAATCTTCCAAAACTGAATCAGGAAGAATAAAAAACCATGAATAGGCTAATAACAACTAATAAAATAGAAACAGTAATAATAATTTTTTAAAAAACCTCCCATCAAATAAAAGCCCAGGTCTGGATGGTTTCACAGAGGAGTTTTTACAAACATTCAAAGAACTAACACTCATTTCCCTCAAACTACTTCAGAAAATTCAAGAGGAACACTTCCAAACTCTTATTATGAGGTCAGCATTATCCTAATTCCAAAACCAGATAAGGCAATACAAAGAAAGAAAACTACAAGCCAATATCACTGATGAACATAGATGCTGAAATCCTCTACAAAATATTAGCAAATCAGATCTGACAATATATTTGAAAAGATCAAACACCATGATCAAGTGGGATTTATTCCAGGGATGCTAGGCTGGTACGATATTTACAAACCAATAAACATAATATATCACATAAACAAATTAAAAGAAAAATCACATGATCATATCAATAGATGCAGAAAAGGCATTCAATAAAATTCAACACCAATTTTTGATAAAAACTCTTGGCAAAGTGGGAATACAGGAAGTATATCTCAACATGATAAAGGCCAAATGTAAAAAAACCTACAGCCAATATCATACTCAATTGGGAAAAGCTAAAACCATTTCCCCTAAGAGCAGGAACAAGACAGGGATGCCCTTTTTCACCATTCCTTTTTGACATAGTCCTAGAAGTGCTAGCTATAACGATCAGATAGCAGAACAAGAAATAAAAGGCATCAAAATTGGAAAAGTAGCATTATAATTGTTATTATTGACAGGTGACATGATATTGTACATAGAAAACTCAAAGACTAAACCTACTATACTTAAGAAATGAATTTGGCAGTGTAGCAGGATACAAAATTAACACCCAGAAATCTATGGCTTTTTTATATACTAATTATAAACTCACAGAAAGAGAAAAAAAAAAAAACAAACCCATTTACCACTGCAACAATAAAATTAAGATATTTAGGAATAAATCTAACTAAGGATGTAAAAGACCTATACCCAAAATTACAGGACATTGAAAGAAAAAGATAGAAGAAGATATAAACAAATGGAAGAATATACCATGTTCATGGGTTGGTAGAATTAAACTGTACATACTACCCAAAGCACTCTGCAGATTCATTATAATCCCCATTAAGATACCAATAGAATATTTCAAAGACTTAGAATAAACTCTCCAAAAATTCATCTGGAATAAAAACAAGACCCCTAATAGCTGCAACGATCCTGAGAAAGAAGAACAAAGTTGGTGGGATCACAATACCAGATATCAAAAGATATTTCAAAGCCATGTTCTCAAAACTGCCTGGTACGGAAGCAAGAACAGACATAATAGACCAATGGAAACAAACAAGGAATTCAGAAATTGACCCAAGCCATTATGCTCAATTAATATTTGACCAAAAAGGCAAAAGCATACAATGGAGTAAAGACAGTATCTTCAATAAGTGGTATTGGAAAAATAGGACAGATATATGCAAAAAATGAGACTACACAAACAACTTACACTATACACACACACACACACACACAAAAAAACAAACAAACAAAAAAAAAACAACCTCCAAATGGATAAAGGACTTAAACTAAGACAAAAACCATAAAAATTTTAGAAGGATCCATAGGCAGCAAAATAGCAAACATATGTCCTAGTGATATCTTTAGCAATACAGTTAGCAGGACAATGTAAACTAAATAGAAAATAAACAAATGGGACTACTTAAAAATAAAAAAGATTCTACACAGCAAAAGAAACTATCAACAAAGCAATAAGAAAGCCCACTGAATGGGAGAACATATTTGCCTATGTTATCTCTGATAAAGGTTTAATCTCCTAAATTTACAAGGAACTCATACTACTTAATAAAATGAAGATAAACAATCCAATCAAAAATGGGCAAAGGAACTAAATAGACAATTTTCAAAAGAGGACATAAAAAAGGCCAAGAGACATATAAAAACATGCTCAGCCAAAACCGGTTTGGCTCAGTGGATAGAGTGTCGGCCTGCAGACTAAAAGGTCCCAGGTTCGATTCTGGTCAAGGGCATGTACCTTGGTTGTGGGCAAATCCCCAGTAGGGGATGTGCAGGAGGCAGCTGATTGATGTTTCTCTCTCATCGATGTTTCTGACTTTCTATCCTTCTCCCTTCCTCTCTGTATATAAAACATGCTCAAAGTCACTAATGATCAAAGAGATGCAAATCAAAACGACAATGAGGTATCATCTCACACCTGTCAGAATGGCAATGATCAACAAATCAACAAACAACAAATTCTGGTGAGGATGTGAAGAAAAAGGAGCCCTAGTGCACTGCTGGTGGGAATGCAGACTGGTGCAACCACTGTGAAAACAGTATAGAATTTCCTCAAAAAATTAAAAATGGAACTCCCATTTGACCCAATAATCTCACTAATAGGACTATATCCCAAAAAATCAGAAACACCACTCAGAAAGGAAATATGCACCTCTATGTTCATAGCAGCACAATTTACAATAGCTAAGATTTGAAAGCAGCCTATGTGCCCATCAGCAGATGAATGGATTAAAAAACTGTGGTACATCTACACAATGGAATACTTTGCTGCAGTAAAAAAGAAGGAATTTTTACTATTTGCAACAGCATGGATGGATCTAGAGAGCATCACCCTAAGTGAAATAAGCCAATTGGAGAAAGATAAATATCACATGATCTCACTCATATATGGTATATAATTCACAACATAAAGTTATGAAACAAAAATGGAGTGAGAGGGGGGAAAATGTTCTAGAACATAATAGAAGTAACCCTGTTATTTGCAGATTTTTAATATTTCCTACAACTTTTGAGGTATTATTCTATGTCATTATAATTTTGGTAATTAATTATAATTTAAATCATTTTATTCTTGAAGTATTAATGTTAATTGCATGTTATAAAAATAAAATCAATTTTAACTACAAGAAATGAAATACATTGCAAGACAGAATTGTCAACCAGACATTTCTCTTTAAGCCCTTCCTGATAAATATTTTAAAGAAAATATAAATGGGGTCCCAGGGCTCATTTTCTTTTAATCCTCAAATGAGGATATTTTTCCATTTTTTATTTTTTAATTATTATTTTTTATCTTTATTGTTGTTTATTAATTATGTTGTTCCCTTTTTTCCCCTTATAGCTCCCCTCCACCTGGTACCCATCCCACCCTCCATCTTCAACCCCCTCCACTGTCCTCTCCCATAGTTGCATGATTTTTGTCCAGTCTCTTGCTGCACTTCCCACAACCCTTTTCTCCCCAAGAATTGTCAGTCCATTCCCTCTCTATGTCCGTGATTCTGTTACATTCACAAATTTATCCTGTTCATCAGCTTATTAATTCACTTTATTTTTAGATTCATTTGTTGATAGATGTGTATTTGTCGTTCATAATTTACACTTTTATTTTTTTCTTCTTCCTCTTTTTAAAGAATATCTTTCAGCATTTCATATAATATTGGTTTGGCGGTGATGAACTCCTTTAGCTTTTTCTTATCTGTGAAGCACTTTATCTGACCTTCAATTCTGCATGATAGCTTTGCTGGATAGAGTAATCTTGGTTGTAGGTTCTTGGTATTCATCACTTTGAATATTTCTTGCCACTCCCGTCTGGCCTGCATCGCTTCTGTTGAGAAATCCGCTGACAATCGAATGGGTAACCATCTTTACCTTATAGGTAACCATCTTTTTTTCTCTTGCTGCTTTTAATATTCTCTCTTTGTCTTTTGCATTTTAATTATGATGTGCCTTGGTGTGGTCCTCTTAGGGTTCCTATATATTGGGGTTCGGTGAGCTTCTTGGACTCCTAAGTCAATTTCTTTCACCAGGTGTGGGAAGTTTTCGGTCACTATTTCTTCAAATAGGTTTTCATTGTCTTGTTCTCTCTCTTTTTCTGGCACCCCTATAATTTGGATGTTGGTATGCTTGAGGTTGCCCCAGAGGCCCCTTACACTATCTTCAATTTTTTTGGATTCTTTTGGTTTCTTGCTTTTTCAGCTGAGTGGATTTTACCTCTTTGTATTTCAAATCTTTAACTTGGTTCTTGGGGTGCTCTAGAGTACTTTTAAGTCTTTGTATAATATTTTTTTATTTCAGTCAGTGTATGCTTAATTTCTGGTTTGTCCATTTTCATATCCTTGAGAGTCTTGTTCATATCCTTGTAGGTCTCGTTCATTTCCTTGTAGGACTCATTCATTTCCTTGTAGGACTCATTCATTTCCAGGTTGGTCTTGTTCATTTCCTTGCAGGTCTCATTCATATCCTTGAGGGTCTCATTCATTTCCTTTTTGGTCTTGCTTATTTCCTTATAGGTCTCAACCTTTCTAGGAGCCTCTTGAGAAGCCCTGTAACCGTGGTTTTGAATTCCACGTCCAGTCATTTTTTTTTTCCTCCATTTCTTTCACATATGATTTCTTTCCATGTCTTTCCATGTGGCTGCTTCCCTGCATTGGTCAATTAGCTTTGTGTGGTATTTGTCCTACAAGGGACAGTGACTCAGCCTCCCCAGTTACCAGAGGTGGAAATGGGTTGCACAGTCTTGTTGAAGTTAAGCTCAGATTAATCGTTGTTAGCACTTGGAAGGGTTGACCTCCAGACCAATTATCTGTAACATTCAGCTGTGCTCGTGTTGGATGGGCGGAGTCTCCGGGCCAAGCAGACAGCATCAGCTCTGCCCTATGCGGCCCCAGGGTCTCTGAGAGAGAGCCCCTGCCAAGCTCCACCAGCTGTCTTGAGTATTCAGCCTCTCCCCAAATGAGTCTGCACACCCAATGTCTCACCCAAGGTCGCAAAACAATGCAGTCTGATGGTTTCCCAAATGGAAGAGCAAGTCACGAGTGCTCTCTGCGCGGTCAGGCAGCCGCGCTGTTCCCAGGCTCACGTGCACTCCATGCAAGCTCACCTTCTCCATAAGCCTGCAGACCCCTGCAGCACTCGAGCTTTCGCGTGCCCTCCTACTGTCCAGTTTTTATCCCGTATGATAGTGGGTTCCCTGGACTTCGCCCAGAGCTGGAGAACCAGTCCAGTGGGACATCTTTGTCTCCCCGTTCAAGAAAACTGGCCGATTTTCAGCCGCCCGCCCTATCCGTGGCGCACGCGCTCCTCCAAACCTCTCTTCGTGTGTATCTTCAACGCTGTCCGCGGCCGGCCTGCGAGTCACAATGTCTTATCTTCACTTTTATTTTTGGAATTTTCACTTAGCCAGCTTTCTGGTGATTCTGGATGGTGTTTGTTTTTTTATTAAGTTGTTTTGAAATTGCTGTGTATGGCAGCAAGTTGGGTGTTTTACCTATGCCACCATCTTGGTTCTCCCTTCCATTGGTTTTTAGGGAGAATGGAAGAGAGAGAGAAAGACAGAGAGAAACATGAATGTGAAAGCAACACATCAATTGGTTGCCTCCTGCACGAGCACTGGTCAGGGGAGTAGTCTGCAACCAAGGTATGTGCCCTTGGCCAGAATCAAACCTGGGACCCTTTATCTATAGGACGACACTCTATCCACTGAGCCAGACTAGCTAGAGCCCCAGAGTTCATTTTTGACCTTCCTTTTATTAATAGGTGCCCATCTACATATAATTTTTTTAATAGCCTGGTTGCCTCTGTGAGTTGGTAAATGAAGAGTTTTTTTCTCTTCCTGCTTACTTATCTATTAGGAATATTTTCTTCCATCTTCAGGTTCTAAACTCTCTGCTGTTTTCTTTGAGAGATCATAAGAATTTATTAATTATATTTAATATTTTTATTATTTTGACAGTGCTTCTGTAAACATGCTCTTAGCCAGATCAATCTGCTTTAACAAAACACCATAGAATGTGTGGTTTAAACAACAGACATTTATTTCTCACAGTTCTGGAGGCTAGAAGTCCAAGATCAAGTTGCCAGGACTTGTCGGGTTCTCGTGGGACCCTCTTCCAGACTTGCAGATGGCTGCCTTCTTGCTGAATCTTGCTGAGAGAGAACTCTGGTGTCTCTTCCTCTTCTTACAAAGACATGAATTCCAACATGAAAACTCTACATTCATGATCTCATCTAAATCTTATCCCAAAGTCCTTACTATTAATATGAATTTGGAGGAACATAGATATTCAGTTTATAGTACATATTTTTGTTTATGTGTAACAAGCTGTCTCAAATGCTTTCCTATGTGCTATTTCACTTCCCTCATTTTTATGAGTCATGGAACTTGGGGTGGAGTGATAACAGGCTGCTCTAGGATACTGACCCAGTGGGCAGCAGTTGTCTGTGGTAACAAGTCTGGTACTCTGGAAGACTTAGATTATCTTGCCTGGCACCTATGATGAGCCCAAGGTTGTCAAAGAACTATTACATAGGGTCTATATATAATGAGTAAAACCTCAGGTAAAGAATCCAGGATGCCTTATCTAAATCGAGTTCCACCAGACCTCCATGTACCAGCTGTGTGACTCTTGATAACTTGATAGCTTCTTTTGCTGCCTTTTCCCCCTTTCCATCAAAAAATTAATAGGTTGAATAAACCTAAGGTCCCTTCAAACTAAGACCCAGTGATACAATAAATATGATCCGTGTTTTTATTGTTAATGAATATTTATATAGAAGCAAAATCATCAAACAGGACACTAAAATTAGGAGAAACAAATCTTAAATCATACCAATAATCCAAGACAATCCTTTATCAATTTGTAATTTCTTCAGATATCCTTTGAAATGGAATCACTTTCCACTGGAACTCTGCCTGCAGCCATCAACCTCATCCACCAGTCAGTATGATGCTGTAAAAATGAAAGGAGTAGAGACTCACCCCAGACTATCCACAGAGCTCTTCCTTCCATGCGTGTTAGTTAGGTAGAACTGAGATTCAGACACCCACTCAGTTTCCACAAACTCAAACTTCATATTTCTAAAACACATTTTCCTCATTTTATTTTGGATTTATAGAACCAAATAGCAGAGTCAGCATCAATGAAATAATAATGATATTAATTATAGAATTATAGCTGTGATAAATGCTAACAAACCTTTTAACATTGAGCCCTAGCTTCCCAGGAAAGCTTGGAAAGCTCCAAGGGAACAAGAGATAGTGAAGCAAGTAAAAGGAGGCAAGGTGAATGATGAGGTTGGAGGGCTATGTATGGTTAAAATCAGGTATGATGATCATAAAATTATCAGACAAACCATAACACATTTAAGCATAAATGGAAATTATTTTAATAATTATGCCAGGACAACATGCATAAATCAGGACTGTTCCTAGCAAATAAGAAAATTAGAGAAAAGAAAGCCTACTAGGAAATTATTGCAGAAACTAGGTAAGATATAAAATGTTAAAAAAAAAGATGGAATTTTACAGTTGAATGTTATGCAGTTTTGGTGTATGTGGAGTTTGGGGAGAGCAATAGAGGTAGATGAAAGTAAGCTTTTTATTTCCTTTGCCAGGAAACTGGACTTGCTTCTAGCAGGGAACAGATGAATCATCTCTGGGGTCCATCCTAATTAATACATGAGTTTTTTTTTCATTAAAGTAAAGTAAACATTAAGCATTAGCATTGCTGTGCCAATGAAGACTTCAAATCAATATTTCTGTATATGTTGATTTAGCTCTACAATTGTTCAAGAAATGTAATTAATAGCTGCCTTGTATGTTTTAGATGCATAAAATACCAAATTTTCAAGAAATCACAGCTTCCTTTAATATTGGAATCAATAGTAATTTATCCCCATAATTAATACCAATTTCAGAAGCAAGACAGCTTCAAGGTTAATACATCCTATTGGCTTGCTCATTTTTCTTCTACCTAAATCTTAGCTACAAGCTGAGAGTTGTGAGGGGAAAGAAAACAGAATAAGAAGAAATAATAGAGTAAGAAAAGAAGGAAGGATTCATTTATCTACATCAATTTGTTTACCCTCCTGTTTTAGTAAAAAGTGAAAGCTAGGAACCAAAGCAAAGCCAACTTATGGTGAGTCATTTATGCTTGGCTTCCAGAAGAAAATCAAAAGGCTCCTATGGACAGCTGCATAGAAGCTAGACTGGTATCTTCTCCAAAGTGAGTACCCAATTTGTGAAAAGTAAATTTTAAATAAGCTTGAGAAAAATAAATAAGACTAGACATTTTCCATAACTAGAAGTAACTACTAGGAATACACTTATTTTTGAAGAACTTTGATGAAGAAATATTAAACTTTTATTAATAGTGTCACCTCTCTATTCCTCTTGCTCTCCCTCTCTCTTTCTCCCTAACTCCACTCACCCATGCATCCTTCCCTCTCCCTTTCTCTTTCACAATCATCCACAGGCAGGGTTAGTCTGAAACCTGAAGTGGGAAAAGAAATATTTGCTTTGACCTCTTCCATATACCTTTTATGGCCAACACTCTCAGGGCTCTTTGGTTACTTTTGGCAGATTCTTATCATTTCTGAATCCCTTGGGTCAAATTTGGGATCCATAGGATTCCTTCCTTAAACCATCAGAGTGGTAATTTCTTTATCAAGAGAGAGACTGATTTAGAAAATATGAACTACTAAGGTATGAATAATTATGCCATGCACTACCCTGCTCCATTCACTTTTCATCAGAGTAATATGCATTTGTTTAAAACATACGTGGAATAAATGGAACATGGCAGCGGGCAAGTCTGCAGTGAGAGTGAATGTGTGAATGCACGTGGGAGGGAGAGTGGATGTGAGTGTGAGAGTTGGAGGGCATTTGTTTGTGGGAGCAGGAGCTTAAGGGAGTGACTGGGATGCTTCTGGCAGAGGAACTGCCATTGCGGCCTGCTGCTTGGTGCACTTGTCTTTAGTTCAAGGAGCACCTCTTGGCTATTGGCAGATGTTCAGTCCCACTGCTGAGCTTTGAAGTCTCTGAACACACAGACCAGTCATACTGACTCAGTAAGCCTGACTGTGCTCCTGGGAGGGCCTGCTCGTTGACCTGACTGGTAGTATGTAGGGTCTGCCCTGCCATGTTGGTGAATAAGCACCCAGCCTGCTCCCTGCACCAGCAGAGCAGCACACAACCTGACTCTCCTCCTAAACATTGGAGCAGCCCACCTGCACCATCACCCTGACACAGGGCCAGCCTGGCGACAGCAACCTGCTGCCTCCAAACAGCATGCCTGACCCAGTTCCCCTGAAGGACTGGCCCCACTGCCTTGACATGGTGTTCCCAGCCCTGCCACTGTGACCTAATGCTCTAGGACTCAAGGACCTGTCATTGTGACCCACTGTGTTTTACCCAGTGCCTCTGGGCAATGGTTTCACTGCCTGAAACTGCCCAGAAGATGTTAACTGATTCCCCCAGATACAGAGACTAGACATGCCTAACCTGGTGCCACCAGAGATTGGATGCACCACAACAACCCAGTGGAACCAGTCACCTCTGAAGACACAGACTTGCCACAGACCCACCCACCTTACCCAGCTCCCCAGATACTGTACTACTAAAATGGGAAGACAAAGAAATACCCCTCAAATGAAAGAAAAGGAGGAATTTCCAGAAAAGGAACTAACTGAAATGGAGTGAAGTAATCTGTCAGATAAAAATTCAAAGTAATGGTTATAAGTATGCTCAAACATCTGAATGAGAATCACAAGAAACTTAATGATAATTATAAGGAACTGAATGAGAAATACACCATAAATAAGAATCAAGAGGAAGTAAAGAATGATATAGCTGCAACAAAGAACACCCTGGAAGAATTCAACAGTAGACTAGAAGAAGCTGAGGGCAGAATCAGCAAGAAGACAAGGTAGAAAAAAAAAACCCAATCAGAGCAGCAATTAGAAAAACATTTTAATAAAGGAAGAGAGTTTAAGCAAGCTTTGAAACAACATGAAAAGAAACCATGTCCACATAATAAAGGATCCAGAAGAAGAAAAACCTGAGCATGTAACAGAAAACCTGTTGCAAGAAATAATGACAGAAAACTTATATGACTTGGTGAAGAAAAGTAACACAAATCCAGAAAACACTGAAAGTCCCAAACAAGATGAACCCAAAAGACCCACAACAAGACATATCATAATTAAAATGACAAACATTAAAAACAAAGAGAGAATCTTAAAGGCTACAAGAGAGATACAGAAAGTTACCTGCAAGGGAACTCCCATTAGACTATTGGCTTATTTCTCAATAGAAACACTGAAGGCCAGAAGGGAGTAGCATGATATACAAAGTAATGAAAACCAAGGGGCTGAACCCAAGACTACTCTATCTAGCAAGGCTATCATTCAAAATAGTGCTAGAAAGCCTAGCCAGAGCAATAATGCAAGAGCTATAATAATAAAATGTAATATGCTAATTAGACTGGACAGCCAAATGACCTTCCGGATATCATTCTGAATGTCCTTTCAGACAACCTTCCGGACGAAGCCACAGTGGCAGGTGTTGAGACAGAAGTGGCCACCATGGCAGGTGAGGGCCAAAGCAGAGGTTGTTAGGGGCAATCAAGCAGGCAGGAGAGCAGATAGGGGTGATCAGGCAGTCAGGAAGAATGGTTAGGGTTGATCAGGCAGGTAGGCAGAGGAGTTAAGGATGGTCAGACAGGCAGGTGAGTGGTTAGGGGTGATGAGGCAGGCAGATGAGTGGTTAGCAGCTATCAGAGAGGCAGACAAAGAGGTTAGGGGCAATCAGGCAGGCAGGCAGAGTGGTTAAGGGTTATCAGGCAAACAGGCAGGAGAGCGGTTAGGAGCCAGTGGTCCCGGATTGTGAGAGGAATGTCTAACTGCCAGTTTAGGCCTGATACTGCAGGGATTCCTGTGGGATCAAGCCTAAACCCACAGTCAGACATCCTCTGAGGGGTCCCATATTGCAAGAGGGTGCAGGCTGCGCTGAGGGACCCCTCACCCATTCTATGCACAAATTTCATGCACCAGATCTCTAGTAAAGAAATAAAAAGCATCCAATTATGGAAGGAAGAAGTCAAACTCTCACTCGTGGGCGATGACATGACTCATATAGAAAACCCTAAATATGCCACCAAAAAACTACTAGAAACAATAAACAAATACAGTCAAATTGCAGCATATAAAATCAATGTGCAAAATGCCATTGTCTTCCTGTATAGTAAAACAAAACTTCAGAAAAAGAAACTTTAAAAATTATTTTTGCAATTGCAACCAAATACCTGAGAATAAACTTAAAAAAGAATCTGAAAGACCTATATACTGAAAATTACAAAGCATTATTAAAAGATATTAAGGAAATGCAAATCACACTACAATGAGATACCATCTCATACCTGTTAGAGTGGCCATTATCAACAATAAAAAGACACAACAAAATGGAAAAATATCTTGTGTTCATGGAATAAATGAATCAACATAGTAAATATGACCATATGATACAAATCAATATACAAATTTAATTCAATCCCCATCAAAATCCCAATATCATTTTTTAAAGAAATAGAACAAGAAATCATCAGATTGTTATGAAACCACAAAAGACCCCTAATAGAGCAATCCTGAAGGAAAAAAAAAACAGCTGGAGGTATAATGCTACCTGACTTCAAATGATACTACAGAGCTATGATAATCAAAAACAGTATGCTATTGTCAGAAAAATAGACACACATATCAATGGAATAGAATAGAAGCCCTCTTATAAAACAACATATATATATATATATATATATATATATATATATATATATATATATATTTCAACAGACAATTTTCAACAAAAGAGCCAGAAACACACAATGGAGTAAAGACTGTCTCTTCGATAAATGGTGCTTGGAAAACTGAAAAGCCAAATGCAAATGAATGAAACTGAATTACAGTTGGTCCCCATGTACAAAAATTAATTCAAAATGGATCAATGACCTAAATATAAGCCCCCAAACAATCAACTACATAGAATAAAATATAGGTACCAAACTTATGGACCTTGGCTGTAGAGAATATTTTATGAACTTGATCCCAAAGGCAAGGGAGGTAAAGACAAACATAAATGAATGGGACTATATTAAACTAAAAAGCTTCTGCATAGCAAAAAATCTGACAATAAAAGAAAGAGGCAGCTAACCAGATAGATGATATTTTCAAGCAGAAGCTCCAACAAAGGTTAAATTTTCAAAATATCTAAAGAACTCATAAAGCTCAACACCAAAGAAACAATTCAATCAAAAAGTAGGCAGATGACCTGAAAATACAGCTCTACCAAGAAGATATATAAAAAGGCAATAGCTATATGAAAAAATGTTCAACTTCACTGGCAATTAAGGAAATTCAAATCAAAACTACAATGAGATATCACCTCATACCTGTTAGAGTGTCCATTATTAACAAGACAAGGAATAATAGCAAATGTTGGAAAAGAAGAGGAAAATGCTGCTGGTGGGAATACAGACTGGTACAACTACTATAGAAAGCAGTCTTGTGATTTCTCAAAAAATTCAAAATAGAGCTACCATATGACCTAGCAATCTCTCTCCTGGGTATAGTCCTGAAAAACTTTAAATCTTATATTCACAAAGATATATGCACCAACTATGTTCATTGCAGCATTATTAATGGTGGCCAACGCAGTGAAACAACCAGTATCCTGTGATAGAGGACTAGATAAAGAAGATGTGGTTCAATACACAATGGAATGCTACTCAGCCATAAAAATGATGAAATAGCTCCATTTGCAACAACATGAATGAACCTTGAGAATATCATACTAAGTGACATAAGTCAGACAGTAAAAGCTCAAAACTATATGATTTCACTCATATGTGGGTTATAAAACTGAAGTTCATGAACACGAACAGCAGTGTGGTAGTTGCCAGTGGCAGGGGATGGGGAAGGAAGTACTAACATATGGTGACAGGAGGAGATTTGACTTTGGGCGTTGGGTACATGGTGAAATGTACAGATTTTATAACATAGAAACCCATACCTGAAACCTATATGGTCATGTTGACAAATGTCACACCACTAAATTTAATTTTAAAAAATTAAAAATAAATAATGGTTATTTTGTACATGCCTTCCTTATCATCTCTTTGGGGAAGTAGTTTCAAGCAGGAAGGTTATTTCAGTAATTCCTTGGTGCAGGTTATATCCTATCTAATAAAAAGGGAATATGCTAATTATCTGTCATGCTCTCACAAAGATGGCAGCACCCACAGCCAATAAGGAGGGAATATGCTAATTGAGTGCCATGCCCTCAAAGATGGCGATGCCCACAGCCATAAGATGGTGGCACCCAGTCCCCTCAGCCCCGCCAGGGTAGCAGGCACACACAGCCTGGACGGACCCATCCCCAGGTGGGTCCAGCTGCACTGCACGCCTGCCTCCAGAGTTCCCCAGTTTCCTCAGCTCCCCAGCCGCCCAGGGCTGGCCCGAGGCACAGGCAAGCCTCGGATGTCAGCTGCCCAGCCACCTAGGGCCAGCCCAAGGTGCAGGCAAACCTCAAATGGTGGCTTCCCAGCTGCCCAGGGCTCCCCAAGACTCAGGTAACAAGGGCCGGCTGAGGCTTGCATTACTGGCAGTGGCAGCAGCAGAAGTATGATGGTCTTCCCCTGATCACCAGGTTGCCTCCTGCCCCTGAGAGCTCCCGAACTATGAGACAGGGCAGGCTGGGTTGAGGGACCCCCTTCTAATGCATGAATTTTCATACGCTGGGCCTCTAGTTTCTGTGATAATCATCATACCTATGTGCACGACTGAGCATAATTTTCTCACCAACATGTTATGAGAACTGCCCAGGTTCAAGCAAAGTGGAGGTAGAAAGACTGATTATTTTATTTCATTAAAGAAAGTACATAGGAAAGCAGGTAAAAACAAGAAAGCCTCCAAGAGGAGATGATGCTTAAGACGGACATTCATTCCCAGGTCTTTTCAGAATGGGATGTGCATGCCCAGATGCTGTAGGTGTGCTGGTCACCAGCAAGATCCAGTGGAGCTCAGACTGGGAGTTCTCATCATTTCTAACGGTCAGACAGGGAGCCTTCTCTGGCATTGTTTGGGTAAGTACTATTAAAAGTGGTAGGAAAACACATATTTATGCTGTATTTGAGTTTTCATTAATAATCAATTGAGGTGAAGTAGCTTTACTGTTAATATTGGTCAATGTCCAATTGAAAGCACAGGTGTCTGGAAATTTTCATAAATGGATTCATTTACATTTAATAGTGCTGTTGATGAGAGAAGACTTAATGAAAACCAACAGATGGTCTATTTAATATCACCCTCAGCTTTGAAACATGTGCCAAATGTGATACACATAATGACTTGACAGGGCTGTTACTGGAAGCCTTTAATTACAACTATTTGCACTCCTGAGCCTGCTGAATTTCATAAAATAACACTGGAACTCAAACACTGGCCAAACCAGAATTTAAATAATATCCATTTTGTGCTATTGTTGTGACTTTGCATTTCTAAATGACCTCTCAGACAGTTCTCTGACAGGCTTTTGAGTTTTTTGTTTTGTTTTATTTTTGTTAAGAAAATGAAGCTGAAAACAGGATTAGTTTAGATGGCCTTTCTTCCACACATGAACACATTTAGTCTGGAATGTTGAACAGCATCTCCAAGGTCAAGAAGAAGTATGAAGTCTTTTTATTATTAGGGTTTCCTCAACTACAGGGAAAGCTCAACTGAGGCAAACTGCCAAAACAATAAATAATTAAAACCAGTAGTAACAATTTTAACAATTACCCTGCTCTGAACCTTGGTAGGCTCCTGGCGACTATTGTGAATACATAATATAACAACTAGAACACTGGAGTTGAGGACATGGAAGGCTAAAGAGTTCCATAGCAGGCTCAATGTAACACAGCTT
Organism: Antrozous pallidus; assembly: GCA_027563665.1. Classification (NCBI taxonomy): domain Eukaryota; kingdom Metazoa; phylum Chordata; class Mammalia; order Chiroptera; family Vespertilionidae; genus Antrozous; species Antrozous pallidus. The sequence continues at coordinate 100,364,311 of CM050508.1, forward strand.
GTAAGCATTAACCAAGCAGCTTAAGCAGAGTAAGAGTGGACACACTGGTCAATTAAAGCAGGATAGCATGTTACAAGAAGAAAGAGAATGCAGAGATGGAAGGGAAAGGAAGAAGTTATTGAAGTTCAATCAGATGTACACACAATGAGAAAATTCCTATTTAAATTGATTTAAAAAGGCTCAGCTACCTGATTCCTTCATGGACCCTATCCATTGGGCTGCCTCTATCTTAAGAGTGGTAGAGTCTGGGGAAGAAGACGATGTTCCATGGCATCTCTATGTGGAGAGATAGCAAACAAGCAAACAAAAATCCTAGAACACAGTAGGTTTATAGTTAGTTGTTCATATAGAAAATAAAAGAATAATTAATAAACAATAATACAAGAATAAACTATATTTTGCATACTCACAACTTTAAACCTAGTCTTGCCATAGCATGTACATATGGGTGATTTATAAAAATGATTCTTCTCTGATGAAGAAGCTCGAGGCTGGGGCTCAGAAGGCCTGATGGCCACCCATTGGCTGTCGGGAAGTCCCTCAGAGTAGGAACACTGGGCAGTAACACCAATATACTGAACGAACTACACTACTGGACTTAGAGCACAAGGGATCAAAACAAGCCTCTCCATGAGCCCTAGAAGAAAATTGCAAGTTGCAAATCTGAGAGTCTCTAAGAATGCCAGAAAATAATGTTCCTTCCCCTGGATAGGCTCCTGCCCTGATAGGTACCTGCTCCAAGTGGTGGAGCAAATCAATCATTGGGAGGACAGAGAATAGTCTATTTTCTATTAATCCTGCACAATAATAGAAAATGGTATTATTTTCTGCACTGAAAAACAATAGTATATGCTAGAAAGAAAGTATAAGGGCAGTATTCTTTATACATACTGGTAGTAAACCAAGAAATTCTAAACAAAAATAGGATGAAAAAAATAAATACTTGGAACTTTAAAAGCATCCTTCTAAAAATCCCAAAGCTTAGTAAAAAGTTTAAGGTAAAAATTATAGATTTGTTCATTTATTTATTCATACTGAAAAAAAGTACACCAGAACCTGGGCAAAACAAGAATTTTATGAAGAAGAGATTGCTTTATATTTTAACTTACAAATAAATACTAGTAGTATTCAGAGGAAAATTTGTAGCCTTAAAGTTAATTTATTAATAGTAACATTACTATTAATAAAGAGAAGAAGGAGGAAAAACTGGAAAAAGAATAAACTCAACAAATATAATTTACTAAAAGTAATTAATAGATATAAACTTGAAATTAATGAAACAACTAACAATGATTTTAAAGTGTTTAAAAAATCAAGCCCATTTAAGAGAGAAAAAAATAGGCCAATTCTGATCAAAACCAAACAAATTAAAATACAGCATTCCAAGAAAGAGAAAGTGCATAGATTGGTAAAATAGTCATGGAAGATTATATGCTTACTTTATAAACAGAAAATTGTTATTTTATGGAAATATAAACTTGTAAGATTAATTTTGTTTACAAAACATTAAAAAGTTATAAAGATCTACCATAAAATGGAGGTTTTATAGCTGAGTTCTACATATCTAAATATCATCATCACCCTGACCATCAACATTTTTAATTATTTTTATTATCCCAGGTAATAAACTAGGATATCAAAATTTGACAAATATAGTACAGAAAACTGTACCAACTTTTTCTTATAAAGATATATTTAGAAATCTCTAATAAATTATAATCACATTAAATATAGCATCATATTTTTAAAAATCACATTTAAAATAAGAAAGTTTATTTCATGACTATTGATTCATTATAACCAAATTTATTAACATAATATACAAACATATTAAAGAGAAAATAAAAAGCAAAATACCTAATTATGTCATGTCCTGAAAGAATATTTAATAAAATTTAAAAGCCATTCATAATGAAAACTTTTAGTAAAATAAGAACAGAAAGCAATTCTTGAAACACAATAAAGTCTAAATAGCAATATCAACCAACTAACAACAATATTGGTGAAATATGAAAGTCATCATGATTAGAAAGAGGAACAGTAGCTATTTCAACAGTCACTAATATGTATAAGTGTAATAAAAGGATAATATACAAATCAACCATCACTCCATCACAACAATGGTGCACCCATAGCCATAAGATGGCAGCACCCAGTCCTCTCAGCCCACCAGAGTCCTCAAGTTCTGGGGGTGAGGAGGGAGGACGGCCACTGAGAGCAGGCAGCATAGGTGGCCTGGTGGAATGCTTGCTTCATCGCTGCAGAGATGAGGCAAGCATCCCACACTGGCTGTGGAAGGCCTCTGGGCAGCGGGCATGGAGCAGCTGGGGAAGGGAGGGAACACTTGCATCATCACCCTGATGATAAGGCAATCATTCCACACCCAGCCACAGATGGACATCTGGGCAGTGCAGAGCCTCTTGGCAGCAGGTGCGGAGTGGCCAGGCGCTGCAGAGAACTACTGGCACAAAAATTCATGCACAGGGCTACTAGAGTATGTAAATTTGATGTTTTACCCGGAAAACACAAAAGAGTACTAAAAACATATTTGAAATAATAAAATAATTTAGTAAGGTGGTTGAATATAAATTTAATAGATTTTAATGATAAAATTTCCATATTAGAAATAAGCATGTAAAAAATGAAAAACTTAATTAAAAAAACCTGTAAAAACCACAAAATATAGATAAATTTAACTTAGATTTACTGGGACTAAACGAAAATTGATACAAAATGTTATAAAAGGACATAAAACACAAGTTAGTAGAAAGACATAGAATGTTAACAGGTTGAAAAACTTTATTAAAAGTCTTGATATTAATTATAAAAATGGCAATTCTACCCAAACCAATATATCTTCTTACTAAAGTGACAATCAAGATCTTAATTTTTTAATCTTGATTTTTTTTGAAGTGGTAAAATATTGTATGAAACTTTTTTAGAAAAAATTAAAAGCTGTTAGAAAGTTGTGTGAAAGTTTTCTAGAAAAATCAGAAAGTTGTTAGTATCATAACAATGGTATTGACACAAGAATAGATGGATCAGGGAACAAAACAAATAATCCTAATATATAAAAACTCTGGGTCATAACAACCAATAACAATGGAGGCTCAACCAACTGAAAGTCAGTCCTGCAGTCAGCTTTTGCTGCAGGCATGGTGCCCCAGCACTGACTGCTGAGGGGGCTTCAAATCAGAGCCAGAGAGAGGCCTGAGGAGAGAAGCAGGGACTGATCCATTGCCTCTGTGGCAGCTTTTGATCAGCACTTGCCTCTCTTTTTCTCTCCCAGTCTGGCCAGCAGTCATGCCTCCATTTCTCTCCAGACCTTTACTGGAGCTACTGATCAGCCCTGCCTTTCTGATCAGGCCCTGTTGATAGGCCCAGAGATGCTGACTGGCATAAGATCTGAATAATCAGAACCAAATGCGGGTGCTGTGAAGAACCAATGGCTGTCTAGAAGGCAGAGCTTTTGACATTGATTGGCATAGGAACTAACCAATCAGAACAAAATGTGGGTGCTCTGAAGAATCAATGGTTTCTTAGGAGGCAGGTCTTTTGATGCTGGCATGGAAACAGACCAATCAGAACCAAACTGGCCAGCAGAGGAGGGCAGTTTGGGGCAATAGGGACAGCAGAGGAGGGCAGTTGGGGAAAACAAGGCCAGCAGGAGAGGGCAGTTAGAGCCAATCAGGCAGGCAGGAAGAGGCAGTTATGAGCCAGCAGTACCAGATTGTGACAGGGATGTCTGACTGCTGGTTTAAGGCCGATGTGGGATCGAGCCTAAACCAGCAGTCAGACATCCCTCAAGGGTCCCCAATTGGAGAGGGTGCAGGCTGAACTGAGGGAACACCCCCCTCCATGGAAAAATTTCACGTACCGTGTCTCTAGTCTGTTGTAAAATAAAATATATAATTAGCAAGTAATATGTGCTAAGTGTGCTATGATAATTAAAAAGAAAACTGTGATTTTAAAAAAAATGTGACATTTAAATAATTGCCTATCCATCAGCTAAAATAAATATAATTTTTAAATAGCCAGATAGTAAATATTTTCAGCAGTGTAGTCCATTGTCTCTTTCATGGTAGCCTGTCAGCATGAGAAGAGAGGAGCCACAGAAAATACATGAAGAAGGGAGCCTGGCATGTTCCCACAAAACTCTATTTAGAAAAATGAGCAGTGAGCAGCGTGGCCATAGTTTACCAACTTCTGAACTAGAAGAAACTATAAGCAAATTTCTTATCTCACAAAAACAAATTAAAATGGTTTAAAGCCTAATTTAAAAAATCAAAACAAACATCTGAATCCTAACAATATTAAAAGGAGGAAAGCTTCATCATTTCAGAATGAAGAGGTTTGCAATAATTTACATATTTGGTGCACATTTATATTTAAAAAGAGTATAAAAAACATAAAATTAAAAAAATAACACTACAGTTTAAGAGAAAACATTTGCAACACCATAAGGCAGGAAAAATATAAGTATATCTAGTATATTAAAAGTTCTTGAGATTGATAATTAAAATGATCCAATTGATACATATGTAAAAATATATATAAGTAGGCAATTTTCAAATGAAAACACACACATACACACACACACACACTCAAAATATCCATTAACCTTAGAAAGTGTGCTCTTCCTACATGAGCTCAGGTGGCTCTGCTCAAAACCTGGCAATGGGCCCATTCATTGAGTGGAGACCTCACAGTGCCTACCAACCCGGCATCTCCTGGAATTTTTCCCCTTGTAATCTCATCTTACTTATCCCACTGTAACCACGACACCTCTTTGCTGCTCCTTAGAAACACAGGCACAGTCCCCATAGGGCTTTTACAGATGTATCTTCGACCTTGAAAGCTTCTCTTCAAGTTTCCTTTAAATGGGCTCCAATTCCTTCTCATGAGGCCTACCTCTGACTACTTCATGTACACCTCGCACAACACACACATGGTCCTATCTCTCTTATTTCACTCTAGTTTTATTTTTATAATATTATTAGAGGTCTGGTGTACAAAATTCATGCACAAGGTGCAGGGGATGTTCCTTAGCCCAGCCTGCACCCTCTCCAATCTGGGATCCCTCGAGGGATGTCCAACTGCCCATTTAGGCCCAATCCCAGTAGGATTAAGCCTAAGCGGGCAGTCAGACATCCTTCTCACAATCCAGGACTGCTGGCTCCAAACTGCTCACCTGCCTGCCTCCCTGATTGCCCCTAACCACTTCTGCCTGACAGCCTGATCACCCCCTAACCACTACTCTGCCAGCCTAATTGATGTCTAACTGCTCCCCTGACAGCCTGTTTGCCCCCAACTTCCCTCCTCTGCTGGTCTGGTCACCCCTAACTGCCTTCCCCTGAAGGCTTGATAGTCCCCAACTGCCCTTCCTTGCAAGCCTAATCCCTCCCCTGCTGGGCTGATCACCCAAAAGTGCCCTCTCTTGAAGGCCGGGAACCTTCCAACAGCCCTCCCCTGCTGGTCATCTTGTGAAGGCCATCTTGTGTCCACATTGGGGCAGAATCTTTGACCACATGGGGCAGCCCTCTTGTGTGTTGGAGTGATGGTCAATCTGCAAATTACTATTTTATTAGATAGGATAGAGGCCTGGTGCATGGGTGGGGGCCAGCTGGTTTGCCCTGAAAGGTGTTCCTGATCAAGGTCAGGGTTCTCTTGGGGTGAGGGGCCTGTGGTGGTTTTCAGGCTGGCCATGCCCCCCAGCAACCCAAGTGAAAGCCCTGGGATCTGGGATTAATTTATGTTCTACAATTGAAACTTTGTAGCCTGGAGTGGAGCCAAGCCTTCTGCTCACTCCATGGTGACAGCCATTTCTGTTTAAATTCTAAAATTGAAACTTGCCTAGGCCAGCAACAGCAGGAGTAAAGCTTGGCTTCCTCCATTGCTGGAGAAACCCAAGCCTCCCTCCTGCTCTCAGTGGCTACAGTCATCTTGGTTGGGGTTTATTTGCATAATTTGCTCCTGATTGGTTGATGGCTGTGGCTGTGGGTGTGGCCTGATCAGAGGCATGGTCAATTTGCATATTACTCTTTTATTAGATAGGATCTTTTAACTTACTACATAATTTGTCTATTTTTGGAATCATCTGTCTCCTCTTCAGTAGTATAAGCTGTATAACAGCTGCCATGTCTATCCATTTGATCACTGATGTAGCCAAATCACTTAGAACAGAGAGTCTGCCACATATAATGGTGTACTAACTAACATATGCTTAACGAATGGCTGGCCAGCAGGTACCATTTGTTGATTGCTAGGATTAAAGTCTCCCAGCTTGGCAGTTCAAGCAACCAAATTAACAACACAGAGTTGGAAAAACTGTCACAAGGCACTATAACCTTGCTTCAACACACCATTAGGCACAGAATAAATAATTGATGAATGAACAAAAGTTAAACCTCACTAGTACTTGTGGAAATGCAAGTTAAAACAAGTTTCAGTTTTCAGAAATATAGTAGGCTCAATGTGATAGAAACTAGAAACCTCAGAACCATGACTCAATAATCTCATTTTCAGGAATTAATTCTATAGAAATAAAAATATCGGTACTTAAAGGAGTTATGTATCCACATTTACTTATTGTTTGTAATGGCAAAATGGAAATATATATACCCCATGAATAAAAAATAGTTAAACTATAATGCATTAACATCATAAATGTCTTACAGCCATTTTCACTCAGAAAGCCATGCATCATATATTTTAAGTGAAAATTTAAGCTTCAAAACAATGAGTATAATATGTAACTTTGCTGAAAAATATTGAGGAAATTGTTTTAAATGTTTTTATTTGCATCATCACAAAAATATTTAAAACACTTAATTCAGAATTAGATTTGGAAACAAATCTATGTGAATCTTTGTATTACTTTCCTTCTATGCTTTAAAATGATAGAAAGCTTTATTAATGGTCCCCTACCATACTTATAATACAAGTTTTGTATCTATTGACAATTTTATCTCTAAAGTCTCTTTTTTAGAAAAAAGACTTTGTTGAATTCCCTTCAAAAATATTATTCTTTAAACATCCTGCCTCTTACAGTGTTATTCTGAGCTCCCTTTCCACTAAATTAACTGCACAGCTCAAATCTTTTAGGATTCAATTTACAACACCAAAAAATCTGACAACAAAATGGACCCTGGCTTGAGACAAATGTCGTGCTAATTACCCATTATAGCCTAGTAATATAATTCAAAAAAATGTTTCAAAATTATGGAAAGAGGATATACATAATAATTAATAATAATACAATTTCCATTTTTGAGACCTCAAATCTATGGGTAACCAAATTAAGGCCAAAACTTAATGAGTCTGGTGAGTTTGAGACTCAGAAGATCAATATGCCTGTACCTTGACAGGTGAGGATTGAGTAATATAAGAAAAAGGGAAAAACTCAAATATATAAGGCCACATTAGGGAGGTTGGGGACTATTCCAAAGGCAATGGAAAACCATACACAGGATATGTAAATTCTATTCAGTAAAATTTAAGAATTAAAATGTCATGACTTATATCTTTAAAAGATCATTCTGATGGCTGTGTGGAGAGTCACTTTCAAGGACCAAAATAATGGCAGTGAGCCCTATTAAGAACCAATTGCAGTCATTCCCAGAAGGTGCTGTTGGTTTGGAAAGGTGAAAGGGACCATGGTGGTAGATAGCTGTCAGCTATACCTTTGAGCACTTAGAGTATTTAGTGATGGATTTAATGAAGTGCTAAGGAAAAGAGAAATCAAGGATGACTCCAACTTTTTGACCTGCCATTGCCAATGCCACTGGGTATTCTGATATTTTCAGGGCTAGCAGAGAAATAGAAACAGTTGAAAAGACTGAAAAGGTTGTTTTCCTTCAACAAGCAATGAATGGAGAAAGACCACAGTGAAATAAAGACATGCAGAAGAATTTAGGGGCACAAAAAACAAGAGGATAGAGTTTCAGCAAAATGGTTGATGACATTAAATACTGCTGAGAGAATGTGGAAGAAAAGCATTAAAAATGGCCATTGGATCTGGCCAGAAAAAAGATAGAAGTGCACTTGCCCCACCTATTAAAGCAGATGAGTGAGTGAGGACTCCATGTGAAACACAGAGGCGAAAACGTGGATAAGGAAGAGAATAATGGATGTGACAACTCCTTTGTGAAGCGTTGTTGAAAAGAAAAACGGGAATGAGTCAGTAGATAAAAGGGGAGTATTGAATCACTGAAGGGTTCTTTTCAAAATTAGGTCGTCCTGGTATTTATTTTCGTATTAATGGTAATGACATATAGAGCAGATGTGGAAGATGGAAGAGAGAGAAAAAACCCATGTGTGCAAAGCACTTGCGTGTAGAAGAACTGAAAAGGGCTACCTGTGGAGGGATTGGCCTTCTTGGGCCAGCTCACAACAGAGGAAAGCACAGAGGTGTGAATAAGATGCAAAGAGATTGATATTGAGCAGAGGAGATACTGTAATTTTTCTTTCCCCATTGAAGTGTTAGGTAAGGTCTCAAATAGAGTAGAGGTGGAAGAGCAAAAGAAAGGGGTAAGGAAAATTTTTAGAAAGAAGAAAATCAAATTCTTGTAACAGGACAATGTGTCTGTGATAAAAATATTTGGACAGTCGTGATCTTTCATGGAAGCCTGATAGCCAGTGGGTACATTTATCCCCTTAGGGACTGGATGAAGGGGTATTATTATCTCCACTTTACAGGTGAGGGATACAAGGCTCACAGATGCTGAACAACTCTTAAATTTGTCCAGTTCCTATGTGATGAAGCCAGGATTAAATTCAACTCTATTAACTTCAAAGCTCCTTTGATAAAAACAACAATAATAATAACTGCTACCTCTCTTCCACCAAAGTACTTAGAAAAGTATGGGGATGGTAAAGAAAAGGGTTTTAAGGAAAATCCCAAAGTCGTCATAAATATGCTTCAGCAGGAACGAGGCGGGGGAGTTAGAAAAGCAACCCATTGATACTTTTGGGAAGCAATTATTCCGTCACATATTGATAACTCTGAAATCTTTATTGAAAATTTACTTTCTTATCTTAATTGCTTATTAGAAACCAGGTGGAAAGATCATCTACAAAATGAACTGACAGGAAGACATGTGCTATAATAAGCTTGGAGATATTTATTTAAAATGAATTCCTATCCATAACCAGTTAACAAAACAAGCAATTATCATGGTCTTGGATAACAAAAACACTAGAGTCTACCAGCAAAACAATGTCAAACAAAACAAATATCCTATGGAAAATGTCTTTAAAAGCTCAGCACCTTATAAATCAACCTGAGCAAATCAAATATGGCAATTAATATGCAAATAATCTCGATGAGATACATAAAAAATAGTGTAAGAAAATAAGTTTGTTTTTTACTTCAACAATGCAAAGGAAAACAAAAAGAATTCTGTTGGTCAATTAATGGACAAAACTGCAGAATAAGTAGGTGGAGCAAGGGCAAAGAATATGTAAATTTGTGTGTAATTATATGTTTGTGTATACATATTACATACAACTGCATATACTCATATATGCATATGCATTTGTTATGCATGATTTATAGTTAAGAAAGCTCACAAAATATTTCATTAAAGTCAACTTTATAGGCACACAGATTAATGTAAACATGTCTAAATGACTACTAATATGGCACATTGTAATTCATATCCTGCTAATGTATGATGTAAGGTTTCCACTAATAACCTAAAAACATAGAGATAAATATTCTTTTTTTACTTGTAATATGAAATAGTGCTTTTCTTAGGAGTAGAAACTTAATACTCAGGAATTCAAGTAAGTTTTTTAAAATGCCGATAAACAATAACTAGTAAAGACAAACCAAAGAAAATAATCTATACTAATAAAAGGGTAATATGCTAATTAGACTGGACATCTTCCAGACATCCTCCCGGACATCCTTCTGGACAAAGCCACAGTGGCGGGACTGAGGCAGAATTGGTTAAGGACGATCAGGCAGCAGGAGAGAGCAGTTAGGAGTGATCAGGCAGACAGGCAGAGAGGTTAGGAGCAATCAGGCAGGAAGGCAGAATGGTTAGGGGCGATCAGGCAAGCAGACAGGTAAGCACCTAGGAGCCAATGGCTCCGGATTCTGAGAGGGATGTCCAACTGCAGATGTCCATCCTAAGATCAGGCCTAAACTGGCAGTTCAACAACCACTGAGGGGTTCCAGATTGGAGAGGGTGCAGGCTGGGCTGAGGAAACCCCCCCCCCATGCATGAATTTCATGCACCCGGCCTCTAGTCCTATATAATAAAAACCCAGTGACTGAAATGGCAGAATGACCAGAACAACCAGAGACCAGAACAACTACAGCCCCTCACCATGGCTGGCCATCCCAAGCAAGTGGTTATGGGTGATCTGGCAGGCAGAGTGCTTAGGGGCAATCAGGCAGGCAGAGGTGGTTAGGGATGATCAGGTAGGCAGGTGAGCAATTAGGGGACAGCAGTCCTGGATTGCAAAAGGGATATCTAATGGCCAGTTTAGGCTTGACCTGCAGCAGGATTGGGCCCAAACCAGCATTCAGACATCCCCTGAGGGGCCCCTGATTTTGAGAGGGTGAAGGCCAGGATAAGGACACCCCCGCCCCCCATGTACACATTTCATGCTCCATATAGAAAACCCTAATATGCAAATAGACCAAATGAAGGAACAACTGAACAACCAAACAACTGGTCACTATGACATGTGCTGACCACCAGGGGATGTGTGCAGAATATGGCGGGCATTGGCTATGGTGAGATGGTGAAACAGGTGAGCAAGGGCACCAGACCAAGGTGGGGCACCAATCACTGTTATTGAGGAAAGCCTCTGGTGGTTATGAAAATTCTTTGCTCCTGAGCACCACAGTCCCACCTGGTGCTTGCATGCTGCTGGTGCCAGAGCCACTGCAGGTGCTGGAGCTGCCTGCCACTCATGCCTTCTACTGGTTGCCGGTGCCCAGCGCCTGGCAATAGTTCTGATCACTCAGCATTGTTAGCAGATGCAAGTGGTGGCTGCCAGCCCCAATTGCCCTTGAGGGCTTCTCCACCTACACTTGCCTTGCCCCTGAGAGGTAATTGGGGCAGCAGCTGTTGCTTGCACCCTGCCGCTGGTGGCAGCCCCGATCGCTCTGCGCCATCAGCTGATGCAAGCAGGGCCAATACAGTGGCAGCGAAAGTGGGGCTGCTGGCAGAAAGAGGACCAGGGCCGCAGCAGAAGAAGCCAGGCAAAGGCATGAAGGATGGGCTGAGACCTGTCCCTGTTCCCACTGCAGCCTTGCAGCCCACAGTTCTTTCAAGGAGCACAAATTATTACACTGGGCTCTTATTAGATGTATAAATGCATTAACTTCTGAATGTCCCTAGTCAACCATCTTGATGATTCCAGGCTACTTGTTATATAAATAATCTTAGATATAATGTGTCTACACCATTTAAATATATCGAAATAATATTCCTATATAATAAAAGCAAATTGTCCCCTCAACCAGGAATTTGATCACTCACTATGATGTGTGCTGACCACCAGGGCACAGCAGAGAACATAGCAGGTGCCTGCAACACGGTGATGGCAGCAGGTGGCAGTGGAGGTGCTGGCAGGCCCAATGGGCTCCGACAAGAGCAGAACCATGGTGGGCAGTTGAGCAGGCAGCACCAGGCCAAGGTGGGTGGGAGTGGAGCCCAATCACCTGTGACCAGTGGCAATAGCAGGGTCTGGGGCCGCTGCCTGGCTCCCAAGTGCTGAGGAAGCTGGGCGGGGGCCAATGACTCAGGCAGAGGGCAGCAGAAGGAAGCCCATGGGCCCAGACACTGCCTAGGGCCCAGAGGTCAGCTGGGACCTACCCTTCTACACCAGATGCTTACGATTCAATTGCCAGCCAGGCCTAGGTACTGCACCCATACATAAATTTTGTGCACCAGGCCTCTAGTAATATTAATAAAGAGCTATGACTTATCACATTCCTACTCTATGACAGATGCTATCAGGCTTTTTATAATGCCTTAACTGATGTAATAGAAGCAAGTGTATTATCCCTACTTAAGATATAAGAAACATGTCTTTAATCAATGCAGTAGGCCCCCCCATGCTTTCATCCCATTCTTGCTCAAAATGTGCATCCTAAAATGCATCTGTGTTATGCCACTATTTAAAGCCCATCATTCACTCATTATCACCTATGTAATAGATGCTCACCTTCTTCAACATACTGCAGAAGAGTCTTCCCAGTGTTGCTCCCATCTCAATGCTCTCTTAATCTGTTCTGATGTCTAGTTTCTACATATCAACCAATTCTCATCTCTAAGACTTTGCAGAAGTCATGGACTCTGCCTGCTATGTGCCCCACCCAGCCCTGCTGAACTAACAGCTGTCTCTTATCTTCAAGTCTCATCTCAAACATCTCCAGAACTAACAGTCACCTCAAATGTCCTTTCCCTGGGCTCAGCCCCTCCTCATCCCAGCTCCTGTCCTATGTGGGCTACAAGCTCTTTGTGTTCTGTGAGTCTTATCTCTCCCTGTCTGCCGAGCACAAGTGTTTGTTTCATGAAAAATATTTGATGAGAAAGTGAATGTATCAACCAATACATCAATCAGTAAACAAGAATTTTCTTTAAAATGATTGAACTCTTCAAACTAGCATTTGATCTAATTTTTAAAATCAGAAATTTAAAGAGAAAATAAAAGACAGACAAAATGTCACATAGCATAAAAAATCAAACTAAGTAAGGCAGAGCTATATACGTGGTTTAAGTTCCTGGTTTGTTAATAAAAGAAACAGGACTTTATATGGTATATAGCCTAGTAGCTAATGCCCAAGTTTTGGAAATACTTGGGCTCAAAACCCAACTGTGAATTTATGTAATTATTTAAGACAATGATATACCTACTTTACATATTTTAAAGAATTTTAGACCTGCCACTGTGGATAAATTTGATGTATGCAATATGTGGGGAGTGAGAAAAGGAAAATGTTTGAGGAAGCAGAGACAGAAAAGCAAATTCCAGAGAAAATGCTACTATGGAATGAGCCTGCCATGATTCTAGGCAGCTGACACTGTTGGATGTTTGTAAAATCATTAAATTCTAATTAATATTGGATTAAGCCTGCCACAGTGGGACATACCCTAAAGTGTTTCTTCTCAGATCAGAAATGCCTAGCCTCCTGCTGTCTTACAGATGCTTGTCAGCTACAGCTTGTTCCTGTTTGAGATGTGAAATTGCATAGCTTCCAAGTCACAGACAACAAGTGCTAAAAAGGCAGAATCTGAGTGCTGTCTCAGAAATCAACAAAGTGTCTAGATCCCTTGTGTCTGGTGTTTGGGATGGTCTCATGACTCTCCACCCTCTTTGGGAAAAGAAATGCCTTAATGAAGAGTTGTACTGACATCTGGATACAGGCCACCTGCCTCCTCCTTATGAATATTCCAGGAAGCATCTTGAAGCCAAATAATTGTTTTGCAATTTGAAATTTACCAAACATTTTTTCCATAAATTATATTACTTGGTCCTTATAAAAATTCAGAAAGTTATATACTTTAGTAATCTTAGATGAAGAATTTGAGGTTCAGGAAACTTGGTGCAGAGCCCTGGTTTAAGTCTAGGTATAATCTGGTTTATTTTGTTTCAATACAAACCAACCTCCTGAGGCGAGGGGACACAGGACTCTTGCATTGCCCTCATCCTCATTTGCCAAAAGTAACCAGGATAATAATCACATTTCTTTAATTTTCTTGATTATTCATTCCCTGCCCACACAAAAATCTTTCGTTTTTGCTGCCATGGCTTCCTAGTGGATCTTAGCCCTTCCCTCTTGTAGGGACAAACCACTCCTAGGAGCCCAGCTTTCTCATTCTATCCCACTTCCAGCCACCCTGTAAGTTGTTCTCTCCAGGCACCTTTCAGGTCTTTTCACTGGGCTTTGTGGGGTCCTGAGTCTTCTGGGAATGAGCTGCTCATTGTTCTCAGGCTTTGCCATACACCATGCATCCTTTTCCCAATCCCTACCTTTATAGATTGGTTTTGGATGCCTTGTATTCCCATGGCATACAGAAATGACTCCTTATCACACCCCAATTATTTTCAAATATTCCTCCAGCTTTAGACCATATAGTGCTTGGGACCCCAACTGCTTTCTGTGCTCTACTGGACACACCATGCTTGGGAAAATGTCTTGCAAAAAATTAAGTGTTCAATAATATTTGTTGAATGAACAAATAAGTAACTCTAAAATTACTGATTATTCTCATTTTACATAATTACTTCCAGTGTCACAGAAAAATATCACCAAGCATGTATGGATCATTCATAAAATTGAACTATCTGATATTTTGAGGGGTTATTTTAATTTCCTGTCACCTGCCCCACTGACATTTCAAGCCTTTTCCATGTCATAGTCCCATCCATACTTCTACCATATTCAATCTCAGAAAATGACTGGATTATGTACTTTACCAGTGTTGACGGCACCCATTTGAGCCTTCTCCTGTCCATCTTAATCTCCCTTGGAGTCCTCACAATTGCTCACTCTCTCAGAAAGTGCAAACTGTGTCAGTAAAGTTGTTCTTATTTCATCCCCAATCTTCATCCCTGTGCCTTTTACACAGACGCTGTAGTCAACATCCCTCCTCTTGACCTTGCATGGTGCCTTTAATTTCCCCAACTAGTCTTCCATGCCCCACATGTTTTAGCCAAAGAGACATCTCTGTTTCAACCTGCTCTGATCATTCTGCTCCCAAGTATCCCATTCTTCTCAAGTTCCCAGACGAGCTCCCCTTGTGCCACTTTTTCATTTGAATCCTCATCTTTTCCTTCCCATGTGCTTCTTCAGGCTTACTTTTTCCTTAGTTTCACTTTTCTTACCTCTGTTTCCTCACAGTTTCCTCTCTTTGGGAGGTCTAAACTCCATTGAGAAAGGTGTCCTCTTTCCTTCTAGCCCCCAATTTCCAACCCTTTCCACCTAATTAGTATGTTGCATGGTCAGGGTTTCTTCTCTGTACTTCCCTTAAATTTGAAACTTGTCCATCTACCTCCAAGAGTATATTATAATATTTTACACCTTGAAATTGCCCTTTATTCCTCAAGTAGATTTTCATCTCATCTTGTTTCCATCAAGAACTCCATGAAAACATCTTCCTAAATGTCTCTAAAAAGGAGATGTGGAAGTCAGATATGCTCTTGTTGCATGATTGTATGTTTAAAAACTATGATCACAGAGGTTTTCAGTCAAGATGGTAGAGGAGATAAGCACTGCACTCGCCACTTCCACAGCTATGAAAATATTACAACTAAATTATAAAACAATTACCCTGGCTAACCATCAGAAGATGAGCTGAACAGAAGCCCTATAACTAAGTATATAATGTAGAAACCATATTGAGTCTGGTGGCTCAACTACCCATCTGTGGCAGTTGAGAATCTGGAGCGGTCGACCCTGAGCAATGAGAGGTCCTAGCTCCACACTGGGCTCCTGAGCCTGAAGAACTAGTACCAAGAAGAGAGGAGCTCACAACATATGGCTATGAAAATTAGTGGGGCTTCCATCCATCTGGGTGGCACAGAGCACAGCTGGAATACCCGGTGTCTTCTTAAAAGGCCCATGCACAGACTCACTCTCTCACAGGCACTCACTCTGAGCTCCAGGGAAGTATAGTAGCTGGAGGGATACCAGAGACATAAAGGAAGACGATGAAGACGGTGGCTTTGGGGCAAAAGCTTCAGGGGTTGCCACCATTGTCCCTATATCAAGCCCTCCTCCCATGGTGCCTACTGGCACAGGGGGGCACCAAAACTTAATCTGAATTAACTTAGTAAATACCACTCACCCTACCCAGATGACTTCTTAAGACCCTTCCCCCTCCAATATGATCACTTCATAAATCTCTTTCAATGGCAGTAAACCAGCCTTGGCCCATCCTGAAGCATTCTTGAAAACTCTCAAAGGTCCACAGGCCTAAGAAATCAGCAGCTGGTCTCCGTGTGCCCTGTGCCCCCTAATGAATTGACACAGGTTTAGCTCTGGATCCAAATCTGAATCTTCATCAACCTGATGAACACCATTCACCCCACCCTGGTGACTTTCTGAGACCCCACCAGATCCAACTCACATGCCAACCAAGTCACATTCACTATCTGTGCCTTATGAGAAGTCATCCAATAGCAGCTGGCCTCTGGGAGCACTATGGCTTTTGCTGAGTAGATCCTGGCCCAGTTCTGATTGCAGCCAGCCTCAGTTCACAGCATGGCCTCTTCCACATGCCTCCAGGCCAAGCACAGGTAGCTACCAACCATGGATTCCTTTGTGGTTTCTACCAGATGGCCCTGGGCCAATCACAGGCAGCAGCTGAAATTGGCCTGCACTGGAGCTCTTCCCCCAAGTCCCCAGAACTAATACACATGGTGGCAACAACAGAGCCTACCTGATTAGCTGAAAAGTGATATACCCAAAGAATGGTCAGAGTAGCACCATAGCCCTGCTAGGGAAAATCCCACTCCATGTGGACAGCCCTCACAAAGCAACCCATCCACTATGGCAATGAAAACTTTCAGTAAGTCAGATTTAGGGACAAGCACAACCACAGACAAGGCAAAAGCAATCAAGTCTCAACTGCAAGAGAAAAGACTCTGAAATTACACAATGGACCCTACTAGAGCACCTGGCTTAGGTGATCAGGGAAATTTAGCTGCTTGGCCCTGCAAGATACCTACCATAGAAGATCACTATTCTAAGACTGGGAGATACAGCAGAATTACCTTATGCATGGAAACAGAGAGAGGCAACCAAAGTGACTAGACATAGAAACAGGTTCCAAAACGGGGAGGGGGGAAGGGGGAGAACAAAATTCCAGAAAAGAACTAAATAAAATGGAGACAAGAAGGAATCTACGAAATACAGAGTTCAAAACAGTGGTTATATGGAAGCTCAATAAACTTTGGGGAAGAATAGATAAACTCAGTGAGAACTTCAAAAATATATAGTAAGCATAAAAATGGACATAGAAACAATAAAAAAGAACCAGTCAAAAATGAAGACTATAATAACTAAAATGAAAGATACCCTAGAAGGATCAAGAAAAAAATGAAGAATATACTAGAAGAAATCAAACCAAGTTGAATTACCAGAAAGCAGTAAACTCCAATTCAAACAGAAAAAATTTTAAAAATTTAATAGAAAGAGGATAGTTTAAGATACCCCTTGGACAATATCAAAAGTAACAACATTTGCATCACAAGGGTACCAGAAAGGGAATGGAGAAAGAGATTTAAAATTTATTTAAAGAAATGATGACTGGAATTTTCCCTAACCTGTTGAAGGAAATAGACACACAAGTCCAGGAAGCACAGACAGTCCCAAACAAGATGAATCCTAAAAGACTACACCAAAACACATTCTGATTTAAATGACAAACCTGAAACTCAAAGAGAGAATCTTAAAAGAAGCAAGATCTAGGCAATTAATTACTTTTAGTGGAGCTCCCATACAACTATCAACTAATTTCTCAACAGAAATATGTCAGACCAGAACAGATTGGTATTCAAGTGATGACAAGCAAACACCTACAACCCAGCAAGGCTATCATTTTGGTGTGGAGCGGATGTGAGTGAAAGACCACTGGAGCCCACACCAAATTAAAATTTAGGGAGCCTTTATTAGCCAGCCTGGAGACTGTTCTGCCATCCTCCATGCAGGGAGGTCAGAGAGCAGCCCCAATCCTTTGTGCAAGACGACTTTTAAGCACATTAACCACATCCTGTTTTTGCACAACAAGCAACCCAAGACAAAAAAAGTTTTTCCCAAGCTACATCAGAGTCATGCCATTGATGACCATGCCACCCACAGGCTCACCCTGTTCTTCAGAAAGCTGACAGTGTTCTATCTTGCAAGGCCTATGTGCTGGGAAGGGGCCATGAGACCATATCTCAAGGCCTGGCCTGGTGTTAGCACTGACTACTCTATCTGGGGCATAGTCCATGGCCTCAGCAGTGCTCAAAAATTCCTACTCTACAACAATTTAAAAACTACTCTACCTAGCAAGGCTATAATTCAAAAACTACTCTATCCAGCAAGGCTATAATTTAAAATTGAATGAAAGATAAAGAACTTCCAAAACAAAAAGCACTAAAGTGGTTCATCACTACCAAACCATTATTATGAGAAACTAGAGGCCCAGTGCACAAATTCATGCACCAGTGGGGTCCCTCAGCCTGGCCTGTGGGATTGGCCAAAACTGGCTCTCTAAAATCCCCCAAGGGGTCCCAGATTGCAAGAGGACACAGGTCAGGCCGTAGGACCCACCAGTGCCTGATCAGGACTGGGGAAGGACTTGGGAGGTTGGCCAGCCAGGGAGGGATCACAAGAGGTCTCTAGGGTATGTCCAGCCCATCTTGCTCAGTCCCAAATAGCCAGACCCCAGCAGCAGGCTCACCAACTGGTCCGAGTGACTTCCCTTGATGGTCAGTGCATGTCATAGCAAGCATTTGAGCGGCCTTAACATATAATTAGCATATTATACTTTGATTGGTTGAATGGCCAACCGGACAATCAGACACTTAGCATATTAGGTTTTTATTATATAGGATGCTAAAGGAGCTTCTTTTAAAAGAAAAAGAAAGTAATATGAATAATAAAATGGCAATAATTATGTACCTGTTAATAATCCCTTTAAATGCAAATGCATTCAATACATCAATCAAAAAACAGAATAGTTGAATAAAAAAGGAAACTATTATATATATTTTTTCTACCAGAAGACAAGTACAAACTGAAAAGTATGAAAAAGATATTTCACTTAAATAGGGGAATAAAAGCTGGGATACCAACACTTATAGCAGACAAAAATTCTGTAAAACAAAAGCAATTACTAGAGATACAGAAGGACATTTTATACTGATAAAGGGATTGATTCAATGGGAGGATATCACCTTTGTAGTCATATATGCACTCAATGCAGAAGCATCTAATATATGTGAAGCAAATATTGAGGGACATAAAGGGAGAGATGGACAATAATACAGTATCATAGGCAACTTTGACACCCCATTGACATCAATGGATACATCTTTCAGACAGTAAATCAACAAGAAAACAGCTGCCTTAATTTACACATTTACCAGATGGTTTTCATCAATATTTTAGCCCAAAGCAAAAATTATGCTTTCTCTTAACTTGTACGTATAATTTTTTTCAGGATAAGCCACAAAACAAGACTTAATAAATTTAAGAAGATTGAAATCATATCAAGCATTTTGTCTAACCAAAATTATATAAACCTATAAATTAATTACAAAAAATAACCTGAAAAACACACAAACATATGGAGGTTAAATAACAATGAATGGCTTAACAATAATAGCAAGGAAGAAATCAAAAGATACCTTGAGACAAATGAAAATGAAAACACAATAATCCAAAATCTATAGGACAAGCAAAGGTAGTCCTTAAAAATATTATAGCAATGCAGGCTTATTTCAAGAAAAATATAAAATAAACAATCTAACCTTATACTTAAAGGAAGTAGAAAAATGACAAATAAACAAACAGAAACAAAGTGAGTAGGAGGAAGGATATAATAAAGATCAGAGCAGAAATAAATGAATTGGTGCCTAAAAAATACAAAATATCAATAAAACCTGAGACTGGTTCTTTGGTAAGATTAATGAAATTGATAAGCTTTTAACAAGATTCATCAAAAAAAAAAGAGAGAGAGAGGGCCAAAATAAATAAAACAAAAAATGAAGAAAGAAGATAACTGAAACCATAGTAACATAAAGGATTGAAGAAAATACTATAAAAATTATAAGCCAAACAATTGGATAATCTGGAAAAAAAATGAATAAATTTCTAGAAACATACAATATTCCAGGACTAAATTAAGTAGAAACAAAAGATATGAAGACTGTTTACTAATTAATGAAATTTAGTCAGTAATCAAAAAATTTGTGCCCTAACTGGTTTGGCTCAGTGGATAGAGCATCAAACTGTAAGCTGAAGGATTCCAGGTTTGATTCCAGTCAAAAGCACATGCCCAGTTGCTGGCTTGATTACCATTTGGGAGCATGCAAGAGGCAGCTGATCAATGATTATCTCTCATCATTGATGTTTCTATCTCTATCTCCCTCTCCCTTCCTCTTTAAAATCAATAAAATATACATTTTTAAAAAATTTT
Organism: Antrozous pallidus; assembly: GCA_027563665.1. Classification (NCBI taxonomy): domain Eukaryota; kingdom Metazoa; phylum Chordata; class Mammalia; order Chiroptera; family Vespertilionidae; genus Antrozous; species Antrozous pallidus. Next base: position 100,384,464 of record CM050508.1, read on the forward strand.
GTAACAAGCAAAAGTCCTTGGCCAAATGGCTTCAGAAGTAAATTTTACTGAACATTCACAGAAGAATTAACACTGATTTTTCTAAACTATCACAAAAATAAAAGAGAACTAAAGGCTTCCTAATTCATTTTATGAAGCCAGAATTACCCTGAATCCAAAACCAAAGACATTACAAAAAAAGAAAGGTATATGCCATGATTAAATAGAATTAATACCTGGGATGCAAGTCTGGTTCAATAACTGAAAATCTATTTTAGTGATACTACACGTAAACAACATGAAGGATAAAATCATCGGATAATATCAATACATGCATAAAAGCATTTTATAAAATTCAGCATACATTTATGATAAAAACTCTTAGCAAAGTAAAAGTCAAAGGGAACATAACACAATAAAAGTAATATGTGACAAACATGCAGATAACATCATACTTAAGCAGAAAAACTAAAAGTCTTTTTCTTAGGATGAGAATTAAGACAAGGATTTCTATTTTAGCCACTTTTATTCGATATATATACCCTGTTTCCCTGAAAGTAAGACATCCCCCAAAAATAAGACCTACTTGCTGTAATATAAGGCACCCCCCCAGAAAATAAGATATAGCCCATCTTTGGGAGCAAAAATTAATATAAAACACTGTCTTATTTTCAGGGTAGTATGAGAAGACCAAGCCATAGCAATCAGACAAAAAAGAAAAGAAAAGGTACCCAAATTGGAAAAGAAGTAAAACTGTCATTATTTTCATATGATACAATAATACAGAGAGAGAACCCTAAAGATTCCATCAAAAACCTATTAGAACTGATAAATAAATTCAATAAAGGAGCAGGATACAAAATAAATATTCAGAAATTAGTTATATTTTTATACATAATTAATGAACTTTCAGCAAGAGAAATTTACAATTGCATCAAAAAATAAAATATCTAGAAATAAATTTAACAAAGGAAGTAAAATACCTATATCAAGAAAATTATAAGAGATTTAAGAAAGAAATTGAACAAGATAGAAATCAATGAAATCGTGTACCCCACTCATGGATAAAAGGAATTCATATCATTGAAATGTCCATTTTACCCAAAGAACTCTATAGATTAAACACAATCTCTATCAAAATATCAATGATAGTTATCACAGAACTGGAACAAATAATCCAAAAGTTTATATGAAACCATAGATAGCCACAACAACCTTGAAAAAGAAAAACCAAGAGGAGAGAAAAAATGGCGGCGGAACAGAAGGACGCGTAATGATTTGTGTTCTGGGGCAGATGGAGGGAGCAGCTGAGGGTCTTGCCGGGACTGTTTGTTGGCAAGTTGGGAGACAGCTGGGTTTTGGGAGAAGGAGGGGGAGTGCTGGATTTGCCTACCCTAACCAAGCAGCCCCAGTGCAGCTGGGTTCTCTCGCTGAGCCATCAGCTGGGAGGCAGACTGCCCATCTTGAAGGGAAAGGGCCTGAAGATATACAGCTGCAGTACCCACTGGACAGCTGAGGCCCCCAGAACACCGGTTCCTAGTTGGCGCAGAAGCAGATTCCGAGAAGCCCTGCACTCCACCACTGAAAGATCAGATTGTACCTGGGGATAGGGGAACTTGCACAGCAGGGAGATGCATGCCTGAAAAAAAAAAGTCCATGGCTGTAGTAGCTGGTAAACGTGGAAGAGGGCCCACAGAGCTGGTGACAGAGGGGATTCCTAGAAAGCACCCCATTTGGACCTGACAGAGAAGGGCAGCCTAACAATTTTGGGAGGGTGCTGGCTGCCAAACCCAAGGGAGAACGGGGTTTCATGCAGACATACAAGCGGAACTTGAGTTTGCGCGCTTGAGTTCTTTCCTCTCCTAATTCAAGTTACTCAGGGCTAAATCATTGGGATCCCCTGGTGGAGAATAACCTGGGAGACTGCAGGGGAGAACTATTTTTGGAGTCTGGAAATAAAAGTCAGCAGTCTTGAGGAACCAAGATGGCGGCATAGGTAAACACCTACTGTGCTGCCCCGCGCAACAATTCCAAAACTACAACATAACAATAAAACAAACATCATCCGGAATCACCAGAAAGCTGGCTGAGTAAAAATTCCACAAATAAGAGTAAAGGTGGGACACTCAGAAGAGTGGCGGAGCGCAGGCTTAAAGATACATCCGGAGAGAGGTTCAGCTGTGCCTGGGCACAGGCTGTAGGGTGGGCATCAGCAACCCCGGCTGGATTTCTACAACAGGGAGGAGAGAGATGTCCCACTGCACAAATTCCCCAGTGCCAGGCAAGGTCCGAGGTCCAGGACGTGCATGCTAAAAGCCGGGCGTGCCAGAGGTCTGCGAGTTTGAGGAGAGTGCGCTAAACTTGGAACAGCAGTTTGTACGTAGACTTGGGGACAGAACTTCATGACCATGCAGACCTGATTCATGACTTGCTCCCTCATTCGGGACACCACCGGACTGCTTTGTTTTACAACCCTGAGTGAGATTTTGGGTGTGCAGACTCATTTGGGGAGAGGCAGAGTTGTACGCCAATGGGTGGGGAACGGTGGTGGCATTCTCTTGGAGGTGTGCAGCTGTTACCACCCGGCACAGAAACCCGTGCGCCACATAGGGCAGAGCTGACGCTGCGTGCTCAGCCAGGAGACTCCACCCATCCAACCTGAACACAGCTTACCCTCACAGCCAATTGGCCTGGAGGTGAAACCTTCCTAGTGCTAACAACAAATAGCTGGGCTTAACTTTAACAATAGTACACAACCCATAAAGGATTGCAGTAAGAGTATCCTACTCAGGTAACTGGGGAGGCTGAGCCACTGTCCCTTAGATGACATCTACCACACAAAGCTAATCGACTAACTCTGGAAAGCAGCCACAATGCAGAGAAACAGAAAGAAATCAGGTGTGAAAGAAATGGAGGGTAAAAGATGACTAGACATAGAGTTCAAAACCACAGTAATTGGGTTTTTCAAGAGACTCCTTGAAAAGGCCAATGGAGTTAATGAGAACTATGAGGAAATGAACAGGACCTATGAGGAAATGAACAAGACCTATGAGGATATGAAAAAGGACCAACTAGAAATTAAGCATACACTGACTGAAATGAAAAAATATTATACAAAGTCCTAAAGTCATTCCAGAGGGCCACAAGGACCAAGTCAAAGATTTGAAATACAAAGAAGCAAAATCCACTCGGCTGGAAAAGCAAGAAGAAAAAAGAATCCAGATAATTGAAGATAATGTAAGGGGTCTCTGGGACAACCTCAAGCATGCCAACATCCGAATTATGGGGGTGCCAGAAAAAGAGAGAGAGCAAGGTAATGAAAACCTACTTGAAGAAATAGTGACTGAAAACTTCCCCCACCTGGAGAAAGAAATTGACTTAAAAGATCAAAAAGTACACAGAACCACAAAATATAGGAATCTAAAGAGGAACACACGAAGACAAATCATAATTAAAATGCCAAGAGCAAAAGATAAAGAGAGAATGTTAAAAGCAGCAAGAGAAAAACAGTTAGTTACCTATAAGGGAGCACCCATACGATTGTCAGCGGATTCTCAACAAAAACAATGCAGGCCAGATGGGAGTGGCAAGAAATATTCAAAGTGATGAATAGCAAGAATCTACAATCAAGATTACTCTTTCCAGCAAAGCTAGCATTCAGAATTGAAGGTCAGATAAAGTGCTTCACAGATAAGAAAAAGCTAAAGGAGTTCATCACCACAAACCAATATTATATGAAATGCTGAAAGATATTCTTTAAAAAGATGAAGAAGAAAAAGGTAAAAATATAAATTATGAACAACAAATACAGATCTATAAACAAATGGATCTAAAAATCAAGTGAATTAATAATCTGATGAACAGGATAAACTGGTGAATATAACAGAATCATGGACATAGAGAGGGAATGGACTGACAATTCTTGGGGAGAAAAGAGGTGGGAGAAGTATAGCAAGAGACTGGAAAAAAATCATGCAACAATGGGAGAGGACAGTGGGCGGGGGTGAGGGCGGAGGGTGGGATGGGTACAGGGTGGAGGGGAGCTATAGGGGGATAAAATGGGGGAACAATGTAATCAATAAACTGTACAATAAAGATAAAAAAGTAAGAGTCTCCATTACCTCTGTAATGGAGGTAATGGAGCAGCCCATCCCAACAAATCAGTATTGAATACCACAGGGATAGCGGAATTTTAGTTCAGGCTAGAGAGGACCAATAGACCCAGAGGTCAATCCAGAAACATTGTCACCCAGGGGCTGAATCACAAAATAAATCTTGTGTAACACAAATTAAGGAATCAATTTTATTTCTACTACTATTTAAACTTTTTTTTAAGTGCCATTTTATTTCATCTTTACTCTACTTTGGAATTAGTGTTATACAGTCTTTTTTCATCTACCCTTTAGTATCTTTTTACTCAACCTCAACTTCACCCTTATGCCACCACTCTCTTGCTAACTTTTCCCTAGTTAGTGTCTTGTTCCCTTTACACATTTTCTGCTTTAGATTTTCTTTACTGTCTCTTTTTACCTGCTGTTAAAATTTCACCCCACTTTTATATCTAATCTCCAACCACCTGCTCCAAGTACATACACACCTCTCGCTTCTCTGACTTCACTATCCTAAATTGTTTTTCTCTCTGTCCTACTGATGTTGTTTACCTGACTGTTGATTATATCGATATTTGATGCATTTTTGTGAGATTGCTTATTCTTTTCTTTTAATTTGTTTTGTGGGGGATTTTTGGCATTGTTTTTTGTTTTGATGTTGTTTGCATTGATTTTTCTTATAGATTTATGCTTCTGTGTTCCCTTACCTCCCTTGATATTAGTTGTTGTATGTAGTTTGTATCTATCTCCAGGTACTTGTTGCTGGCTTTTGCTGGAATTAGTGGTGGTCCTTTGGCAGTTTTCAACCCATATTTATAGTTTATTTCCCTTTCCTTTCTTTTTACTCCTTCTCCTTTTCCCAATTTTATTTTGGCTTTCCCTTTTTTCTTTCTTTCTGTTTTCTTTCTTTCTTTTTTCCCTTTCTTTTGTGTGTGTGAGTGTATTTTCTCTTACTCTTTTCTTTCCCACCTATCACTTAATTTACCTTCTTCTGGCAATCACCTTTAATTTGGAGTTACCAAAACTGTGAATACATTCTTCTTCAGTGCCTGGTGTGCTGCACCTGGTTGTGTTGTAGTTTGAGCCTTTAAATCAACACAAGAGAGTGAGAACTACATATTGAGACACACAGAGAAGATAGACTATGGGTAAACAAAGAAACAGCCCACCAATGAAAGAAAAACAAGCCTCACCAGAAAAAGAGGTAAACGAAATGGTAGCAAGCCACCTGTCAATGAGAGAGTTCAGAGAAATGGTCATAGGGTGGCTGAAGAGAATAGAAGTCACTATGAGTAAGAACCAAGAGGAATTGAAGAAGAACCAAGAGGAAATGAAGAAGACCCAAGAAGAAATGAAGAAGAGCCATGAAGAAATGAAGAAGACCCAAATAGAAATGAAGAAGACCCAAGAAGAAATGAAAAGTGACATTGCTGAGGTAGAGAACTTCATAGAAAGTATCAGGAGTAGACTAGAAGAAGCAGAGGACTGCATCGGTGAGCTGGAAGACAAGATAGGAAAAAATACCCAAGTAGAGCAGCTTCTAGAAAAAAAATTTAAAAGCAAGAGGAGGAAACTTTAGGACAACATGAAACAAAACAACATCCATGTAATAGGGCTTCCAGAGGGACAGGAAACTGTGCAAGGAATGGAAAACCTGTTGGAAGAAATAATGACAGAAAACATACCTTATATAGGAAAGAAAAAACCCACACAAATCCAAGAAGCTCACAGTGTCCCAAGCAAACTGAACCCAAAAAAAGCTATGCCAAGGCACATTATAATTAAATTGGCAAACATTAACGACAAAGTGAGAATCTTAAAAGCTGCCAGAGAGAGAGAGTCAGAAAGTAACCTACAAAGGAACCCCCATCAGATTAGCAAGTGAGTTCTCAACAGAAACTTATGAGGCCAGAAGGGATTGCAATGAAATATGCAAAGTCATGCAAAGGAAGGGTCTGGATCCTAGAATATTGTACCCAGCAAGGCTATCAAAATTGAAGGTCAAATCAGGATCTTCACAGACAAAAAAGGTCTAAGGGAATACATTACCACCAAACCAGCAATGCAAGAAATGCTAAAGTGTCTGCTGTAAAAAGATATAGGAAGTAAAGAAAGAACACAGGGGCAAAGAACAAAAATGGCCACAAATAAGTACCTATCAATGATAACATTAAATGTAAATGGTTTAAATGCTCCAATCAAAAGACATAGGATAATGGACTGGATAAGAAAACACAACCAATTTATCTGCTGTCTACAAGAAACACACCTCCGAAAAAAGACTCACACAGACTGAGGGTAAAAGGATGGGAAAAGGTTCTTCAGGTGAATTGAAATGGAAAAAAAAAGCAAGGGTAGCGATACTTATATCCAACAAATTAGATCTCAAAGTGAAGGACATAACAAGAGATAACGAAGGCCACTTCATAATACTAAAGGGAGCAATCCAACAAGAAGAAATAACTCTGGCAAACATATATGCACCCAATACAGGAGCACCCAAATACACAAAAAAACTCCTGTATGATATCCAGGTAGAGATAGACAGCAATACAATCATAGTAGGAGAATTTAATACCCCACTATTACCATTGGACAAATCCTCTAAACAAAAAATCTGTAAAGAAACATCACTCCACAGTGACTCACTAGACCAGATGGAATTAATTGACATCTTCAGATTATTTGACCCCAAATTCACAGAATATACATTATTTTCAACTACCAATGGGTTATTTTTAAAGATAAACCATATGATGAATCAGAGGCAAAGTCTCTCCAAATTCAGGAAGATAGAAATCATATTCAGGAAATCCAAATTCAAGAAGAAAGAATTCTCAGATCACAGGGGCATAAAGCTGGAAATCAACTACAATAAAAACAATCCAAAGAAATCAAACACATGGAGACTAAACAGCATGCTATTAAACAATAACTGGGTTACCAGAGAGATCAAGGAAGAAATAGAAAACATCATGGAAACAAATGACAGTGATAGCACAACAATCCAAAATCTATGGGACACAACAAAAGCAGTTTTGAGAGGGAATTTCATAGCTCTACAATCCTACTGAAAAAAAAAAACAGCTGGAATAAATTATCTAACCCAACAACTCAAAGAGTTAGAAAGAGAGCAACAAGAAAAACACAGTGTAAGCAGAAGGAAAGAAATAGTAAAGATCAGAGGAGAGATAAAGGACATAGAGACCAAAGAAAAAATACAGAAAATAAAAAAAAACCAAGAGCTGGTTTTTTGAAAGGATAAAAAAGATTGATGAACCTCTAGCCAAGCTCACCAAGAAGCAAAGAGAAAGGACCCTAAAAAATAAAATCAGAAATGAAAGAGGTGAAATAACACCCGACCCCATTAAAATACAAAGGATTGTTAAAAATTACTATGAACAACTCTACTCTAACAAACTGGACAACCTGGAGGAAATGGATATATTCCTAAAAATATATATAACCTCCCAAAACTCAATCAGGAAGAATCTAAACAGCTCAATAGACCAATATATATGGAAGAAATTGAAGCAGTCATCAAAAGGTTTCCAGCAAATAAAAGCCCAGGGCCACATGGCTTCACAGGGAAGTTTTACCAAACATTCAAGGAAGAGCTAAAACCTCTCCTCCTCAGACTATGCCAGAAAATTCAAGAGGATGGAACACCTCCAAACTCCTTCTATGAAGCCAGCATCATCCTAATACCAAAATAAGACAAAGATGATACAAAGAAAGAGAATTACAGGCCAATATTTCTCATGAATATAGATGCCAAAATCCTCAATAAAATTCTAGCAAATCGGATCCAGCAGTACATCAGAAAGATCATACAGCATGACCAAGTAGGATTTATCCCAGGAATGCAAGGATGGTACAATATCCACAAATCAATAATTGTGATATATCACATAAACAAATTGAGAGATAAAAATCACATAGTCATATCAATTGATGCAGAAAAAGCATTTGACAAAATCCAACACACTTTATTGATAAAAACTCTCAACAAGGTAGGAATAAAAGGATCATAACTCCACATAATAAAAGTCATATATGATAAACCCACAGCAAACATCATATTCAATGGGAAAAAACTACACCCATTTTTCCTAAGAACAGGAACAAGACAGGGATGCCAAATTTCACCACTCCTGTTCGACATAGTACTGGAAGTATTAGCCATTTCAATTAGACAAGAAGAAGAAATAAAAGGCATCCAAATTGGAATGGAGACAGTAAAGCTATCCTTATTTGCAGATGATATTGTACATAAAAAAACCCGCAAGACTCCATAAAAAAAACTAATATACCTAATAAATGAGTTCAGCAACCTAGCAGGCTACAAAATTAATGCCAAGAAATCTATGGCATTTGTATACACTAATAGTGAACTTACAGAAAGAGGGACTAAAAAAATAATCCCATTTAACATCACTCCAAAAAAATTAAGATAGTGAGGAATAAACTTAACTAAGGAGGTAAGAGACCTATTGGCTGAGAACTACAGGACACTAAAAAAAAGAGATAGAGGAAGATGTAAACAAGTGGAAGAACATACCATGTTCATGGATAGGGAGACTCAACATCATTAAAATGTCCATACTACTCAAAGCAATCTATAAATTTAATGCCCTCCCTAGTAAAATACCAGTAGCATATTTCACAGACCTAGAATGAACTCTCCAAAAATTCATCTGGAATAAAAAAAGACTCTGAATAGTCATAGCAATGTTGAGAAAGAAGCACAAAGTCAGTGGGATTTCAATACCAGATTTCAAGTTATATTACAAAGCTACTGTTCTCAAAACAGCCTGATACTGGCACAGGAACAGACATATAGACCAATGGAATAGAATACAGAATACAGATATCAACCCAAACCACTATGCTCAATTAATATTTGACAAAGGAGGGATGAACATAAAATGGAGTCAAGAGAGTCTCTTCAATAAATGGTGCTGGAAAAATTGGACAGATATATGCAAAAAATGAAACTAGACCACCAACTTACACTATGCACAAAAATAAACTCAAATTGGATACGGGGCTTAATCATAAGACGGGAAAACATAAAAATATTAGAGGAAACCACAGGAAGAAAAATCTCAGACATATGCCAAAAGAACTTCTTCAGTGATACCTCTCCTAGGGCAATGGAAACTAAAGAGGAAATAAACAAATGGGACTACATCAAAATTAAAAGATTTTGCACAGCTAAAGAAATTATCAACAAAACAACAAGAAAACCTACTGTATGGGAGAACATATTTGCAAATGTTATCAGTGATAAAGGTTTAATCTCAAGCATCTACAGGCAACTCATACAACTTAATCAAAGGAGGACAAATGATCCAATAAAAAAAAAATGGGCAACAGACCTAAATAGAATCTTTTCGAAAGAAGACAAAAGGAAGGCCCAGAGACATATGAAAACCTGCTCAAAGTCTCTAATTATCCAAGAGATGCAAATCAAAAGGACAATGTGGTACCATCGCACACTTGTCAGGATGTCTTACATCAACAAATCAACAAACGACAAGTGCTGGCGATGATGTGGAGAAAAAGGAACTCTCCTGCACTGCTGGTGGTAATGTAGAGTGTTTCAGCCACTGTGGAGAACACTATGGAGTCTCCTCAAAAATCTAAAAATGGAGCTCCCATTTGACCCAGTGTTCCCACTTCTAGGAATATATCTCAAGAACCTAGAAACGCAAATTAGAAAGGATATATGCACCCCTATGTTCATAGCAGCACAATTTACCATAGCTAAGATTTGAAAACAGCCTAAGTGTCCATCAGCAGATGAGTGGATTAGAAAACTATGGAACATCTACACAATGGAATACTACGCTGCAGTTAAAAAGAAGGAGCTCCTACCTTTTTCAACAACTGGATGGAGCTGGAGAGCATTATGCAAAGTGAAATTAGCCAGGCAGAGAAAGATAAATATCACATGATCTCACACATTTGTGGAATATAATGAACGACATAGACTGATGAACAAGAACAAATTCAGAGACGGAGAAAAGTACATCAGAATGTCAAACCTCAGGGTAAGTGGCAGGGTGTGGGAGTAAGGGGAAAGTCAATATATTTGACCTCTTGAATTAAGGTAAGTAATTTGTGTTTTTACATCCCTGACAAAGTTTATATAATGTTATAAAAATATTGGCAGCTAGTTTGAGATTGAATTGACATGGCCTAGAGCTTGTCATCTCCTATGGACACCAGTCCTTAGGCTAGGCCCTCCTTAACCTGCTGTGACACCATAATACCCTTACTTGATATTATTCTACAATGTCATTATAATTTTTGATATTTGACAATGGCATATTATAAAATTATCCCAAATAAACTTACAAACTAATTCTTTGAATGTTGGGCAGCAATTTAAAAAAGGATAGGAAAGGAATTAATGCCTTTCAGAAGGAATTAAGGCTCTGGGAAGGCACTCAAGCATTCTGTATTGGCCCATCTTGCCCCTTTTTGCCAAGAGGGACCCTCTTCTTACAATCCAAATACACACAGCTATTGCCTGTGCTTTCAGTTCAAGCTGTGGCTGAAGCCTCTGGGTCGCTGGCACTAGGGTACTGTCTCTCACCCAATGGTGTGAACTGGGCCCTTTCTGGAGAAGAAACCTGGGTCCCCCGAGATATGTGATCAGTACCAGGACCCTGCCAGCAGGCGAGGGGACCCCAAGGTAGGTACTGGATGTGGAGGCCACGGGGGCATAGACTACAGAGGAGACAGAACTGAACCTCACATCACCTTGTTTGGCCCTGAAGGATGGCTGGTTAGCCAGAGACAGGTAAGATTCCTCAGGAAAGGAGTTACCTAAGACAGGCACAGTCGCAGAGGGGACAACAGGCGAGAAGTAAAAGGTCAACAGAGGTGGGGCACAGACCCTCACCCACAAACTTTGCAGGGTCCTGAACTCTCATCCCTTCTGAGGGTGGTCTCCTGCCCCAACGGCTGCTTTGCCTCCCACGCACAACTCAGACTGGGACCCAAGTTGCAGACAGAGACTCAGCCAGCAATAACTGCTCTATATCTAAATTCAGTCGATTACCAGGAATGCTCAGGACCTACTCAAGTATGCAAATAATCCTTTCCACTAATATTTACAGGGTAAACTATGATTGCTGCCTGAGTATTAAAATTGACAGTAAAATAGTAATCAAGTTTTCAGTTTAATTTAAATTGGCTAAGTGAAATTAGTGAATACTCAGAAAATTTAAGTGTACTGGACAAAAAGCTGTTCCTAAAACATTAACTCAAATATATATTAGTAGTTCATCTCACTGAAAAATTGCCTAACATCCAAAGAACCTAAATCAGTCATATTTTTGTGTAAAAATTAAAATTTAAAATTACCAAGACTGCAATCTAAAATTTCCATAAGCCCCCATTAATCAAAAAAGGAAGGGATAATGGAGTAATATCATGTAAGGAAAAATATCCTGTAAATAAAATACACCTAGAAAATTCTTATTCCAGAAAAGTAACTTCCATTTGTAAAGCCCACAGTAGGACACCCATGAAAAAACACACATCGTGTCAAAATAAGCCAAAGGAAAATCATTTAGGCAAAAATACAAAGAATCCCAAGTCTAATTTGCAGAGAGGATCCCTTTGTTAACTTTAGGTCGAGAATGTGTTTGTGTGTTTTCAGAGAACAACTCCAACACCCTGTGGGTTCCTATGACAATGAGGAACTGACGGGTCTCTTCCAGTCACGAGGATGGTCCAGACATGGGGGTCACTGACGACACCTCGCCATGCTAGCAGTCGGCAGGTGTGCATGGCTGCAGGTGGCCCAGGACCAAACCAGAGATGATGGAACTTGCATTGCTACGATGTGTCCACCATCTGGATACCATTGCTGACATGTACAGATAAAGAACTATTTGACATTGAAATGAGACTCAAACATTTTTTGTTCTTATTCATTTATTTCTAGTATGCAGAAGCAAGAAATTTTTGAAGAAAAGAAACAGGAGTGAGTGATTGATATAGAGGCAGGGATGCATTGAATAGGCTGTCAAGCTACAGGGTGTAGGCTGGGGAGGGTGGGGGGCGGATGCTGGGGGAGATCTACCGAAGGACTTGTATGCATACATATGAGCATAACCAATGAATGAAAGACCCTGGGGCGGGGAGGGGGCAGGTGGGGACATGTGCTGGGAGGTAAGGGAGGCTGGGGGGACAATACCGGGGGGACAAAAGGAAAACATATGTACTACTATTAAATCTAAGTTATACTGCAAAAACTAAAAAAAAAAAAAAGAAAAAAGAAAAACCAAGAAGTATTATTCCACCTAATATATCAAACTATACTACAAGGCTTTAGTATCAAAACTGTCTCATACTGGCATAAAAATAGACATGTTGATCAATGGAACAGAATAGAAAACCCAGAAATAAACCCATACTTGTATAAACAATTAATATATGGCAAAGGAGGCAATAACATACAATGGGATAAAAGTCTATTCAATGAAATGTGTTGAGGAAATCAGACAGATACATGCAAAAATGAAACCACACCACCTTGTCATATCCATACAAATAAAAGGGTAGCATGATAATTAGACTAGATAGACCAGAGATCCTTTTGAACAAAGCCATGGTGGCAGGGGCCAAGGAAGAGGCTCTTAGGGTCAATCATGCCAGCAGGGGAAAGCAGGGGCATTCAGGCCAGCAGGGGAGAGCAGTTAGGGGTGATCAGGCCAGCAGAGGAGAGCAGTTAAGGGTATCAGGCCAGCAGGGGAGAGCAGTTAGGAGTATCGAGCCAGCAGGAAGAGGCAGTTAGGGGCTATCAGGCAGGCAGAGGTAGTTAGGGGTGATCAGGCAGGCAAGCAGGTGAGTGGTTAGAAGCCAGTAGTCCTGAATAGTGAGAGGGATGTCCAACTGCCGGTTTAGGCCCTGCAGGATCAGGCCTAAACCTGCAGTTGTACATCCCCCAAGGGGTCCTGGATTAGAGATAGTGCAGGCTGGGCTGAGGGACCACCCCCTCATGCACAAATTTCATGCACTGGGCTTCTAGTACAAGAATAAACTCAAAGTGGTTTAAAGACTTAAATGTAAGTCTTGAAACTATAAAACTCTTAGAAGAAAGCATAGCCAGTAACTCTAACATTTATCTTAGCAATTGTTTTCTGATATACCTTTTTGGGAAAGGGAAAGAGAAGAAAAAAATAAATAGGGAGGACTACTTGACACAGAAAGGTTTTATATGTGGCAAAGTAGACCATCAAAAAAATGAAAAACAACATACCAAATCAGAGAACATGGTAACCAGTGATATATCCAATAAGGGGTTCATATAAAAAATATATGAAGAATTTATAAAATTTAACACTAAAAATACAAACAATTCACTTAAAAGATAAGCAGAGGACCTATGCAGATTTTTTTTTAAATAGGACATGCAGATGGCCAATAGACAAGTGACAAGATGCTCAATGTTACTAATCATCAGAGAAATGCAAATTAAAATGACAATCAGAATATCATTTCACAGCTGTCAAAATGGCTGTCATCAATAAATCAACAAACAGTAAGTGTTGGTGAGGATATAGAAAAATTAGAATCCTTGTGCCCATTGGTGAGATTAAAAAATGGTGTAGTCACTATGGAAAACAGTATGGAAGGTTCTCAAAATTTTTTAAAAATAGGATTTTGCTTTTACCTAGCAATTTCACGTCTGGGTATATATCTGAAAAAATCCAAAACTCTAACTCAAAAAGTGATATGCACCCCTATATTCTTGCAAGATTATTTACAATAGCCAATATATGAAATCAAAATAAATGCACATCAATAAACAACTGAATAAAAAAGAGGTGGTACATATGTACAATTAAATATTATTCACCAATTAAAAGGAATAAAATCTTATTATTTGTGACAACATGGGTTGATCTAGAGCAGTGGTTCTCAACCTTTGTAATACCATGACCCTTTAATACAGTTCCTCATGTTGTGGTGACCCCTAACCATAAAATTATTTTTGTTGCTACTTCATAACTGTAATTTTGCTACTGTTAATGAATCGTAATATAAATATCTGAGTTTTCCAATGGTCTTATGCTCTACACTTAGATTCTAGAGCCGTGATGGCAAACCTATGACACGTCTGTCTGCATTGACAAACATAGCCATTTTTAATGACATGTGGCCGCATACATAGAAGTATGGGGCCGCATGCCATGAAGGACATTTCATCCTTGGCTACTGCATGGCCAAGTGCAGTAGCCAAGGATGAGACATTTGCTGTAGTGTAGTATAGACACTCTAAATTTATAAGCTAGATGTATAAACTAAAACTTACAAGTATTTTCCTCGAGTAACAAAGTATTTTGAGAAGGCCAGTGCAGCTGTACAAAATGAAATGGAACCCTTGCATATAAAGTACCAGAATGTCTTAGACTCATTACTTGACCAGTTCAGTGATAGATTTAATCAATTTAGAAGCCTAGAACAGACCATAAAAATAATTAAGTATTAGTAGTCTACAGTAGTTTGGAATTAAATGGTTTCCAATGGATGCAAATTGATGATTTGGAGATGCTGTTGTAGACTGGAGGCGAGTGAAAGACCACTGGAGCCCAGACCAAATTAAATTTTAGGGAGCTTTTATTAGCCAGCCCAGGGACTGCTCTGCCATCTTCCATGCAGGGAGACCAGAGAGCAGCCCTGGCCCTTTGTGCAAGACCACTCTTAAGCACACATCCTGTTTTTGCAGAATAAGCAACCCAAGACAAAACAGTTTTTCCCAAGCTACATCAGAGTCATGCCGTTGATGACCATGTCACCCACAGGGTCATCCTGTTCTTCAGAATGCTGACAGTATTCTATCTTGCAAGGCCTATGAGCTGGGAAGGTGCCATGAGACTGTATCTCAAGGTCTGGCCTGGTGTCAGCACTGACTGCTCTATCTGGGGCATAGTCCATGGCCTCAGTAGTGCTAAAAAATTCCCACTCTACAACATTCCCCACTGGTTTTATGTACAAGAGTCAAATCTTTGACTCCTTTGGGTCATTGGTGGCAAGGGAGTTATATTGTCCCATGAGGACTATAAGCTTGATAGAATTAATTCTCTGCTGAATAAAGTCAGTGGCCTGTTTAAGATAAGGGCTTAAGTTAGGTGTGATGAAGCCACGTCGGGATCCCCTCAACCTTGACTGCTATGGAGGTGGTCCTTTCCAGGTAGGAGTCAGTACTTGTGTGGCAAATTTCTTTACCCAAACAGAGTCACCAGGGTAGAAGAATGGACTGGATCAGAAATTGGTACTGCTTTCTGAGTGGACTGTAAGAACTTGAGTAAAGATTGGTTATGGATTTCAGCTTTTCTAGATTGGGTTTCCATGTAAGCTAGTGAGGTGGGTAGGTCAGGGTTTGGAAGAGTCACTAGAATCTGTAGAGGCCCCACTGGTTTTAGGGCAGCCTCCTGAGGCTGCTTTATCTGCAGCCTCATTCCCTCTTGCTTCTGGGGAGTCCTCTTGACTCACATAGGTAGAGAGTGCTAGCTGTCCCATCGTCCTTGCTCTGCTCATATCTGTCAAACTGCCTAATATATTACCTCAAGGATCTTGGTTCTGAATTCTTTTAGGGAAAATGGACGTCAGTGGGCTCTTCTAGCTACTTCCTGATGTGGGTCAGAAGTTTATCTCAGAATCAAGAGATCTTTGCTGTCTGTCAGAAGAACAATGAGGCCTGGGCACAAAGGAGGTGGGCTTGAGACCTGGCAGAGACAAACTGTAACAAATGGTGTGGTGGAAGGGAAAGAAAACCTGTCAGTTTTAATAACTTATATTGAAATATAATTTTTCTCCTCAAAATTACCCCCATGTTTATGAAAGAGCCAAACCAACACTAACTTATCTATTGTATTTAATTTGGCCTGGTTGTTTGCATAAACATAACAAGAATGGTAACTGACTACCTTTGCTGGAAATTCATGATTGAATCTTAATGTGACCCTTTGGGGCAGGAAGCCAAGCCAACCAGCTGCCACCAGTCCTGCCTGCAGTATCTGCTGAGTTAGGTGAAGTCCTCATCTGTAATGGTTCTACCATGCCCTAGGCTTCAAGGCCCATTTCAGCCTTTCTACTCATCACGGCTCAGAGTGCATAGGGGTCCCGCAGGGATGCAGAGGCTCCCTTATTGCTCCCCTTCTACTTTGACCAACCTCCAGTGATGGTAGGGTATGGGCCTAATGCTCCAGCACAAGCTATTTTCAGGGCTACCAAGCAAGATACCAACCTTTCTCTGTGGCATTCTTATTGGTTTCAAGTCTTCAGAGTTCAGGCAGGGATCCTTAAAACATGATACTGTAGTCAAAATTTCTGGTTAATAAAACCACTATTGGAAACCAGTCTTATTGAATTTATGCAAAGAACTATATTGCCATGATTTTTTTCATTCCACATTGCCAAATTTTGGAGGAATTGTATTAGGAGAAAAACACACTGACCTGCTTTAAGATAGAATTTTCCTTGCCAGTCTTTTTTATGGACTTTCTAAAGTAATATTTTCTGAAATTATTTACTCTTTCTGGCTTACTGATCTGCATTATTTGATGTCCTTACAACATATCTCTTCTCCTTCTTATCACATTTACAATCACCTTTATTAATACTTTTAAATTAGCCTTCAAACCTTCTTTCTATGTCCTTTAAAAATGGATAACCATGCCTCAGATCTTCTACTCAGTATTCCTTATTTAATCCTTTAATGATTCCTAAACAGTAAACAGACAGAATTTCTTAGATTAACATTTATGACTTAAACCTTCTGTGATAAAACTAAGAGCAGGTAAAAATATTTCTTTTTGAGAGACAGAGAGTTAAACTAGTTGTCAGCCTTAAAGATATTATATATTAAAGTTCCTTTGCTGAATATTCCACCACCACCCAAGAAGTACCCAGCTGTAAATGGGGCAGAGGCAGATCCACTGTGTTTTGCAAACATAGTTCAGATAAGCAAGAAACCAGGGACGCCAGCAGAGCAGGTTGCACCCAGCAAAATCAACAAAAACCTAATTCTCCTGCTCTCTCTTCCAGTGCCCCCCCCCCTTTTGCATTAACCATTTACTCTGTCCTTAGCAGGGGAAATAAGGCAAGCAGTCTGAGATCCTGTATAACCAGGCTTTTTACACTTAAGGATGAGCTTTTCTCCCTCCCAGATTTTCCTTCTTTCTTCCAAGGTCCCAGAGGATCTCAGATCCTCCTTTTCCTTTATCACTTCTGATATCTCCAAACATCCCCTTATCCCCGAGTCTAGGGATCCTCTATCTCAGCAGGCTGAGAGTGAATTCCACGACTTTCACCCTTTCTCACACCTGCTCTGGAGCAATTTCTGGCTCTCTTCCTCCTCCAGAGAGGACTCATTGTAAATCTATCAGGAAGGGCAGGCAGGTCACAGTTCTCAGGACTATATGATTCTCTGTTTGCTAGGAGGACTGAAAAAAGCAGTCTGGAAAGCAGTTAGTTATGACTAATCTTAACCAACAAACCTTTGTTTAAACTTCTCTGTATTGGCAACCTTCACAAATTAACCCTAGAATTCCAAAATTTTAAACTAATAGCAAAATTATAAATTGAGGAAAAGCAATTAAAAGTTTTCTACTATCTTCCCTCTAAAGCAGGGTTTGCACTATCTTTCAGCAAACTAAACAACAGAAAGAGATAACAAATACTCTCATGTGTACAGACAAACAGCACAAAGTAGCTTTCACTTCACACAGACTTTCACAATTACATTCATACGCCAGACAGTCTGAGTTTTTGACTTCTGGGGAGGTGATCAAGCTCTCCCTTCCATTCACTAGGATATGAGAAAGTTGGCCATTTCTGCTCACAAAATTTCTGTAAATCAAAAGCATTAACAGAGCCGTAATCATCTGCTCGCTGCTTGAATTCCTGAAAAATTTTCAAAAAAACCCCCAACATTGCAGGGGAGTATAGACAACATGAAGCAGACTGACCCATTCTAATGATAGAGACAATTAGACCACAATAACACAGAATGACAAAGACAATGACAACCAACAGAGGATCGCCAGGCACCATCGTGCACCGGGATCTGGTCTCAGAAGTAGCGCTGCATCCCGCCTTCCATAGACCACAGATGGGCACCTACAGAACCAGAAATAAGTTTCCTACCAGTAATACTCAGATCCAGATGGCTCCAATGAGAGACAATCAGAAAATCTACCAGTCCCAGGGCTGAGGAACATCTCTCAGAGATCTCCCCCTGGGTCAGAGGGTCTGAGAACCCCCGGTGGGCTCTGGTCACAGGACCAGTCAAAGGCTGGTGCATCTCGCTGGGGCATCTCCAAATGTGGAGCGGAGGCCAGTGAAAGACCACTGGAGCCCACACCAAATTAAAATTTAAGGAGCCTTAATTAGTCAGCCCAGGGACTGCTCTGCCATCTTCCATGCAGGGAGACCAGAGAGTAGCCCCGACCCTTTGTGCAGGACCACTTTTAAGCACATTAACCACATTCTGTTTTTGCACAACAAGCAACCCAAGACAAAACAGTTTTTCCCAAGCTACATCAGAGTCATGCCATTGATGACATGCCACCCCCAAGGTTATCCTGTTCTTCAGAAAGCTGACGGTGTTCTCTTGCAAGGCCTATGTGCTGGGAAGGGGCCATGAGACCATATCTCAAGGCCTGACCTGGTGCCAGCACTGACTACTCTATCTGGGGCATAGTTCATGGCCTCAGTAGTGCTCAGAAATTCCCACTCTACAACAATGCAACTTGCAGAATTTTAAGACAGCATCTGGGCTCCAGTGTTTGTTGACTTGAAGTCAAAGCTTGAGAATCTGGAAAGGTGCCACTTGGAGAATCAAGAGGAGTGCCACTAGGAAC